>CM070771.1:95122871-95722871 GCA_036346955.1 Dipus sagitta | reverse complement strand
CACGCCTTTAATCTCAGCACTTGGGAGGCAGAGGTAGGAGGGTCGCCATGAGTTCAAGGCCACCCTGAGACTACATAGTGAATTCCAGGTCAGCCTGGACCAGGGTGAGACCCTACTTGAAAAAAACAAACAAAAAAAGTAAAAATAAAAAAAAATATATCTGTTTTTTGTGTGTAATATGTATGATGTGATGTGTGCACCCTGTATACATGTTTACCCCAACTGATCTGGCACTCCATTCTCTGGCCAAAGAATTCTGGGTGTCCTTCTTCATCCCTCATGGTCTGTTTTTTCCTTGTTATGGATCTCTTTATTGATTGTGTTTTGGTAAGCCCCAGAGATTTGCCAGTCTCTGCAGCCCATAAAACTGGGATTACACATGTGTGTGGTCATGCCCAGCTGTTTATGTAGGTGCTAGGGATTCAGATTCAAGCCATTTCAGGCCCTCATGATTGTACAAGAAGAGCTTCATCTCTCCATCCCCTAAAATTGTGTTTCATAAAGCCGAACAGTTATAAACATTATATGGTACCCAAAAGACAAGCTTGATAATACATATAGATGACATAAATGTGTGCATATATTATATATACACAATAAAAAGTGAAACTACTTATTTGAACACGTTATAGCTTTAAAGCTGATCTTATATTAGGGTAATAACTCTCTTGACTCTCATGGCTACTCATTTTCCTGGCATCTAAATCTCCTGACCCCTGCTTTGGTGCTTTCTCACTCTACTACATGTGTAATCATTGAACTCTGAGTCCTTCACTATTCTTTTTTTATTTTATTTTATTTTATTTTATTTTATTTTATTTTATTTTATTTATCTGAGAGAGACAAAGATAGGCAGAGAGAGATAGACAGAGAAAGAAAATGAATGCACCAGGGCCTCTAGCTACTGCAAATGAACTTCAGAAACATGTGCCATCTTGTTTATGTGGGCTCTGGGGAATCAAGCCTGGGTCTTTTGACTTTGTAGGCAAGTGCCTTAACTGATAAGCCATCCTTCCAGCTCTCCTTCACTATTCTTAACCCTCTCTGGTCATTTAGGTGAAAGGCTAGCACTCTTATGCTGTGCTACCCGTGTGTATATATGATTATTTCTTCAGCATCATTTGTCCAGGGTGCTCATGTTTTACCTCGTGTGTGTGTGTGTGTGTGTGTGTGTGTGTTTATATGAGATGTTTTCTGGAGATTTCTCTGTGATGAAGATTCTCTACGCCAGCCAGGCAAGAGGAGAATTCTTCTCTTCCTTGAGTTCTTTGGGTAGCTTCCTGCCTAGATTTTAATTACACCAAAATGAACCTCATAATTCATAATTTATCCCTAAATGAACTAAATAATAATTTACCCTTCCCATAGTCTGTTTTCCCTCTCTCTCTTATAGTAAATATGATAGAGATTTTCCATGGACATGGAGGTCACAGAATATGACAAGGTAAGGATAACAAAGAAAATTTAAACTTTATCAGCAATGTGTTCTTAAAGGCCTGAATCAAGAGCGCTAAAAAAACCATGTTCATTTGTTATCCTTTGTTAACTACATATGATGGACCCATCGGTACTTATGTCATTTTTCATAAGTTCTCACTGTTAAAAATCAGGAAGAAGTGGAATGTGGTGGAGAATTTTGATAATTCCTGCACTTGGGAGTCAAAGGCAAGAGGACTGCAGCACATTTGAGGCCAGCCTGATTTACATAGTTAATTGCAGGCTAACCAAGGACCTAGTAACACCCTGTCTCAAAAAAAAAAAAAAAAAAAATCCCTCAATGAGGAAACGTAAGTGATCACCTTGTATCTGTGAGTGAACTGTTGAAAAGATTTTATGATTTGGATCTTAAGTGTCCCTCAAAGACCCATGTTAAACATCTGCCACCCACCAGCACTTATGGGAGCTATTGGACCCTTTGGGAGATAGATCCTAATGGAAGGAAGTGAGGGTGTATTCTTGAAAGGAATATTGGGACCCTAGTCACCAGCTCCCCCACCTCTGTACCCTTGCTTGGCCATCAGGAGATGAGTAGCTTATTTCACCACTCTCCATGATGTGATGTTCTTGCTCACGACAGGACCAAAAGCCATGAAGCTAAACAACCACAGATGGATGCCCACAAAACCAAGAGGAAACCAAGATCCAAACTACAGCTTTCCTCCTTTTACTTTGATTTTCTTAAGAATTTTTCCCATAGTGATCAAAAGCTGACTGACGCAGGGGCTGCTCTTGGCCTGGCAACATCAGACCAATTTTATCGGATAGATCCTACACAGTCAGGATGTTTTCCTCCCTTGTTCTAGTTCCCTGGAAGAAAGGCTCTTGCAGTGCTCCATCTAGCACAGGAATGGCAAATGCTGTCCTTGAGTGGCTGTTTCCTTAGCATATCACCACTGTGTGAGTGTTCGCATTTAAATGGTAAACAAAAAGAACATTTTTATATCAGGATTAAACTGTGATGATAATTGCATGACATCATTGTAATAAGCAAAACTGTTTTTAATAAAGTTTGAGGGATGTCAACATAAACCAAAATATTTTAGTACTCATAGATATGGAATCTCTGGGAATACATTTTTGGGGCTAAGTATCATTTCAAAGCAGTTTTAGAGTACTTTTAAGATGTTCAAATTTCTATACTATGATACTTCCTTGATATTGTGGATTCTGGGACTTGGACGTTTGATATAAATTAGCATTAAAGTGAAATATACACATATAATACATTACTACAAAAGATTTCCCATCTCTTGTGCTCTACTTAGTTTTTCAGGTCTAAGCAAAATCGAGAATAAAATATTCAAACCTTATGGTGTCTTAAAGTGAGTCTTAACAGCAGGACAATAGTCTGTTTATTTTAAAAGGAATCAAAAGGAACTGAAACAAAATCAATTTGCAATGCATTAATGATCATATGATTAAATTGTTCCATGTTTCACAAAACCATTTGATGTACTGAGCAATCTGTTGTGTAATAGAAAGTGCTTTCCAAATATCACAGTGTTTTAATTAAGACTTTTTGTGCTTTTTCTTTTGCACACATTAGAGAAAATTCTGTGTCCCCCTCATCCCCTTTTGGACTGCGTGTGTCTTGAATATCACGATTTTTATTCAAACTGGGAGGAATGCACTTTGATGAGCCAAAATTTTAGAAGCCAAGTCCTTGACTGTTGTCAAGGTATTTTGTTATCTGGAATTGTAATGTCAAATTTGTGAGTTACTCCTGGGGTTCACTTAGTATCTGTTGAGTTATTGACAAGGCATTACCTCCAAGTCTAGCCCAGCTGTCACTTCTGTGCTAATGGGACAGACACATCAGTGAATGTCCGGGTAGGAGAGAAGGGTGCTCTCCACTTTGATTTTCTAGTCTTAGAGAAGGCTGTGTGTTATCAGTGTTTAATTTGTAGTATCAGAGGTAATGATGTGTTCTAGTAAAAGCTCAATGTGTCTCTGCTATTTCCTAGTTGTTCATGTTTCATCTTGCTTGAGTGACCATTCTTGGGTCTTAGAACTCAGAGTCAGTGAGACTCAGTCCAAACATCCCTGTCAAAAGCATCCTGAGGGGCTGGAGAGATGGCTCAGTGGTTAAGCGCTTGCCTGTGAAGCCTAAGGACCCCGGTTTGAAGCTCAATTTCCCAGGACCCACGTTAGCCAGATGCATAAGGGGGCGCACATGTCTGGAGTTCGTTTGCTGTGGCTGGAGGCCCTGGAGTGCCCATTCTCTCTCTCTTTCTCTCTGACTCTTTCTCTCTCTGTCTGTTGCTCTCAAATAAATAAGTAAAAATAAACAAACAAACAAAAAAGCATCCTGAGGTAAAGCAAGGTGGGATAAGACTAGAAGCCAAGAGAATAATGTAAGGTTTTAATAAAGAGGGCTACCTCTAATCTGTCATTATACTGATTTATATAGTGTTAAAACCTAGCCGGGCATGGTGGCGCACGCCTTTAATCCCAGCACTTGGGAGGCAGAGGTAGGAGAATCGCCATGAGTTCGAGGCCACCCTGAGACTACAGAGTGAATTCCAGGTCAGCTTGGACTAGAGTGAAACCCTACCTCGAAAAACCAAGCAAAAGAAAAACAGAGAGAGGCCTTCTCTAATGCTATTTCTGTCTGGGTACTTGTATTCTCTGGGAAGTTCCTCATAACTCCTGTAAATATCAAATACTCTTCCTTAAGAAGGATGAACTTGTTCATTCACACGTCTCAAATCTCAGGGTGTCAAGTGTAACCATTTCATTTTAGTCTTTCTTAGATTCTGATGTTGAGCGAAGAGAAAAAGAAATATTATTAATGAAAATTCATATTTTGATATTGTCAGTTTTGCTAACTCTAAGAGGCAAATAGAAATAAAAAAGAAAAGTACAGACACAAAGAAAGAGACCCAATGTGAGGTAAAGAAGCATGGGTGATGGAGGGAAAGAGAAGGATGAGAAAGAGAGGAGGAGGAAGACAAGGAGAATCAAGGCCTTGGAGACGTGTGCACACATGTAGATACATCTGAAAGATCCCACAACTTTGTTTTCCAACTAAATTGGATGCCTCAGTCTACATCATGAATAAGTCAAACATTTTAAGTCTAAGTAGTCAGACCACTCTAGTTGTTTTAACACCCTAAATACAAATGATTAGACAGCTAAAACTACCCAGCTGGGTCGACCATTTAGCAATCACAGGGACTCAACAAGCGACTGATGTGGTACATAAGGCAGCCCAAACTGTAATTTGTTATTTCAGAGAGAAAGAGCTAACAAATTCTTTTGGGAAACCACACAGGATTGGATAAGCTTGTGTTAAGCGACAGGACAGTAATAGGACATTACTGACTTTACTGGAAGGTTAGTTCTAAGGAGTAGATCAACCATATATTGAATTACTACATAAGTTGGTCTGCCTAAACATATTCCTAGCCTTGTATTTCTGAAACAGACCAGTAGTCCCCTATATGCTGAGACAGAAAGAATGAATTCCAACCTTTACCTCTAGGGTTGGCAGCTGAGTGCTACATATGAATGCCATAAAATTGTGAATTTTCAGTAGGAAGAAAAGTTAAGGTTCATAATGTATCTTGAGCATGGCCTATTTCAACTTTCTAATATATTTTCAGTTATTTCTGGATTCATTTGAACAGAAAGACCTGCAGAGCAGTTCCTATTCAATCAGCAATGCCTCACCATGTCACATCCAAAATACCAAACTGAAACGGTCCAGGGGGAGGAGGCCACCTATGTGTAGCAACTTCTACTACCTCTCACCATTAGAGAAATATGGATCAATCAAAGTTAGATCTTAAACATGTCATTCAGTAAGTCATTGATAGTTCTGTTGGAAAGGGGCAAGTGAGATCTAAAAGGAAAGGTACTACATAGTAAATGTCAGGTCAGCCTTGGCTAGAGCAAGACCCTACCTCAAAAAAAAAAAATAAATAAATAAAAATAAAAAGTTAGATGCTTCTAGCCAAAACTTCTGAGACAGAAAAAAATTCTAATTGCTAGCAGGCAAAAACTGGGCTTCTGAGAGAAAAATTGTTTCCCTCAAACTATGCACTGGAGGCACGTTTTTACTTAGTGTTGGTAGAAGAATTCATGCAAATATGGGAAGTTCTGGTGGGAATACTGACAAAAAGGTCCAAGGATGTGAGACACTGGAGGACAAGGGAATGGAATTCACATTTTTAGCAATTCAAATGTGTCAGGTACTACTCTAGGCTTTGACCATTATGTTATTCTTTAATGTTAGGCAGCCCAGAAGAAAAGAAGAAAGGTACAAGTCCAAAACAAAAATATGTATGTATTTATATATTATGTATGCATGCATGCATGTATATTTGTAAATATGTTTATCTGTATTCATGTATGCATGCATGCATGGGTGTGTATATGTGCAAGCCAGTGTCTCTTACTGCAATCAAATGCTGGGTGCATGTCCCGGTTTTGGGGTCTGGCTTTACATGGATGCTGGAGAATCTAACCTATGTCAGCTGACTTTTCAAGAAAGTGCTTCTAACGGATGAACCATCTTCCCAGTCCCTGATCTATTCACTCTACTACCATGTTACTGTAAATGTCAATACCTATTTGAACGAAGCCATCCAGAAGATATGATCTCACTCCCATTGCAAGGTTAGATAGCCCTGCTGGAATGATGCATGATAACCAAATACCAGTGATAGTTGAAATGCTCACTGATTAATAATAGAATAAACAGGAGTGTGATATTCAACAAGCATATGGCATGACCTACTGCTAAATTTCACAACACAGACGAACCTCCACAAAATGCTCTACTAAGTGATGCAAGCAAGTCATCAAATCATGTATTTACTTTATGATTCTATTTATTTAAAATATTCAAAAACACAAATATATGGAATGAGAAATTAGAAAGGTGGTTACTTGTGGCTGGCTGTGGGGAGGCAGCATTAGCTACAAGTACACATGAGGGAACTTGGTTGGCTGATGAAAATATTCTAAAACTGGATTTTGGTGGTGGTTTTAAATATACATTTACTGAGATTTACTAATTATATGTTTAAAAATGGGTAAATTTTATAATGTGTAAGGTTTACTCTTCTTCAACAAACCAAGCAGAAAACAGTCTGATTTGGATAGTAGAAGATGCCTTGCAGGTCTGGCTTTGGCTTTTTTTGTTCCTGAATTAATCATAGCCACTGGCCCTAGAAGTCGTGGGGGTAAGTGCTTCAAGAATGACATCACGCCTAATGTCCCCAGTAGTCCTAACAGAACCAAAACTTAAAAATGGCTCTAACAAGATATGTTATGCCTACATTATTCAGTCTAACATGGATATTTCTGAGCCCTGAAGTCTCTTCCATATGAAAGGTTTGAGAAGACCAAGCTACTTCCAGGTTGGAGGTTGATAGAAGCAAGGATTGACCAGCTGCTTACCAAACCCAGTTCCTCTTTTTTCCCAGGTACAGAATGATAGCAGAGCTCTTTATCCCTCTAAACATTTTTTTTTCATACTACATTACCACGGTTACCTAGAAAAGTGCCCGGGTCATAGTACCTTCTACTCTGAAAGTACATGTGGAATGAGTATCTTCCAAATTGTAGGAAGAAGACCAAATTATTGAGTCATTCTGTTCTTTATTGAAGGTTTTCCAAACCAGAAGGTTTTTCCAAACCAGAGGGAATCCAGTCTTCAAGGCAGTCTATATAGCTGTTACCCATCAGTAGAAATGCACTAGTATGGAGAGCATTACACATCTTAAGTCTTTTCAAAGAAAGTACTGCAAGTGATTAAGAAAAACATCAAGAAGCCTCTTATGTAATGGAGGGAAGTGAGACCCTTCCATAGCTTCCTTAGTGACAAACCATCTGGCCCAAAGACAGGAAGTGGGGCAGGTTAGTCACTAAACTGAGGTTTGGTGTATAGGGCTGGAGGCTATACGTGCCAGGAATTGTCTTCTTTCTTTGATTTTACCACAGGCAGTGCCCAGTTTTCCTTGTAAATAAATGTGTATGTATTGATTTACCAAATTTTTATTTTGGACCTACTTTGACAGGCATTTCTCTGGGTTCTGAGAATACAGCTATAGATAATAAAGGCACCCTTTGTTTTTGAAGCCTATGCTCTGCTGGAAGGAGACAGAAAATAAGATAATTAATAAAATACTAAATGAATAATATTTCCGATATGAATATGTGTTATGAAGAGAGATGTTGGGTTACAATGGCTTAGGGAGGAGAGTGGAGGCCAGAGACATAGGGAGACTTTAACTACAGAATGTTATCAAGGGCTTACCTGAATATTTCCCTTTGAAACCTAGACCTTTATGAAAACTAACTAATAAAGAAAAAAAAAAAGAAGCAAGCGACTGAGGAAGACACCCAGTGTCAACGTCTGGCCTCCACATGCATGTGTACGGCTGTGTGCCCAGGAGAATAGCTGGAGTGTCTCTGATTTATGAAAACGTCCCGGTTAGATTTGGGTAGGTTGGAGTTTGTTGTCAGCTGCACCACCCTGCAGAACACTTAAAATAAGTTGTCTATTGGATTGTATCTTACTGAGGCTGTTTAAAAAGCAAACATTATAGACGTGATTCTCAAGAAACAATAAATAAATAAAGATGCAAACAGTCACATGAATGTCTAAAGGAGGTTGATTCAAAGGCCCTGGCATGAGAGTGAGCCTGGAAAAGAACACACATGCATCTGGAGTTCGGTAGGGAAGGGGAATTGTGTTTGGAGTTTTCAGGAGGTACAGAGTCTGCAAGGCATTGCAGGGAGATTGTATTTCATTCTCATGTCAGGGCTCCTTTGGAGAGCTTGAATGTAGAAATCCAGAACAATATATTTTTATGGGTATGCCACAGCAGCCTGGGCCTAAGGCTCCATTATGTCTGAACCTAGCACTCCTGGACTCAGGTGAGAGGACATAGGATTCTACCTCCAACCCTGAATTTGCTTATTTGGTGGGGGGGGGGTGGGTGGGGAAGCTCATCATCATTTGAACAGCAGAATAACTGGAAAACCTTGGATCATACTTTCAAATAAAAGCTTCAACTAGTTATTTCAAAGGTATTAAATATCAAATTAAAAAGCAAATTTCCCCCAAAGCTTATAAAACATTGTGCCAAATGGCTCAAGTGACATACAGCATTCTGTGTTAAATGGGTTACCAATTTCTTTTTAATACTCAGCACTTTAATGACCCACAAACCAGCTCCCCACAATCAAATGTACTTAACATTCCAAAGTATATTGTCTGTGGTAAAGGGAGGCAAGTTTAATTGGCAGTGTAGTAGAGAAAAGACTGAGTTATCTGACAAAATGAGTTGGCCTTGTGATAAAACAAGATAATGCAATCTACGGAGGAACACTGGTCCAATAGCCAAGTAAGCTTCCAATGACTCAAATGTCACTTCACTCTAAGGGAGTGGGAGGGTTATCCGCACACAGTGCCAAAACCAGCTCCCTCACACACTATTCCTTAGTCTCTGAGGAAGCACTGCTATCTGGGAAACTCCCAAAATACATTTGGAGTGTCTTGTTTGAGTAGCTTATTATCACACTTAGAAGGCTTACTTTTCACAGCTCTGAGATTGTGGTGTCTTTGCATTTCCCTCCAAGGAATAGTATGGGGGAGAGTTGAGGAAGAATCTGGAGGATGAGGAAAAAAATAATAGACAAGAATTGCATTGAAAACTTTAGTCCAAAATGTGTAGAAATGCTGCTTCCTCACTAAGACAGGTATAGAAGTTGCATTAGCTACATAATTGAATTATCAGTTGAACTACTGTAATGCAAATGAGGGTGAATATTTTTGTTGCAGTTACCTTTGCATTGCTGGACAAACATTTCACCAGAATCAGCTTTTGTGAGAAAAGCGTTTATTTCAGGCTTACAGGATCCAAAAGAAATATCAGCAATGGCAGAAAAGCCTTACTCACTCCATCATATGTCAGCATAACACAGAGAGAACAAAACAACAGCCAGCAAACATGAGCAGCCAGAACTCAAACTGGCTCTGAACACACCTTAGGGCTGGACTTAAGATCTGCCCCAGTGACACACCCTTCGGCAGACTGCTGGAGATCTATGTTGCAAACTTAATCAAAACCAGCTCAGGCTACAGGGGACATATATTCATATCCAAACCATCACCATTTTCTGTATGCTCGTTATGATTTTTCTTACTACTTTGCCATCAGAAATATTGAGACATTCTTCTTTATCTGTTGCCTAACTCATTTTGTTTAACAGTCATACTTTTTTTGTTTTCTGTCATTTATTACACTTCAATTTAAAGCCCTCCTCAAAAAAATCTGCAGCTTTTCTAGATCTATCAATTAGCACTGATTTTTACTGCTAGATAAATCTAGTTTTACCAGAGACCATTAGGCACACAGTTCTTCCTGATTTCTTTTTTTATTTTGATCTTTTTCATTTCCATGTGTGTAAACTACTGAATTAAAAAAAAAACAATAATAGATGAGGATAAATATCTTCATCATAAAACACATATCTTGGTAGATACAAAATAGATTCAAGGCTCAAATATTTAGACTTCCAAACTATCTTTCCTTTAAAAAAAAAACTGTTCACTCTAGTTATTAACTATACTGTTTAATGTAAAGATCTTGCTAAAGTCAAGATTGAAACAAACAGTGGTAGTTACTGGGGACACTCAAAACTCCTCAAAGTGCTAAGAATGAGTGACTGTTGACTGCTTAGCACAAAATGAGACATTTCTATCTCCTCTAAGGCTCAGGGAACATTGCTGGTGCGGGAGTGGAAAGAATGTTTTTAAGAGCCAGAAGATGGAGAGGAGTGCTTGCAATACTGACTTCCAGACATAAAGCGGCTGATGCATTTATGACCTCATAGCGGCTTTCATTACCTACATATGACCTGCATGATATTGGGACCATCAGCGTTCAGTCCTGGACGATGGAGGAGGGCAAAAATAAAACAAAGCACAAACAAAAACAAAACATAAAAGTTGAAGCAGGATTGTTTGAAAGAACAGGGGTAATGGGATGGGATTATGATTAAAATACCTAAAGTACATGTGTGAAAATTATCAACAAAAAGTTAGAACAGAATGAAACCAAAATTGTAAAGTATGTTTAAAACTATAGGCAGTGATATGTAGGATAAAAATTCATTAGTGATTTTTTTTTCAGTGTAAGACAGAAGGACCAAAACGATGGTTTTGGGGATGCAGACACATTACACCTTTCCCACATTTTAGAATATACTCAGTTTACTAAAATGCAAGGCAACTTGTCAGAAAATACCCTCCAAGTCCTGTTCTTCCAGAACATGGAAGATGCTAACTCCTACAGGTAGGTGGACAGCAGGCCCTACTCACTCAAAAGAATTCCAGTCGCATGTGTCCCAACTGCTGCTACTGTGAGTCTATGCTGCCTGTGGGAACGACCACACCATCGCCGGCTGTGTTTCAGTCCCCACCACTGGGAGGCAGAGAATTTTAAGGGAAAACATCAGATTCTTTCATCCTTAGAGCTTCCTTCTTACTCACTGTCTCCTTCTATTGGAAGCATCAGGAAGGCACAGCCCAGCCTGGCATGTGGGGCTGGGAATAAAGGAGACAGGGCATCAGTATTTCAGTACATTGGTTTTCAACATAACTGTGGAAAACAAAACAAACAACAACAACAAAACAGCATATTTTTGACTTTCCAAGCTCTTTTACATTGATTCTTTTATACATTCGACAAAATAAATAACAAAAAATAAAATGTAAAGACAAAGCAATGCATAAACTCCAATCTTTATTCTTAAGGTGGATGGGTGTAAAACTTCTCTGTGGCCAGGTGCAGTGGCACATACCTTTAATCCGAGCGCTTGGGAGAGAGAGGTAGGAGGATCACCATGAGTTTGAGGCCACCCTGATATTACATAGTGAATTCCGGGTCAGCCTGGGCTAAAGCAAGACCCTACCTCAAAAAAAAAAAAAAAAAGAAGAAGAAAAAACTTTCCTGTCAAAATATCCAGAATGTTTCTAAATGAATTTTCCTTGAATTCTGTACTTCTCATTTTGGGTATGATAAAAAAAATATATAGTTTATCAACCAGGGGTTTTCAAAGAACTATGATATGAGCAGCACCAGCACATTTTAGTACTTTATCCACAACTACCTGAACCTGGTGAATCTCTTTTAGACTCACTGAAGTCTGTTCAGCCATTTGCAAAATGGAGAATTGATCTAATGCATAGAGATGGCAAGAGGCACCCTGCTTCATTCCTGGTAAGCTCAAAAGATGGCATAGTGCCAGGGTAATTGACGGTCAGGCTCAAGGGTCTCTTTGACCATCTGTTAACCTGAGATATACCTAGGAAGGTCTGGACCAAGATTATTATAGAATAGAAATTGACCGTTTAGTAGACTGCCATTTGAACTGATGATTGTAGCCCCTCTGCTGAAGTTTGTCATATCCCTTTCCTGCTTTATGTTTTATTCTTGGAACTCAATAACATACTGCACATTTTACTTGTTTATAATTTGTCATCCCTCTAAAACATAAGCTTAGTCAGAGCTAGAATTTTAATTTTTCCGATTTCTTACTGTGAAAGGCACCTAAATCTGTTCTCAACACATGGTATATGGCAAATAAAAGAAATTTCAGCCCTATGGGGATGTGTGTGTGTGTTTTCTCTTAAGATAAAAAAAAATCAAGTACCTGTTTATAGATACTTTCAAGTTCTTTCTCCACCACAATTATACCATGACATTATACTTTCAGTAATAAAAACAAACAGAATTTCATAATTCCACATTTATAGTATGTTGAGAAAAAAATCAATCTTTTTCTTCATGTCTAGCAGTCTTTTTTTCTTTTTCAGGAAATCTAAACAATGCAACTAAATAACAAACAAATTTACTTTATTATGTAACCCACCACAGAGAAAAAAGAATGCACATGTATTTAAACATATACAAACTTTTATATTTAATTTTTGGCCACATGAACCTTAATAATTCAAAAAGCAAAGTTCCCATGGTTTTATTTATTTGTATTTTGCTGCTGCTCTTTCCCACTCCTATCAGCTGTTTCCTTCCATTGCACATGTCAATATTTAACTTTTACACAGTTCTTTATGCTTAGCCTCGTCGACTTTCCTATACAAGGACAATTTGCTTTTTTAATTTACTCGCAGTTTGAAGGCTCAGTGTTACATATGGGAACAGGCAGGACCTAAGCCAGTGCTGCTGTCTGGACCACAGAGACAGAGAATGTGATCCCTCAAGAAGTGATGGGAAACTAAGCTCTTGTCCTTTATTCCACTTGTGTATCTCCCAGCGTCCTCTTCTCACGTCGGACACACTTGCCTGAAGTAGAGAAGAGGGGTTATTGTTTTTTCCTGACCTATGTCAGAGGATCTGCAGGCCATGGGGAAGCATGTGTTTTCCTCTGGGCTCCTCTGCACTGTTAGTAGTCCTGGGTCACTTGCCGTCCAGAGCCGTGACTGGTGTGGAGAGGCAGTGGTAAGTGTCGCTGCTCTGCTGCTGGGACTCCCCTGCGCAGCCACAAGCAGTCTGCATCTGACTCTGAGGAAGAGAGCTGCAGTGAAACTAGGGTTAGGGACTTAGCTCAGTGGAAGAGTAAGGCCTTGGGTTCAGTCCTCAGCACCAAAGGAGAGCAAAACCAACATTAAAAAAAAAAAATCACAAAAAGACAAAAAAAAAAAAAAAAAAAAAAAGAAGAAGAAAGACATACACATACACAAAGGGAACTAAAGCCCAATTATTTATTTTATTTTTATTTATTCGGTTTTTTGAGGTAGGAGTCTTGCTCTCTAGCCCAGGCTGACCTAGAATTCACTATACAGTCACAGGGTGGCCTCAAACTTATGGCAATCCACCTACCGCTGCCTCCCCTGGCTAAAGGCCCAGTATAGTCACATGAAGCTTTCTTCATCAACCCAAGTTATATAGCAGTGATATCAGCAATAGAAACAGCAGCTTCAAAACGTCATTAAGATGGGGCCTGCGTAAACCACTCTCTTCGGGATCTCTGTTCTCACTTCAGCACACAGAGAACACTGAGCTGGACAAATGGCGATTCTCATGCCCGAAGAGAGGGTGGGGTTTTGGCAGGAGATATAAAGGAGGAGGTATTTTGGACGCAGAGACTGATGCCCACTTCCACAGTGTGAGTCTGTGGATGATAAATAAGTCTTTTGCGTTTGGAACTTGCAACGTTTTTTTCTTTTTGGAGCTTTACTGGAGAAAATACTGGCTAAAGTACAGTTGGGTACACATGTGTTTGCTGCTGTTCTATGTAATAAAGAACCATGGGAGACTTTTAATTGATATAGTTGGGTACAAAAAAAGATAAAAATGATAAAAAAAAAATAGTGCGAAGAAATGTCTGAGGCCAGGGCTACAGATAATGAGGAAAGGATAGAGCAGGGCAGGAGGTGAGTGGAATAAGAGAAAAATGAAAGCAACTAGAGACCATCTTGAGAGCAATGGAATTCTACACTGAGGAAGTTGACAAAGAAAGGATATGTACTAGAGATATATTTTAGTGTCAAATGAAAAAAACATTGTTGATTAATTGTGAAAGTTGAGAAAAGCAGAATTTGACAGTTTCAGACTGCAAGAATTCATAGGATAGTTTCCTTAAAGAATTGTGTGTGTGTGTGTGTGTGTAATTTTAAGTTTCCTTTTTCTTTTTTCCTTTTTTTTTCTGTTGTTTCTTCTTTCTTTATACCTTCTTCCTTCCCTCTTTTCTTATTCTCTTCCTTCTTTCTCCTGTTTGTATATAGCAGTCTAATCTGTGGAGCATCTGCTGAGAACCTGCTTTTAAGTTTATAACCTTATGTAGTCTGTGTAGTGATCCTATGAGGGAGGCAGATTTTGCTTAGTTGATACTTGATTAACTCAAACTCTGCTGGAGTAGCATGTCCAAGGTCATTGAGTAGAAACTGTGGCACTGAGCTTGGAACCCAGACCACTACTTCTTCAGAGCCTGTTCTTGACACTTATGTGCTATCAGAATTTTAGGAGAAAATGGTTGAAAAACTGCAAAACTGCAGAGAAATTCAAGAGACATATAGAAATGTGGGTTTAGGTGCTGAGAAGAAAATACAAATTTGAGTGTCATCTGTGACCAGGTGAGAGTAAAAGTATAGATGTGGATGAGATTGAGAGAATGCCTGGTTATGACCCAGGGAACAGAGCTGACCACTGGCCCTGCCTTGGAGAATGTGTCTGTGTAGGGGCCAGTTGGCACTTCTAGTGATTTAGTCCATGAATTATTAAGTCATAGAATCTATCATTTCTAGTATTGTAGAGGATTTTTTCAATCCAGGCAAAAGTTGTTATTAAAACTTTATTAGGAGGGCTGAAGAGATGGCTTAGTGGTTAAGGCGCATGCCTGTAAAGCCCAAGGACCCAGGTTCGATTCTCCAGGTCCCACGTAAGCCAGATGCAGATGGTGGCACAGGCATCTGGAGTTAGTTTGCAGTGCTAGAGGCCCTGGCTTGCCCATTTTCTTTTCTTTTTTTTTTTTTCGAGGTAGGGTCTCACTCTAGCTCAGGCTGACCTGGAATTCACTATGGAGTCTCAGGGTGGCCTCGAACGCACAGCGATCCTCCTACCTCTGCCTCCCGAGTGCTGGGATTAAAGGCGTGCGCCACCACGCCCGGCTCCATTTTCTCTCTCTCTCTCTCTCTCTCTCCCTGTCTCTAATAAAAAAATTATTAGGAATATATTTGGAGTAAATATGCCTTTACAGAAAAGAAATTACAAGAGGCTGAGTACATAGCTTAGCATTTAAGGCACTTGTCTGCAAAGCCAAAAGACCCAGGTTTGATTCCCCAGGACCCATGTAAGCCACATGCACAAGGAGGTGCTTGCGTCTGGAGTTTGTTTGCAGTGGCTGGAGGCCCTGGCACACCTATTCTCTCTCTCTTCTCTCTCTCTCTCTCATAAACAAACAAATAAAAATTTTAAAAAATTACAGGAAGCTCATGTATTTATAAAATTACATCACAACCACAGGCATTGTGTGGTGTTGTAATTTGAAATTTGCCATGGCAGTGATAAATTAGTGAACTCAGTGTGTTGTTTCATTGATTATTTTACAATTATTTAACTTTGTAAATCTTTTTAAGACAAGAAATCTATATATCAATGTAAGGTAATGTGTTAAGTATATCATTAATTAAAAACATACCAACATGTGCATACTTTTTTTTTTTTTTGTTTGGTTTTGGTTTTTCAAGGTAGGGTCTCACTCTAGCCCATGCTGTCCTGGAATTCAGTATGCAGTCTCAGAGTGGCCTACTTACATACTTTTAAAATGTAAAGTTTCCCAAGGTGCACCTAACTAGATGCTTCTCTGGTCATAGCTCCTGGGGTGGAGTAAGTGGTAAATGTAAGGAAGTTAAACTATATGTTACGGGTTGAGTTGTACACTCTCCCCACTCATATGCTGAAATCCAAGCTTCTAGTATTTCAGAATATAACTGTATTTGAGGATAAGGTCACTGAGGTGGTTAATAAGGTCTTTAACACCAATCCTATAAGACTATAGTTTGCAGAAAGGGAACTAGCAGGAACTTGGGCACAGAGGCACGACCATGAGAAGTCAGCAAGAGGGTAGCCATCTGACCCCGAGGTGCGAGGTGTCAGGAGAGGTTCACTTTGCTGGTGCTTTGATGAGGGACTTTCATCCTCTAAAATGTTAGAAAAAGAACTTCTGTGGCATAAGCCATCCAGTCTTTCGGTTCCATGCTGTGGCAACCCTAGCAAGCCACTGAACTATGGAATTAGGGCTTTACCTTCCTGGAGGGTGAAAGAGAGGTAGAGGGGGATCTCTATATTAAGAAGTGTCAACAGCCGGGCGTGGTGGCGCATGCCTTTAATCCCAGCACTCGGGAGGCAGAGGTAGGAGGATTGCCGTGAGTTCGAGGCCACCCTGAGAATGCAGAGTGAATTCCAGGTCAGCCTGGGATAGAGTGAAACCCTACCTCGAAAAACCAAAAAAAAAAAAAAAAAGTGTCAATCAAATGTTGTTTAGAGTCTGGTAAAGCTTACCGGGCTCTTAAAAAGTTTAAGCTGAGATACTGGTTCTATGATTTCCTATAGTGGATCATCAGCAGCAGGGTTCTTGGCCAACTAAATTAGTTCTGATTATTTAAGCAGTGGGAAGGGCAGAGAACATATTGATATTTAATTGTGAAATACCTTGCCTTTGGCACATAGACTAAAATAATAAAGGAAATTTAAGAGACCTGGGCTTTTCTAGTGTGATTTTTATGACCATACCATGTCTAGGGTGGCAGGCAAGGTGATTTAGAAATAACGAACATATAAAATGCAAACCAGCTACTTTTATCCTTTCACAAGAACTTGTAAAGATGTCTGAAAAGCGCACAAAATGTTCCTTTTAATGTTTTAGGAGCACAGATTAAGGTTGTTTTCAAAGTTGCAAGATCCAAACACAAAAGACTTCCCTTCTTTACAAGTGGTTTGATCCCACAGGCAGTGTGGTATAAACCAGAAGAGCCTCTCAGGGGCAGCAAGAAGCAGTGCCAGTATAGATTTATTATATATATACATATACATTATATATACATACATATATATGTATACACACACACACACACATATATATATATACATATACATATATATATATATATATATTTGTGTTGAAAGGATTATAAAGGAGAAACAGATCATACTTTGTAGATTGATAAATAGTTCCACATACGTGGCCAAAGGAGTGAACCTTATGCATGTTGGACAGCCAGCTTCTTTTTTTTTTCTTGAATACAGAAATGAGGGAGAGAAGTGGTGGTTTTTTGTTACTTCTCTGTGATGACCCCTCACGCAGTGACCATTGCAAGGAAAAGAGGAAAGTCAGAATTTAAAATTTAACACTGAAAGAATCAGTTTTTAAAAAATGATAAAAATCTAGCAATGGGGTTTAATTTTTTTAAATTTCCTTTCTAAAATGAAAAATTGAAAGTGGTTTCAGAAATTATTGGAGGCAAAACTTTGGTGGTCCCATTTAAATGACATGTGAAAGGAAAATTGAACTGGGAAAAAAAGCTACAAAGGAAGCTTGTGTTGTTTGGGCTGCTTTTAGTCTCTCTTGATAGATGACTTGGGGAAGGACTTATTTGTGAAAGCATTCTCTCTGACAAGGAGTAAGGCACACAGAAAAGAGACATTTGTAGATCCCAGAAGTGAACCAAATGCCTGCAAATACTCTGTCATTAGTACGAGTGCTGTGGTGAGTTTAAACTCATTTATACACAGCCCCCTTCTTTTCTTTAGTGGTGTGAGACATTCAGTAATAGCTGGCCACACACCTCCCCTCGTATAGACATGGTGTTTGGGACTCTGTGGAAAGATCAGTATACATATTCTCCTCCCTCTTATCCCTAAGGGTTGTCTGTTCTAGATTGGAATAATGAATTATAAAAGAAAAAACTTTCTCACATAAGTGAAAACACTATTTCCTTAGACATCAAAGCCCATCTGAATTGGGTCACTTCATAATTTATTTTATCAAAGAGATTTTAATTTTTTCCAGATTGTAAGAATTTCCAGATTATTTCAAATTTTATGGGCCAAATTCTGCCCTCAATTATGTACACGCAACTAATTGCATACACACAACTGAGTGCAGAATTTGGTTTTTGGAACTGAAAGGGTCTGGAGTTCTCTCTTTTTTTTTTTCTTTTGAAAAGAACAGACTTTTATCTATGAATTTAAAAAGTTTCAATTATCGCCATCCTCTTCCAAGGCTGTTGGCAAGTTCTGACTTAATTAGTCTGCCACACCCTGGTGTAATCACTCCCTATTATCTTTGTTCCAAATGAGAAAACAGTCATGCAGATGGCTCTATTGATTGTTTGAAGCCACATAAGCAAGGCACTGGTGGGATGAGCCCTTGTTCTAAGTCTGTGTGCTGTGATAATAGCTGCAAGTAGTCCTCAACATCAGAGGACTGTGCAATGTATTGGTATGCCCTTGATAGTTGCCTTTTCTTTCTTTTTCTTTTTTCTTTTTCTTTTTTTTTTTCTTTCTTTTTTTTTTTTTTTTGGTGTTTCGAGGTAGGGTCTCACTCTATCTAGCCCAGGCTGACTTGAAATTCATTATGTAGTCTCCGGGTGGTCTCGAACGCACAGTGATCCTCCTACCTCTGCCTCCTGAATGCTGGGGTTAAAGGCATGCACTACCACAATGGTAATAGTTTTCTGATTATAAAGATAATATTGGGGATCACTTAAGAAATATAGAAAAATCATAGAGAATAAGATAATGGATCACGTTACCACCACTATGAAGGGACCATTTATAGTTTGCTGAATATTCTCCCAGGAGCATTCTCTTTCTCCCTAATTTTGTATCGAAGTAATATTGGAAGTGTTATTGTAATATAGCCTCTTTTCACCAAAGAAAGGAAATGGTGGAAATCTGTTAGGGTTGAGAAATACCAATATCCTTTGTTTAAGTCCTACATAATAGTCAATTGTTTTCATTTATTTTTGCAAACAGTTCTCTTACTTTTAGGTGAAAAGCAAGTGTGCCTCATTGCTATAACTCTACAACAAAGGATAACTATTTTTTTTAATAATTAACAGGGGGGGGGGCTGTGTTCTTTAGCTTTTCAGTAATTTTACATGTCCACTTGAACAACTTATTCTTAAAAATATATAAATTTGAGTTGCACACTGATAAATTATGGCATGAAATTTGAAAATTCCAAGATAATTAAATAATGCAAATAATGTGGGGAAGGTAACTCATTTTTGTTATTTTTCTATTTTATTTTATTGTTGCTAGGTATAGACATATCTAGTATGTAAACAACACATGTTGGTACCATCCTTTCCCCCTCCTGCCCTTTTTCTGAAGAGGCCTTCCTCGTTGGGGATGCAGTTCAACCCCATGGGAATTGTGGATCATGCACTATTGGGGGAGGTAGGCAATGTCTGCAGAATGTCCCAACTTGTGGCTCTAACAATCTTTCTGCCCCCTCTTCTGCTAAATTCCTGGCACCATGCTGGGAGCATTTTAAGTCTACTTCAGTGATGGGCACTTAAGAGCCTCTGGATCTCTGGTTTGGTAGGTGTTGGGTGTCCTCAGGTGTTGGGTGTCACCCACACGCCGATATCAGATTCACTAAGAAAGCAGAACTCTTACTCATTTCTCCAGTTCTTCTGTGGTTTCAGCTAGGGCTGGGGTGGAGTGCATTGGGTCATTTATCTCCTCAGGTCCAGCAGATTCTCCAGTGGAGAGTTAAGTCAACACTGGTTAAATGGGATAACCATTACTAATTTAGAGAGAATTCCAAGTGTGTAGACCTTATAGCTCAAGAGTAGTGGGAACTTGACAATGGAAAGCAGAATCATTATCTAGATATGATTCTGAGTCATTTCTCAGTTCCAGATATGGTTTCCTTTCCACTGAGAAGGTCTGTTAGCCAATCCAAGAGTGGTTGGTTACCCACCATGGCTATGGGCCACTATTGCACTTGTATGAGCATAATGTCAGATTGTTTTCTTCTGAGTCACTTAGATTTTGAGATGCTCTGACAGATGTTAGACACTTCCCCACAGCAGCTCATGTAGTGCCTTCCAGCACTAGATGGGCTAATTCTCTGCAGACTGGCTCTTCTCCAGATTCCAACCAGGTCTCTCCATGGGGGTGTGCTGACATCATATGGTGTCTTCAGCAGTAGGGACTTACCATTAACCTATGGTGGGTAGTCAAGTGTTCTGACAGAAGTCAGTCTGTCTTGTTTGTTTTGGGAGATCTAGTAGGTCTCTGTGATCAATAGCTCATTGTGGATGTAAACCACATACTGGTATAGGGAACTACAGGCCAGAAACCAAGGGAAAAGAAAAAAGAAAAAGGCAGAGAAGAAAGAAAATCAGGAAAAATTTAAGGTTAGGTTTTACCTCACCGTCTTCAGGGCCCTTTGATTCAGGTGCTTCCCTTAAGGTCCTCTGAGGATTCCAACTTTAAGTCTGACTTTCAGGATATGGTACCAGTCCAATTTGGGTTCAGTTTTGTGTTCCCACGCACCCTTCCCCCAAGCCCTATTGTCCAAGCTTTGAGATGCTATTCAAGTATGTCAGCCACTTGGGTTGATCCAAGTTAGAAACTGCAGATGAGGGAAATCATGCAACAGTTGTGTTTCTGTGATTGTGTGAGTTCACTTAGAATGAGCTGTTACAAGTTTGAACATTTTTTCTACAAATTTCAGTGCACCATTTTTTCTTACTGCTGAGTAGAATTCCATCGTGTAGATATGCCACATCTTGGTTATCCATTCATCCAGTGATGGTCACCTGGGTTGATTCTAGTTTTTAGCTATTATGAATTGAGTAGCTACATACATGGTTGAGCAAATATTTCCAAACTGAGATGTGGAGTGTTTATAGTAAATGCCCAGTAAGGGAATAATAGGGTCTGTTGGTAACTATATATTCATCCTTTTCAGGAGTCTCCATATGGATTTCTGTAGTGGTTATACCAGCTAACATTCCCATCAACAGTGAATAAGTGTTCCTATTTGTCTACATCCTTGCCAACATTTGTTTTCATGTGTTCTTTTTTTAATGTTTGCTATCCTTACTGGGGTAAGGTGGAATCTCACAGTTACTTTAATTTGCACTTCCCTAAAGGGTAGGGATATTGACCATTTCCAGAAGTATGCGTTAGCTATTTGTAATTCTTCCTCTGAGAACTCCCTATTTAGTTCTCTGCCCCATGTTTGGAGTGGGTTATTTGATTTTTTATTGTTTAGTTTTTTGAGTTCTTTGTAGATCCTAGATATTAAGCTTCTGTCAAAAATTTTCTCCCATTCAGTGTGTCATTTATTATCTCTGCTTATAGTATGTTTTTCTGTGCAAAAGCTTTTTAGCTTCATGAGATCCTATTAGTTGTGTGTTTTTTTAACTTCCTGGGCTGATGGGGTTTTGTTAAGGAAGTCTTTTCCTAGTCCTATGTCATGGAGAGTACCTCCTATTTTTTCTTCCAGTACTTGAAGAGTCTCAGGTTTTATATTGAGGTCTTTAATTCATTTGGACTTATTTTTGTGTATGGCAAAATGAGTAGGTCTAATTTCATTTTTCTACATTTGGCCATCCAATTTGTCCAACAACATTTGCTGAAGATGCTTTTCTCCAGTCTACATTACTGGCATCTTTGTCAAACATCAAGCAGCTTGTAGTTACTTGACCTAAGATCTGGGTCTTCAATTCTGTTCCATTGGTCTATGTCTCTGTTTTTATTCCAGTTCCATGCTGGTTTTGTCACTATGGCTTTGTAATATAGGTTTAGATTGGGTATGGTGATACTGCCAGAGGTGTTTCTTTTTTTTTTTTTTCCCTGAGGATATGTTTGGATATTTGAGGCCTCATCCCATTCCATATGAATTGTGAGATCATTTTTTTCAATCTCTGTGAAGAATGATGCTGGTATTTTTATTGGTATCGTATTAAATCTGTATATTGCTTTAGATAGAATTTCTATTTTCACAATATTAATTCTACCTATCCATAAGCACGGAGGGCTTTCCATCTTCTCAAGTCCTCCACTATTTCTTTCTTGAGTATTTTTGTGTTTTCATTATATAGGTCTTTCACATCATGGGTGTTGCAGTCATGTTCACATTGTTGGTAGAAATTACCTGACCAAGAGCAGCTTGTGGGATAAAAGAGGTTTATTTTGGCTTACAGGCTCAAGGAGAAAGCTCCATGATTGCAGGGAAAACAATAGCATGAGCAGAGAGGGGACATCACCCCCTGGCCAACATAAGGTGGAAAATAGCAACAGGGGAATGTGCCAAACACTGGCATGGGGAAACTAGCTATAACACCCATAAGATCACCTCCAACAATACACCAACTCTAGGAGGCTTTAATTCCCAAATATCCATCAGCTGGGAACCTAGCATTCAGAACATCTATGTTTATGGGGACACCTGAATCAAACCACCACACTTGGTTAGTGTTATTACAAGGTATTTAACTTTTTTTAAATTTATGTGAGAGAGGGAAAGAAGCAGGATGAGAAAGAAAGGGAGAGGGAGAGAAAGAGAGAATGGGTAACCAGGGCTTCTAGCCACTGCAAACGACTACAGATGCATGTGCCACCTTGTGCATGTGGCTTATATGGGTACTGTGTAATTGAACCAAGGTCCTTTGGCTTTTCAGGCAAGTGCCTTAACCACTAAGCCATCTCTCCAGCCCAAGGTATTTAATTTTTTTGTTGCTACTTAAAATGGGACAGCCTCACTGATTTCTTCCCCTGTTTATTTGTCCTTTGCATATAGAAAAGCTACTGGTTTTGTGCAATGATTTTGTATCCTGCCAGTTTGCTAAAGGAATTTATTACCTTTAGAAATCTTGAGATGGAGACTTTTGGGTCACTTACATATAGGATCATGTCATCTGCAGATGAGGCTAACTTGACTTCTTCCATTCTAATTTGAATCTCTTTTATTTCTTTCTCCTGTCTTCTTGTTTGGGTTAGTATTCTAGTACTATGTTGAAGAGCAGTGGTGAGAGTGGGCACCTGTCTTGTTCCCAATTTCAGTGGGAACTCCTTGAGTCTTTCCTCATTAAGTATTATTTGGGCTTGTGGTGTTTTATATAGTCTTTATTGTGTTGAGATATACACCCTCCATGCCTATTCTTCCCAGCTTGAACATGAAGTGGTGTTATATTTTGTCGAAGGTCTTCTCTGCAACAATTAGAATGATTATGTGGTTCTTATGGTTAGTTTATTTATGTGTTGCATTATGTTGATCGATATCCATATCTTAAACCATTCCTGCATCCCTGGGATGAAGCCTACTTGATCAAGGTGGCTAAATCTTTTGATTTGTTGTTGAATTTGGTTTGCAAGGATTTTGTTCAGGATCTTTGCATCTAAGTTCATAAGGGATATAGGCCTACAATTTTCTTTCTTTGTTGCATCTCTGTCTGGTTTTGGTATTAGGGTGATGCTAGCTTCATAAAAGGAGTCAGGGAGGATTCCCTGGTCTCCAATTATGCAAAATAGTTTGAGAAAAAATGGTTTCAGTTCCTCTATGAAGGTTTGATAGAATTCAGCTGAGAAGCCATTCAGTCTTGAATTTTTCTTTTGGGAGAGGTTTTTGATGACCTTTTCAATCTTGATGGATGTGATAGGTTGGTTTAGGAGATTAATCTGCTCTGAGTTTAGTTTTGGTAGGTGATATGTGTCTAACAATTCATCCATGGAAGACCAGATTATTCAATTTTGTGGGGTAGAGGTTTTGGAAGTGGATAATGCTTTTGATGTGCTGTTGAATTTGGTTTGTGAGGATTTTGTTCAGGATCTTTGCATCTAAGTTAATCAGGGAATTAGGCCTTTAGTTTTCTTTTCTTGTGACATCTTTGCCTGGTTTTTGGTATTAGGGTGATAGTAGCTTCATAAAACGAGTTAGGGAGCTTTCCCTATTCTCTGATTGTGTGACACAATTTGAGAAAAATTGGTTTCAGTTCTTCCATGAAGGTTTGATAGAATTCAGCTGAGAAGCCATCTGGTCCTGCACTCTTCTTTTTAGGGAGGTTTTGATTACACTTTCAATCTTGGTGTTTGTGATTGGTTTGTTTAGGAGATTAATCTTTTCTGAGTTTAGCTTTGGTAGGTGGTATGTGTCCAGGAATTCATCCATTTCGTCCATATTATCCAATTTTGTGGAGTAGAGGTTTTTGAAGTAAGTCCTAATGATTCTCCCAATTTCGCTTATGTCTGTTGTGATCTCTCCTTTTTCATTTCTAATTTTGTTTATTTGAAGCATTTCTTTTTTTTCACTTGATCAAATTGTCCAGGGGTTTATCAATCTTGTTTATTTTTTCAAAGAACCAGCTCTTTGTTTCATCAATTTTCTTAATTGTGTTCTTGGTTTCCAATTCATTAATTTCTGCCCTGATCTTAATTATTTCTTTCCATCTGGAAATTTTTGGGTTGGATTCTTCTTGTTTTCCAATGCCTTTAGGTAGATTGTTAGGTTGTTGATTTGGGATATCTCTGTCTTTGTTATGAAGGCATTTAGTGCTATGAATTTTCCCCTAAAATCCACCTTCATTGTGTCCCATAAGATTTGTCACATTGTATTCTCATTGTCATTCATTTGTATAAATTTTGCAATTTAATTTTTTATTTTTTCCATTATCCACTTACTGTTTAAGAGTGTGTTGTTCAGTTTCCAGGAGTTGGTTGGGTTCCTGGCACATCTTTTTTTTTTTTAACTTTATTTATTTATTTGAAGGAGAAAGAGGTAGAGGGGGAGAGAGAGAGAGAAAGAAAGAGATAATGGGTGAGCCAGGGCATCCAATCACTGCACACAAACTCCAGATGCTGGTGCCCCCTTGTGCATCTGGCTAGCATGGTTCCAGGGGAATTGAACCTGGGTCCTTTGGCTTTGCAGGCAAGTGCCTTAACTGCTAAGCCATTCCTCCAGCCCTCTGGAGCATCTTTTGTTGTTAATTTATAACAAAACAGTGTTGTGATCTGATATTAAGCAGGAAATTATGTCCATCCTCCTAAATATATGGAGGCAGGCTTTATGACACAGTATATGATCTATTTTGGGGAAGGTTTCATGGGCTGCTGAGATGAATGTGCAATCTGTGGATTTTGGGTAGAATGTTCTATAGATGTATGTTAGGTCTAATTATCTATGGTGTTGTTGAGTTCTCTTACTTCCTTGTTAATTTTCTGATTGGATGGTCTATTGTTAATAGTGGAGGATTGACATCCCCAACTATGATGGTGTTGGTGGTTATTTCTGTTATATTGTCAAGTAGGTTTTGTTTAATGAATTGTTATGCACCTGTATTTGGTGTATTAAGATTGATTGCGATATCCCCTTGATAAGTAAGAAGTGGCCTTCTTTGTCTTTTTTGATTACTTTTGTTTGAATTCTATTTTATGTGACATTAGTATAGCTACCCCTGCTTGCTTCTTATTTCTGCTTGCTTGGAATACCATTTTACACCCTTTCACCCTGAGGGGGTGTCTGTCTTTAGTGGTGAGGTGGGTTTCTTGAAGACAGAAGATTGATGGGTCTAATTTTCTGATCCACTTTGTTAGCTTATGTCTCTTGATGGATGAATTAAGGCCATTAATATTTAGGGTAATAACTGTGAGGTTTGATTTAATACCTCTCATATTGTGTTAGTTTATGTCATTTGGTGTTTTGTTGGCCCTTGTAGTTTTTTGTGCCTTCTTAAAGTTTGTTTATTGTGATCTGCTTCTTGTAGGCACTTGAGGCTGATTATTTGAATCTTCTGTGTGGAGCATCCCATGAAATACTCTCTGTAGGCTTGGCTTTGTGTTCATATAGTTGTAAAGGTAAATTTTACTGTGGAAATTTTTTCTTTCACCATCTATTATGAGGGATACTTTTTCTGAGTAGACTAGTTTGGGTTGGAAGCCTTAAGTTCTTAGAGTTTTCAGTGTTCCATTCCAGGCCCTTCTGGCTTTTAGGGTTTCCATTGAGAAGTCTGAATTAATTCTGATGGGGTTTTCTTTATATGTAATGTGTTGTCTCTCCCTACTGCTTTTAGGACTTTCTCTTTGGTATCGATATTTAGAGTCTTAATGATAATATATCTTGGAGAATTTCTGCTTTGGTCCAGTCTGTTTGGAGTTCTGATAGCTTCTTGTAACTTGATGGTACTTTCTTTTGAAAGAGTAGGAAAGTTTTCTTCAATAATTTTGTTGAATAACTTTTCCATGCTTTTGGTTTGTATTTCTTCACCTTCTGGTATTCCCATGATCTGAATGTTGGGACACTTAAGGGTATCCCACAGTTCCCTCATGTTCTGTGCACAGAAATTTTTTAACTTGTTGAAACTTTTGGGCTCATGAACTGTTTTGTCTTCCAGTTCTGAATTTCTATCCTCCACATGGCTGACTCATTTTAAGAGCTTCTACGGAGTTTGGGGGTTGTTCAATTTTGTTTGTATTTTCTACTGCTTTTTTATGTATATTTTCCAATCCTCTGTCAAGTTCCCTTTTCATGTCATTTTCTGGTTTTTCTTAATGCTTCTTGGAGTTCATCCTTTTATTTTTTTAATGTCTTCATTGAGCTTAGCCTTCTGGTTACTGAGGTCCTCTTTTTTTGTTGTTATTGTTCTCCTTCAGATCGTTTAACTGTCTTAGGAACCTTCCTGGTTCTTTTTTAGTAGGTCTCATCTAGTGAGCATACTAATCATACAATTATTATTCATTTGTTGAGTTTCTGCAAGTTTATTTATTTATTTATTTATTTATTTATTTATTTGAGAGTGATAGATAGATAGATAGATAGATAGATAGATAGATAGAGAGAGAGAATGGGCATGCCAGGGCTTTCAGCCACTGCAAACAAACTCCAGACGTGTGCGCCCCCTTGTGCATCTGGCTAACGTGGGTCCTGGGGAATCGAGCCTCGAGCTGGGGTCCTTAGGCTTTACGGGCAAGTGCTTAACCACTAAGCCATCTCTCCAGCCCGAGTTTCTGCAAGTTCTGCTATTTGCTTGGCCAGGGTTTCATATTTTGTTTCTTCATTTTGGGGTTCTGATCCTATTGTCTCTTCTATGTTTTGTTTAGAGACATCTATTATGGGACTGGACAATCTAGCTGGATTTACTTGCATCTGATTTTCCATGCTATTCCTTTTTTGCTGTGATCTGCCCATCACAATGTTTCAGAAAGCCTAGGGTATGGAATGCTAGCCTGCTGGCCAGGAGTGGGCAATCACTCATGAGTTCAGAAAGGCTAGGATGGAGACACTAGCCTGGGTCCCTGTTAGGGGGTGAGAGGGGGCAACAGCAAGTGGGATGGTGATTGGGTGTGTGGCTCAAAGCGGCTGGGCAGGAACAGCAATTGGGCCTGCAATCACATGCAGGGGTCTGCAAGGCTTGGTTGGACCAACTATCATATTCAGGGTCAGCAAGGCCAGGCGGGATTGGTGATCATGCATGTGTGTGGGGGTTTGCATGTCTGGGCAGGAACAGCAATCATGCATGCTTGCAGGGGGTCCTCAAGGCTGGGGGGAACAGTGGTTGTGTGCAGGTGTCAGCAAGTCTAGGATGGTACGGTGATCGCATGCATGTGCAGGGGTCAGCAAGGCAGGGTGGGAATGGCAATCTTGTGGTCAGCAAGGCTGGCATACTGATGGCACTTATAGAGCTCTTCCCAGTGGCAGAAAAGCCTACAGTGCAGGACCTAGCCTGCTAGCTTGAGTCCACTTGGCCTGCAGTTAGTGCAGGAGGGACTGCCTAGTGAGACTGCAGTTAGGATAACTGCATGAGGGGACTTGGGGTACTGGTGGGCTACCCAAGAGTGTGGGAATCTGCAGAATCTTTATTTTGTTCCTCCACAGCCTCCCACCGGAAGCCTACTAGAATCAAAAAACCCCTAAACAAAAAAATACCCCTCCTGAACCTTAATGGTCTTGCCTTTTCTTCCCCATGAGGTTAGGCAGATGCCATCTTGACTAGAAGCTATTTTTGTTTTATTGTCAAGTAGATTTTGTTTCATAAACTGTGGTGCCCCTGTGTTTGGTGCATATACATTTATGATTGTGATGTGCTAATTTTGGATCATTCCGTTGATGAATAAGAAGTGGCCTTCTTTGTCCTTTTTAATGTCTTTTGGTTTGAAGTCTACTTTATCAAATAGTAATATTAGCAACACCTGCTTGTTTTTTATTTCCATTTGCTTTGAATATCACCCTGAGGAGGTGTCTCTATTTAGTGGTGAGGTGGGTTTCTTGAAACCAGCAGGTAGAAGGGTCCAGTTTTTTGATCCATCCTCATAACCTGTGTCTTCTGATGGGTGAGTTAAGATCATTAATATTTAAGGTTATTACTGTGAGGTTTAAATTAATCCCTGCCATGATGAGGTGTTTTATGGGGTTTCATGTTTTCTTGTGTTTTGTACTATTTTGAGCCTGGCCTATTTGGGTTGTTATGATCTTCTTTTTGGCTCTTGAGATTGGTTGTTTGACTGTTCTGTGTGGAATATTTTCTCAAGTATTCTCTATAGGTTTGACTTTGTGTTCATATAATCATAGAGTTGACTTTTTTCATGGAAAGTTTTTCTTTCACCATCTATTATGAAGGATACTTTTGCTGGGTAGAGTAGTTTGGGTTGGAAGCCATAGTTTTTCAGATATTGAAGTGTTCCATTCCAGGCCCTTCTGGCTTCAGAGTTTCCATTGAGAAATTTGATGTTATTCTAATGGGATAGGCTTTGTATGTTGTGAGTTATTTTTCTCTTGCTGCTTTTAACACTCTCTGTTTTCATTGTTAATAATTTTTGCTATGGGGCTGGAGGGATGGCTTAGCACTCAAGGCACTTGTCTGCAAACCCAAAGGGCCCAGGTTCAATTCCCCAGGACCCATGTTAGGCAGATGCACAAGGGGTTGCACAGGTCTGTAGTTCATGGTTGGAAGCCCTGGCACACCCATTCTCTCCCCGCCTCTCTCTCTCTGACTCTAATAAATAAATAAAAATAAAAATAAGTAAAAATTAAAAACTGAATTTTAACTTTGATGTGTCTTGGAGAGTTTCTTATTTGGTCTTGTCTGTTTTGTGTTCTGTGGGCTTCTTTTGAGATATTCAGAATATTTTCTTCAATACTTTTGTTACATAAGGTCTCTATGCCTCTGACGTGGATTTTCTCTTTTGGCTATATCCATGATCCAGATGTTTGGTCATTTTATGGTGCACTGCAGTTCCCTCATATTCTGTTTTCTTGAGTTTTTGAACTTAACAAAGTTTTTGGCCTCCTGATCAATTTCTTCTGTCTTGTCTTCTAGGTCAGAGGTTCTGTCTTCCACATGAGTAACTCTGTTGCTGACGGGTTCTACAAAAGTTTTTATAATTTCTATTCAAGTTTTGTTTTCTGTTGTGTTATTTTTTCATCATGTCCATCTCTTTTTTGAGGTACAATTTCAATTCGAGTTCTTTAATTGATGATTCCTGGAGTTCATTCTTGCATTTGATCAAGTCTTCATTAAGTTTAACCAACTGGTTGCTAAGATCTTCCATTTCTTGACTTTCCTTCAATTTATTCATATCTCCTTGGAGGATTCTAGTGTTTGCTTCAATCAAGTTAAGACTACTGTCAAAAGCTGAACACTGTTGGAGATGATTCTGTTCAATTTCGTTGATACAATTGTTGGTTCTTTGATGGTTTGCTTCTAGTTCAGCATTTTTTATCAAGGTCTCATGGGTTGTTGTGTTTTCATTTTGGGAATGAATTTCTGTATGATTTTATTGCATCCTTCCATTGTAGAACTACATGTCCTTGGTGGATATCTCTCAGTTTTCTGACTTTTGTTGGCTTTTTCCCATTGTTGTCTACCCATTTTAGGAAGAGCTTTATTTTATTGAGGAGGAAGAAAATTTTTGTCCTTTGGCTTGTGCATCCTCTGACTCAGGTGAACAGGGATGTTGTTACCTAGGGGCCAGTCAGGATACCAGAGCAAAAGCCTGATTCCACAGCTCACACAGTGACCAGAACTCCCCAAGCAATGCATATTGAGAACCACCAGGACCAGGGGACTGGAAGGAGCCAGGAATAGAGATCTGGCTTGATTACTCTGTGCTGCACCCTCCAGCATACAGACTGGCTCAGGGAACCTGGACCAGGTAAATGGAGGAGCCAGGAAGGAGGAGTCTGGCCTACTCACTCCACACAGCTGTGCCTGCCTGCACACTGTCAGTCCAGGGAACCCAGATGGGGATGTGGGAGGAGCCAGAAACAGGGGTCTGGCCTATTCACTCCAAACTGCCACACCTGCCCTCACACTGTCTGTGCAGGGAACCCAGACCAGGGAGGTGGAAGGAGCCTGGAAACAGGGTTCTCCAGGGTACTGGCCTACTCACTCCAGACCACTGCCCACACCTGCACACTGTCAGCACAGGGAACCCAGACAGGGGAGGTGGCTTTTTTTTTTTTTGAGACAGATTTTTTACTGTGTTGCCCACGCTGACCTCCAATTCACAATGACATTCCTGCCTCAGCCTCTAGAGTGCTGGGATTATAGGTATGTGTCACCATGCCCAGCAGAAAATTCTTACATGTGTGTTTTTAGAATAAAACTTCCTGTTCCCTGTTAGGTAGTTCAAGCATCGAAAATAGATTTAAGATGAAGGAGGAGAATGACAGCAGCCTGACTTAAGCAACTTTAAATGTTCAAATCACCTAACCCTTGCTCCCCTGACCTAACGATGCCCTTGACCACAGTTTCCTGCTGATCTTATCTTAGAGACAATTTGGCTCCTCTTCTGTAGGCAATCCATTCTCTGATTGATTACCTCCTTGGTTTGGTCCCTGTTCCCCCTCCCCCTGATTAATTAGTTTCTCTGTTTGGTCACTGTTCTCCCTTGAATATTTTTCAGTCCTTTTGTCTTCTGTGCCCCCCTCCCAAAAGAAAAAATGTACTCTATAAAATCCCAAACCATCCAGACTCACACTAGCTACTCTTTCTCCCTCCCCCAATCAGACAGCCTGGCAACTTGGGCCCCAATAAAAAAGCTCTTTTCCCATCAGGGAAATGCAAATTAAGACTCCTTTGAAATTTCATCTCACTCCTTTCAGAATGGCTATCATCAAGAAAACAAATGGCAATAAATATTGGTGAAGTTGTGCAAAATGGGAAACACTTCTGCACTGTTGGTGGGAATGCAATCTGGTACAGCCATTGTGGAACTCAGTGTGGAGGTTCCTGAGACAGCTAAAAATAGATCTACCATATGATCCAGCACTTCTAGGCATATATCCTAAGGACTCTTTTTCTGCCTTAGAGATACTTACACAACAATGTTTATTGGTGCTTTATTCACAATAGCTAGGAAATGGAACTAGCCTAGATGTCCCTCAACAGATGAATGGATAATAAAGATGTGGTACATTTACACAATGGAGTTCTATTTAGTGGTAGAAAAAAATGAAATTACATAATTTTCAGGGAAATGATGGATCTGGAAAGGATTATACTGAGTGAAGTAACCCAGGCCCAGAAAGCCAAACATTGCGTTTTCTCTCATATGTGGCTCCTAGTCACAAATATCCAGATTTGTGTGTGAGTTGGAGTAAAACTTAGTAGCAGAGGCTAGTAAGCTAGAAAAGGGCTATAAGGGAAGGAGGAGAGAGGTGGACTTAAGGGGATGGTACTGTATAAATGTAAGTAGATGGACAGATTACTGTGGGTGGAATGGCCTAAGTGAGTTTAGGGGAAGAAATTGAGTAAAAGGAGTGTGGGGCAGGGGCAATCAATCAGGATATTGTAAATAAGCCATATGATAATGTACTGTTTTGGATAATGGCACACCCAGACTCCAAAGACTGTTACTAGAAAAATTTCAGTGTCAGAAATAGTATACCTTCGAGTGAGTTGTTGGCCAGGCAGGTCCCTGATGCCTCCAAAACATTACAGGCTATTGCCAAGGCTCTTGGTTTCCCACCAGGAATAGATAATAACACCCTGTTGCTGAATACTTCACATGCCTTCACATGGGCTGAAAGGTCACTGAGAAATCAAACTGGGGCTGAGCTGAAAACGTTCTCCCAGTAAACCAGCTGACAGAAAGCTGGAAAATGCTGAACTGCATGCAGCCTTCTGGAGAATCCATCAGTGGTGAAAAGAGTGGACACGAAGGCCCTAGTTTGGCCAGACAGGCCAAATGACTGAACAAGTGCAATAATGGCATGTCTGTTATGGGGGAAACCAACTGCTCTCTAATTGGACTGGAGGCCCATTCTATGGTAGGGAATACATGCCTAGCACTGAAAACCTAACAGAAAGCCTATGGTGGGGGTGGTCATGAGCATTAGGAGTATAATGCCTGTTCTTATCTGGATAAACACATATATTATGCTTATCAAACTTTTCTGCAAGCACTTTACTTAAGGTTCATACCTATATATTAATGCTACTCTCACTTTTGGTTAGAGAAGCTTCTCTTTTCAGATGGCACCAACCACTGGTATGACTCAAAAGGCACCATAGTGCTGAGAATATGTGATGGAGGAATTTTCACCACTGAAACATCCCTACTGCACCTTCCAAGGCTCAGGGTCCAATGTGGAAGAGGTGGCAGAAAGAATGTAAGAGCTAAAGGAAGGGTAGGACTGCTTACAATGCAACTGACCAGACAGAAATAGGCCTTGATATCTATGACCTCACAGTGCCTAGCACTATATTCATGAGACTCTCATAATAGGAGGAAAATATGATGACATCAAAATAAAAGAGAGACTAATGGAGAGAGGGAGGGGATATGATGGAGTGTACATTTGGGAAAGGGAAAGTAGGGGAGGGGAGGGAATTATGGTTTATTATGAAAGTTGTCAATAAAAAGAAAAGAGAAAAGCTCTTTCCCTGCCTCAGAGTGATCTTGCCTGGTCTGGTCATTCATGCCCCCCACATCTGGTGCCTTAGATAGGTAGTTCCTGGTTGCCCTCTTGGGTGGCCAGATCATCTTTCCACAACTAGACTGCTGATCTGCCAATGACCCTGTGAAGTCCTCAGACCATCTTCATGGTGCCAGCTCTCCCACCCATCATGATTTGGCTTCACTCCTTTTCTTTTTCTCAACCTGTCCTCCTTGCTAAGTATCCCTCATTTGTTGGCCTGCTCTCAGATACACTCCCTCTCTCTTGAGAGGCCATACCCCTCACCTGCTTCTGGGCCCCCTACTTCTGAGAAAGATGTACCTCAATCCCTTGGGACTCTCTCTGGTCCACTGAGCCCTAAGGTGCACCTTTTGGCTTAGTTTTCCAGCTTTGGTAGATATGGTACATATTCCTCCTTCCCCCTCCTTCTCCTTCTCCCTGCTGAACTCAGTAGAGGAGCTGACATTCTCTTTTGCTTTCTTTCTTCCCACTCCTCCTTCTCTCTGCCAAACTTGCTCAGCCACTTTGGATAGGAGCTGACACTTTCCTCCTTTCCCCTACTCCTCCTCTCCTTCTTAGCTGATCTTGGAGGGGAGCTTACACTTCCTTCCTCTCCCTCCCCTCTGATCTTCCACAACTGCTTTTAGCCACCAGGGCATACACCTGCCACTGTTCAACATTCCATAGGGCTGCTGGCTCAGTACGGCAACCAGCTTGGCTTGGAGCATCTGACTGCCTTGGGCAAAAGTGGCACTGAGCCACTCTGATCTGCATGCATGTCTACAGCTTGGTCTCCTGAGGTGCTCTGATCTTCATGTCTCTGGCCTGGCCTCAGCCAATGCCAACACTGAGGCCATTAAAAAGAAATGAACCAATAAATAAACAAAAAATGACTGCCTTTCTTATCTCCCTCTTCACTCCTTTAGGAGTACAGGCACCTGCCTTGCCCACTAAGGGGCTAAACACCTGTCATCCTGACCTGAATGGCCTTTTCCTATGTGGGAGGCACAGGTCCTCTTGATCTTCATGGGCCAGGGGTCATATTGGTGTTTTTCTGTGTAAACCCAGCTTGAGCTGTGGTTATTTCTTCTCATTCTCAGTACCTTCCTTTCCTCCTTACAAGAGCCTCCTCTTGTATCCTCTCCTTCCCCCTCTCATCTGAAATGGGAAATCAGGCTTCCAAAACTCCCTATTACCCATCCCCCCACACACATTGTTTGTCTCATTCAAAACTTAAAAAAAAAAAGCTCTAGGATGATTTCAAACCTCACCATTTAATCCTTTATAACAACATGGCCTGGCCTTAGTATAAATTGGACAATGGGTCCATATGGCCTGAAAATGGTACTTTTGATTTCCAAATTCTTGTGACTTTTTTGTTTTCTTTTTATATTTTAATTTTATTTATTTATTTATTTAACAGAGAAAGAGGGAGGGAGGGAGAGAAAGAGAGAAAGAGATAATGGGCACACCAGGGCCTCCAGCCATTGCACATGAACTCCAGACATGTGCACCCCCTTGCGCATCTGACTAATGTGGGATCTGAGGAATTAAACCTGGGTTCTTTGGCATTGCAGGCAAATGCTTTAAACGCTAAGCAATCCCTCCAGCCCGATTTCCAAATTCTTACTGATTTAGATAACTTGTGTCACTGCACAGGTCCATGGTCTGAGACACCCCATATTCAAGCATTTTTTTTACTGTACGTGCCCATCCTTTTCTCTGCTCTGCTTGCCCTATTCAGCAGATTTTTCTATCCAAGGCCTCAGGGACAAAATCAAATTCAACACCTCCTTCATATCCTCCCCCACCTTCAGCTCTCGATCCGACACCATCAATGACCTGTCCCCTACTACTCCTCCTGCTCCTTTTCAACTCCCCAACCCACCTCCATCTGATCCATCCTTGTCACCTGCACCATCTACTTCCCCTCCCCTCTCTCTTCCTGCTCAATGCACCTGCTCATGCACAGATGGACTTTTCACTCTAGGAGAGGTGGTGTGGATGGAGGAAATTGTACATGGCCATGTTCCTTTGTCTATGTCTGACCTGCCTCAAATTGAATCATGCTTAGGATCCTTTTCTTCTGACCCTGCCCACTGTGCTAACAAATTCGGCTACCTTACTCAGACCTATTACTTTATCTGCCATGATCTCTATGTTGCCCTGTGTACTATTCTCATACTGACCCCTGACTTGGCAGGAAAGTGGGGGGTATAGTTACACCTCAAAAGGTTTATGAGGTGAGACTGGCCCCACTTAGATAGAATAGAAAGTAATGGGAATAACTAGTGAGCAACAAACTCTGAATGATTGTGTGTGAATGTGAGATTGAACATTAACCTGAATTTCAGATGCGAATGCCCAGTGCTCTTCTTTGGGAAATGCAGATTCTGGCTGTGCTGGTTTGTGTCTGCAGCAGTGCTGTGAGACACAGATTCAGACAGCATGCACAGTGACCCTGTCGAGACTCCATGTGTAACTCTGCACATGGGGATAAGGTGTGTATGAGATGCACAAACACAGCAAGGCTATGACAAACAGAAGCAGGATGGTGGCAGAGACCCCATGCTGCGGCCAGACACAGAGGCTCAAATAACAAGTTAGGTCCTAAAGTCTGTGAGGTAAAGGCTGAAAGCCAGGCTCCTCAGGACCACTAGGTTTGCTCAATGTTTAGAGATACTTGTTAATGATTGCTTCTGTTTCACCATAAGGTAAATTATATTAACTGTGATAAGGTATTTAAATTCATGGTAAGATGGATTCTGAGAAATGGGTTGGCCTCTCTAACTCAGACCCCAAGCATGTTTAAAACCATGTGTCATCCACACCTTGTCTTTAGGCAAATTGGCTTATTACCTCTGGATGAGAAAAGGGAAAATGAAAAGTAGCATATAATTTTGATTCTCTTTCAATTTCTCTCTTGTCTAAGATCACTAAAGCCTTTTAAAAATACAGTTCTCAGACTTAAAATAAATATAAACAAGCAACAACCAGATCTAACTAGGCTTTACAACAAGTTGGAATTTTGTGACTTAATAATAGATGAACAGGTAATCTTAGTTGATTATATCATAATTATAGCTCAGATTTGTCATTATTAATGAAACTATTTCCAGGTATGTTATATTATCACCAGGGTAGTTATCAAGTTTTACCTGCATTTACAAATCTATGCCTTTAAAATGTATTTTATAGGATTATAAAAAGGAAAGTCCCAAATCAACAGGTTATAAAGTTTACAATTCAGTTCACTGATATCATTTTGTCATAATGACAGTTATATAAGCTGCTTTCAAATGATTAATTAAGTTGGTAATGCTTCTATGTTAAACTTTTAACTACTAGAAAAACTGAGTCTTAATAAGATTAAGATTTATTTCTTAGTTACTAATTTTTTATAACACTCATTCTACTACACAGTCATTGTGTTTATAACTCAGTTTTTTTTTTTTTGACCTGGAATTAACTATGTAGTCTCTCAGGGTGGCCTCAAGCTCTTGGTGATCCTCCTATCTCTGCCTCCCAAGTGCTGGGATTAAAGGTGTGTGCCACCATGCCCGGCTTTAACTCAGATTTTATAAAAGATATAATCTAACTTCATTCATTGTAACTTTTGTACTTACAGAGATAAGGAAGTAATCTCATTTTCTGATAACTATGTGAATTGTGTGTTTCTAAAGTTTTGAAGTGTTCCAATCACAATTCTTGAGCCAAGATGAGTTAGAACACTAGAATCAGTTATTTACAAACAATGTAATTTAAGCATAAACTATCAGACATCTGGTCAAAGCTTCAGTTAGTAGTCATGGATAACAGGAATAATGAGAGATAAAATTGGTTTATGTTAATCAAAGTAACCCTAAACAAGGTGTATCAGATTGATTGTCATAGGTTTCGTTATCAAGATAAAGTTTGTGTCTAGTATAGTTTAGACAAATAGATTAAAGTCACTAAAATGTGCACAGGTAGATAGATATATTTAAAGGTGATTCTAACTTACTAAGGACAGATTTCTAAGTTTTCAACTTTAAGACCAAAAGTGCTTATTTATATCTGCTACAGCAGTAGCCAGAGCTTTTTAAGTACAATAAAATTCCAAAATTCAAATCTGATTTTAGATTGCCTTACAGATTCAATTAAAAGGTCATCCCATTTATCTGGTGCTGATTCACTCTCTGCTGGAGAATTTGCTTCTCTTTTTCAGATGGACGCAGATCCTGAGGAGAGAATCAGCCCATTGCACCTTACTAGGGCCCCAGCTGAAACCAAGAGTAACTGGGGAAATGGACAGGAGTGCTACTTTGTTGGTGAACCTGGTACCAGCACAAGGGTGAAGGAGATAGACACAGAGATCACTCAACTCCTACCAAACCAGATATCCAGAGATGTAGAGGCTCCCAAGACCTCATCACTGAAGTAGACCTGAAATGAACCCATCATGGCTCAGGGAAATTGGCAGAAGAGGGGGCAGAAAGATTGTTAGAGCCACAAGTTGGGACATTATGCACAGAGACGTTGCCTCTTCCCCATAACTGATGGCTACCCCCACAATGCACAACCCACATTCCCCAACTGGGAGGGTCCCTGTGGGGGGGGGGGAGGACAGGGAGAAGGCTAATGATGGTACCAACATGGCTGTATATACACTGTGTACATAACTAATAAAAATAAAATAAAATAAAAATAAGAAAGAATCATCCATCAAAACCAAAAAATAAATAAAGGCTCAAAATTTAGAGGGTTTATTGCTTATTAGAATAACTTAGTTTCTGATAGATTGCTTGATTTGAGTTTGTTGATAGAACAATATAAAATCATTATAAAAATTACTCTGAAGCTGGGCTTGTTGGCACACGCCTTTAATCCCAGCAGTTGGGAGGCAGAGGTAGGAGGACTTCTGTGAGTTTGAGGCCACTCTGAGAACACATAGTGGCTTCCAGTTCAGCCTGAGCTAGCAGTGAGACCCTACCTCGAAAAACAAAACAAAACAAAAATTACTCTGATAGAAGTTTGCTGTTAGTGACAAATGTCATTCTTCTTTGTCTCATATTCAAGTCCAGATCCTCCAATGTAGTAACAAAACTGGTGGCTTTCACCAGGGCACCAAAACTGAATGAAAGTCATAGTTCATATTTATATTTTTATTAATAAAAATAGTTTCCAGGATTGTTAACACATTTTGTTTGTACTTACTTACACATGTTAAATTATATATATATTTCCCATCTTTCAAATATGGCTTACCATGTCATTAGACAGCATAAATTAAATGTTACAAAAATATTAATTTTTTAACTAGTTCTGTTTTGTTAAAGACAAAAGGTACAAACATACTCTGTATTCCAATTTTTCTCCTGGGTGCTTAACAACCAGATGCAATGGCTAGAAAAAATGAGGGCATTGGGCTTAAGAGCGTACCCAATATTTTGGTCCCATCCTCTCTAGGTCAAAATGGTTCAAGAAATGACAGGACACTTCTTTTCTCTAGAGGGTCCTAAAGTTCTTGGTAAGTCATCTATCTTGTTGATCAGAGAAGTCATGGAGACCAAGAAAATGGATTCCAATCAATATCCAGTCTGCAGAAGGAGAGTCAAAACAGAGGAGAAAACGCTTAATACTTCCAAAGGAAGGGAAGCCACATGGTTAGCATGGCCCTGACTCATCCCAGCAGCGGGCACAAGTGCTGAGAGAGCCATGGAGCTGCTGCCAGGCCCCTAAAAGCCTCCCCTAAAGAGCCACAACTGACCTTCAAAATTAAACTTTGGCCACCTACTTGGTCTTAAGCACTCAGTAGAAAAATATAGCCAGAAAGGAAGGCATATTTTAAAACATTTAATCGTTATAGCCCAGGCTTTAAATAAAATAACTTTAGATAGACGTGCTCACTATGACAAGAACTGTATAGACCACACCTTTTGGTAAATTTCTAGATCTTCATGATGATCATATCTGTCATTTATGATTATAATTCTGCTAATTTTGGGACATTTTGTATTTAAATACAATCTTAACCTCGTATACTCTCATATGCAGTGATCCCATACTCAGATGGTTCTGTGTCAATCAAATTTCATCTATGTATGTCCCCTGGATATCCTTCCAAGGCCTAAAATGCTAAGGGGAACCCCAGGTTTACTTGGAGGTTACTTAAACCCTAACCCCATCCAAACTCCAAGTTTTTCATGTTATCTTTATAGACAACCCAAACATTACTTTAGACTGCTGGCCCCCACTTAACCCAGATACCCTTCTACCTCTACCTAAGCCACTTACACACTCCTGTCTAGAGACTTTAGAAGCGCTTACTAGCCACAACCCCAGAATTTCACTGTCCCTCTTCCCTGACCACACATTGTATATATAGATAGAAGCTCTTCTACCATCCCTCAGGATAAGCTGTTATTTCAGATGACCAGACAATAAAGATTGTCCCATTGCTTAAGGGAAGCACAGCCCAGAAGGCAGAGCTTGTCACAGTCCGTTTACCTATGTGAAGAAAAACGAGCTTTGACTCCTCTATATCAGCTACAGGGCTGGCTGCAGGTGGGCTGGGACAAAGGCTAATCTCTTATCAACAGCTTCCCACAGTACCAAGTACCGTCATTAAGGACTCTGCTCCCGCTCTTCACCTGCCATAGCAACAGCTCTCTTCATTGACATCAGTAATCCTTCAGAACCGTCAAGCCCTCAACCTCATCACAGCCAAAAACATACAGGAACCTGTCTCTTCCTAAATGAGGAATGTTGTTATTATATAAACTGATCTGGTGAAGTAAAATTAGAGATTAAAAAGCTCCAATATTGGCTGACAGACTATTCTGGTGCTCCACTGTCCTCAGGACCATGGGGTATCTTTGGAACTATTTGACCTTGGGTACTACCATTACTTGGGCCACTTATGGGGATATTTCTTTTACTCTTGATAGCATCCAAAACCAGGTACCTAATTTTAAACATCACTCATTCAACCAACTTCTACTAACTTATCCTTCTTCCACTCAGTACCAACTCTTAGCCTCCTCACACTCGACTCCCCATCACCCGCTCTGAGGGGACTCACTAGTTGCTGATACCAGCATCCCCTGAAACACCTGACTGATGTTGTCTCCTCATAGCAAGAAGCAGCAATGAGACATGAGCTCCATCTTCTATCTTTAACAAAATTTTGGAATGCTAGGTAGGACAAGAGTCCCAAAATGTAGTTAAAATGAAAGAAGAGACTGATAGAAAACTGACTGATGCAACTTTAGATGTTTACATTGCCTAACCCTTATTCCCCTGACCTAACAATGCCCTTGGCCACAGTTTCCTGCTGTCCTTATCTTAGAGACAACATGGTTCCTCTTCTGATGGCAATTCATTAGCTGTTTGATTACCTCCTTGGTTTGGTCCCTGTCCCCCCTTATTAATTAGTTTCTCCTTTGGTCCCTGTTCTCCCTTGAATTCTTCAGTCCTTTTGTCATCTCTAACCCCCTCCCAAGTGAAAAAAAAAAACTCTATAAAAACTCAAATCATCCAAACTCACATTGGCTGTCTCTCTGTCTCTCCCTGAGAGACAACCTGGCAGTTTAGACCCCAATAAAAGGCTCTTTTCTTGCCTCAGAGTGATCTTGAGTAGTCTGGTCATTCACAGAGCTTACATTACCCTATTTCAGTATGATAATGTGATATAGATATAACAAATTGATATAGACTTTATTTTTCTTCTTTGCTTAATAATTTTTGGGAGATGCCAGTAAGCAGTGGAATGGAATCCCTGGATAATCTTTACTCTGGGTAATCAGTTGTTTATACATTAAGTTGGGCTGGGGAGATGAATCAGTATTGAAGACAGTTGCTTTCCAACCTTGCTGTCCTGGGTTCTATTCTCTAGTACCCATGTAAAGCCAGTGACACATTGATCTGGAGTTCATTTAAAGTGGCAAGAGGCCCTGATGTGCCCATTTTCTCTGCACCGCCCCCCCCCCCTTTGCTGGTATTTCCACAATGACAATTTGATATATAGAATGGAACACTATAAAGGTTACAAGCATTTACATTCCATTCCTTGTGGCCCTTATGCCTCAATCCTCAAAGAAACAGTCATTACCCTCACAAAAATACAGATGGAAGAGATTGCTGGGGAGATCAATGTAAGAAAAGACAGCTAAGTACTTGCAATGAGACGTACTACCTCTAACACATTTACCAAGGTCCAGAAGAAATTGAAGAGGAAGCAGCAACACGAATACTGCTCCCAATACTAACCCAACATTCATATCCAGAAAAATAGCAACAAACACTGTGGTGAACCAAAACACATCATAACAGAAATACAGAGCCTGCAGATAAGTCAACACCAGCCAGTAACACACCTGTCAAGGCTCAGGGCTTATTACAGAATGGAGGTGAGAAGATTTTCAGAGCCACAAGGCAGGTAGAGACACCCCAAGGCACAGCTACCCCCATAGACAAAGGTTCTAATTACCACACAGTGAATAACAATAATCCTACTGAGGAGGGCCCTCAGGGAAATTGGGGAGGGAACATACATCAACCTATTTTTAAAAATTACTTAATAAAAAATTGCAGATCTCCCCATTTTCTCTAATCTATTCCACTATGTTGCTCAAGCAATACTCCCTTCTCTTCCTCATTGTCAGATGTTCCCCCTCTACTGAATTATCATTAGGAACACATACAAGTCTAATTTCCTCTCATCTTAAAAATATTTTTCTTGGGGCAGGAGAGATGGCTTAACAGTTAAGGCACTTGCCTGGGAAACCTGAGGATCCAGGTTCTATTCCCAGAACCCATGTAAGCCAGATACACATGATGGCACATGAATCTGGAGTTAGTTTGCAGGGGCTGGAGGCCTTGATGTGCCCATTCTTTCTCTCTTTCTCTCATAAATAAATAAGTAAACAAATAAATAAATTCAAGTAAAATGCTAAAAATATTTTTTGGTTTGGAGAGATGACTTAGCAGTTAAGGTGCTTTCCTGCAAAGCCAAAGGACCCAGGTTCAATTCCCCAGGACCTATGTAAAGATGTGCAAGCTGGCCCATGCCTGTGGAGTTCATTTGCAGCAGCTGAAGGCCTGGCCATAAATTAAATAATAATAATAGTAACAACTATTATTATTATTATTGGTTTATCAAGGTAGGGTCTCACTGTAGCCCAGGCTGACCTGGAATTCACTATGTCATCTCAGGGTGGCCTCAAACTTATGGAGATCCTCCTACCTCTGCCTCCCAAGTGCTGGGATAAATTTTATTTTTCTTCCCTTATTTTCCCATAGCATCTTCAACTCGATTTCTTGGCTCTTCTTCAAAGCACCAGAATTATCTGTGCTCCTCTAATTCTTTTCTCTTCTTCCTTCAGTAGTCCAAAAGCAAAAGCAAAGCAAAACACAAATAAATTAACAAACAAACAAATACACAATTCTTCCCCACACAGCTAATAAACCTTTGGTGGTCATTCTCAATCTTTGTCTTCCCTGACCTGTCCGCATCTTTGATTACCCTCTCTTTCTTAACCTTCCTTTATTTGGCTTCCAGGATTTGCACAATCCTTCTATCTTTCCGGTTGTATTTTCTCAGACTTTGGGGGTAGATCTTCTTCTATCTGACTTTTTAATATTGGAATATTAATCTTTTCTTTATACTCACAGATTTAAATACCACCTATTTGCTGATTACTCCCAAATGCCTATCTCTAGAACCACCTATCTTTTAAAAATCATTTTAATTTTTTTATTTATTTGAGAGAAAAAGAGAGTAAGACAGCAGCAGATAGAGAGAGAATGGACACACCAGGGCCTCTAGCCACTGCAAACGAACTCGACACATGTACCACCTTTTGTGTCTGGCTTACATGGGTCCTAGGGAATTGAATGTGGGCCATTTGCCTTTGCAAGCAAGCACCTTAACCACAATGCCATCTCTCCAGCCCCCACCTATCTTTAAAATTTATCATTCATTGATTCATTGTCATTCACTCATCCTTTGATGTTCCACACTGAACTCCTAATCTTTCTCACCCATCTCTAGTCTGACATTACTGGTCATCACCAACTTCATCTTTATAATGCTCATGACCACTAGAAAATAATCTTTAAGTACTTTTCTTCTTCCAAATTTTATATTCAGTCTTTCAGAAAATCCTCTTAGCTTTAATTTCAAAACATACCCCATATCTGGCCATTCCTTGCCATTTTAACTGCATCTTTACAATCCTTAGTTAGATCTTCCATTCTTTTTTATTTTTCATTTTTTGTTTGTTTTTCAAGATAGAGTGCCATTCTAGACCAGGCTGATCTGGAATTCATTATGTACTCTCAGGATGGCTCCAAACTCACATGATTTTTCTACTTCTGTCTCCTAAGTGAGGGGACTAAAGGTATGCACCACCATGTTCAGTGTTCTTCCATTCTTATGCTCTTGTAGTCTACTGTTAACAAATCAACCAGTACAATAAGTCTTTTAAAACCTGATCCATTTCATAGATCTCTATTTAAATTCCCCCCAAAGCTCCCATTTCCTCAAGTTAAGAGCTGAAATCTGTATAATGACTACATGGCTAAGACCTCTTCTCTCCTCTGCACTTCCTACTCTCTGAATACTCTCTCTTTTGTGGTTGATCCTGGAGCCACAGCAAACCAGCAGCTCCTCACGTATGATGAGGACCCCTCATCTTTGCTTTGGATGTTGAAATTCTTCTCTCATGATGGATAATGCTTTCATCTTCTCTGAGGCTTTTCCTAACTCACCCTTTTTAAATGAAGCTTTCATTGAATACCTTATTCATTTCTACAACTTCTTGCTCCTATATCTGATATTTAATACAATTCTAGATATGTGACATAAAAAAGTATATAAAAATTAAGGAAGATTCAGAGTGAAAGGAAGGTTATTGCAACCCAAGAAAGCAGTCAATGTAAGCTATAGATCTGTTATGAGTTTTCCTGCTCTTAAAAAGATGTTGGGAGGTCAGGTATGGTGGGACAAACCTTTAACACCAGCACTTGTGAGGCAGAGGTAGGAGGATCACTGTTAGTTCAAGGACAGCCTGGGACTACAGAGTGTGTTTTAGGTCAGCCTGGGCTGGAGTGGTACCCTACTTCAAAAATGAACAAACAAAATAAAACAAATAAATATACAACAACACAAAAGATGTTGGGGTCTGAGACTGTAGCTCAGTTGACAGCACGCTTACCTAGCATGTGTGAAGCTCTAGGTTCCATCTCCAGCACCACGTAAACAGGGAATGTGAGTGCACACTTGTGTTGTAGACAGCTCCATGTTGCTGGGATGAACTTCCAAACAGTTTGTGGGAGGAAAGGATTCATTTCAGCTTACAAATCCAGGGGAGATGCATCAATGGCAGAAGAAGCTGGCTCCCTTACATAAATCTAAGCACAGAGGGGGAAAAAAAGACACAAAATCAAACAGCCAGCAAAACAAACACCAACAGCAGCAAACATACACCACCAGAATTCTATCTGCTCTCTATACCGTAAGGCTGGACTCAGATCCACCCCCAGTGGGTACTTGAGGCTTAAGGAGGAATTTTAATCTTAATTAAAAAATACCTGAGTATAAGGAGGAGATGCATTCATATTCAAACCACCACATTCCACCCCTGTCCCACATAGACTCACAACTATACCACAGGGCAAATTATGTTCAGTCAACTTCAAAGGTCCCATAACCTTTACCAACTTTGAGATGTTCTAAAGTCCCAAGTCTCACCTGAGATTCAAGACTATCTCTTAATTATGAGTCCTGTAAAATCAAAACAAGTTACATACTTCCAATACATAACAGCACAGAGTAGACATTTCCATTGTTGTAAGGCATAATAAGAGAAACCAGATCAATACAAAAACAATAACCATCAGGTTAACATCACATATCTGTAGTTCAAGTCTGACATCCATAACCACTGATGACAGTTTCCGGATTTTCAATTTCCATCCCTCCAGCTGGGCTAAGTAGTCAGGGAAAAACTTCCATCCCAAGCCAACAGCACTCTGTGGTAGCCTTTGCACAGTCCTGGTATATCCCAAATATCTTCAGGTCTCCCCTGCAAACCATAGTCCTCCTTTCAGCTCCATACATTAATCTTTTTGGTTTTCAATACAGGAATATTATCTTGCTTCCCCATGCCACATCTCAGGAGTGGCTGCCTAAACTATTTTCACTTCATGACCCACTTCCATGGTTATTTTTTCTTTTCTTTTTTTTTTTAGTTTTTTGAGTTAGGGTCTTGCTCTAGCCCAGGCTGACCTGGAATTCACTCTGTTGTCTCAGGGTGGCCTCAAATTCATGGAAATCCTCCTAACCTCTGCCTGTATTGGTATTAAAGGTGTGCACCACCATGCCCAGCTCACCATGATATTTTCAATATCAGAAATGCAGCAACAGAGCCATTTTGTTAATCCAGGGAGGAAATATATCTTGGCCTCGAGCCTTCAGAATTCTTCATCTCCTTTTGAAAGAGCTTGCATTCCTACTCATTCAGCCTTTCCTGGGCAGACATCACTCCCAGCATCTTTTCCATTGTCCTGATGTAAAGTAGTTGCCACATCTTTAATGGTAGTAATCTGTTTAACAATAGTAGCTTTAGCAACTAAGACCGGGCTCCATGCCTGTAACTTTATACTTGCTTGGATTTTTGCATATTTAAGTTATACATCCTTTAGTTCTATACCTTTCACCAACCATACCTGTTCATTACTTTTAAGTTCAACCTTGCTCGAACTATCTGGGCATGGACAGTGAAAGACAGCCAGCCTTTATGCCAATAGCCTAGTTTCAACAACATCCTCTTTAGTCTTTTCTTTCCCTTTGAAAGTTCATAAGCCAACACAATTCTCTCAGTACTTAGTATTTTCAAACTCTCACCAGAATAGCCCATAAAAGTTGGCTTACCACTCTGTAAGGCTGCTGCAGCCACATGTACCACATCCATGCACATTCCTCCAGCACACAAGTTCCAAAAGACCAAAGTCCACATGGTCAGATTCATCACAGCAAGACCCCACTCTCAGTACCAAATTCTGTTGTAGACAGTTCCTTGTTGCTGTGATGAAGTTCCATCAATGGCAGAAGAAGCTGGCTCCATTTCGTAAATCCAAGCAGAGAGAAAAGGCAAAAAATAGCAGCCAGAAAACAAACACCAATAGTAACAAACACTAACCACCAGAACTCAATATGCCTCAATGTAATCAGATACCCCCTCGCCCAGTTCCCCACCCTCACACCAGCAGGCTGCTGGAGACTGAAATAGGACATTTAACCTTAATTTAAAAAAATACCTGAAAGGATCATTCCCTGCAGTACTGTGGCCCTTCCCCTGTCTCCCTGGCCAAGTTTTAGTTTTCAAACCCAGGTGGTGCAGGATCCTGAGGCTACTCCCATTCCCACAGTCCATTTCTGTACACTCAGAACCTCAGAAAGGAACCCGTTCTGCTCCCCATCTGTCCCTGCCATGGTAGGCGGGAGTCTAGAGGTTTTCTCCCTTTGCTACCCCAACCATGGCCCAGAAGTCCAGGGTAGACCCCCATGTAGGGAGGCTAGGGTAACTGCAGGTGCTGGTCATGGAATTACAGGAGACCCAGAACCAAGGTGAGAGGTGCGTAGCGACCCCACAGGGCTCCAACCTAGGCAGCTGCATGGACTGGTTCAGGAATGCTTTCCCATTGCAGACACCAAGGAGCAAGTCCTCTCCAACCTTGTCAACTTTGCCTATGGCCCAAGCAACTACTAGTATCTGCAGCAGCTGCAAGTCCTAGATTTATTCCTCAATTTTCTATCAGTGAAACCCTAGGGGAGCTTTCTGTTGGTAAGGCTGGCCAGATACCTGATCAGCTGGGACAAGGTGAGTGAATTAGAAGTGAGTCCTTAAGTAGAGCATGATTGCACACACTTGTAATGTCAATATTTGCAAAGCTGAGGCAAGAGGATTGACCTGAATTTGGGGCATCTTGGGCTACCTAGTGAGAACCTGTCTCAAAAGAAAACAAGAGGTGGGCTGGAGGGAAGGCTTTGCAGTTAGGGCATTTGCCTGCAAAACCAAAGGATCCAGTTCAATTCCCCAGAAGCCACGTTAGTCAGATGCACAAGGGGACACACACATATTGAACGTTAAACTATAAGCAGTTTTGAGTGCCATCTGTTGGAGCTTCAGGGATATCAAATAGTATATATTATATTACTTTGCAGATCAATAATCAGATAGATGGAGATCAGAGTACCCACTTTACTGCTAATCAAAATCTGGATGCAAAACACAAATTAGATAGGCAACTACAGTTCTCTTTTTCTTATCTCCCCATATACCTAGTCACTTGACATAAGCAATAGATGACACTTGTAGGATTTTCTTCCTGTCTGCATGTTTACATGTGGCATGGAGAGATCTGAAGACAGGGAACCTTAGATAGATGGCTCCACAAAGGGAGAAAGACAAGACCCCAGAGGTAAAGTGTGACGCAGCCTTCTCACATCAGAAAGCTTGATTTTTCTCTCGTACAGAGAGGTAAGTAGGGGCATAAAGATAAGATGCAAGGTTTCTTTCTAGCTAAAGCTTCTGTTATGGAAACAAAGAATAGTTCTGCCCACCCAAGAACATGCTTTTTTCATTATACATGAGTGATCTGCTCTGTTAATTCCAAATAAGTCATGTGTTCCCCAGTGTATGTGTTACTGGGAAGGAAGGAGATGGGATAATTATATTTCTAATTTCCACCTCTATTTTTTTTTATAAAGTTGTACAGAGACGTGCAAACCAGAGAACCTCATACATTTTTGGCATGTGTGAGAATTAATGTTCAGGAGCTCAGACTTAGACCTGGACGGAGCAGAGAGAACAAAGTGCAAGGTTCCTTTGTAAACAAAAGAGGGTAGTTAGTATCTTAACACCTGCTAACATCACTCCCCAACCACTCTGGGGAAGGTTGACACTGCTGCCACCTGGTGGTTGTGGCTAGTAGAAACCCAGAAGTAGGCAGTTAAGTTCATTGAGGCACTTCCCTTCTACCTTCTAAGAGGTGCCATCTCTTAACTGTACCCGTCCTCTGTCTGCATGAGGCTGGTGACTAAACAGGACAGAGACAGCTCATTCAGAAGACTTCAGTGAATCTAGCCCTAAAGGGAAGGGCATGAGAAGGTGGGAGAGTTTACAGAAGAGATCTAAGTCTATATTGGAATCAATTAGAGAGAGGGAGAGGAACAGGCTATAATTTCAAGAAAGGACTACTCCACTAATACATACAAGTTATTTACAAATTTAATATGTTAATAGCCTAAAATTTCCATTATTTTTGAAGTGATATTAGGTTTATTTCTCTTTTATGATCAGTTTCTCCCAAGTTTATAATTGCTCTTATTTATTGACAAGATTTTTGATGACTCTTGTGAGAAAGGTCTTAACCAATGGAATCCATGGCTATGGAATAACCATGTGTGTCCCTCCCCCACAGAGCCAGGGGTGTCTATCTTCTATGCTTTGTTCTGAAGAATGAGAAGACACTTAATTTTAGTGAGCTTCATTGGTCTCTTGTTTACCATAGCATATGCTTATGAGGCTGAGCTCTATTTTTTTTTTTTTTTTTTTTTGGTTTTTCGAGGTAGGGTCTCACTCTAGCTCAGGCTGACCTGGAATTCACTATGTAGTCTCAGGGTGGCCTCGAACTCATGACGATCCTCCTACCTCTGCCTCCCGAGTGCTGGGATTAAAGGCGTGCGCCACCACGCCCAGCTGAGGCTGAGCTCTATTGATTCTCTTTTAATCAGGTGTTTTGTTTGTCTTGAATACAACACATAAAGCTTTCACTGAGTCAGAAACTACCTGTAACTTACACATGTGACTTGGTTTGAAATGATGGCGAGATTTCATACCATTCCTGTTCAATACTTACAATTTTATATGTAATGCCTCTATTTCCTGAATAGTGATCCCAACTGGATATCTTCTGGTTATGAGCTAGAGCGTGTTAAGGATTCAGCAAATTAAAAAACCATAGCTTTAGATCTGACAATAGTATAATAAAATGTGGCTAACTGAAACTGGTCAACATGAACTCTGACATGTGGTGGATAGGACTTCCATGTTGCAGGTATGAGGAGATGCCTTGTGTGAATTTCATTGAACTTTCTTGTGATTGTTGAAATGGGTTTCTTTCTACCTCCATGCCCGTGGAGGTTGATTTGTATGGGAACTTAGTGATAAGACTTTCATATACCACAGAGTTTGTGTCTCCGTTGGGCTCTACCATAAAAGTCAGTTTTGAAACCTGCAAATGTGGAGAAATTGTCTGATTCTGGAGCTGGGAGTTATTGCATAGATTTGGATAGTGCTTGCACACATGTTTTAAAAGCCTCTTGTTTCAAATATGTTTGTATTTAAAACTCCTGCAGCAAAGGATTTGTAACAGTAAATAAACACAATGGAAAACAAATTTAAACAAAGATTTAAATTTATTTATTCACTCATTGTTTGAAATACTCTATCCTTCACTAAAAGCTGCATTCTCATACACCACAAATTTTTCTTTTTAAGTTCCAATGTTCTTAACATTGATTTTGAAAGTACATCAAGGCAGACCAAAGGAGATGAAACAGAAACTATAAAACCAGTTGAGAAAGTCCAAGGAGGCTCAGTGTCATTGGAAACACAGCCACCAGCCAGGACAGCTTGGGATGAATAGACAAAGAACACTCCACTTTGGAGATAGAACAGAGGCAAAGCTATGACATTGCCCTGTATGAAGCCACAAAGAGGCAGAATAGAATGTTGGACTTGGGTAGCTCATAGGTTTAGTTTCTTTTTTTTCCTCAGAAATATTGCCTATTCAGATTTGATAAGTGATAGTCTAAAATGTCAGAGCTGGACTAATGAGGGATAGGCAGCAAATGGACAATACCCACAGCTAATGTCACATGACTGGAACCAAATTATAAAGAAGTTGGCATCTAATTTGAGTCTTTGCCTAGCTTTTATTTTTAAATTATAAAACATGTAAGTGGTAATTACAGGGTGAATAGTGCAAATACCATTGCTTAAACATTGAGCATCAGTTACTGTGTGCTTTATATGCACTATTTTACTCCGTCATTGCAAGTTTCCTATAACTTAAATTCAACTCTTCCCTGAGGAACAGATGACACATGATCAGAAAAGTTAAACTAGATGCCCAAGGTCATATAGCTTCCAAACCCAAGACAAAATCAAATTTCAACTTCAACTCTACCACAACAATTGTTGTTCATTTATAGCTAGTAACTAAATGTCCGTACTTAGTAATAAGACAATGAATGTGATGGCCCTCAGAATTTTATTCCTAGCATGAAATGTGTTGGTTTAGAATGGAATTTCCCAAATGGTAACTGTGAAAATTATTTGTCAAACATAGAAAGATAGTTATTATATAATGTTACATGTAAAAAGAATAATGTAATGAAAATGTACATCATAGTCATATAATTATACACAAGTAAACAATACCCTGTACTCATAAAGAGAAAAAAAATTTGAATTAGAAATTAAAGAGGAAAATATTTTTAGACTAGTAAGGGTCATAGTTAAATTTTCTTTAAAATTTTCTTTCAAGGCCAAGGAAATGGCTCAGTGTACACTCACGTTTAAGTACCAGACTTCAGTCCTCAGATCTCACCTACAAAGCTGGAAGCCATGGTGGTGGGCTTCAGCATACTGAAAGGAGATAGAGGCAGAAGAATTTCCTGAAGCTCTTGGTGAGAGCAGCAAAAGAATAGCAAAGTGACATCCAGAGAGGTTCTGCCTCAAATGAGGTGAGGTGGTGAGGATGCACTCAGAAGTTCTCCCCTGACCTCCACATATGTGTTGTGGCATGCTCATGCCTGTATACACATGCATGCACACACACATAAGCACACACTAAATAAATAAATAAATTTCTTTTAGTGTCACATAGTATTCATATTCATATTCAGCTAAGTATTTTGACATTTAATACCTAAAAGTTGGTATTGGAAAGAAGTGATTTTCAAATAAAAATTATATCTTATGGGCTGGGAAGTTTGCTAAATGGTTAGAGGCACTCACTTGCAAAGCCCGATGACCTGGATTTGATTCCCCAGCACTCATGTAAAGCCAGATGCACAAACTGGTGCATGCATATGGACTTTGTAGCTGCTGTAGGCTCTGCCATACCCATCCCCGTCCACAACAAATAAATTAAATAAACAAATTGCTTTTAAAAAGAGAAAATTACATCTTGTTTTAAAGCATAAATGAATTTGGGAAGTCAGGAAATAATGTAAATTCTCCAGTAGAAAAATTTCAGTTTACTAACATGATTGTTTTTACGATTTTACTGAAAATTTTGTTTCTTCTCAAGAAATTTCCATCATAGTTGCTACTTTAGAAGATAAGAAGGTATATAAAGTAGTCAATTCTCTTCCTTTTCTCTTCTTACACTTGGTTCTATATACACTCAATTTGTAGAAATAGGAACCTTTTGTTCTTGTTGAATTCTCCCTCCCATCTTTTTTCTGAGAATCTCTACTTGACTTGGAGGAATCACAACTGGACAGGTTTTCTCAGGAAGAGGGGGGATTACACACTGAGTGAATTGAATTTTATTCAGGCCTTTTCATTTCTAGAGTTTGAGGAGAACTGACTGATGGGCCTTCATGTGCAGAGAAGTGAAACTGACAGACCTTAATAATGCTGGAGATAAGTTTGAGGTCAGCATAAGTTACTTGAGACCTTGTTTCAAAAATAAAGGTATAAAATGCAAGCTGAAAACATTTTTATAAACACTATTTTCCTTCTGTCATTTTAATTCTTTGTTCTGTGGTTCCAAGGAAGCGGACATGGTTAATTTACTAGGTACCACAGTTTGGGGTTATGTTTCTGATTTGCAGTTCTGAACATGGGGTCTACCCACTCCAGGCAAGCACTCTACCAAAGAGTTACATTTCTAGCCCTTGGCTTTTTGAGCTGGGCTTTGTGATGTAGCTCAGGCTGACCTTTGAACTTCCTTGACCTCCAAAATGCTGAGATTACATGCATGTGCCACTGTTCCAGACTCTGGTGCATGTTTTTGTGACGATGTTTACAACAATCTGTTTTCAGTGAGGAAGCTTTTAAAAACTGTCAAAGGAACCTACAGGGACCGACTGTTCTGCAGGACTCTCACAGGGATTGGCATTTCAGAAACATATCAAGGGCTACGGGGTGTAGGTTCACTGGCCCTAGGGTGGATCCTTTGCACAGTTAAAACTGGCCATGAAGCCACACACCTGCCTCAGCCTCCCAAGTGATAGGATTATAGGTGTGTGCCATGTCTGACTTAAAAAAAAAAACATTTTTTTTTTTTGTTGTTTGTGAACAGAGAGAAAGAGAGAGAGGTTGGGTATACCAGGGCCTCTTGCCACTGCAAATGAACTCTGGACACATGGGCCACTTTGTGCAGTTAGCAACTTTAACTGCTGAGCCATCTCTCCAGCTCTGAATTTTCAGTTGTTTTGAAGGACATGGTAAGAAGAGTTTGAGTTTGACATGGACATTGAGGAGGACATAAAATAAGGTCTGTTAGAGGAGTGCACGGTTGCTACAGAAAGTATTATATCTCATGACATCTGTGTTGCCACTAGCAGCCAGGGCACTAGAAGAACTTGGTGTATCTATTTTTAAAAAGTTGATATTGCCAGGTGTGGTGGCACATGCCTTTAATCCCAGCACTTGGCGGCAGAGGTAGGAGGATCGCTGTGAGTTCAAGGCTAGCCTGGGACTACAGTGTAAATTAAAAGTCAGCCTGGGCTAGAATGAGACCCTACCTTGAGAAGAAAAAAAAAAAAAAAGAAAGAAAGTTGATTTTAACTGAAAGTTAATGTCAGGTCTTGCTTAGAGCTTTTGACTACTCATTGACGGCGATGTTAACTCCACTTGGGACTCTCAGCTGATTCAGTTTATGAAGTAAAAATACATGTACAGGAAAAAAATAATGCTGGAGATTAAGTATGTAGCTAGAGATACCATTCACTGGGTTGGTTTGTTTGCTTTTGAGAGGAGATCTCACCCTAGTTCAAGGTGGACTCAAGGTCTCAACCTACTGTGTGCTGAGATTTCCCGTGTGTCTCCATGCCCAGCTTTGTTTTATTTCCTTTAGTGTGCCTGTATGTGCAATGGAAAACTTAAAAATCTTTCTTTCCCACTCCTTTTAATATACCCACCAAAAGTTGCTTTCTATCCCCACTGCAAACATCCTGACTTTCAAATGTTGCACCCAGAATGCCCAACATGGTGTGTATTTTAGTACACCTCTATTCACTTCTTCCTCATCAATCAAAAGCGAAGTTTCTACATACAAATAGTCCTCATTGTTGGGGCTGTACAGTTCAGTAAATTACATAAATTGAAGAAACAATGCAAAAAAGAAACAAAAGCTGTAGTGGTATGAGCTAAGCTGAATATTTTGAAAAGCATAGAGTTATGTGGATAAAAGGGGCGGAAATGAATTCACCACCAGAGAGAGGATAGAAAACAATCAGAGACTTTAGAAGGATTATATGATTGGATTGCACTCAGGAAGTTCCCTTCAGCTTCTTTCTATTGCATTACTCTGTGTGCAACTTTAACAGTTCAGCACATTCAGTGGTAAAGTTAGGACAGTCTGATTTCCCAAAAGGTCCCAAAGAATTTTTGGACTTCTTTGGAAGCTGTATTCATTAATTTTGCTTCTATCCTATTTAATTCTAGAACTATTAAATATACATTTGTCCTCTTCCTTTGTTCAAATATCTCTTCCCTTTTATGGTGGAGACTATTTGTTGAACAAGTATACATTCTCCCTATTCTCTTTTCATGCAAGTTGACCCAGAATTATCAGCTGCATATGTTGCCACATATAGGGAAGAGCATATGTCCTGACCTCCACTGTGCTGGATATGAGCATATGTATAAGTTTGATTTGACTGCGTAACTTTGCAATTTTGTGGTTGTATAGGTCAGAAGTTTCAGATAGCTTCTCTATTCTGGTTTTCACATGGCCAAAATGAAGGTGCCTAATAGCAAGGCTATTATTGGAAGGCACACCCTTTCAAGTCTGTTCACGGTATTGGTAGAATTTAATTGTTTGAATGTAGGACTGAGTTTTATGTTCTTGACTGGCATAGAGTCTCCCTGGACACTGGAGAAGCCTCCTCAAGGTACTTGTGTGGGTCTTTATGGTGAAAACCAAGCAAGATGCAGGCATTGCATCCTGGTTGGACTATAATTTCCTTCAACCTTTAGGTGGAGGTAATTTTTGGTTTTAAAAATTCATTGCCCTTGTAGACAATCCAATATATTCTCCCTACTTGCAGGTTTTCAGCAATTAATTAAATCTGAAAAGGTCTTTTTTTTTTTTTGTCACATAATACACTCAGAAGTTCTAGTGACTGATGGAAGCCTTTTGGAGGAGGTAGTCTACTTACACATCTGGTAACTATGGAATTCTGGATCATTAATGGAACTCAAGATGTTGTGTAGGACTTATGAGAAGCTCTCTTACAGGACTGGACGGGGCAGATTTTTTTCTCTTGCTGCTCTAATTCTGCTGCCTAGGTTGCTGGCGCAGCCATCCTCGGAACATGAGTCAAGGGCTCCAAAGGTGATGAGGGGAAAGCTGGAAGGACCTGAGTTCTTTCCAGTTGAAAAGTGATGAGGCTTAGGTTGACTGCGTCTCTGGGTTTCTTTTGCATAAGAGAAGCAGGTTTTTCACAGGTCAGTATAATATTATAAGATGGAGCGACTAAATGTAATATATAGTTTTCTACTTTATTACATTTAGTATGAACAGCTATAATCCAAAGTTATGAAATTATACACACACACACACACACACACACACACACATTCATACATTCATTTCTCTTAGTAATCTCTGATTTTTCTCCTTGTGTTCCAAAATGCCCTCTGTGCATTCCAGTTTAATAATTTTTCCATTAGAATGAAAAATAGAGGAAAATTTGACTCTAAGTCTGAAGCTGAAAGAGACAGGAAATGCCCTATTTTGAGTTTAGAGGACACATTTGAAGTTTAAGGAAAGAAGACTAAGACTTTAATGAAATACACATTATCATAAATCCCATCCATTTAATCAGCTGCTTTCCATATTGTCTTAAAACATTTTCTTCTTAGGTAAACACTGGAAGAATGTGAATTATCCCCAATTAAACAGTATCTACTATTCACATACCTTGTTTATTTTGGAAACTTTCACAACTCTTTGAAATTCAAGCATTCTTTCAAATAAATTATATAGGACATCCATGACAACATTTTGATAGCCCCACATGGATATGAATGTATAGATGACAGATAAAAACCAAAAACTTTTCCTTAACTTTGGACCTCATTTTAACAACCCTGCTGGCATAGAATTTCTAAAGACACACTGTAGCATACATTGTTGGTCATCTCTATGGAATGTTATTTTTAATATTAAGTAGCCCATAAGCAGCATTGTACATGTTTTCTGTTTCTGGAACCTTCTTTGATAGTAAGATGAATGCTACAGCCCATCTTCCTAGGAAAAACATGCCCATGCACTTTTAAACACACACACACACACACACACACACACACTCATGCAATTTAATGAGCTATATGCAGGAGAAGATAAAGTTAACACACAAGGTCTAAAAATGAGCAGAGTTACTATTGCCAGAAATGATAGTCATAATTAGTTTTTTACCATGAAGGTACAGAAATTCCTAAAGCTGTTCACCAAATGGCATGGTGATATCCAGCATGGTTTGAATTGGTTCTTGTAGATCTTGTAAAGCAGATGAGAAATTACCAGAGCTGTCAATAATACTAATGGCACAGATGTAACTTTGAATAAGTGCTTTCCTTCCTAGCTATTCTTTCCTTTTTAATATTAATTTTATTTTATATTAATTATAGCAGGTTATTCTCTTTTATACCCTTGCTCCAGTGCCTATTACCCTGGAGTGCCCTCCTTAGTGGGTCATGAAGGCCTCAGTCCTTGTGGGGTATCTGGTGATTGTGCCTCAGGATATTCCTATCTACTTTGGGGCTGTTACATTCCTTTTTTTTTAAAAAAATATTTATTTATTTATTTGAGAGACACTGAAAGAGGCAGATAGAGAGAATGGGCATGACAGGGCCTCTAGCCACTGTAGATGAACTCCAAATGCATGCACCACAGTGTGCATCTGCCTTACATGGGTTCTATAGAATGAATCCTGGGTCCTTAGGCTTTGTAGGCAAGCACCTTAACTGCTAAGCCATCTTTCTAGCCTGGCTCTTACAATCTTTATTCCCCTCTTCCTCAATGTTCCCTGAGCCATGGCCAGCCTTCTGACAGTCTGATTTAATGTTGACTTCTCTGTAGTCTCTCGATTTCTTTTTGATAGGTTTTGATTGATCATTGTGTTTGTCAACCATCAACTTGAGGTTGGTTGTCAGGCTAACAGTAAGAGTAGTATTCATGTCATCACTTCCCCTGTGATTTCTCCTGGGCCCTGGCAGATGTGGTAGAGGTACCCATCTCATGGTGGGCAGTTGGCTAACTTCTTATCTATGGATTTGGGGTATGTAAATTCAAAAGCTTGCTTGCTCCCTTCCTTCCTTCCTTCCTTCCTTCCTTCCTTCCTTCCTTCCTTTTCTTTCTTTCTTTCTTTCTTTCTTTCTTTCTTTCTTTTTCTTTCTTGTGTGCAAGTCCACTCTTTGTCTGTAGAGAGCCGCAGGGGTTTCTCTCTGAAATCTATGAGTTTCCTGACAATGGGATTCTGACTTGGTTTCCAGTACCAGATATGAGTTCTCTCCCACTGAGCAGGCCTCATGTCCAATCAGAGAACAGTTGGTTCCCCACAGAGGCTAAGTTCCACAAGTGTGTACTTCTTGACTGGCTGGTTTATTTCCAGTCTGTAGGGTTTCCTGTTACTGGTTTTTCTCCAGGCTCACAGAGGGCTTTCTAGCATTATGAGGGCTAGCCAGGTGGGAGCTAGTTTTCCCTTCAGTTCTAGCAAGATATTCCAAAGTACTGTGACCCCAGCCGGTGGTGATATCAGAATAGGGTCTTACCTTTTAGCTGTGGCAGGTAACCAAGCATTTTGGCAATGGCTTACATTGTTTGGGGGACCTCATGGGTCTCCTTGGAAACCAGATCACAGTGGAGGGCAACCCAATTCTGGGCCTGAGGATTTACCAGCCAGAGTGTAGACTTCCCCCTTCCCCTTTATTGATAGTTATATCTTGTAGAATACTAGCCAAAATGTTTCTTTTCTTTTATTTATTTATGGGGTGGGGGGAGAAAGAGAGGGATAGAATGGGAGTGTCAGGGCCTCTAGCCACTACAAATGAACTCCAGTCTCATGTGCCACCTTGTGTATATGGCTTACATGGGTACAAGGGTACCGAACCTGGGTCCTTAGGCTTCACAGGCAAGTGCCTTAACCACTAATCCATCTCTCCAGTCCAGAATGAGGGTTTCTATGGAACTGATTCATGTTGTCTCAACATGTACTGATGGATCCTGAATTTCCCTGGCATTCACAGCTAGCTGTAAAGAGCAGATTCTCTATCAAAGACTGAGAAGAACATCATGGAGAAGAGGGGATAAACAGACACTTAGAAGACTTTTTTTAAAATCTCTATTTTTTTTATTAATTAGTTTGTACTCAGCGAATATAGACAATTTGGTGCCATTATTAGGCTCATCCATTATCTACCCCCTCCCCTTGGCTCCTCCTTATTGTTAATCTCTATTTTTATTCTTAAAATTTTTTTTGAAAACTCCCTGAGTGAAAAAGAAATAAAGAAGTATACTAACATAGAAACCAGAAATTATTCCAGAATTTCTGGTCCTTCACATTGTAGGTGAGCTGAGCTAGGTCTTCAGCTTCCGTGTGGTAGCTCTGAGACCTTTCTCTAGGGAAAATACGCAAGTCCTTAGCCCCACTGTAATTAGTGTGTTTACTCTGAACACTCAAAGCTGAGTTTACAGGGTTCATAAGAAAGCCTCATTCCCTTAAGTGCTGTGTACTTTTCTGTTACTAGAAGACTTTTTGATGAGCATAACCTCTCTTTTTAACCGAAGAAGAGTTGAAGCTTTCCCTTTAGGGTCTATGACCTTCCAGGCTATAGGTTTCTTGCCTGGTTCTCAGTACCAGACATGAATTCTCTCCCATTGAGTGGGGCTCATATTCAATCAGAGAGTGGTTGACCATCCTTATAACCTATGTGCCACTATCACCCCAGTGGGTATATCTTGCTGGTTTGGTTGATTATGTACCTTGAAGGATCCACTGTTGGTTCACTTTGTTGTTGACTTTTATTGCCTAGCAGGTCATGTAGCACTTTCCAGCACTATGAGAGTTGGCCTGCAGGGAGCTGGCTACCCTCTCATTTACAGCCTGATTTCTGAAGGTCCTGTGACTACAGTCTATAGTATCTTTGGCAACAGGGTCTTACCATTTAGTTCTGGTGTGTAATCATGTTCTTTGGCAATAGCCTGCATTGTTTTGGGGGCCTCGGGGGCCTCTGATGCACCCCATAAGCTTATATGTTCTGAATGAATGCTCCCCAGCTAGTGGCAGTTTTGGAGGCAGAACCTTGCTGGAGGAGGGTTGTGGCTGAGGATGAACCTTGTGGTTCATTAGGTCCTACTTTGGCAGTATCTGTCGTCTCACTTTCCTGCTGCTGTTTTCTGCCTATGCGGCAGTGGTGATTTCCAGCCTCTGCTCATTGCCTCCTTTCCCCTGCCATAATGAAGCTTCTCCTTGAGACTGTATGCCAAAATAAATCCCTTCCTCCCATCATCTGTTTCTCATTGGGTGTTTTGTTAATTTTTTAAATATTTTATTTATTTATTTATTTGAGAGAGAGGGAGGGAAAGGAAGATGAAGAGGGAGATAGAGCAGACTGGGCACACCAGGGCCTCTAGCCACTGCAAATGAACTCCAGATGCGTGAGTTACCTCTTGCATCTGGCTTACAAGTCCAATCTGGAGATCGAATTGATTGGGGTTATTTACAGGAGCATGACTGAGAGGTTACCTGTAAGTTATGTGTGCAACTTATGAGCAACTATACTATTGAAGAGCCTCCTTGTCTTACCAGCAAATGTTTACTGCTGATATATCCTCCTTGGGAGGATAATGGACCCGTGGAACTTCCTTCTCCTTTCATATTAGAATGTAAAGACTCAGTCTTATGTGGGCTTCATGTGAGTGATCATAGCTATTCTGATTCAAGATGGCAATAATCACACCTATTCTAGAGGAAATAGCTACACAACATTTCACTCTTCCTCCAGCGCTTACATTATTTCCACTTGTGCAATGCTTCCTGGGCCTTGGAGACGGTTACAATGATATATTATTGTTGTGTTGGGCTACTATACCACAGCAGCAGTATAGACTGTAGAAACACACTTATTTCCAACAGTTTGGCTATGAATCACTGCCAGTGATCACTATCCACTGTAACAGGAAGTTTTCTTTCGCTAGAGCAGACGGTGCAGTAATCTATATGAAAAAGCAAAGATGTATAAGAGATAATTTGACTTACATGTAACAGAGCAGAAGTAGCCTTCACATTGGGATCTATAATTTCCCTAAGCACAAGTTTTTCACTTGGCTTACAGTAATGATCATGAATTCCTGTTTTTGGGGAGTGACCCTTAAATCCAATAGGAAACATGGTTGGTTGTACCCATCTCATAACAGTTGTGCCACTATTGCACCAGTAAGAATATCTCACCTGGCACGAACATGGCGTTGTTAATATACAATATCTACAACCAAGCAGAATCGTCTGTGACAATTCTCCCCCGGTGGCCTTCATGGAGACAACACTATACATGCTAACTTAGCTTTCTTTTTTGTTTTATTATTAAGTTAGAAACCCACACATCCAAGTTAGATTGGGTCCTCCCAACTCAATTAATTCAATCAAGAAACTTCCTCATAGATAAACTCAGATTTTTTTTTTCATGGTGATTTTGAATCCTGACAGTTGAAAACCAAGGATTAGCCAACACACTCTCAATTAACCAACACACTCTCAATTAATCAACACACCCTCAATTATCAGCCATATTTGGCTGCCTCAGGTTTTGGACTGATCAACTTTCACTCCCCGTATACTTTCTTAAAGTGGAGAAATTACACAGTATATGCTGGGGAAGGGGTAATTGCCCATCCATATACAAACTTAGTTGTTTTGAACTGCATGGTCCTATCATTTATGCCTCCAGTGAACTGTTGCTTAGACTTAAAGTTTTCCAGAGATTTATATTATGAATTTGGATTTTTGTTAGATGTTACCTTAGAAATCTGGCTCAACATAAATCTTGCCATATTTTCCTTTGAGTAAGTGATATAGGCCCTACTGTGCGCTTCCTTTTATAAAAAAAAAAATCCCTTCCTGAGCACTTCAGTATCTCATTAACCCAATTTATATGGCAGTCTAACTCATTCAGATCTCCCAGAGATGTCCCTGGGTCATAAAGATCACATTCTATTATCAAGCTCAGAAGGACTACTAGAGTTCCATGCCAATTCTGAGGTCCCTTGTGAATTGACTTCTGCGACCACAGTCCTATCTGGCCCAATGAACTGGACATAAAACACTACCTCTTTCATGCCATGTTCTCTTGCTAATGCCTCAGTCTTTCTTCTACTGCCTTTTAGTCCCTCGTATTTTGGAGGATCTTGGGGGATAAGGAAATAACCCTAATGGTTCATATGAATTAGTCTGTTATGGATAAATTTCCCTTGTGCTGCCTCATATTTTGCAGCCTTTGTCTAAAGAAGGAATAAGAAGTTATATTACTCAGTTATCTCCACATCCAAGAGCTTTACAAGCTAGGCTATGAGAGGCTCTTTCATCGCTTGTTGAAAAGTCTTTCCCAATTCAAACATTTCAAAGGCAGAGTATTCCATGAGTACCATAGTTTACCATTTTGAGTTATTACTAAGGATTAGATATGTATGCTAAATCATGGATTTCCACTTACTCTCTATCAAATGTTGGATTTATGGGCTATCCTCAATCATTTCTAACTCTGTCTTTTCCTCCTCACTGTCTCATTCTTTCTCTGGGTTCCAAGTTATTGGATCCTTGGAAGGGCCCTTTCAGTACTGATCTAATTTATACTCTCTTTCCCTAATGTCTCATGAGCTGTAAAAAATATAGCAAACCAACGCCTCCATCTCATACCTCCCCCTGACACCTTTTCTACTTTTTTTGCAAAATCAAAGATTAATTTTGATTGTCAACTTGTTTGGATCTAAAATGAGTTACAATATACAACTCTGGACAGGTCTGTTAGAGAATTTCTAGATTAGGTTAGTTGAGGTGGGAAGACTCACCATAACTATGGACACCACCATTGTTTACTGAAGTGACTTTCAGAGACATGAGCAAGGGATTACTTAGAGGAACAAGGCTTTGCATTGGCAGCTACCCTCCTTTCTTTGCTCCCTAAGCATTGGTTTACTGTTTCCATATTCTCAGGGAGGGAAAGGGCCTTTTAGACCTTCCACCTCCATCTATGTTGGAACCTCAGTAGGCTCAATCTTGTGAGGACTTCATGTGGGTAATCTCAGCTGCTCAAGATGACAATAATCATGTCCTACTTAGAAGCAATGGCAACATAATAGTTACGATGATAAATGGATGTACTGGTTAAAATGTATTTGTTGCTTTCAAGTTTTCTGGGTTAACCAGTCTCTAAAGCTCTTGACTTATTGCTTAAGTCAGCAAATTCCAGAGAAGACCCTTTCTTTATGGGAACTCCCTGTGTATGAACACTGAGCAGTGGAAGATGATAGTAGCAAATCTCCTTTCCATTTCTCCTTAGATGTCCATTCTGGAGTGTGTTATTTCTTTACCACCTGTCTGAAGATGTTGGAAGTCACTGAAGCAAAGCTTGCATGGCTTCCTCAAGCAAGAACCTTTCATTAATGGACCCTATAATAGAGTCCTATTATTTCTTGCTCTGTATTTCTTTTGCTACTGTCATAAGTCCCATTTAATCATCATTAGTGAACCTTTGCCTCAGACTTTATTTTCCAGGAAGCCTGATCTAAACAGAGTGTCCAAAGTTAATTTCTAAAGTTGGACAACAAGTCAGGCTTGTGTTTTATTCATTTTCTCAAGATGTCAGTTATGTTCAACAGCATAAAGGGAAAAGATGATGACAGAACCAATGGTAAGATAGTATTATGTCTAGATTAGATACACTGCTGCTTCATATCAATATTTAAATACCTGCAATAAGCATAGTGTATGTAACCTCATTCCTATTTTACAGATGAAGAAACAAAACATTTTATATAGGAATGGTTGTATAGCTCTGTGATAGAACACTTGTGTAGGATGCTTGAAGTTTCAAGTCTGATCTCCAGCATTTCAAAGGCAGACAGACAAATAAAATGAAAATTATATGTTTAAATCCACATTTTTTAAGTAAAGGCATTGAGATTAAAAGTCAGATTTATCTCCAAATTGTATAATAAGTGATAACGACCTATTAACATGGTGAATTTATAAGACAAACATAATTATCTTCTGAATGCCACTCTTCATGAACTTAATATTATTGTGTGCCTGTCTAAGATGAAGAAATCCTTGCTAAGAGTTATACAGTTGAATTAATATGACCTTCAATTATTATAGCTGATGCACACACTTTGTTGTATTTAAGGTCCAACGTGGGCCTTAGCTAGCACTGTCTTTTCATTTGCCATACAACTATTTCTTTCATGGTGACTTGACAATAATAATATTCATAAGTTTATCTGTCATTTTTTATGGCACTGTTTTGGTATTATTTCCCAAAGAGACAATAAAGAAAATTCTAGTATTCTTCCTTGGTGAGAGGTCACTTCATATTACTTTACCTGTCATTTTTAGTATTAATACTTGATGCAAGATATCTTTTGCTGAGATGATGGGCACTGAGTGGAAGTGGGGCTAGGCATCACAGAGGTTGCTTTTCTGGTTGATCTTTGAAGGTTACTTGGACTCCTTGCACGTGTTTGGTCATTTTGGCCCCATAGCTTTATTCTGTAACATTTTAAAAGTAACAACCATAGAATGTTTCTTTCTGATTAAACAACTCTGGTTATACTAATTATTGACTTTTCTATTCTGTGAAATCAATGAAAATCTAGGAGTTAGTTGAAAAAATGCATACTGCTCATAACTTTTCTGGAATACTTTATTTATGAGCTTACATTCAAAATAGTAAGTATTCCTAGAAGAATTTCCTCCCAATAGTTTTTCTGGAAGGTGCAAAGTCATAAATTAACAATGATCATGCTCTAGAGAACTGCCAGAATCATGTAGGGAATTGCCATGTTATATTATCTGTCCTTCCTTAGCCAACACTTATACAATCTGTCATTGTGAGAAGGATTAACAGATGTAGCTGAACAAATTCTCCTCTTGGAATAGTAAGAGATTAGGATCAGTTCTTCCATTTATAATGTTTTGTGTACCATTTTCTTTCTTTGGGAAGTGAAATAATGTATTGATTTCACACTTACAATGATACATTATCCTCTTATAATTTTATGGATGTTAGAAGCTATAAGTTACTCAAAAAATTTGAGAAAGGGGAAACAAACATTGAGAATTTGAGGACAGTAGAATGTAGATATATTCTTCAGAAAGGGTGATAACAAGGAGAAATCCAAGTAAGATATTCCAACCACTCAGACACTGCTGAACTATTGACTCATTATTATGTTTCATATTACTTATTGAATTTTCATTTAATCCTCCAGTGCCAATTTTAAAATAGAAAGTCAAAAGACTTAACTTTAATGTGTCCTCTGGGACCAAAAAATGTAAGAAGATTATACATGGAATATATAAAACAAGTCTATCCCTTTCCTCTCCTCTTGTTTTGCTGTGTAACTGATGGAGCTGTTCTTCCATTTTTAACTACACCCCAGTGGTACAGGTGTCAGATCTCATTCTACATTAGATATTCCTGGACTGAATCTTTACCATTTTACTTGTTTCCTGTCAAAACTCATTCATAGCCCCTCACTTCACTCTGTATCCCCTGTAAAACATGTGCCATGTAATTACTTTAAGTAAGATTTCTGCTCTTACCATATAAGGAAATATGTGAAAGTAGCTCTGGAAGGATATTTGAGAAAGTATCAAGTGTGTTTGGCTTGCAAATCTCTGTTCTTTTACTTACCTCTACCACTTATACTTTGCCCATATTTTCCAAAGCATTTGTCTCAGGTTCAAAAAATATGGAGAAAAGTGAAAGAAAAAAAATTATAAAGTTTTCAGTGCTAAGTAATTCAGAAAACATAAGATTCATAATGCACTATAAATGAAAATATTTTTATATAACTGAAAAAATGTTGCAGGACAAGACAAAGAACTGCAGAAAATACAACATTTTATTCAGATGAATTCTGTAGAAAAGATTCTGGTATATACCAAAGGTAAAAGACGGATATTAAAAATAGACAAATGAGAGTATCTTGGAACAAAGAGATCCTAGGTGACCAAGTTCCCTATTCTCTTCCAGAACATGTGAGAATAAAAGATCACGTGGAGAGTTGCTGCACAGATTTTCGTGAGTACATTTCCAGATTTTCTTGAGGCCTTAGGCTATTGGAAGCAGAAGAATATTTCTCATACAGCAAAATGGCCAATAGTGACCTAAATGAGTTAGTGACAGGTTAAAAAAATGAAACAGTACTCCTTAGCAAAATGAGTATATGACATCATCAATGACAAAGTCTGCAACCCCTCCAGGATACTCTCTTTGATACCATGGACTCAAATTTAAGTTTAACTCTTAGGAGATGGCGATGAAGGCTAAGAATACGTATTTAGAATTTGGTAAAATGAGGCACACAAAGAAAACAAGTTCATTTGAACATAACAAATGACATTTTTTACTAGTATTTATATCTATATCCTTGTCCTAACATTCTACCCCTCAGTTTAGAGAAAGAAACAGTAGTAGGTCATTACAAGTGGTGTGCTAGTGAATGCTTAACAACTGGCTATCAAGACAATGCAAAATCAAAGCAAAACAAAACAAATAGAAAAACAAAAGCCAGAAACATAATTTCAGTTTTTGCCAACGATTGTGGCACGATTTCAAGTTGTCAACTTGTGGTATAGGTAGTCAACATAAACCTAGATCTCGATGTATATGGATGCAAGTATGGGCTGTTAGATGGATAGACACATGGTGTATGGTTTAATACAAGTAGGGATGATTACTTCAGTGGGTGGAAAAGTGGATGTATTGATATAAAAGGATTGGTGAGAGGTTGGACAGATAATTGTAGTTTGTTGAAGCAAGAGTCCCTGTAAATTGTTCTTAAAGAAACAATGAGAAAGAGAGAGAGAGAGAGAGGGAGAAGGGAAGTGAGGGAGGGAAGATGTAGAAGATTAAGGTTAGTCTTGATCTTACCCTCTACAGTGTCTTGTGGTTCAGGTGTTCCCTGTAAGGGCCTGGTGAAGGATCAGCCATTTGGTCTGTCTTTTAGTAAGTAGAAGATTATGGTACCATTGCCGTTTGGGTCTAGATTTGTGTGTCCCACCCCTTTGATGTCCTCCCCTCCCTCCCCTCCCATCCTAGTGTCTAGTCTAGGAGATGCTTACTGGGTATGTAAGGTATCTTGGGTAGATTCAGGTTAGGTGCTGTAGATGAGTGAGACTATGTGGCGATTTTTTTTTTTTTTTTGTGATTGGGTAAGTTCACTGAGAATGATCTGTTCCAGGTTCAACCATTTTTCCTCAAATTTCATTGTGTCATTTTTTCTTACTGCTGTATAGTATTCCATTGTGTGGATATACCACATGTTAGTTATCCATTCTTCTAGTGATGGGCATCTGGGTTGATTCCAGCTCTTAGCTATTACAAATTGAGCTGCTACAAACATGGTTGAGCAAATCTCTTTAGCCTGTGGTTTGAAGGTTTTAGTGTAGATGCCCAGTAAGGGAATAACTGGGTCTGTTGGTATCTCTATACTCAGCTTTTCTCTTATCTCTAACTCTTGTATATTAGTTATCTTTTTCCTCATTTTCTTAGTGGGCACTGACCTGTAACTCCCAGATCCAGCATGGGGCTATCATCCACAATGAGCTTTTGATCAGAGAGACCTACAAGGTTTCCTAAAAGACAGACAGATTTCTGCCAAAGTACTTGATGACCCACCAAAGGCTAGTGGTAAGACCCTACTGCTGAAGACACCTTATGTGATTGACATGCAAATTAGAATGGCATGGCTGGAAGTTGGAAGAGAGTCAGTCCCCAGACAGTCAGCGCGTCCAGTGCCAGAAGGTGCTACATGGGCGACTGGGAGAAAATGACCAATATCTGTTGAAGCAACACATGGTCTAACCTACTTAGCAACAAATAACTTGGTGTGATGCCCACACAGGTGCAGTGGTGGCACACAGCCATGGTGGGGAACCAACTGCTCTCAATTTGGCTAATTGATCCCCTCACTGGTATGGGACCCATAGCTGGAGCTGGGAAACAAGTCAGAACCATATCCAAACATAAGCCCACTCTCCAATATCAAGCTACCATCAATTGTGGGCTACAAGAGGGCCTACACCTATTAAATTCTCTATAAAAAAAAGTAAGGGTTATCTCATTTGTCCTGGTGCTAACTTACTCTGCATTGGAGAATCTGCTTCTCTTTTTCAGATAGATGTAGATCCTAAGGAGAGAGCCACCCCATCATACCTCAAAAGGGCCCCGGCTGAAACTAAGAAAAATTGGAGAAACAAGCAAGGGTGCTGTTTTCCTGATGAACTGGATACCAGCACAAGGGGGAAGGAGATCAGCACAGAGAAAAATCAACTCCTACCAAATCAGGGAGCCAGAGCCTCAGAGGCCCCCAACACCTCATCACTGAAGCAGACCAAAAATGAACCCAACATGGCTCAGGGAAATTTTGCGGAAGAAGGGGCGGAAAGAATGTCAGAGCCACATGTTGGGTCATGATATGCAGAGACATTTATCTTACCCATAACTGTGGGCTAACTCCACAGTGCATGACCCGTATACCTCAACAAGGAGGGGCCAAGGGGAGGGGGTAGGTCATGGATGAGCCTAATAATGGTACCAAACTGACTGTATTTGCTGAATATAAAACTGACTAATAAAGAAAAGAAGAAAAAAATAAAATAAAATAAAAAAGAAACAATGAATTTGTTAATTTTAGGCACTCACCACTGAATCTGAAAATGGGTAGATATGAATAAAATCATTTCTTGCAAATTGGAACAAGTTAACTCCAGCCCATCATTAACTATTGCCCATAGGTACATGAAAGTGATATCTCTTGTCTTGAAAACCCAAGTTTCTCTAGTAGGTATAGACTATTGCTAATTTCTCGTATAGGTATAGACTACCTCTGAAATAGTTGAAGAGTCCAATCTAAAAGGCTGTTTTTTATAAAGGGTCAATATCATGATATATTGGCACATCTGATTGACAGTCTGTGTTCTGGAGATTAACTATGAACTTTATTTTTCTTTGCCTTTGTTATTCCAAGCTACATTCAATAATACCATTACACTGGTATATTTCAAGAAGCAAAAAGAAGGAAATTAACTCCAACAGAGTCTGCATTTATAGAGGACTTGGACTATATACAGAATAGAAAACATGGGTAGATTAAGAAGATGTTACTGTGATGTTTAAAGGAAAAGCAATACCAATTCTGTTCTAAGATATTACAGGTCTAAATTTACCTGTATTTTATATCCATTATGCTGTTTATTTATAAGCTGTAGATAATAAAATATATTTACACTCTGCCTCTCATATTAGTTAAGAAATTATCATAACATTATATGAGACAGATAGTATTTTTATTGTCCATATGTTACAAATAAAGAAATTCATGTTTAAAGTGGTTAAGTAACTTTCCCAGGGATCACATGGATTGCATCTTTTTGTGTCTTTATGATGAATGATATGGGAAGTTCATCAGCAATAGAAACAATTTTGTTATCCAGTGTGCTTTGGAGAACTGTTTCCCATAACTTCATGCTTATCTACTTACTGGTAGAACATAAGGATAGTGACCAATAAATAATTGTGGAGTAAGTGACCTTATCTATTTATTCTGGCTTGACCCATTTTGTTTAATTGAAACAATTGTATAGTTGATTACTTACTTGCTGATCTACTGGGCAACAGTAGTTTTATCAATGCTTTTAACAACTTAGTAAGCACATTTGAAGAAATGAAAAGAGGTACAATTTATTTTAAACCTTTTCTGTGTAAATAAATTATATGGATAATTTCATACAAATTTAGTTTTTATTTAATACAATTTTAAAGTGTGGCAATATTGCAGGAAACCAAACAGCTTGAAAATTCTAAAAGTGAATGAATTGAGAAAAGATAAACCAATTCTGAGAGTTTGCTACCACTTTTATGCTTAAGGATTCCAAAATACAGTGTAAAAATGTACATTTTAATATCCAAAATTTCCTTTACTTCCTTAATAGTCACTGTATTAAGTATATTTATTTTCCCCTGTGAAGTTATTCTTAAAGGTGAAAATAAACAAAGGAGAAAGAATTGGTTTCAAATTGCTTAGAAATGGAATTATGCACAGATAAGCAGAGAGAAAGATTCCCATATCTTGAAGTCATAGTGATCCATACATACATAACAGCTGTGTCATACAGCCTTCCACAAAGAGCTTGATGGATATGTCCATATTAGGATACCATTGGAACCATTGTAAGAGTCATGATCCCCCAGCCAAACTGTGTCCCTAATTCTATCACTGTTGTCTCCTTTTCATGATGTAATGGTGCAAAAACCAGTTAACAGCAATTTCTTAAGTTCTTTTTAGTTGATTTTCCAAAATAAAACCACATATTTATTTCAAAATTTTAGGGCATATGAAGTCAAAATGTTAATAAACACCATAGTTTCTAATGATATTATTTCTCATCAGTTAGAGATCATTATCTCCAGGAAAACAGAGCTCTCTTTTTTACTATTCTTACCCTTTTCCCTTTCCAGGTGTAACTGGGATTAGGTAATGATGTTAAGTAAAGGATGCATTATGTCAGTCATTGCCTAGAACTTTCTGTGAGTGTTGTGAGAAAGTTCAGTCCTTTAGTGATCCATCTTCATGCTAATTTTAGATATTCAGAATACAAGTTATAGATGTCGCATATGATTAACTACGGAATTCTATCTGCAGGAAACTGAATTTGTGCTAACATGTCTTGTCACCTTGGTGAAAGCCCATGTATTCTAATGACAAAATTACTATGGAAATAAATATCTGCAAGACTAATTTAAGCAATGCCATCAATGGATCTTTAATTATGTTCAAATGGGGAAAACCCATCATAATGTTGACTGGTTTATGAAAGTCATATTACACCGTTAATGATTTATTTCTTGGGGTAGCTGATGCCAAGGTAACTGGATCATGAAGTCTTATTCTTGTTGCCCTCTCTTCCAGAGAGTTGTCAGCATAATTCATTCGTGTTACTTATCCAATTTAGCAAAAAACATGGAACAGATACATTTTAGATTGGCTTAGTGGCACTGTAACAAACTGGGCTCAAATTTTATGGCAAATGACTATTTCCCACATTGGCCTGAAAAGTTAATTATTCCTTCAACTTTTAAAAACATTATTTACTTATTTTTCTTCAAACTTTATTTTAGGTTTTTTTTTTTTTTTTGTCTTTTTGAAATAGGGTCTCACTGTAGTCCAGGCTGACCTGGAATTCACTATGTAGTCTCAGGGTGGCCTCAAACTTACGGTGATCCTCCTACCTGTGCTTCCGAGTACTGGGATTAAAGGCGTGCACCACCACACCTGGCTATTTTTATTTAAATTTTATTTGTTAGAGACAGACAGAGAGCAAGAGAGTGAGTATGGGCACTCAGAGCCTCCTGCCACTGAAAATGAACTCCAGACACATGTGCTACTTTGTGCATCTGGACTTTATGTGAGTACTGGGTAATCAAACCCAGGCAGTTTGGATTCACAAACAAGTGCCTTTACTGGCTAAGCCATTTCTCCAGCCCATCCTTCAAATTTTAGTGAGTTAGAGAAATACTTCATGAAAGAGGTCCTTAAGCCCCATTAAAAAAAAAAAGAATAAGAGGCATCTCAATAAGCACAAAACAATTAATCTAATCACTAAAACAAATTAGGAAGACCTAAAATAGGAATCCATACTTTTGCTTTCAGGCAGGAAAATTGAAGCTCACAAAAATCTTTTATTTATTTGTTTTTTTTTTTTGTTTTTAGTCTTTGTGTATAAGGTATATGGACATGTATGTGTGTCTATATGGTGTGTATGCATGGGCATGCACATGCCGTGGTATGCATGTGGAGATTGAAGGACAACCTCAAGGTCTCAGTCCTCACCTTTTACCTTGTTTGTGACAGGGTCTCTCTGTCTCTCTCTCTCTCTCTCTCCTGTAACACAAGACAAGCTGGAATGTTAGCATCAAGGTTCTCCAAACTGCCTTCCATTACTATAGGCACATTGAGATTACAGAGGCATACACTACTTGTGTCTGGCTTCATGTGAGTTTTGTAGATCTGAACTCTGGTTGTCAGGCTTGCACAACAAGCCCTTAAATTTTTTAAAAAATATTTTATTTATTTATGAGAGAGAGAGAGAGAGAGAGAGAGAGAGAGAGAGAGAGAGAGAGAGGAGAGAGAATGGGTGCACCAGGGCTTCCCACTGCTGCAAACTCCAGATGCATGTGCCACCCTGTGCATCTGGCTTACGTGGGTGGGTGGTACTGGGGAATAGAACCAAAGTCCTTTGTCTTTGCAGGCAAGTGCCTTAACTGCTAAGCCATCTCTCCAGCCCTGTTTGTAGTTTCTTGAGGTAGGATCTCACTCTAGCCCAGGATGACCTGGAATTCTCTATGTAGTCTCAGGGTGGCCTTGAACTCATGGAGATACACCTACCTCTGCCTCTCAAGTGCTGGGATTAAAGACCACCATACATGGCACAACAAACACTTTAAATCACTGAATTATCTCTCAAGCCTATACATCTTTGATTTTTTTTAAGGTCACAAAATTAAAAGCCACATAATAAGCAGGCAGGAAGAAGCCAGCAAAACCTAGGTTCTCTGAGTCAGAGTTTCAATCTCTTTCTGCATTTTGGCTAGTTCAATGACCTGCTTGTTTGGTTTGTTTGAGACAGGGTCTCATTTGGAGTAGGCTAACCTTTCACTTGTTATTGAGCCAAGGTTAACCTTGAACTCTTCATCTTCCAGTCTCTCCCTTCCAAGTGCAGGAATTACAAGGATTGCTCACCACCCCCTAGTTTAATGGTTTTAAAGACTGCGTAGAGCAGGAGTTTATTAGAGACTGATGTTCAACGTCAATTTCAACTTAATTGGACCTAGGAGAGAAATCTCTGAGCATGCCTGTGAAAAAATTTCATTGTTAGTTTGAAGTGAGAAAATCCATCTTAACTGTAGGCAGCACCATCCCACGGGCTGGGGTCCTGGTCGGAATTAAAAAGTAGGAAGAGAGCTGAGTGTCAGAATTCACTGCTCTCTGTTTCCCGTCTGTGGATTGAATGTGACCAGCTGCTTCATGCTCCTGATGCCATGCCTCCCCTGCCATGATAGACTCCAAATATAGGTTGAAAGAAGCCCTTCCTTAAGGGTTGAAGGAATGATTGAAGGGACTAAGTTGCTTCTTGTTAGGTATTATTTTATCTCAGCAAGGAAAGTAACTAATATAGAGACAGATCAATGACTTGGCTATACAGAAGATGTATGTAGATAATTATCTGAGCCAACTTTGACTTCAATCATAAAACTGAAAATACAGCTAAGATTATATTTTTATATCATTGAAACATTTTTAGTTTATTATTGTGCTTGATCTCATTATAAGCATTCATTTTATTTATTTTTGCTGTTGATGAGTGTGGTGGGTCCTTTCCATTGTGAGCTCCTTTTGAAAGATGCTCCAACTAGAAAGCTGAACATGTGCTTTAAAGTATCCATATATTAAAAATTGGATAGCTTTATTGAGGTATGAATGCCATAAAATAAATCACACATATTTAAATATGAAATATGTTAAATTTTGACATCTGTATACCATCAAAGTATCTTTGGACTCACAGTAATGAGCACACTTATTAGTCCTCAAACTTTGATGTGCTCTTATATTCCATTCTACCTGTTGTTTTCCACCTCATGTTCATTGATTGTCAGTGCTACCCAAGGTCCATCACTAAAAAGCAGTTCATATTTTTTGTGGTTGGTATGAGTGGAATGATCAAGCATATGACTTTCCTTTGTCTTACTTCTTTCACTATGCACAAAAACACAGTGTGCTTCTCCTCATCCATGATTACACTCTCCAAGGTAGTTTTCCTTTCCTCAGTTTTAGATATCTGTAGTCAAACACAGATAAAAATAGTCAATGCAAAATTCCAGTATATAATTTAGAGGTATATCTCAGTACTAGAGCTCTTACCCAGCAAGTACAAAGCCCTAGCAATGGGGAAAAAAGAAAACTTCAGTATTGCACAATATTTTGAGGGAAGTACAGAGCATAACTTTTATTATATATTGAAAAAACATTTTATTTATTTGTGAGGAAAGAGGGGGAGAGAGGAAAAGAGAGATAGAAAGAGGGAAAGAAAATAGATGTGTCAAGGCTTCTTGCCCCTGCAACTAAACTTTAGATGCATGTATCATTTTCTGCTTTACATGAGTACTGGTAAATTGAACCTGGGCCAACAGGCTTTGCAACCAAATGGCTTTAACTGCTGAGCCATTCCCAGCCCATTTTTATTATATTTATAATTGATTTACTGTTATCATTAATCTTAAGACAACAACTTAATAGCATGCTGTGATTAATTTATACATTAAAATGTATTATATAATATGATCTGAATTATGTTCTTCAAAATTTCTATATCTTTCAATATAGAAATTCTCACAATTCATATATTTATAATTAGTTTTTGATGAAGTCATGAGCTAGGGTTCTCATGATGGGACTTAGACCTTTATAAGACAGCAGTGCCAAAGAACTCTTGCTCTGCCTCCTCCCTCTTCCTTTTGAAGACATGGGGAAGAGGCAGCTGACTGCAAGCCAGGAAGAGAGCCCTCACCAGAATTTGGACATATGATCTTCTAGATCTTGAACTTGCAGCCTTAAGACAAGTGTAAGCATGAATTTCTTTTGCCTTGGTTTCTCAGCTTATGTTGCTTTGCTATAGAAGTATAAACATTTAATAACACTTTGACACTATGAGAGATATACAGTGGTATCTCATGTGATTTGAATTTGCCTCTTAATAAAGTTGGATGTACTTAAAATATATTATTTATTTTTATTTGCTTTTCCAGTGCTTTTAGGTGGACAGTCAGGTTATCGATTTGGGATCTCTCTGACTTTGTAATGGAAGACATTTAGGGCTATGAATTTTCCCCTTAGGACTGCCTTCATTATGGCCCATAAGTTTGGTAGGTTGTGTTTTCATTATCATTCAATTCTAGAAATTTTAAAATTTCTTTTTAGATTTCTCCCATGACCCATTACTTGTTTATATGTGTGTTGTTTAGCCAGGTGTGGTGGTGCACACCTTTAATCCCAGAACTTGGAAGGCAGAGGTAGGAGGATCGCAGAGAGTTCAAAGCCACCCTGAGACTACATAGTGAATTCCAGGTCAGCCTGAGGTAGGGTGAGATCCTACCTTGGAAAAAAAAAGTGTGTTGTTTAGTCTCCAGTAGCTGGTGGAGTTCTTGATGTGTCTTGTTATTAATTTCTAGTTTAAAGCATTGTGATCTGACAGGACGCAGGAAGTTACTCCAATTTTCCTGACTTTATGAAGGCACTCTTTATGGCCTAATATATGGTCAATTTTGGAAAAAGTTTCCTGAGCTGCTGAGAAGAATGTGTATTCTGTAGAGTTGGGGTGGAAAGTTCTGTAGATGTCTGTTAGGTCTAGTTGATGTATCATGTTGTTAAGCTCTATTATTTCCCTGTTGATTTTCTGCTTGGATGATCTGTCTAATGATGGTAGTGGAGTATTGATCTCTCTGACTATGATGATGTTGCTGTTTATTTCTGTTTTATTGTTGAATAGATTTTGTTTTATAAACTGTGGTGCCCCTGTGTTTGGTGCATATATATTTATAACTGTGATGTGCTCATGTTGGATCATTCCTTTGATGAGTAAGAAGTGGCCTTCTTTATCCTTTTTGATTACTTTTGGTTTGAAGTCTACTTTATCAGATATCAGTATAGCAACACCTGCTTGTTTTTTAATTCCATTTGCTTGGAATATCATTTTCCAACTTTTCCCCCTGAGGAGGTATCTATCTTTAGTGGTGATGTGGGTTTCTTGAAGACAGCAGATAGAAGGGTCCCGTTTTTTGATCCATCCTGATAACCTGTGTCTTCCAATGGGTGAATTAAGACCATTAATATTTAAGGATATTACTGTGAGATTTGAATTAATCCCTGCCATGATGAAGTGTTTTATAGGGTTTGGTGTTTTCTTGTGTTTTGTACTATTTTGAGCCTGGTCTGTTTTGGTTATTGTGATCTTCTTCTTGTTGGCTATTGAGATTGGTTGTTTGACTCTCCTGTGTGGAGTATTCTGTGAAGTATCCTCTGTAGGCTTGGCTTTGTGTTCATATAATCATAGAGTTGACTTTTTTCATGGAAAGTTTTCCTTTCACCATCTATTATGCAGGATACTTTTGCTGGGTAGAGTAGCTTGGGTTGGAAGCCATAGGTTTTCAGACTTTGAAGTGTTCCATTCCAGGCCCTTCTGGCTTCAGGGTTTCCATTGAGAAATCTGTTGGAATTCTGATGGGATTGCCTTCTTATGTTGTGAATTGCTTCTTTCTTGCTGCTTTTACCTCTCTCTATTTGTTTTCTTTATTAAGAGTTTTGTTGTTGTTGTTGTTGAGGTAGCATCTTACTCTGGCCCAGGCTGATGTGGAATTCACTTTGTAATCTCTGGGTGGCCTTGAACTCTCCGCGATCCTCCTACCTCTGCCTCCTGAGAGGCTGGGATTAAAGGCATACACCACCACGCCTGGCAAGAGTTTTAACTATGATGTGTCTTGGAGAGTTTTTTCTTTGGTCCTGTCTCTTTGGTGTTCTATGGGCTTGAATCTGGATGGGCCTCTCTTTTGAGAGATTCAGAATATTTTCTTCAATAATTTTGTTGAACATGGTCTCTGCCTCTGGTCTGGATTTCCTCTCCTTCTCGTATATCCATGATCTGTATGTTTGGTAATTTTAGGGTGTCCCACAGTTCCCTCATATTCTCTTCACTTGATTTTTTGCCCTTAAAGTTTTTGGCTTCCTGATCAATTTCTTCTGTCTTGTCTACCATATCAGATGTTCTGTCTTCCACATGAGTAACTCTGTTGATGAGGGGCTCTAGAGAGGTTTTTATAATTTCTAGTTGATTTTTTTTTCTGTAGTGTTATTTTGCATTGTGTCCATTTCTTTTTTGAGGTACAATTTCAAGTTCTGATTTTCTTAATGCTTCATTCTTGCATTCTATCAAGTCTTCATTAAGTTTAATCATCTGGTTGTTGAGATATTCCATTTCTTAACTTACCTTCAATTTCTTCATATCTCTTTGGAGGGTTCTAACATTTTCTTCAATCAAGTTAAGCCTATTGCCAAAAGCTGAATGCTCTAGTAGATGATTCTGTTCAATTTCATTGATATGATTGTTGGTTCTTTGATAGTTTGCTTCAAGATCAGTGATTCTTTTTTTTTTTTTTTTATCAAGGTCTCATTGGTTGTTGTGTTTTCATTTTGGGAATGGATTTCTGTTGATTTCTCTGTGATTTCATTGGAGGCTTCCGTTGTAGGCCTAGGCATCCTTGTTGGAGATCTCGATCTCTCAGTTTTCTGACTTCCATTGTTTTTTTTTTTTTTTTTGTGTGTGTGTGTGTGTGTGTGTGTGTGTGTTGTTGTCTACCCACTTTAGAAAGACTCTTTATTTTATTTAGGAGAAAGCAAGTTTTTGTCCTTTGGCCTATGAACCCTTTGACTCATGTGAACAGTTATGTTGGTACCCAGTGGCTAGTCAGGGTACCAGAGCAAAAGGCTTGGTTCCACAGCACATATAGGGAGCAGGCCTGCCCAAGAGAGGCACAATGGGACCTACCAGGACCAGGGGACTAGCAGGAGCATGGGATCAAGGATCTGGCCTATTTACTCTGTACTGCACAATGCAGCACACAGACTGGTGCAGGGAACCCAGATCAGGAAGGTGGGAGGAGCAGGAAAACAGGAGTCTGGCCTACCCACTCCAGACCCTGAATCAGTCCACACACAGACCAATGCAAGGAACCCAGACTGGGGAGGTGGGAGGAGCCTGGAAACAGGGGTATGGCCTACTGCAGACCGCAACGCCTGCCCACACACTGTGCCAGCAAACCTATTTATTTTTATTTGATAGAGAGAAAGACAGACAGAGGCAGAGGGAGAGAGAGAGAGAGAGAGAGAGAAAATGGTTGCACTAGGGCCTCGAGCCTCTGCAAATGAATTCCAGATGTATGCACCACCTTGTGCATCTGGTTTAAGTGGGTCCTGGGGAAATAAACCTGGTTCCCTTGACTTTGTAGGCAGCAGCCTTAACTGAAATTATATATATATATATATATATATATATATATATATATATTCACACACACATACACACACACGTACATTTGTTTGTATATTGATTTTACAGATAGTAAGTTAGCAGCCTTACTAATCTCATTTATTAATTCTAGTGTATTTTAAAATATTTTATAGTATTCTGTATAGGTAAAATCATGCTTTCTTCTCATAGAAACAGATTTATTCCTTTCATTCAAACCTAGATATTAATCATTTTATTACTTTTTGACTGAAAAAAATCTCCTTCACCCCAGAACTTATGAGTTGAACAAATCACAAGTCAGAGACCAGCCTGGTGCTCAGGGAGTTCAAAGTCAGCCTGGGCTTACATAGGAAGATCTAGTCAGCAACTAACTAACCAACTGAGCAATTGACCATCTAAGTTACCTAACACCATGAAAACAACCAGACTCTCTTATTTTATTTTTATTTTTTATCTATTATTTATTTGATGGGGGGGGGAATGACTGGGCATGTCAGGGCCTCCAGACACTGCAAAAGAACTCCAGATGCATGCACCCCCTTGTGCATTTGGCTAATGTGGGTACTGGGGAATTGAACCTGGGTCCTTTGGCTTTGCAGTCAAACACCTTAACCACTAAGCCATCCCTCCAGCCCCAATCAGCCTCTCTTTATCAAGCTCTCTCCAGGCTTCTGTAAAACCACTTTTCTACTAGGCTTTATCCTTGGACCCTATCCTTGGAACAAGCTGAATAAGTTCTTCAGGAATCCCTTCCACTCTTTGTACAAGATCAAATTCCTTTTCTATCTTTAATGTGTAGGTCCTTGTTATACCATTGCATACTAGAATTGCCCAGATAATGTTGCATGGAAATAGTGAAAGGAGACTTTTTTAGCTTGTTTATAATTCATGAAGAAAGCATTCTTTTATATGCTGTTAAAAATGGCTAGTTATAGTATTTTCATAGATGGGTGTTATTAGGCTTAGAAAATTCCATTATATTGCTAGTTTACATAGGGTTTTTTCTCTTTTTAATCAAGAATGAATGTTGGATTTTCATCAAATTCTTATCATGTGTTAATTCATATGAGTGTGTGATTTGTTGATGTGATGGATTATAGCATTTGAAAATCAAATGTTAAAGCCAGCCATACGTATTTGGAATAAATCTCTTATGGAATGGATATATTTCTTTTTATACATTCTTGGTTTTAATTTGCTAACATTTTGTTGAGGATACTTGCATAGTATCATGAGAGATATTAGTGTGTAGTTTACACTTTTTGTAATATGTTTGCTTTGTTTTGGTAGTAAATTCTAGGCTGTTAAGATGACTTGGAAATAATCTATGTGATTTTGTCTTCTGGAACATGTTATAAAGAACTGGAATACTTTTTTCTTACATACTTGGCATAATTCACCAGTAAACTAATCTGGGGTTTGGTGCTTTGTAGTCTTGACACATTATTATTTCATGATTAGATTTCTTTAATCACTGTATATTGGACCAATTAAGATTATGAATTTATTCCTGTATAAGTTTAGGCAGATTTTCTTTCAAGAAATTCATCCATTTCATTTATGTTAATTTATGGATCTAGAGTTCATTCTATTCCTATATTATCCTGTCAATTTCAGGGCAATTTTTCATGATGTAACCTCTTTCCTTTTTAGACTAGTTATCTACGTTTCTCTCTCTCTCTCTCTTTTTTCCTTAACCTGGGTAGAAGCTTTTCAAAGATCCAGCTTTTGTTTTCTTTATTGTTATAACAGAAAACATACAGAATTTGTCTTTCTCTGTCTGAAGACAACATTCATTTGAATTTTGTTTTTTGATCCACTCTGAGCATCTCCATCTTGTGCATTGTGTACTTAAACAACATCCAACAAAGTTCTTGAAAGTGCTTTAGGAATTATTGTATGTTACTGCTTGTGGTGGTTTGATTCTGGTTTCCCCTATAAACTTAGGTGTTATGAATGCTAGATTCCCAGCTGATAGAGATTTGGGAATTAATGCTTCCTGGATTGAGTGTACTGTTGGGGGCGGGCTTATGGGTGTTACAGCCAGTTTCCCCTTGCAAGTGTTTGGCAAGCTCTCCTGTTGCTATGGTCCACCTTATGTTGGCCAAGGGGTGATGTTTACCCTCTGCTCATGCCATCATTTTTCCCTGCCATCATGGAGCTTCCCCTTGAGCCTGTAAGCCAAAATAAACCTCTTTTTCCCAGAAGCTGTTCTTGGTTAGGTGATTTCTACCAACAATGTGAACTAGGACTGCAACACTGCTATTCTTTGCTCTTGTTCTTATTTTTATTATCTATTCTGTTTCTGAAACTTATTGTGGTTTTTATTATAACTTATCATTGTAGCTATTGAGCATTGTATATGTCTTCATTTCCTCTTCTGTATTAGTATTGCACTAGTATTTTTAAAACTTTGCTCTCTTGTGGTTGTCCTAGAGTTTGTAAGACATATTCACAATGAATACAAGTTTATTTTAAGGTGGGCTCAGACACAGTTAACTTGAGATGGCCATAGAACCAAGTCTTTGCCACTCCATGGTTGTACAAATTTCTTCTAATAATACCTGCCAAACTTTTCCATGTTAAGCATCATCATTCTCTTTTATTTCACTCATAGATAATTATAATAAGCATGCACATGTAGACATATACACATATCTATGCATAAGCATATTTTGTAAGTTTTTGGTATTATTTTCAATACAGCATCATTTATTAGAGTCATTAAGAATAAGAAAAACAGTGTTTCTCACTTTTGACTTTGCATTTTCTGATCTTTACGTAAATCCAAATTATTTTGTTTCCCTTCTCTTTAAGGAATATGTGCTGTTCTGATTTAGGTGTCCCCCATAAACTCATGTGTTTTGAATGCTTGATTCCCAGATTTTCAGTTCATCCAGCATTTATATGGATACTGGGGATGTGAACTCTGATCCCAACGTTTATGTGACAAGTGCTTTATCCGCTCAGCCATCTCTCCAGTTCCTAGGAGTTAAATTGAAATCTTTTCTTTCATGTTTCATGTCCTACTTACATTGTCAACATTTTGTCAAGCATCTTGAATGTGTAGATATAATTATAGCCAGTTTGGATATCCTTCCCTTTTAATTCAACCATCTATGTCAATACTTGTTAGTTTTTTATTCTTTTTTCATTACTGGTAATACTTACTTTACTTACCTTCATGGTAAGCACCACACTGTGCATTTCAATGCATAAGTAACTTATAGTGGGTATAAACATAAACATTTAGAAGGCAATTTGACAGGCATATCATGTCCATTTAGCAAAACAACAATAGCTTCTCTAGTAGGGGGCTATTCCCATGCCAATCATGTTTTTTTTTTTTAAACCAAGTTTATAGTACCAGACATGAATTCCTCTCTGTAGAGTGGGTCTCAATACCAATGAAAAGACGTACCACTATTGCATCAGAGGGGACATTAGCTGGCTAGTTGATAATGTAGTATGCAGCATCAACAGCCAAGTAAGACTGTCAATGACAATTCTCTCTCAGCAACCTGCATGGCATCTTCCTAACCTGTGAAAGCTAGCCAGAAGAATAGAAACTTTCAACAGTGTTCCAACTTGATTTCTCTCCATCCTGCAACAAAAGAGTGTAGTATTTTTAGTAGTAGGGTCTTACCACCTGGTTCTAGTGGACAAATAACAGCAATGCCAATAGTCTATACTGGTTTTGGAGGCCTCAGGACTAACAATTTGTAGGATGGTAGCCCACCCTTGGTATTGGGATTTTTTTAAATAACTGTGGCTTCTGGGTTCAGCTTTATATACACCCATGCAGAATCAGTTTTAAAACTCTTACCCATGAGATAGTTTCTATAAAACAAGGAGTAGGTGTATGTTGAGAAAAATCTCAGTTGGAGATCAGTAAGCATATGTATTTATAAAACAAAGGATAATGTAGGCCACAAAAATCCCAAAACATTGACTTGGAAGAAAAGTTAAATGAAAAGTTGAAGCCCGGTGTGGTGGCATGTCTTTAATCCCAGCACTCAGGAGGCAGAGGTAGGAGGATCACTGTGTGTTTGAGGCCACCCTGAGACCACATGGTGAGTTCCAGGTCAGCCTGGGCCAGAGTTAGACCCTATCTCGAAAAACCAACCCCCCCCCCCAAAAGTTGAATTTATTACAAAAAACCACACTAGAGATAACATTTATGAACAGAATACAAAACCTCATATACTGATACCTACTTTCTATTAAGTGAGTCATATTAGAAACCCTTTGCTAAAAATGTCACATATGTCTTAAAGAAATTGTAACAGAGAAACAACCGGATTTACAGAATCTTTTCAAAATAAACACTCTACCAACCTAATGGAAAAACATCTGCACTATTTAGCTTATTACATTAGTCTCTCATGATGGTTAAGAGATAAGTATGCATTTTTTCTTAGATTTACTGTTGGAAACTTCTACTTATAAGTCTGTGGTTTACGACAGGAAACATGCTTTGATTGATTGTTTTGAAATAGAGTGAATAGCCCAAATGTTCAAATCAGGGAAATAACTAAAAGATAAAGGTGACAGTTCAAACGCTCCACTGTAAGAATAGCAATGTTTGCACCTTTAATGCGCATGCTTTTTATTGATGTTAATAGAACAAGTTTAGTCAAACTAGTCACGAAGATGAACATTCACATTGTACAAATAAATGAACCATAAACATTTGAGCAAATTTAATCTTAAATCCCCAAAGAAAAGAATTCCTCTAAAAGAAGGAGATATCAGCTAAACAACCCAAGAAATAAGAAATACATCATGAACTCAAGGACAATGCTGATGACCTGATGTACTAACCTAAAACCAACAGGAAGAGGCAAGTACACATCACATCAAAACTCACAAGTCTGTACTGTAGAATGCCTTTTAAGAAAAAGCTGTCTTAGCTTGAGTAAGTAAAGATAATGGGATTCCCCGAGAATGGGTTGGTAGCAATAAGTACACAGGACATCCTTATGTAACTAATAAGCTTTTAAATAGGACTTTGGTTATTTACCTACAGCAGAAATGAAACAAAAAAGAAAAAAAAGAGGTAAGTTTGGGTAAATAAATACTGGATTCCATGTTGGTGAAAATGCCTCCCGAACTTTTTAAGTAAAGTATAGTCAAACATGCATAATGCTTTCTGTGGTTAAAGATTATGATACATAGCCAGGCATGACTCCTGCCTATAATCTTTACATTTAGGAAATTGACCCAGGAGGATTGCTGTGAGTTTGCACCTGACCTATATAGTGAATTCCTGGCTAGGATAAGCGGTGGAGTAAGACTCTGTCTGAAACAACAATACAAAGCAAAACAAGTCAAAACATGAAGTTATGATATAGACTTCTTCATAGGTACCTGATATTTTCACTCAATTCTGCCAATTAAATTTATGGAAAAAAATCAAAAGGGGAGATGGCAGAACATATCTATTGCAAGGATACCATCTGTAGACACCACAACCATATATATGTAGAACTAATCCAGTATCAGAATTTAGTAGAAATAACACACACACACACACACACACACACACACACACATTAATGTGACTTCCACTAACTTGTGTCTCCAAATTGAGAGAGATGCCAGATTTTTTGCTTATTAAAGGAAGCATCATCCAATTTTACTTGAATTTTGAAGAGTACTATTAGGTCTAATGACTTGAAATCACATTTTTCCTACTTAGTAATTGTTTGGTCTTATGTAATTCACATAACTTCACTAACATATATGTTACTTATGCATTAAGATGTGTGTTGTGATACTTATCACAAAGGATTCTTTTGAAAAAAGATTATTTATTTGGAGAGAGAGAAAGAGAGAGAAAGAAAGAGGATGAATATGGGTGTGCAGGGACACTTGCCACTGCAAATACATTCAAATGCATGTGCTGCTTTGTGCAGAGGGTTTTTCAAGCAGGCACCTGTAACTCATGAGCCATCTCCCAAGCCTGCCCCTTTAAAGGATTCTTGAGGGGATTAAATGTAATAAAGTAAAAGTTTGTGGCACACACTGAGTGACCAATAGATGGTAGAAACAGTGGAAGCTAACAATTAAATGTAAGAATGGTAACAAAAAGAGGGACAGACAATCCATCAGGCATCATTCCTAATGCCTAATAATATCTCTTAAGTGTCCCTACCACTTTCCCGGCATGGTTCTACATATTGAGGAATGAAGCATTAAGCAAGACAGGCAAAATTCTTCTTCAAAGGAGATTACATTATAGAAACTCAATGAGGAAATTTTTATGACCTTCTCCTCCTACAGAAATGCTGTGAAGTAGCAGTAAATGTCAACAACAGCTAGATAAATCAAATATATAAAAGATAAAACATAATTTAAAAATTTAGCTGTGTACAACCCTAAAACTAGTTATTCCTTGGACATCAGTTTCACACATGAATACTCGTGATTCTATTTTTGAAAGTGAAAGATAAAAATGAAGCTTTCTAATCAGAAATTATTTTAAAATACAAATGTAATTTTATATGATGGAAATATAAGCTCAAAGAAGTAGATTTGACTATCTTTTTATTACAACAGTTATTATTAATATGTAGCTCAGGCTGTGCTCGAACTCATCACCCACCTGCCTCAGTTACTCAGCTATCCAAGTGTTAGGATTACAGGACTGTACCACCATGTCCAGCCTCCAACTAAGTAACCCTTCTTTTGAAAGAGGGTCTCATTCTATTCCAGGCTTGTGTGGAACTCATTTTGGAGCCCAAGCAGGCCTTGAACTGAAGGCAATCTTCCTACTTGAATTATAGGCATGAGATACAATGCCTGTTTGAATTAACTCTTTTTTATTAATTAGTTTTGTACTCAGCAAATATGGTCAATTTGGTACCATTGTTAGGCTCATCCATGCCCTTCCCCCCCCCCCCCCCCCCCGGCGCCTTCTTGTTGAGGTATATGGGTCTTGTGTTATGGAGTTAGCCCACAGTTACGGGTAGGATAAATGTCTCTGCATATCATGACCCAACATGTGGCTCTGACATTCTTTCCGCCCTTCTTCTGCAAAATTTCCCTGAGCCATATTGGGTTCATTTTTGGTCTGCTTCAGTGATGAGGTGTTGGGGCCTCTGGGTCTCTAGATATCTGATTTGGCAGGAGTTGATTTTTCTCTGTGTTGATCTCCTTCACCCTTGTGCTGGTACCCGGTTCACCAAGAAAACAGTACCCTTGCTTGTTTAGCCAATTTTTCTTAGTTTCAGCCGGGGCCCTTTTGAGGTATGATGGGGTGGCTCTCTCCTTAGGATCTGCTTCTATCTGAAAAAGAGAAGCAGATTCTCTAACGGAGAGTAAAGTTAGCACCTGACAAATGAGATAACCCTTACTTTTTTATAGAGAATTTAATAGTTGTAGGCCCTCTTGTAGCCCACGATTGGTGGTAGCTTGATAATGGAGAGCAGGCTTATGTTTGGAAATGGTTCTGACTTCTTTTCCAGTTCCAGCTATGGGTCCCATACCACTGAGGGGATCAGTTAGCCGAATTGAGAGCAGTTGGTTTCCCATCATGGCTGTGCGTCACTATTGCACTTGTGTGAGCATCACGGCAGGTTATTTGCTGCTCAGTAGGTTAGACCATGAGTTGCTTGGACAGATATTGGTCATTTTCCCCCAGTTGCCCTTGTAGCACCTTCTGGCACTAGAAGTGCTGACTGTCTGGGGACTGACTCTCTTCCAACTTCCAGCCATGCCATTCTAATTTGCATGTCAACCACATAAGGTGTCTTCAGCAGTAGGGTCTTACCACTAACCTTTGGTGGGTCATCAGGTACTCCGACAGAAATCTGTCTTTCTTTTAGGAAACCTTGTAGGTCTCTTTGATCAAAAGCTCATTGTGGATGATGGCCCCATGCTGGTACTGGGAGTTACAGGTCAGCTGGGGGAAATGGCTCAGTGGTTAAGCTGCTTGCCTGAATTAATTCTTAAATATAGCAATTAGGTAAAGAGCATGTAAGTAAAACAAAAATAATTGAAAATATTTGGTAGGATTTTAAGAAATGGGTATGTAATTGTCAAATTTGAAGGAGACCTGAATGTGTGAATAGTACAGAGAGAAAACTTATAAAAACTTACAAATATAAGATGTTTGCTACTCAGATCAATTACTTTTTCTATATTTATTCTTTAAAGTATTCCTCAAATTAAGTAAAGTGGTCATGGCTTTTTTTTTTTTTTAAAAGCTATAGTGGGTAAAAATATATTGAAATGGTCTCCAGATACTTTTTAGTTATGATGCAATGACTAAATCAATGTAAGCCTATTCAAAAGACATAGAATGTCAGAACTGAAGAAAAAAAGACTAACATGGCATAGTGACTTTAAGGAATCAAGATATCAGTTAATTGTCAAAACTAATGTGTGTATTTTAATAGTGTATATAAACATACAAAAAGTAAAAGAATGGCAAAATTCAAAGGAGAGAAATAGTGAAATCCAGTTTTACAGAAGTATTTAACCAGTTTTTCTCAGAGACTTTTAATAGAAGAAAAAAGTCAGCAGAGATATATAAAGATTTGAATTATTGACCTAAATGACATATATTGGACATGTAGTAATGCTGGAAAAACAGACATACTTTCCAAGTTCACATGAATCATATTCCAAAATAAATAATCTCATGATTAATTAGGGAAACAACATTTACTTTCAAAAGATTGAAATTATACTATATATTTTCTGTTATCCAATAGAGTTGGTCTATAAACAAATAAGGTTAATATTAAAAGTTTGAGAATATTTTTATTTTTTATTTTTATTTTTTATATTTTTACATTTTTTTATTTATTAGTTAGTTTTGTATTCAGCAAATACAGTCAGTTTGGTACCATTATTAGGCTCATCCGTGACCTACCCCCTCCTCTTGGCCCCTCCTTGTTGAGGAATATGGGTCATGCATTGTGGAGTTAGCCCACAGTTATGGGTAAGCTAAATGTCTCTGCATATCATGACCCAACATGTGGCTCTGACATTCTTTCCGCCCCCTCTGTAGGCTCAAGCTGCAACCTCAATCTTAATAAAAACTTCCTGAGGATATGGGCACATATATTCACATTCAAACTATCACAAGTAGAAAATAGTTACAGAGAGATGAAAAGAGATACGTGAAGAGCTTTGCCTACCTGTTTATGTTCTGATTTCTTTGTGTCTGCTCAACACAGACAAATGAGTAAAATCTCTGAGGAGATATGCCTGCCCGATCTACTTTCTGACTGAAGTTGCATGAAAAATTCAAATGAGAACTACATAGCTGAACTCAATTCATCAGGAAAAGAAATAGCTGTTACTAAGTAACTACTGCTCAAAACAGAATGAATTGAAAGAGTTAATACTACATCCATGTCAATTTCCATTAAATTAATGCTTGTATTCAAGGAAATCTCAATAAAATCCTGGTAGCAGACTTTGAGAAATATTGATAAAGTGATTATATAAAACTCTTGTGGTAACACAGAAGAACAAGAATAATCAAGACAGACTTGAACTAAAGAAAAAACATTGAAATTTAATTTCTTGATATCAAAGTTGGTCTTCAAATAATGACAATCAAATTGTGTGTAACCAATAATAAGTGCAGAGAGAAATAGAGCTGAAATTAGAAACAAACTCATCTGTGTGGTTCTTTTGCAATAGCACCTAGACCAAGACAAACCTTGATTAAATTCCTTACAGTGTATGTGAATACATGCTTGGCAAAACAACAAATTAGACTGCTAATATAGGAGAACATTAGCCAGATTTTAGGGATGAACAAAGAGTTTTCAAGTATTCTATTTTAAAAGATAAGGAAAGTGATATATCTGTGCTAAAACTTTTGTTTATCAAAGACAATATAAAGAGTATTAAAAAGTAATGGAATTGAGAGAATATGTGCATATGTTTGGTCAAAAATAATTACCTTTCTGTATATAAATTCTTCCATAAATAAATACAGATGATTAAGTTGTAAAAAAAAGTGTTAAAAAGTCTGAATAGATATCTCACAAAGCCATATATAAGACACACACATACACAACGAATGGCTTCTTTAGTCATCCTTAAGATGCAAATTGTAATATACTGTGACATACCATTATGGTTCTACCGGAATGGTGAGAATTAAAATCATACATGCTTCTGGGGCTGAGGAGATAGCTCAGTGGATAAAGCACTTGCCAAGTAAGTGTGAGGACCTGAGGCTGGATCCACGGTATCCACATAAAAGCAGTTTCTGTAGCACAGTTGTCTACAATCATAGCACACCCACAGCAAGATGTAATGCAAAGACAGGAGAATCTTGAAGAAGCTTGTGGGCCAGCCAGCCAAACAAATGCAACAGTGAGCAATAAGAGACCTTGCCTCAACCAAGGTAGAAGAGGACCAACACCTGGAGTTATGTGACGTCCACACATGCACCATGGAGCTTGTGTACCCATACATTTGCACACATGAACATTCCCATACATAATGCACACATCATACACACATGCACATACACACCAAAAAAGAATAAAAATATATCAGGTGGTACAATAATGTATAATACTTGGAAAGTTTGTACAATACTGTAAGCACTTGGGAAAACAGTTCTGAAGTAGGTGGTAAAGCTGAATTTATATACACTCTCTTACCAGTTTTACTCTAGAGGTGCATCTGGCAGAGATGACAACATGATTCAAAATGGCCCACTAGAAATGACTCAAATGTTCATAAAAATTATAATTGATATATGAACCATAATATATTCTCATAGTACAGTATAATATCACAATGAAAAATAATTTCTGGACATGAAACAAAAATTATAACTTTCACTAATATTGCTTAAAATAAAATCCAAATTAATTACCTCAGTCATGGCCATTATGACTGGAATGGGAATGTTTTGTATTTTGATCTGGATGGTGGTTACACAGGTGTGATTACTTTGTTAAATTTTGTACAGCTATATATTTAAAACTTGGATATTTTAAAGTATATATGTGTATTATGTTTCAGTAAAAATGTAAAATGTGGAAAATATATTTCTGAGACCTGCCAAAGGAGACCTTTTGGAAATAAACTTTACATTTTTAAAGCTGGATAATGAAAAAAATTTCCATATCTAGTTCTTCCAGAGAAGGATCTTTTTATATACTCTGCTTAAGTTTGTGCTACTTAAGATATCATTTTGAAAAGTGCTAATGATTTATAGTTAAATAAATGATTAATCATACAAACGAGTCTATTTTAGCTTCACAGTGGCAAAATAAATCACATTTTGTGTTTAAGAAAGCCATACAGAAATCTCAAGTGATGCAGTAACTACTAAATGGTGGCTTCATTAATTAGTACATCCCTGGACTCTGACTTTATAGCCTAGAGAAAAATTAGTCATCCAGGATTCTTTTAGAGTCCCACTAGGATAATTAGATTGTAGTTATGGGATCATTGTTTTCTCTTTTACAAACACTTTCTTGAAATAAATCTACATGTAATAGTAGCCAAGTACCATTACTATATTCACTGCAATTATTTTGGGTATTAAGGAGTTCCATCCAGGAAGAATTTATCAAGATTCCTTAAATATAATTTACAAAAGGGATAATTTAGCACTATAAGTTCAGAGTCCAAAATAGATAATTATGAAATATAAACTAAAAACTAAGTTTCTCATCCTATATAGATATCAAAGCTCAGGGCCATGTGTATTTTTTTTTTTGTGTGTGTGTGTGTGTAAGTGTGCATGTGTGTTTTAATTTCTATGTTCTTACACAATCTCTAAAGTTCCTTTTGTTGATTTCTACTTTTATCCTATGTAGTCAGAAAACATACATGATATGATTTTTTAAAATTTATATATTATTTTTTTATTAACAGCTTCCATGATTGTTTACAATATCCCATGGTAATGAACTCCATCCCCCCACTTTCCCCTTTGAAACTCCACCATACACCCTTTCCCTCTCAATCAGTCTCTCTTTTATTTTGATGTCATGATCTTTTCCTCCTATTATGAATGCCTTGTGTATGTAGTGTCAGGCACTGTGAGGTCATGGATATCTAGGCCATGTTGTGTTTGGAGGAGCAGGTTGTAAGGAGTCTCACCCTTCCTTTGGCTCTTACATTCTTTCTGCCCCCTCTTCCACAATGGACCCTGAACCTTGGAAGATGTAATAGAGATATTGCAGTGTTGAGCAGTCCTCTGTCACTTCTTCCCAGCACCATGATGCCTTCTGAGTCATCCCAAAGTCACTGCCATCTGAAAAGAGAAGATTCTCTACCAAAAGTGAGAGTAGCATTAATATATGGGTATGAACATTAAGAGAAGTGCTTACTGGGCAGTTTGATGAGCATAGTATATACATTTAGCCAGACAGCAGAAGACATTACACCCCTAAGTCTCATGACTACCCTGTTATAGGTTTTCAGTATCAGCGATGTATTCCCTCCCATGGAGCAGGCCTCCAGTCCAGTTAGAGGGCAGTTGGTTTCCATCGTGACAAACATGCCACTATTGCACCTGCTGGCTCATTTGGCCTGGCTGGCAAAATATAAGGCTTGCCATGTCCACTGTTTAGCATCTTCATGGAAAAGTTTAAGAAGCATTGGTGTTAGTTCTTCCCTGAAAGTTTGGTAAAATCCACCAGTGAATCCGTCTGGGTTGACTATTTTTAGTTGGGAGATTTTTTTTTAATTTTTTTATTTTTCGAGGTAGTGTTTCACTCTAGCCCAGGCTGACCTGGAATTCACTATGTAGCCTCAAGGTGGCCTTGAACTCACAGTGATCCTCCTACCTCTGCCTCCCAAGTCCTGGGATTAAAGGTGTGCACCACCATGCCTGGGTTAGTTGGGAGATTTTTGATAACTGCTTAGCTCTCCATACTTGTTATAGGCCTTTTTAAGTGATTAATCTCATCTTGATTTAATCTAGGTAGGTCATATAAATCAAGGAAATCATCCATTTCTTTCAGATTTTCATACTCAGTGGAGTATATGTTTTTATAGTATGTCCCTATGATTTTTTGAATTTCTCTTGTATCTGTTGTGATGTTGCCTTTTCCATCTCTAATTTTATTAATTTTTGTCTCTTCTCTCTTTCTTTTGGTCAGATTTGCTAAGGGTTTATCCATCTTGTTTATCTTTTCAAAGAACCAACTCTTCGTTTCATTGATTCTTTGGATTGGTATTTTTTTTTTTTTGTTTCTATTTCATTAATTTCTGCCATAGTCTTTATTATTTCTTCCTATCTACTGATTTTCAGCTTGCCTTGTTTTTCTTTTTCCAAGGCTTTAAGGTGAAGAGTTAGGTCTTTTACTTGAGACCTTTCTAATTTCTTCATATAGGCACTTAAAGCTACAAATTTACCTCTTAGGACTGCCTTCATTGTGTTCCAAAGGTTTTGGTATGTTATGTTCTCATTATCATTTGACTGCATGAATTTTTTAATTTCCTTCTTGATTTCTTTGTTTACCCATTCATCATTTAGTAGTGTATTGTTTGGTTTCCATGATTTTGTGTATGCTGTATAGCTTTTCTTGCTATTGATTTGTAGTTTGATTCCACTGTGGTCAGACAGAATGTAAGGAACTATTTCAATTTTCCTGTATTTGTTAAAATTTGCTTTGTGTCCTTATATATGGTCTATTTTTAGAGAATGTTCCATGTGCTGCTGAAAAGAATGTGTATTCTGTAGCATTTGGACGAAATGTCCTATATATATCTGTTAGGTTCATTTGTTCTATGACCTCACTTAATCCAGATGCCTCTCTGTTTATTTTTTGCTGGGATGACCTGTCAACTGGTGAAAGTGGGGTGTTAAAGTCACCCACTACAACTGTGTTTGGTGTTATCTGTGTCCTTAGTTCTAATAGCATTTGTTTGATGAAGTTGGGAGCCCCCATGTTAGGTGCATATATGTTTAGGATTGTAATGTCCTACTTTAATCAATATAAAGTGACCTTCCTTATCTTTCCTAACTAATGTTGGACTGAAGTGTACCTTGTCAGATATTAGGGTAGTAACCCCTGCTTGTTTTCTAGGCCCATTTGCTTGAAACACCATTTTCCAACCTTTCACCCCAAGATAGTGTTCATCCTTTGTAGAAAGGTTAGTTTCTTGGAGGCAACAAATTGAAGGATCCAGCTGTTTACCACAGTCTGCAAACCTATGTCTTTTTTTTGGGGGGGGGGTATTGAGGCCATTTACATTAGGAGATATTACTGAAAGATGTGTATTTATTTTTGCCATTTCTCTTATAGTTCATCCCGTTTTACCTTTGCTCTTTTGTATTAACTATTATTTGAGCATGGCTTGTTTTTCTCCAGGTTCCTTATATGTGTGCTTTTCTTTCTCTTCATCATGGAAGGTTCTTTCAAGTATTTTCTGTAGAGCTGGTTTTGTCTTCAAATATTCCCTTAGCCTAATTTTTTTTTTTCAAGGTACAATCTCACTCTAGCTCTGGATGACCTAGAATTAACTCTGTATTCTCAGGGTAGCCTAGAACTCATAGCCATCATCCTACCTCTGCCTCCTTAGTGCTGGGATTAAAGGTGTGCTCCACCACGCCTGGCCCTTAGCCTGCTTTTGTTGTGGAATGTCCTTATTTCTCCATCTATTTGAATGGATAGCTTTGCAGGATAAACTAACCTTGTTTGACAGTTGTTATCTTTCAGAACTTGGAATTCATCTCTCCAAGCCCTTCTGGCTTTGAAAGTTTGTGTTGAGTAATCTGCTGTGATCTTGTTGGGCTTGCCTTTGTACGTACCTTGATTTTTCTCTCTAACTGCTTTCAGTATATTTTCTTTGGTTTGTATGTTTGGTAGTTTAATTATAATATGGCAAAAAGAGGTCTTTCCAGTTTTTGTCTGGTGTTCTAAAGGATTCCTGTATCTGCATTGGGATCTCTTTCCCAATTTGGGGGAAGTTTTTCTCTATGATTTTGTTGAAAGTGCCTACTATGTCTTTGGAGTGAAATTCTCCTTCTACTATACCCTGAATTCTTATATTTGGTCTTTTCACAGTGTCCCAAATATTTTGAAATTCCCAGTCATACTTTCCTATTAATTTGTCTTTCTCTTTATTGTACTGTATTAGATCTGCCACCTGGTCTTCTAATTTAGATATTCTGTCCTCTCCTTCATCCTTTTTACTTGTGAGATTTTCTACAGAGTTTTTTTTTTTTATTATTTCATTGACTGTGTTCTTTCTTGCTAGTAATTCTAACTGGTTTTTGCTTACTGTTTCTATTTCCTCATTTATGTCTTGTACTGACCTCTTTAGTTCATTAAATTGGTTTCCTTTGTCTTCTTTGGTTCCTTTGATTTCCTCTTTCATTCTTTTGATTTCCTCTTTGACTTCTTTGAGCATATTTATAATCATTCTTTTGAAATCTTTCTCAGACATTTCCTCTAACTCATTCTCACTGGAGTTCATTTCTGATACATTAGTACTTTCTAGTGGATTTATATTGTCTTAATTTTTGGTGTTTCTTGTGTTATAATGTACATATTTTTGCATCTTGGATTAATTTAATGCTTGGATTTTCTAGTTAGCTCCAGTATTATTAGATGTATCAATAAATGTGATGTTATATATCTTCAGGTTAGGAGCTTAAGGTGCTAGGTGTGGCTCTCAAGACTCTTAGAAAACCTGAAAGAAGTACTTGTCAATGTCTATAGGATGCTTGTATACTTTCTCATGTCCTTAGGACATTGAGTTGCTCCATGCAGTCACTATAGCTGCTGCTGGGGTCTAATGATGAATGGTAGCTGCTTCCTAGCAGAGGACCAGGACAATCTAGGTTCCTCCTGGTGAGTTATCTGGTTGCCTCATGGTGCCCTAGGCATGTAGGATCTCTAGAAGAGTGAGTGAGTCCACTTAGGAGCTTGCCGTGGACTTACTCATCTGCTTCTCAGAGCCTTGGGAGTTCAAGATGCTCAGAACAGGTTCCCAGGGCTTCATAGGAGTTTGGATGGGTGGAATCTCAAGATTACACAGTACAGCAAGATGTGGGTGGGGTAGGGAATAAAGTAAGCTGGATTCTTTTTATGGCTCAGTGCAGGAGTGCAAGCTCCCCAGAAACACCGGACACTGGGCTCAGAGCCTGTGGGGGATGCAGCCTCCTCCAGTGGCAAATACTTCAGATGTCCATGGTGTTACTGAGATTGCTAGGGCCTCTTGCTTCAGATTCTACACCTTAAAAAGTCCCATTTGCTTCACACTTGACATTGACTGGAGAGCTGGGGTGGTGAATGTCTTGCATTTGCTTCTTTTACTTTTCAAGAAAACTTCTGCATTACATATTGCAGCCACACCCTCACTACAATTTGGTGATCTACCCTTGAAATTCCAGTGGAATAGCAGTTGTTTCTTGCTATTTTCTTTTTGTTCTTTTTTGTGGAGGGAAGCATGCCAAGCACCTCTAGTCAGCATTTTACTGACCTTATCCTCTACTTAGAATAATTTTTGGTGTTTGTTTTAACAAAAACTTGCACAAACCCAGGGATTTGTTCAAAAATTAAATTTCCTTTGAAAAACAATGACTTAAAATAGAAGAGGAAAAAACAGCAGCCAATATGAAGAGGTTCCACACTGATTCCAACTACCGGACATTCTGAAAAATGCTTAACTGTGACGGCAGTAAAAAGATCAATAGTCTTCAGGAGCTAGGAGGTGGGATGGGAAGAGCAGAAATGGTTTTTAGGGCAGAGGAAGTACTCTGCGTCCACTGTATTGATGGAAGCAAGTTATAAGATTTTTTTCAAACTTATAAAATGTACACCACCAAGAATGAACCTCAATGTCAACACTCTCAAGAGATGTTGGTAATAGAGGTGGTTACTCATGTATGGAGGCAGGGGTTATATATTTCAAACTCAAAAATGCTATAAGTTGACTTTTAAAGAATGGAAGCAAACATTTCGATTATTTTAAATTGGGAAAAAAATTTAAAGTTTTGTGAGTCTGATGGCCACTAAAGTTATTTCCATTCTAAGTCAAAATAAGCCTGAACAACTTGTTGAACTTGCAGTGAATTTAATTTGATTCCAAATGCTTTGATTTACAATTAATTTCTTATTAGAATTATCAAAATTTTAAATAATGATAATATCTGAGAATGTGGACATAAGCACAGTGACCCTGGAGGTAGGGCAGTCTTCTATTCATCTTTTAGAATAATATTGTGGAGCTGTGGAGATTTTTCAGCAGTTCAAATGCTTGCCTACAAAACATGCCCACCTGTGTTCAATTTTCTAGACCCATGTAAAGCCAGGTACACAAAGTAGAACATGCATCTGGAGCTCCTTTGCAGTGGCAAAAGACCCCAGTGTCCTCATACTCTCTCTCTTTAAAAATAAATAAATGAATAATAAAATAAGGATGAGATTCTGATTGAAATCATTCAGGTTCTAATTCACATGTTTTCCACAATCCCCATGTTATTTCCTAAAGATTACTTTCAAGATGGGTTTTCAATAATATTTCACTTGGTAAGCAAGGGAACATCCTCCTATGTATTATAAGTTGAAAGCATAATTAGAGAATGATCTATTTGGATATGGTGATTTCTTTGCGGATGATAAATAAGTAGCAGAAATAACTTTCCCTATTAAGGGAGTTAAGTAGTGGAAAGTCCAAAATCCACTGGAGTTAATGACAGTGTTGTATTTTCTATATGGGGATTTCTTTAGGTATAGTATATCATGATGTTAAAGATGAGATCCTTTGAACTGCTGGTGTGATGGCCTGAGTTTTGTATTTCAAATGCTAACATTAGAAGTTTGGAAAAATTAAAAAAAATTTACCTCTTTGATTTCCAAAGATAAATTAAGACATTTAAAATTTAATTCCACTGAGTAATTGTGCTTTATGAAGTGATATAAGTATTGTATGGATCTGAGCAAAGGATGGCAGGGGGAATAATGGTTGACAGTGGGAGAAAGAGAGAAATAAGAACAAACTATAATGTCATGTATGTATGAAAAATGCCATAGCAAAACTTATTTCTTTGTATGCCAACTTAAACAAATTAATTAGAAAAACAAAATAAGGTTTGAAATATAAATGATAAAAAAGCATGTGTGGGAATATGCCTGTAGGGGAAGAAATGGGAGACAAGGAGGAAATGGGTCCTTGTTCTGTGACAGATTTGTCCCCAATTAGAAAGGTCTATTCACTATGTTGAAGCAAAGAGTTGTGTGTGTGACTCTGAGGTTTAAGCTAGTATTTAGTTGTATTTTGTTATTATTGCTGTTAGGGATACTTCCTCTTTTTTGTTGCTTATGTGCCATCATTGTCAATTACTTACCAGTGAGGATATTTACTAAATGATATCCAAAGTTCATGGAAGAAACAGACTTCCATGCTTGTTGTCAAAGGCCTTTAACAAATTGATGTCTAACAAAAAAATTCTCCACATTGATATAAACCAAATTTCTGTTTCTCTTGAAAGACATTCAATTCATTTGTGATTGTTTATTTACTCGTTTTACATCTTGACATTTAGTAGGAAGTGAAATATATACTGAAATGGTATGAAAAGTTACCAGAATGCAGTGTCTTCACTTAATTTGTCCTTCTACCCTGCAGCCTATGCCCAGTGCATAGCACATGTGACAGCCCCCTGTCTTCCTATGTGCTCTTAGGTCACAGGAGGTGCCATTTCAAATGTTAATTTATAAGTAGGTTTTTAGAAATCTGATTATTAGATTTCAAGGCTGGCCTATAAAAGGCGGATTTATCCTTTGTCTGAAATACTTCTGATTACAAAGAAAAAAGTAAAAAAAAAAAAAAAAAGCAAAAACAACAACAACAAAAACAATACTAGTGTAAAAGCCATGATGAAAGTATGGAACAAAACAAATTTAATAAGAAACTGTTTAATGGTAAGCAGTTATATTTGAAAATTTTTATATTTAATCTATGAAAAATGAAAACCAAAGGAGACTTTAAGAAATTCTCAGTGTTATGTTCGTCAAGATTCATGAAACTGCCCCTTTATAGGGTCTAATTTGACATCAAAGTTTAGAGATTTTCTTTTGTTAATTTTTTTTTTTACAGTGAATTCTTATTGTTCTGGTTTTGCTCTAACAATTCCCAGCTGTGTGACATTGGACTTAATATTTAATCTTAGTGCCTCATCTTTAAAAATATGGAGATAATAGTAACACCTCAGTGGCATATTGCCTTAAATGAAGTGAAAGCAGTTGAAATAGCATTATAATGAAGGCTTATATTGAAGTTCTTTAAATGTGTATAGTTTTGTAATTTCTGTTTCTGTGACTCTACTGAATATATTCTATCTTGTTTTCTAGTTACATATGTGTTGCAGTCAGGTTCACATTGCTGGCAGAAAACACCCAACCAAGAGCAGCTTGTGGGAAGAAAAGGCTTATTTTGGCTTGCAGACTCAAGGGAAGCTCCACGATGGCAGGGGAAAATGATGGCACGAGCAGAGGGTGGATATCACCTCCTGATCAACAGCAGATAGACAACAGCAACAGGAGAGTGTGCCAAATATTGGCAAGAGGAAGCTGGCTGGAACACACATAAGTCCATCCCCAACAATACACTGCCTCCCAGAGGCATTACTGCCCAATGGCCATCAGCTGGGGACCTAGTATTCAGAATACCTACGTTTATTGGGGAAAACTGAATCAAACCATTACATTCCACCCCTGACTCCCATAAACTGATAACCATACATGATATACAATGCAATGCATTCATCCAGCTTTAAAAGTCTCCATAGTTTTTTTAAATATTTTATTTTTATTTATTTATTTGAGAGAGAGGGAGTGAGAGAGGGGCAGAAATAGGCAGGGAGAGAGAGAGAGAGAGAGGAGGGAGAGAGAGAGAGAGAGAATGGGCATGTCAATGAACTGCAAACAAACTCCAGATGCTTGCGTTGCCTTGTGCATCTTGTTTACATGGGTCCTGGGGAGTCGAACCTGGGTGCCTTGGCTTTACATGCAAGTGCCTTAACCACTAAGTCATCTCTCCAGCCCACTCATAGTTTTTATCAATATCAATGATGTTCAAACATCCTCATAGTGCAAAGTCTTTTAACTGAGCTGCATTACTAAAAAAAAGTCCAAAACAAACAAATAAACAAACCCATAATGGCACAGAATAAACATTAACAATGCAAAGGATAGCATTGGGCATAGCAAAGAACTATTCAACCAATACAAGATTTAAACAGGGCAAACATCAACCTCTGTAGCTCCAAGTCCAGCAACTCTAGTCAGTGGCAAGTCTCCAAGCCCCATAATTCTAACCAGTGACAAGTCTCTGGAGTTCCAATTTCATCCCTCCAGATAGGCTACCCACAGTCCCAGAAAACTTCATCTGCTGGCAACTCTTTGCAGCCATCCAATATTCCTGGCATCTCTACTGGGTCTTTGTAGCAATACACACAGTTCACCCTCATGGCTCCATTGGGTCACAAAGGAGGTAATCCAACAAGCCTGCTTCACACTGACCATGGCCACTTCCAAAATACAAAACCGTGTTGCAAATTCAATGACTGTCTCTTTTCCTGCATTTGTTATACTCCATAATACTAGTTGGGCTGCCAATTTGTTAATCCAAGGGGAAATACAGCCAACTTTAAAGAATAGGACACTCCTTCAGCACTCAGGCCCCTTCCAAAGAGTCTGTATTCTTCCTGTTGTCCCAATGCAGCTCAGTATCCATGGTTATAATCTCTCAAACAATTTCAGCTGAATGGGCAGAAGTTTCAGCCCAAAGATTTTATTTTCTCTGTCCCATATCCCTCTGCTCACCCCAGTCCATTTCTACACAATGCAACCCTGCCCAAGTTCTCAGGACATGGGCATAACAGCAAGCCTCTCACACACACTGCTTCTATCCCAGTCTAGGCAAAGCTCTTTCTCACCCTCCTAAGCCAAGCCTCAGTCTATAGTTCTTACTGCATTCTGGTCTTTCAACTCTAACCAGAATAGTTCATCATGCAATACTCACAGAACTTTCAGGGATCTCTTAGGCCAAGATTTGAAATTCATCTACATTCTTTCCAAAAATCATCTCCAAAGGGCCAAAAGCCACACAGTTTTGTAGCAGCAATAACACCACTTCTCTACCAACTTTACTGTTGTAGTCAGGTTCACATTGCTGGCAGAAAACACCCAACCAAGAGCAGCTTAGGGGAGAAAAAGTTTATTTTGGGTTACAGACTCAAGGGGAAGCTACATGATGGCAGGGAAAAGTGTTGGCATGAGCAGAGGGTGGACATCACCTCCTCGCCAACATCAGGTGAACAATAGCAACAGAAGAGTGTGCCAACACTGGCAAGAGGAAGCTTTAACATCCATAAGCCCACACCCAACAATACACTGCCTCCTGTAGGTGTTGATTACCAAATTGTCATCAGCTGGGTACCTCCCATTCTGAACACCTAAGTTTATGGGGGACACCTGACTCAAGCCACCACAATATTCAATATTCTATAACAGTTCATGTATTTCATGAGCTTTCCATCTTCCTAAAGACAGAGCATAATTTATATACTTTGTGAAGCATCATATAGCATTTGTAGTCAAAATATTTATTTTAACTTTTTTGTTGTCATTTTGAAGTAAAATAAAGCATAGAAGAGAAACAGCAAGTTTAGTTTCACTGGGTGAACTTTCTCTTATACCCATCACTTTAATGAGTCTTGGGTCTCCCCAGTATTCATAGCTGTCTGTAAAAAGAAGATCCCCAACTAAAGTGAGAAGACAATTAATCAATGGGCAGGAACACATTTAGAAGTCAATTTTAATGGTCTCAACATATCCATTTAGCCAATGAACAGTGGTAGCATCTCTCTATGACCTATACCACCCAAAGCACAGAGTTTTGACAAATGACCTAAGGAGAAAAGACTGTGGGGAATCTTGCCTTTGACCATTTGGAGCATGGAAATAATGATGTACTTTATATGGGGAGGTATCTACTGGAGGAAAGGTGGTTGACTACTAGCCAAATAACCTACCTACTTGCTCCTTCTGCAACATGCAACAAAACACTGCATTTAGCAAAGGGTGTGTTTCTGTCATTACAGTATTATTTAAAAGTAGAACAAATAGACTACAGTAGGCCTTCTCTATTAACACTTGTATTTAAATGTTCTCTTGCACACTGTCAGGCAGTTAAGGTACTTTGTTATAAATATCATAGGAAACTCCTTGCTCCTAGCCAAGCCACTATTAATGGTTACATTATAATAGTTTAGAAGACAGACATGAAAGCATTTTCCATGAAATTATTTCATTATCTGCTTAAGATAATTTTAAGTAATGATCATTACCATCATAATAATCTAAAATCTGTATTTCATCTGGCCATTTCTAAGTGGTAGTAATGTTGCTTGAATTATCTTAGTGATGCTGGAATAACTTAAGGTCAATATCAATAGCATTCAATTTTGGATGGGGAAGACAAAAAGAGTCTTGCTTGTTGTCAACTTTTTTGAATAGGACTCGGGCATACTTTCTGTCAATCATTTAATACATTTATTTTTAGATCCAATATACTTGGAGGAGAATATAAAAATTACAACTATTTCTTATTTGAAAACTGGGGTATGGGATTCACGTTTTGAGATGATCTAAAAGAAAGGAGTCATTTGTATAAGTGAATTAATAATGCATTGTGGGCAATGGAGATTTTGCCATGTCCTTCAGAATATTGATGTCCTCTTGCTTAGGCAGAAAGTTAGCATGGCTGTACTCAGTCTCTGAAGTGCAGCTCCTCTGTCATGGCCAGCAGCTTAAATCTCTAAGATTTTAACTGGTTGGCTTGAAGTCTGGTGATACATACATAATTCAGGATCTTGGAAGAGAATTTATACACAAGATTGGAGGCTCTCTGCTTTCTCCACCTGCTTTGATGTCACTCTCCAATACTGTCTTCTGCTTTGTCTCTGATTCCTTCCCTCCCTCTCTCTCTCTCTCTCTTTCTTTCTTCTTTTTTTGAGACAGTTTCTGAGTATATAATCCTAATTGGCTGGTTTCTAACTCACATTCTGCATGCCACATCTTCATTTGGATTACATGCATAGTTTACCAAGCTGGGCTATCTTCTGAATTGTCATTGTAGATTGTATATAAATTGTAGTCACCTATGTGACACTGAAAAAGAAAGTACAGTAAGCGAATTGAGCAACTTATGGCCCGAAATGTCAATATATGAGAGCAAGTTCTGTTAGTTTACACTAATAGCAAACAAATAGAAAATTATAATTTAAAGTAATTGTAATAAGATGAACAATGTGGCATATATCTCTAATCCCAGCACTTTGGAGGCAGAGGCAGGGGGATTTCTGCACATTAGAGGCCAGTCTGGTGTATACACAAAATAAGCTTTTGGCTAGCTATGGCTACATAGTAAGACTTTTCTCTCTCTCTTCATGCATGCATACATACACAATACACACATGCGATGTAAACATAAAAACAAAATACTTGAAATAAAACCCTAAATCAGGGCTGGAGAGATGGCTTAGGGGTTAAGTGTTTGCCTATGAAGCCTAAGGACCCAGTCCGAGGCTCTATTCCCCAGGACCCACGTTAGCCAGATGCACAAGGGGGTGCATGTGTCTGGAGTTCCTTTGCAGTGGCTGGAGGCCCTGGCATGCCCATTCTCTCTCTCTCTCTGCCTCTTTCTCTCTCTGTCTGTTGCTGTCAAATAAATAAATAAAAATAACAACAAAAAAATCCTAAAGCATAAAATGGTGACTAAGTTTTTGAATAACAAAAAGACTTAAACAAATAAAATTATAAACTTTTAATCACATTTTATTGAGATGTAATTTGATTTTACTCTCTTCCTATTACCCACTTTTGTCCCCCCTCCTTCATCTATATTTCACTGAGCACCCTTCTCTTGCCAAGAACTCCTTACATTTTGATGGATCATTCTTTTTATCCTTTTCTGTTCTCTATGTTAAAATGTGGATGGATTCAGAGTTGTGAAGGTCTTGTAGGGGCAACCCCAACTACTGTGAGGTCAGGAATGCACCAGTCAGTTCATGTCTGGAGGGCTGTGTGACAAGGTACTCCTCGACTCCCTGTGTCTCTTACTTTCTTTCCAATCCCTCTTCTGCAATGTCATCCAAGACTTGGAAAGCACATAGAAATGTCTCTGTTAGTGTTGAGCTCTCAACAGCCTCTTATTTTCATCTTTGATAAGTCTTGAATCTCCTCAGTGTCTATTGCCACCACTATAGAGAAGCTCTCTGGCAAGCAGTGAAATCAGCTCTAAATATTCTTTGGGTTGTGTGGTGGTTTGAATAGAATAGATGGCCCCCAATATATTTCAGTTGCTTATTTGTTTGTAGTTTGCATCTGCATACACCTGGCTGGAGGCAATGTCACTGGGTGTGGTGGTGGGTTTCAGATTTCAATCTAAAGATATGCAAAGTGTGCTATGCTGTGTGGCTTTTGGCTTTTTGGCTTGTGCTTCTCTCTCTCTGCTTGGGCCTGTGAAGGCAGGCCAGCTTCTTCTGCCATTATGGAACTTCCTCTGGATCTGTAGGCTTCAATAAATATCCCTTCCTCCATAACTGTGCCTGGTCTGGAAGTTCATCTCAGCGAACCTGAAGCTGTCTGCTACAGAACTTGGTACTAGGAGTGGGGTGAGATGAAACTGACCATGTGGATGTTGATCTTTTGGAACTTTTGTTTTGGAGGAATAGGCATGGACTTGGTGCTTGCAATTGAAGATGTCTTCTGGAGTGGTAAGCCAAGTTTTATGGACTATTCTGATGAGAGTCTGAGAATGTTAAGTACAGACAGCATTGAACTTCGAGGCTTGGCTTATGAGCTTTCTAAGGGGAAGGAAAGACTGCAGAGGACTTTGTTAGAACTGGGCTGCTGGCATAAGGGCTGGCTGTGTCCTGCTGCCCAGGCCCAGGCCCAGGCCCAGGCCCAGGCTCAGAGAGTTTGATCAAGGTTAAATTTGTAATGGACTGATGTGCTTGGCTAGAGATATTGGACTGAGAGATTTAAGATTTTAAGCTGGAAAACCTAAAGCAAGTTAAGATTACAGGCACTGAGACTGGTTTTAGGTTACTGAGTCTACTATTGTCAAACACATTAGCAATCTTAAAGGAAGATGGTCCAATTGCTTTACCATGGAAAGGGTGCCTGAGGAAAGACTATCATAGAAATGAAAACACTTTTGAAAAGAGTTTACTGGAGAAGGAACCTGCTTTTTAAGGTTATGATTTATTTTGTCTGTGAATTAAGAATATGGCTGTGTCCTGTACACCTGGCATTGGATTCAGAAGCATGAAAAATGTGAGGAGTGGTCATGAATTGCACACGGTTCCAGGAGCTGCTGCTGAGATGCGGCATGAGGTAGGGCATGATCCCCTGATAGGCTGAAAGAGCCTTTGGAAGATGGACCGTGGTTTGCATGAAGACCTGAAGATGTTTTTTGTATACCAGGAATATGCAAGGGCTACCAAAGAGTGCACTCTTGGTCTGGGATGGAAGTGTTCCCTGGCTACTCTGCCCAGCTGGAGGGGCGGAATTGGAAAATATGGAGACTGTCAGTCTTTGGTTGTATTGAACTTGAACTGCAGAAATTTGATGTGTGTTTGATGGTGGTTGAGTTTGCATTGTTTCAGTCTCTCCTTGCTATGCCTTATACCAGTTGAAAATGTTTACTCTGTGCCTTTATATGTTAGAAATGTTTAACTTGTTTGATTTTACAGGTCTTAATATCTTAAATTGGTGAAGACTGTGGGGACCTTTGAAATTGAACTGAGCACAATTTACAATGTGTGATGGTTATAAATCTATTGGGGGCCAGGGGTGGAATGTGGTGGTTTGAATAGAATAGATGCCCCCCTATATATTTCAGTTGCTTATTTGTTTGTAGTTTGCATCTGCATACACCTGGCTGGAGGCAATGTCACTGGGTGGATCTTAAGGTGTGGTGGTGGGTTTCAGATTTCAATCTAAAGATATGCAACAGTGTGCTATGCTGTGTGGCTTTTGGCTTTTTGGCTTGTGCTTCTCTCTCTCTGCTTGGGCCTGTGAAGGCAGGCCAGCTTCTTCTGCCATTATGGAACCTCCCCTGGATCTGGTAGGCTTCAATAAATGTCCCTTCCTCCATAACTGTGCCTGGTCTGGAAGTTCATCTCAGCAAACCTGAAGCTGTCTGCTACAGGCTGCCTCCTCTGTAAAATTCCTTGAGCCCTGATGGGTGTGATAGAGATGACCCATCCAGTGCTAAGCACTGGACTTTCTCTTATACCCATCACTTGGATGAGTCTTGGGTCTCCTCAGTATTCATAGCTGTAAAAAGATTCTGTAACTAAAGTGAGAAGATCAACAATCAATGGGCAGAAACATATTTAGAAGGCAATTTGAGAGTCTCAACATAGCCATTTAGTCAAAGTGGTAGCTTCTCTCTATTGCCTATAACCATTCAAGGCATAGAGTTTTGGGAAAGTTATAAGTACCAGACATGAATTCCCACCTACGCAGTGGGCCCCAAATCCAATAAGAGACCAGTAGCAAACTCCTATAACTTATATGCCACCAGTGCACCAGTGGGAACATCCCATTTGTCAAGACTACTGATGGCTTTGCTCCTCCAGCTGCTTACATAGCACTACTTTGGCAGCTAGCTAATAAGGCGGTGGCATCCAGAAAAAGTTCCAGCTTGATTTCTCAGTGTTCTGAGACCACAGCATGTGGTGTCCTCAACAATAGGGACTTACAGTATAGTCTGGTGGATAACCAAGAGAATTGGTAATAAACTGAATTGTTTGGTGGGAAAGGGGTCCTGGATCTCCTTGACAAACAGCTCATTGGGGAAGGGAGAGAAGATGACCCATCCCTGGCTCTGGTATTTGTCTGCATCAGCATCAACCTATGGCTTTAGGGAACAGCTCTTTTCCCCCAACAAGGTACTCCTGTTCAAACACACACACATATCACACACACACACACACACACACACACTCTCTCTCTCTCTCTCTTTCTCAATGTCTCTCCCTTAGATTATTTTTTAAAATTAACTAACAAAGAAGTTTCTATATGCATTACTCATAATGTTCTTAGTTTTGTGTATTACTCCCCCTCTTCCCATCCTCCTCTCCTCCTGCCAATTTCCCTGGCTCCACTTAGACCTATCCATCCTTGTATTCTATCCTTCTATTTGCCTGTCTGCTATCCCTCCTCTAGTCTTTCCATCCTGGCCTCTTTCTAGGTTCCTGACCTCTATTACAGATTCTTGCACCAACTTACATCCAAAACTAAATATTCCAAGCTAGGATCTGCATGTGGTATCTTTTCTGAGCATGAGTTATCTCACACTATAATTTTTCCTACTGCATACATTTCCCTATAAATTCCATGATTTAAATTTTCCTTACATCTGAGTAAAACTCTGTTGTATATACGTATCACATCATCATTATTCTTTCATCAGTTGTTGGGCCTCTAGACTGACTCCATTTCCTAGTGATTGTGACTAGAGCAGCAACAAGCATGGCTGAGCAAGTGCCTCTACAGATAAGTGTAAAGTCCATAGAGCTTATGCTCAGGAATGTTATAGCTGGTTCATATGGTAGATCTATTTTTAGTTCTTAAGAAACCACCATACTGATTTCAGTGGTGGCTTTACCAGTTTACATGTCTGCCAACAATGAAGTAAGGTTCTTCTTTCCCCATGTCCTGGCTAGCATTTGCTATCAATTGATTTCTTGATGATGGCATTGAATCATAAGCTGCTTTTGGTATGATGGTCACTTTCATGATATTCTTCTAATACATGAGCATGGAACATATTTCCATGTTATGGTGTTTTCCTCAATTATTTTCTTCAGGGTTTTAAAGTTTTTATTGTGGCAGACTTTCAGTTCCTTGGTAACAGATAGTCTGAGATATTTAACTTTGGGGCTATTATGAATAGAACTGTTTCCCTGATTTTTTTTTCTCAGTATGTCTTTCATCATTATTTAAGAAGGCTACTGATTTTTGTTAATTTTATGTCCTGTCACTTGCTGAAAGTATTTAATCAGCTTTAGGAGTTTTCAGTAGAGTGTAGACTCTTTTAAACGAAGAATCATATTATGTACAAATAAGGATACTTTAACTTCTTTCTTTCCAATTTGTACCCCTTTATTTATTTCTCTTGGCTTATCACTCTATTAAGATTTCATAGTTTATATTAACTGTCATTGGGTAAAGGGACACCCTTGTTTTGTTCCAGATCTTAGTGAATTTTTTTTTCTCCATATAGTATCATATTGACTTTAGGTTTATTATATATGGCTTTTATTATGTTGAGAAATGATTCCTCCATTCTTATTCTCTCCAAAGTTTTTATCATGAAAGAATGTTGGATCTTTTTAAAAGGACTTATCTGCATCTCCTGAGGTAATCATTAACTTTATGTCCTTAAATCTGTTTATGTGATTTATTATGGCCATTGAATTTCATATGTTGAACCATACCTGCATCTGTGGGATAAAACCTACTTGAACAAGGTGGGTGATTCTTAATATGTTTCTGAATTTGATTTGACAGCATTTAGAATTTTTGTGTCTATTTTCACCAGAGATATTGGTCTATGGCTTTCTTTTTTTGTTATGTCTCTTTCTAGTCTTGTTATTAACATAATATTGATTTCACATAAATGGTGAGGGAGCATTACTTACTTTTAAATTTTATGAAATAACTTGAGAATCAGAATCCTATATTTTACAAAGGTGTGGTTGAATTATGCAAGTAACAAGATAAAAGTACTTATTAAATATCTCCCATGGGCTGGAGAGATGGCTTAGCGGTTAAACGCCTGCCTGTGAAGCCTAAGGACCCCGGTTCGAGGCTCGGTTCAGTTCCCCAGGACCCACGTTAGCCAGATGCACAAGGGGGCGCACGCATCTGGAGTACATTTGCAGTGGCTGGAAGCCCTGGCGCTCCCGCTCTCTCTCTCTCTCTTTCTCTTTCTCTCTCTGTCTTTCCCTCCCTCTTTCTCTGTGTCACTCTCAAATAAATAAATAAGAATGAACAAAAAATATTTAAAAAAATCTCCCAACTAAAAAGGGGTCTGCTGTTTTCTAGTTCCATTTGTTTGGAATGCCTGTTTAAAATTTCTTTCAGCGTAAGATAGACTCCATCTTTTGACAGTGAGACGAGTTTCTTGAAGGCAGAAAAGTATCCATTCTGCTAGTCTATGTCTTTGGGTACTTGAGATCATTAACATTCAGTTATTATTGAAAAGTGTGTATTATACCTGTTATAGTGATGATTTGTGGAGTTTGTGTTTTTTTTTTCTGTGCTCTTCCTTTGCTTAACAAGTGTTCTAACTTCGGCTACTGTTTTTTTTCCCACTTGTAGCTTTTTAATATGTTCTTCTCTTCCATATATAGTATTCCATTTAGTACCATTGTAGGGCTATCTTAGCCCTCATAAATTCCTTTAGCTTGTTCTTATAATTGAAAATTTGTATTTCTCCTATTTATAAGAGATAATTTTGTTGGGTATAGTAGTTCACGTTGGCAGCTATGGTGTTTCAATACTTGAAATATATCATTCCGTGCTTTTCTGGCTTCTAGTGTTTCCTTTGAGAAATCAGCTGTTATTCAGATGGGTCTGCCTTTTATGTAATGAGATATTTCTCTCTTGTGGCCTTTGAATTAGCCTTTATTTTGTGTGTGTGTGTGTATTTAGTGTCTTAACCATATAATATGACAGTGAAAATTTCTTTTCTCACCAGTCTATTTGGTGTTCTGTATACCTCTTATACTTGGATGAGCATCTCTTTCCTTAGATTTGGGACAGTATTTTATATGCCATTGGCCTGATGTTCTTCTACTTACATTCCCACAATTCAGATATTTGTCTTTCAATATGTTGTACATTTCCTTACATCAATAAATAGATTCATCACAATTGAAATCAAAATTACAGACAAAATTTACAGACAAAATTACTATTTTTGTCTGGAAATAGATAAATTGATTCTAAATTTTCCATGTTAATGTAAAGGACATTGTTTGGTCAAAACAATTTTAGAAAAAAGTCTTGTAAAGCTTGACTTGGTGCCTAAGAGATTGCTTAATGGTTAAGGTGTTTGCCTGTGAAGTCTAAGGACCTAGGTTCTCCTCCCCAGAACCCATGTAAGCCAGATGCACATGGTGGCACATGTGTCTGGAGTTTGCAATGGCTAAATGCTCTGGAGCACCCATTCTCTTTCTCTTTATCTGCCTCTTTCTCTTTTGCTCACAGTTTGAATGGTAAGATGTACCCTGGAGGACAAAAGTGTTTTGTGGAAAATAAGCTTAATGGTCCATACACATGAGGAATCTACCTTGGATTTGGTGCATGAGTTTTATGGGAGATTCTTGTGGGGATATGACCAGTGACATGAATTTTGACAAAAAAGGTAAATATTTGGACTTCAAGAGATAAAAAAAGAAGTGGAGTGACAAAAATAAAGTCACTGTAATATCATGAAGCATGAGCAAACACCAAGAACACTGTTGTGTAGCATTGAGAATTTTCACTGTGGCTGGAGCAGAGGCTATTTGGAATGGAAGTGATTAAAGCTAACAGTTAGTTTTGGGACATTGAAGGTATTGCATGCCAAACTACAAAGCTTTGGTTTGATTCCTTAAAAGATGAATTTTTGAATCCAATAACAGATATAATTTAATTTTTTAAGGTGAATAGTATGGAGAATAAGCTTAGGGAAGAAATAATAATGTTAGGATATGCATGCAGGAATTGAATGTATGGAGATTTTCCAAGGAAGAAATGAAGAGGACCTGGGTAAAGGTAGCAATAGGAAAAATGGAGATGGGAGTCAATTCAGAGTTACTAGTGGGTAGAGGCAATGGAAGGTCAGGAGTCATTGACTGTGATTGGTATGCAGGAAGGAGAGGGAAGTCACTTTTATATAGTCATGCCAAATAATAATAAACTAGGAGATTATAAGAAGAAAAATATTGTTTAAATATTAATTAATTTATTTATTTGAGAGGGAGATCAGGGGTGAGAGAGAGAATATGGGAATGCCAGGGCCTCCTGCCACTTCAGATGAACTCCAGACCTATGCTCTACTTTGTGCCTGTGGCTTTATATGGGTTTGGAGAATCTAACCCAGACTGTCAGGCTTTGCAAGCCAGTGACTTTAACCACCAAGCAATCTCTCCAGCCCAAGAAAAATACTTTAATAGAGGATTATTTATTTTAATTTTAAGATATTCAGTAATAGGTGACCTGTAGATGGTAGTATAAAGTTTAATTTTAATAATTAACAAGCTGACATAGTATTAGCAAACATTATTTTTTTCTTTGCTTACCTCTGCCAACTTTAAAAGTGTTTTAGTCTATTGTCATTAAAGGCTGAAAGCAGGCTAGAGAGATGCTGGCAAAGCCTAAGAACTCATGTTCGAATCTCCAAATCCCACCTAAGCCAGACATAAAGTGATGCAAGTGCACAATACCACACATGGACAGAAGGGGGCACATGCATCTGAAGTTCATTTTCAGTGGCTGAAGGCTCTGGTGTGCCCATTCTCTCTCTCTCCCTCTCCCTCTCTTTTTCTCTCTCATATAAATAAATAACTTATTAAGAAAAGGCTGAAGCCAGGTGTGGTGGCTTACACCTTTAATCCCAGCACTTGGGAGGCAGAGGTAGGAGGATAACTGAGAGTTCAAGGCCAACCAGAGACTACAGAGTGAATTCCAGGTCAGCTTGGGCCAGAGTGAGACCCTACCTCAAAAAAAAAAAAAAAAAAAAAAAAAAAAAAAAAAAGGCTCACAGGAACCCAGGAGATGATTGCAAAATCTCCTTGTTAAGTGCCAAGGTTTTAGAAAACATGTAGTTACGTGAACATTTAGAAAATTTTCTCTCTTGCAGGCTCTTCTACATAAAATTCCAGTTCCTCACAGGCCCTTCTATTTGAACTTAGAAACTTTTCTTTTGATTTTCTTTCATTTCTCTACAAGTTTTATTACCCTTCTTCAGTTTCTGGACTTCAAACTGGATATAGTACTCTAATGAATGCCTGACCAGTGCTCAGGGGATTTTCATGTCCTTGGGTCTTCTTCTTTTAATATTTTATTTAAAATATTAAGAGAGAGAGAGGGGGGCGGGGAATGGCAGGTAGAAAGACAGAATTGGCACACCAGGGTCTCTAGCTGCTGCAAATGAACTCCAGATGCACGTGCCACTTTGTGCACCTGGCTTTATGTGAGTCCTGGGCAATCAAACCTGGATTTTTTGGCTTTGCCAGAAAGTGCCTTAACCACTAAGCTATCTCTCCAGATCCTTAATCTTTTTTTTTGTTTTGCAAATTTTATTTGTGTACATTAATTTTTAAAAATTTTATGTATTAACAATTTAAAAGACTTTAATTTGCCAGTGCCTTCTTGTATTATCTTTGCTAAAACATACAGCATTATAACAAAAAAGTATGTTTTAAAATTATGATAATCATATATTATATGTAGTCACTACAATGGCACTCCAGTTTCTTTTCCTTTTTATTTTTTTAAGTAAAAGTTTTGTATGGATGTCTGACAACGTGTGCCAGGGTGATGGAGACACACACTGAGGATACTCAAAATGCACCAAAATAGAAATGGAGAAGCTTCTGACAGCTCAACACTAAAGTATACTTAAAGCACACCCACCAAGGCTCAGGGAATTTTGCCAAAAGGGACTGGAAAGAATATAAAAGCCACAGAGTGGGAGGGAATATTCAGAGGCATTGTCCTTCACCACCAAAAGACTGACTGCTGCTTTTCCAACTCATTACCTACAACTCCATGGTGAATACCAGCAATCCCACTAAGGAATATCCTCAGTAGAGTAGGGGCAGGGAGGAGGGGAATGACGGTTCCAACAAGTTCCCTTCCTGTTAGTGCATTCCTCCATCTCACAGGGTACCTCTGACTCACGCGGTTCGTCATTCACAATGGCACTGCTCAGCCTCTGTGGCAACCCCATCCCTCCACACTTTGTTTTTCCCTTTTTACTACCTTCCATGCAAAGTACTTGCTATTGTTTTAATTCATCAAAACCATTTTGGGTATCAATTTTGCCTTCAAAGAATCAAGATTTTCTCAATTTTATGTGTAAATAAAATTTCAAAATGTAGTGAAATGTGATTTGCGGGGGGTGAGTTGGATGATTTAGTTTTCCACAATTATATGTTTAGTAATAATATTTGAGAGAGTAAGTTATGATTCCAATGAATAAGACTAAAGGATGTAGTAGACTTATTGAATAATAACTTTCTAGTATGCTTTTATGCACATGATTAATTAGTATGTACACTAATATATTTCAGATGAGTACTTCATAATTAAATACCTTTTCCACGAAACCTTCTCATAGCAGATACTGAAATGATTCTTATAGCAAGCTTATTGCACATCTTCTGTGCTTCCGCAAAGTGCCCTACAGCCAAACTTGATAAGAACTCATCACTGTCTCTGAAGTCTTGCGGATATGTTAGCAGATATTGAAGTGAAATATGATGAATATAATAATAGAGGAATGTGTGAAGGGACTATGGGGATATCCCTAAGAATCTTTCTTTCTTCTATCTTCTAACAGCCCATCTAATATATGCCTTACACCTCTCCTGCCTAGAGTACACACACAAATACCAATGGTCACTTATAGTGAATCACATTTTGACATTTGATACTTCTGGTTCTTTTGTTTCCCTCCTTTCCTTCCTTATTTATTTACTCAAAATTTATTTATTCACACTATGGTCAAAGACTTTATACAGTGTTCAGATATAAAAATAACAAAACATGCTGGGCGTGGTGGCGCACGCCTTTAATCCCAGCACTTGGGAGGCAGAGGAAGGAGGATCGCCATGAGTTCGAGGCCACCCTGAGACTCCATAGTGAATTCCAGGTCAGCCTGAGCTTGAGTGAGACCCTACCTTGAAAAACCAAAAAGAAAAAAAAATAACAAAACATGCATAATTTCTGCCTTTCTGTAACTTATGATAGTATGTGGAATAAAACAAGCAAATAATTATGATATGAGGAGGAAGTTTAAGTCTCCTGGTCTTGTTTCATAAGGGGATTAACTTTATTTTTTATCTTGCTATAGAGATAAAGTTTTGAAAATTATGTCTAAGATTGCATTAAAAAGACCACCTATATATGCCATTGTTCTGCTTAAGTACAAGTCTGTGTATTTTCATTACCTTACAAATATGCTGACATATAACAGTTAAAATTGAATTTTAACAGGAAAGGAGTTTGAACTTATTGTTTCAATGTTAGTAGAGACATCAGTCTATTCTGTTATAGTCATGAACCCATTTTCTGATGCCATATTTTGAATTTTATTTCCCTCTTCTTACTTTCACATTCAAATTTTAGTCATTAAAAGGAAAGCCTTTTAAAATTGTTGGTATATGGTTTCCACATGGAGCAAGGACTAAGGTCTCAACAACTCAACCCTAGATAGGATGTTGGCAGCCCTCTACACTTTTTCTCTGGAACATCCTTTAGGTATGTTCCAGGAAACAATGCCAACTTCGCTGATCCATACCAGTCCTGATTTCTTAGTTCTAGAGCTTAGAAAGATGGAAAGACACAATCAACTAATTCCAGAATGTAATTAGACATCAAAAATGCTCATCATTATTTATTAGCTTTCTTTCACTTTACATAAAGTAGATAGATTATTTAAATCCAGACTCCCATTAGCACCATAAATTGAGTGTGAGTGAAAGATTCCATGTAGACATATTCTGAGATGAAGATGGTTTGTACCCTTGTGGTATTTTTATGATAACACTCTATGTTGTCTCTACTGTCAGATAAATCAATTAATTAAATCTATTTTTAAATTACTTATTTCTTTTCTTCATTTAATACCATGGCTTTTGCTCTTCTAATTTCCCTATTTAGGCCAGTAATTTTCCTATATGAAGGATTAAATTTTGAGGGTTTTGCATAGCATACATCTACTGATTTATGTTAGTTGTATGCTATACTTCAACCAATGAATGTACTTCACTGAGCCCTGCCTCAGCTGCTGGGAACTGCTTACAAAGATAGACTCAATCTTATAGGCTGTAGTCAGGAAAGGGAATCTTCATGTGATTCATGGTTCTAAGCGCAAAATAATTGCATCAAAAGGAAGCTTTGTAGCTTCAACATGCTCTGTAGCTATTAATTGGTTAATTATATCTTCAACCTCAAGGGCTCTGAGTAATTTAAAGCTTAATTTTTCTTTTGTAGTTTTTGGTGTTCATTATAGCAGTATTTTGAGCTCCTGATCTTGGTTTTGTTTGGATATGTTTCTCTTGGAAGTGTTTGTAGTTATTTTTTCCCCTAATTTTGCTAGACTGCCCATGGGGCTTGGGACAAGGCTGCTTGTAAATTAATATAAAAATGAACTACATTTATATTCTTTGTCATTTGCAAGAATGCCATTTGGAATCCATTCTTGGAATATGAATCTCCCAAATATTGACCGCAGTGGAATTCAGGTGCAAAGTAAACTCAGCAGGTCTGGTGTCAGCATCCACTTAGCTAGGGGAAGGAGGCATTTTTATGGCTTTTAGCATTACAAACAGATTGTCACTGTGTGCTCTATGAAATGGAGAGAGGGTAACTTAAGTATTATGTTTTCAGTAATTAAGTAATGTGCACTTTGGCTTCTTCAAGATTGTGAAATCACAGCTGAAACAGGAATGCAATCTTTACTATGTCCAAAAGTAATTTAAATGGAAAAAGATGGTTTTCTGCTTTTTTTATGAGAGAGTGTGTGAGAGCCAGTGAGTGAGAGAGAACTGGTGTGCCAGGGCCTCCAGCCACTGCAATCGAACTCCACATGCAAGCACCACCTTGTGCGCATTGTGTGAACCTGCGTAGTTGCATCACTTTGTGTGTCTGGCTTACCTGGGATCTAGAGAGACAAACATGGTTCATTAGGCTTTGCAGGCAAGCCTTAACCTTAACCACTAAGCCATCTCTCCAGCCCCAGTTTTCTGCTTGTTACTCATCAAGATATTTCTCTTGTGATTTCCACCTGCACAAAAATTGTGAGTAAGCACTTGGTGGCTGTTTGGGCAGTGATGTGGCCACTTAAGATGAAAACAAAACAAAACTCCTACTTTGTCACTACAAATGACAATGAGTTTAACACTAACTTGTGGTTCAGAGATGAGATGAGCAGATGACCTCTGCATCTCTCAGCACAGCTGGGCCATAGTGAGCTCTCAAGACCTTTCTACTTGCACCATGGTTCTGCCTTACCTGCATTTCTACATCTGCTACATTCACACACATGATCCATGTTCAACAAAGAACTCCTCTGTATCTGAGCCTGGATTTTATATGTGTGTGTTGACTCAGGAAGGCTTTGCTCCAGCTGGCAGTAGTGGTGGATTTCCACTGCAGAATTTCATCTGAGTTGCAACTAACATGATCTGAAGCACATTTCTGTTGGTGCAGGAGGACTGGAGTCACAACAGATAAATTAAAAAATCATTTAATGATGGATTATACAAGACAGTGTTTTTCCAAAAAATGTTTTCTATCACACAAAGGCCAGAGATCACATAACTCCTGTTCAGGACCATCCATCAAGGGGACTTACTCTCACCAAAAGGCTAAGCTGCCAAAAAATAGAGTGTCGGACGGATTTCAGTGTTTGAGACTGTATGTGTTACTTACATAATCCAATGACTCAGGATGGCTGGGCGCCCTGTAACTCAGGCAGAGATCTTATTTTATTGAAATCAAATATAAGACATCAGAGTGAACTGCCAAAATTCAATATTTGTTTCATTTCCATCTCAGACTAAAAAATGCCTTGTATGTGATTTTGGTATAATAAAGAGGCAATCTACATCTAATATATTTACATTTAGTTGAATGAAGATATTAACATTGGAACTTCAGTTAAATGTTCATTAATAAACTCAGTGCTTTGTAGAACCTGGGGAGAAGAAAAATTTTTAACAAAGCTTGTCTTAACATTGCACTAGATGCTAAAGGAGGATAGTCAGTAAGTTTTGGAGTACATTATAAGCAAGATTTAAGTAACTGAAGTAACTGAAACAATTTTGAAAGAAAGGGAAAAAACAAAGTTATTTCAGTTATAAAACTGATTTTTATGTGACCCTTAGATTCAATTTATGCTTAAATTATGAAAAAATGCTTCTTCCATACAATCTATACTATGTCAAAGATTCTTTAGAATACTTTAAAAATTTTACACATACACACAGACACACACACACATATATATTATATACACATTTAAGTACACTTTTAATATGGATCTTATTTGCTGAAATTATGCAAGGCATATTTTAAGAGAATGTTATTTGCTTGCTAAGGTGACAGTTTGTCTTGTTAAATAGATGAAACTGAGAAGCAGAAAACATACATTTTTAAAACATATAAGCCGGGCATGGTGGCGCACGCCTTTAATCCCAGCACTCAGGAGGCAGAGGTAGGAGGATCGGCATGAATTCGAGGCCACCCTGAGACTCCATAGTGAATTTCAGGTCAGCCTGGACTAGAGTGAAACCCTACTTCTGAAAACCAAAAAACAAATTACATAAATTACATAAATAAAGTGGTCTAACTCATTTGACCAAAGCTATGTTAGTCAGCTTTCCATTATGATAACAAATAGCTGAGATAATAAACTCTCAAAGAGAAAAGATTAATTTTGGCTCATTGCTTTGAAGGTTTTAGTCTATGGTTAGTTGGCCATATTGTTTTGAGGCCTGGAATATGGTATCAGAAATGCACATGGAAAAAAATGTTTACCTTATGGCCTGCAAGTGAAAAACAAAAAGAATATAAGAATGTGGCTGCTAGCGTCCCACTCTAACCCTTCAAAGACATGCCCTCATTGACCTAATGACCTCGTATTTAGGTTCCAGCTTTTCAAGCTTCCATCATCTCCCAGTAGTGCCACAGTGTTTATGAAGCCTTAAACAATCCAAATGATAGCAAGCACCATCTTTAATAGTCCAAATATTCCAAATCAGCAAGAGTTTCACATTTTATAAATATACATTCAAGGATAGAATTGTCAGAAATGCTTTATCTAGAGAAAGGTAATTATCAGATCTACAGGGCCTCATTTGGTTTGATTTTTGCAGTACATTTAGTTTGCTTTTGGATAACAATAATTTCTTTCTGATTCTTGGCACTGATGTTTAAGGTTAGATTTAGTGAATAAGAAGTTAATTCTTTTAAGTAAGCAACTGCTGTCTTCAGGAAAGTTCATTTATTTTATTTTATTTTGGATTTCTAAATTATTTTTATTTTTTATAGAGAAGAATAAATTTAGTCTATAAGCCACAGAAAATGCATGGCCAACTGTCCCTGCCCTCTTGCAGAGATCCTTGATCCTTGTCCAAATACGATCACATTTTGAGCTTCCAAGAAGATATTTTATTTTATTTTATTTTATTTTATTTTATTTTATTTTATTTTATTTTATTTTTGAGGCAAGCCCAACAGACTGGCTTTTTTTTTTTTATGAGAAAGGGAGAAAGCGCTAGAAAGAATTGGCGTACCAGGGCCTCAGCCACTGCAAGCAAACTCCAGATGCTTGTGCCACCTAGTGTGCATGTGAGACCTTGTGCTTGCCTCACCTTTGTGTATCTGGCTAATGTGGGATCTGGAGAGTTGAACATGGGTCTTTAGGCTCTGCAGGCAAGCACCTTAACTGCTAAGCCACCTCTCCAGCCCTCATATTTTTAATTGAAAATATTTTAAAAATATTTTTACATTTTTATTTCTTTATTTGAGGGGCGAGGGGAGAGAATGGGCATGCCAGGAACTAGCTACTGCAAGCAAATTCCAGATGCAAGCACCACCTTGTGCATCTGGCTTACATGAGTCCAGGGGAATTAAACCTGGGTCCTTTGGCTTTGCAGACAAGTGCCTTAACTGCTAAGCAGTCTCTTCAGCCCTAATTGAAAGTTTTTAATACTAGGCACCAGATTATCCCCAGGGACAAACTAAAACCCTTAGAACTCTTGTTTCAACAGTAGGCAAGGCCTCATCTCATTTCCGTATTCTAGTTCCCATTCTCAAAGGAAGATCTTGTTTCATATTCTGGGACATTCTGCATGATTTAACCTGGGGGACTTCAGACAAGATAAAGAGAGTTCAGAATTTATAAAATAAATCAGTAATGGATTTATTGTGTCACAAAACTATTTTATTAACAAGTTTTACAAATTATAGTCTCATAAATTTCAAACTTCTTTATATATATATGTATATATATATACATATATATATATATATATATATATTGTTTGAAATATTTATTTATTTATTTGAGAGGGGAGAGAGAGAGAGAGAATGGCCATGCCAGGGCCTGTAGACACTGCAAGCAAACTCAGACACACGTGCCACCTTGTGCATCTGGTTTACCTGTGTTCTGGTGAATCGAACTTGGGTTCTTAGGCTTTGCAGGCAAATGCCTTAATCACCAAGTCATCTGCAGCCCAAATTTCAAACTTCTTAATTAAATCACTGTGACTTTTATATTTTCGTGTGGAGACTGTGTGACTTAGGATGCAGGTGTGGCATAATAAAACAACACCAGACTAAATATGGAAGATGTGAGTTCTAAATCAGGTACCTTTTCTGAAAAACTATTTGTTGTTGCAAAGGCTTTTGACTCTCTCTGAGACTCAACTTTGTCATATAATGAGAGTATCAGTCCAGACACAGTGAGATATAATAAGTATTAATTGTATTGCATGTTTAAGATGAACTATCAAACAAATTATAAATATATTTTGTATAATGAATGACAAACAAAATAATAAACTCTAAGTTAAAGTAGTAGTTTCTTTAGAATCTGTTATATATTAGTTTCTACTGAGTTTTGATTGTAGTATGCTAAGTCATTTCTGAACTTGAATCTGCATGCATTTAGATAGGATATCTTATGATGTCAGACATTTTAATATCTGAAATATATCCTTGTAACCAGGGATAAAATGATGAATTATGTAGAAAATACAACAAAAACATTTGTCTGTGATTTTAAGACTACCCATTACAGTGGATTTGGTAAAAATAGGTCCATTGGAAAGAAACCATAATCATCTATATTTGATTGAGATGCTTGTACTCAGTTACTTGAGTCTGGAATTTACTAAGTCTGAATGAGAACTAACAGGGATATTGAACAACCACAGCTTTTTTTTTTTTTAACCTGTAAATAATAGTGTAAGACAATAGTGTAATAGTGTAAAAATAATGTAAAAATAGTTTCCTGAACTTCTTAACCACCTGTTAATTCTTGATGGAGCCTTTTATTGTAGAACGTAAACCCCTCATAAGTAACGTCATGGAATTGTTTCTTAGGTATTGTTGTGGACCAAATTTGACAGAAAAATAGATGAGATGGGGGCCACATTATCCTGTGTAAATATAAATTGCCTCCTTCTTGGCAAAGGTGCTGCTGGTATGAGATTATGTACTCTTGCTGTTTCTTTGTGAGTACATGTACCAGCACCCTTCTGTTTAACACACCTGTCCAGGTGAATTTCAAGATCTTTGTCTTTCACATACATCTTTAAAAGAATGAGCTTTGAAATAGGAACTTCACACTTACTGTCCCATCTTGTACTTCCACTGTCTTGCAGATGACCCATAACTTTGAGGCTCTGTGGTCCATTCCATCAAAATCCAGGTAATATGTGTACCATCACATGACACTTGCTTGAGCCAACAGGTTTAACTGAATACACAAAAAAGTATCAGAGATTTCATCGGTTAGATACGATTATTTTCTGTAATCCTATACTTTTTTATATACAAGCCATACAAAGAAACAACAGGCATTTTGATTCTGTCATTTCAATATACAGCAAAGTGCTTCCATGAAAACCAGCTGCTGGCTGAGTTGCAACTTATCAGTTTGTTAGGCAATAACCTTAGCTTTTTCTCTTTGCATGTGTGAATGAATATGGCTTGTGGATTCCTCTGGGCACATTGTAGTTTGCCAAAAAAACATTTTTTAATATGGACGAAAATGTGCTTTCTCTCTTTTGGAACCTTGTGGAGACATAAAATTCTAAATGAGAATAGTAAGCCTGACAGTTGCGGGTCATGGTTATACTGTTCTAAAGATATTATTTAAGTTTTCTTCCATGTTTTGGCATCAGGAAGGCATGAAGATGAAAATTTCCCCGAAAGGCTTCCAAGTCCTTTGTCTTCTGGCTGTATTCTTATTATTCTCAGGTCTGCCTTCAGCTAACAGGGCAGGGCCTGTGAACTGCTTCAGAGGTTTTGTACCCCATCACATACAGTTTAAAAATATGCAAGTTATCGTATAGTGATTTTAATGTCCCCTCCCCCCTTTATTCACTAACTCTCCACCAGTTCTCATCAATAAATTCTTTTTATCTTTCAAAAACCTGAAGAAAGCTGAGTCCACAGCTGTTATTGCTTCCTGACACTTGGTAATCTTTCAGAGGGACGTTGCACGGCTCACGCTCACACTGCTCTTGTTCATTGTTTGCTACAGAGTTTGAACAAGAAGAAGGAGGAGGAAGAAAAAGAGGAGAAAGAATATAGAAAGGAATGTTTCTCTGTGATTTACTCCCATGTCTACTTCATAGGATACACGTCATAGATTGTCTAATATATATTACATTGCAAAACCATTGATCCTTTCATCTTTACCATTTCCTTAGAGAAAGTTCCAAGATGTACTGCTAAATTCAAAGTAAGTCTGAGAGCAAGCAGGCCATTATTGTGTGGACTAAGTGATTTAGAATTTATGAAAGTTATTGACATGTCTCATAGTAAATGCTGTATGAATTTTAATTACTATTTGTATCATATACTATAAAGTCATCCCCTCCCCCTGCAAAACCATGTATTTTTTTCAAAGAAATTTTATTTATTTATTTATTTATTTATTTATTTGAGAGCAACAGACACGGAGAGAAAGACAGATACAGAGAGAGCGAGAGAGAGAATGGGCGCACCAGGGCTTCCAGCCACTGCAAATGAACTCCAGACGTGTGCGCCCCCTTGTGCATCTGGCTAATGTGGCTCCTGGGAACTGAGCCTCGAACCGGGGTCCTTAGGCTTCACAGGCAAGCGCTTAACCACTAAGCCATCTCTCCAGCCCCAAAACCATGTATTGAAACCTGATCACTCAAGGTTTTTATCAGGTAGGGCCTTTCGAGATGTGATTAGGTCATGGGAGTGAAGTTCTAATAAAGGGGATTAATGGGATTTTATTAAGGCATTTTGATTAGTGCCTTTTATAAAAGAGATTCCAGAAATCTGCCTTATTCCTACTAGCATGGGAGGACACAGTAAGAAGATGCCATTTATGAATGAGGAAATAGAGCCTCCATAGACATGAAATCTACCAGCATCTTGACCTTGAAATTCCCAGCCCCACAAACTGAAAATTTCATTTCTGTTGCTCATAAGCATCTTACTCTATGGCCTGTTGTTATGATGACCTGAATGAACTAAGGCATTATCTATATCTAAAAGTGCATAGAAATGTTTTCAGAGGATTACCTGGTCATAACTGTTGTTTCAGAGAAGGTTACTCTTTTCTATTTTTATCAGCACACATTACTTTTTATTGCATTTGAGTGAAAAGAATTGACAAAATAGCAAATAAATTACAGTTCATTATGTATATTTTACTTTTGGTAATGGGGCCTTTCTGGTTTTTTTTTTTTTAATCAATTGACCCAATGGGAGGGTAAAATGTCAATAAGACTCTGTCCTCAGATAATGTTAGCAAAAGCCGCCCCAAGGGGCTGCTGTGTCCAGCAGGTTAATGCTGCTCCCTTCCTCAGTCTTGAGGTTTCTGCTATTTTCTAAAGGATTTTTTTTTCAGTTTTAACTAGGAATGTTGGGCTTATCCTTGTATACATTTGAGCAAACAGGGTTCTAAAGTCTGAGAGGACATGTGAGTAATGATTTTCAGACTATGACGAGCTAGATTAGGCTGGAAACCCAGACCTGCTGTGGGAACAGCCTGCCTGAAAACCCTTTGAAATGTGATGAAAGAAATTACCTTTGATCTAATGCTAATGAGTCACAGATGTTGAAACTCTTTTAAGTAATTTGATGATTTTGAATATTAATCATTTATTATATATGTATTTATGTTATATCTTATTATATTCATGTGTATTATACATCCATTACCTAAAATTCTCATTTTCCATTTTAACCAACTGAAAAGATAAGTATTAGAAGGTAATTAGGTAATCTTAGGTGAAAACTGGACCATATATTGTTTTTACATTGTTTTTGTTCATCTATTTGTGGAACTTTTCATTTATTTGCATGTCTTTTCCTAGATTAGGCAGCCTAATGAACAAAGTAGGATAGAATAGGAACCCAAATGATTTTCTTATTTTCTGCACTTAAATTTGTGGACATCTTTAGAAGGCTTGAGCCAAACAAATAATCCTATTTCTAGATTCAGCCCTATAAAGTTTGCCTATGTTTGGGAATTGTAGCTTATTCTGAATGAGCTGAAAACATTCTGTTGGAGTAGGAGATTTAACGTTTCTGATTTGGCTGAGGTTAATACTCATTACATTTCAGTTTATAGATGGTGGGAAAAGCCAGCTGAGAAGAAACTAAGTTGAGAAGGGAAGGTGAAATAGTTTCCAGTTAATGTCTTCTTTAAAAATACATAGCATATAAATAAGCCTCATTTAATGATGCACTGAACAGATGTCTCTGAACACCAGCTTGAGCCATTTTTAAGTGATTTGGTATTTTTATTAAGGCCCTGACTGCATTTAAGCTATTGAGGAAGTAAGTCTGGTTGTGAATTAGTAATCAACAAATCCACGTGACTGACTTCTAAGTTTATGGGAAGGTTTTGGAATAGGAAGGGTCAGAGTTAACAGCATAGGCTGACTTTATGACTGTCTCTGATTTATTGATGCATTTGTGAATTCATGGGAATCTTTCGATTTAAAGACAACTCATGATTTTATAGGTAATCGTCTCCTTTAACAATATAAAATAAATTTTAAGTTAATTACCTGATGTGTTTATTTTATTCATACTAGTGAAGGATTGCATACAATGTAACAGACTGTCAAAACTCAAAAAGATGTGTTTTGTGCAGATTCACATCTAAGGCAGATTTGGTTGAAATGTAAGCTCCTTCCTTTGACCTGTGTGTAACCCTGACTTAGGGGGACAGTGTGTCCCTAGGGGTGGAAGATAATTTAATTTCCATGCATGTCAAGTCCTCCATTTCTTCTGTGTGGAGGCTGCAGAGAAGTGTCAAATTCTGCAGAATCAGGTGTTCTATGTTGGAGATGTGGAATACATTCCCCAGGGTTTAGAGTTGAGACCACCGAGTAGACTTCATTTTAAGGCCTTAAGGGAGCCCTGAAACCATAGATTGTGAAGATGGAAAATATTTCTTTACCCTGTAAATTATTCATCTTCCATTTCACTTTTAATATGTGTCCTCATGATAGCATCAACAAAGAAAGTTCCAAAGGCCACACTCAGAACATCTAAGTTTATTATTTTATACTTTCGCCGTTAAAAACAATGGTTGAGGATTCCAGTATGTCAAACAAGGCTTAAATTTCTAATGAGTTCCCCGTGTTTTTTTAATCCCCAAAGAATTGTAGCATACTACTTCCAGGGGTTAAATGTAGGAAACTATATAATAGCTACAAGATAAGCTAATTCTACTTGGCTACTTGAATTTCTTTATTTTCCCACATATCTCTGGATTGTAGATTTGCTTATTATTCTGCAGAGCATTGCAAAATTCTATAAAGACCAAAGGCAGTGGCCTAATATGATTTAACACTTCTGTGATTATGAAATCATAGTTTTATGTAATTTCCACATAAAATGATCTCATCTCCATTCCATACTGTTAGCCTCTCTGTGGAACTGTAAGGTCATTGTCCTACTGTAAGAACTTCTTCATTCTTATGGGTGAATTTTAAACAACAAAGAAGGAAATAGTTTAGAGTCATCATCAGATGAGTCATGAGTGGGAAAGATACAAAGAACAACTCCAGCTGAGAGACACTTTGTAAAATGTAAAGTTTCTACTGGCTTGGCTAGAGTAGACTCCCTCCATAAATGAAAATATTTTTAGAAGTCCCAATGAGTAACTGATAACTTGACTGTAATTTCACTTGCCTGGGACAAAACTTTAGGTATGTAAGTGACAATGAAACTACTGAGGATATTTTATCACATAATAGATAATGTTTTATGTCCTCTTATTCAGTCTCCCAGTGCCTAATCTTGACTTCTGTTTGGGATTGCTTAGGAATTTGGTACATGCTCTTCTGCTTACACAACTACTATCCCACCTCTTAAGCCATGGCCTCTTACTTCCATCCTGGCTCATTTCTAGCTTCTTGGCCTCTACTGACTCTGACTTGTATAGAGATCTAAACATTTGATGTTAGGATCCACATAGGATAGAGAACATGAGATGTTTATTTTTCTGAGCCTGTGTTACCTCACTTAATATAATATTTTCCAGATCCTTTATTATCCTGTGAATTTCATTTTTCTTTATAGCTGAATAAAACTCCATTGTCTATATGTACCATGTCTTCATTATCCATTCATCTGTTGATGGGCATCTATGCTGATTCCATTTCTTAACTATTGTGACCAGAACAGTAATAATCATGGATGAGCAAGTATCTGTAAAGCATAGAATTCTCAGGATATATTCCCAGGAATTGTATAGCTAGGTTATATGGTAAATTTATTTTTAACTTTTTGAGGAATCTTAACACTGATTTCCATAGTGGCTGCATCAGTTTATACTTCCACCAATAATGAATAAGGGTTCCTCTTTCCTTATGCCCTTGTCAACATTTATTGTCATTTTGTTTCTTGGTTTTTATTTTTTAAAATATTTTATTTACTTGAGAGAGAGAGAGAGAGAGAAAGGGAGAGAGAGAATAGGTGCACCAGGGCCTCTAGCCACTGTAAACAAACACCAGATAGCAAAAATAGCAAAAACCTGTGCATCTGGCTTTACATGGGTATTGGGGAATCAAACCCACACCTTCAAGTTTTGCAAGCAAGCCTATTTACTGATTAGCCATCTCTCTCAGTCTCCTTCATTTCATTTCTTGATAATATCCAGATTGACTGGAATTAGATGTATTCTCAAAGTATTTTTGATTTATATTTCTCTGATGGCTAAAAATGTTGAACATTCAAAAAATATTTTTTTGGTGATTTGTGTTTCTTCTTTTGGGAACTCTTGCATTCCATAGTGTATGTTTAGATCGAGTTGTTTGTTTTTTGACTATTTAAATTTTTATGCTCTTTGTATTCATCTATATTATGTTTATCCCCATAGATTAGTGCTGATCACACCTTTGGTCTGAGAAGTTTCTTTTAGCAGGTAGCAGTGACTACTGGGGAGACTGGAAACTCACCAAAGTGGGGGAATGAGTGACGACTGAGTACTCATGGCATTTATAATCAAGACATCTATAACAACCTTCACAATGCTTACGGAACATGGTGGGTTGAGGGATGGGATAGAAAGAATATACAAACCAGAGGAAGGGGACGAGCATTTTGGGACACTATCTTTTAGACATGAACTAACAGACTTCATAGTAGAGTTGCTATCTCCACAGAAACTCCAAAAAAAAAAAATGAGCTCATCAACATTTAAACATGGATGATAGAAAAGGGTGAAAATGTCATCAAAATAGAAGAGGGTCTTATTAGAAAGGAGGAGTTTAATCAAGGCAAATGGACAATGCTGAGAATAAAAGAAGCTATTGAGAAGGGAATATGATCAACTCATTATCTTCTTGTATGAATTAAAATTGCCAAAATATTTAATTTTTTTTTTAAAAAGGAGCTAGAAAAAAAAAAAGAAATTTTGTGTGTGGTGAAGAGTGGACAAAATAGAGCCAAAAGGAAATAGAAGTAATTCACTAATACTCTACAAATGCTTTAACAAACAGCCTGAATCAAGAGGGCCTTAACACACACTACTTTTTGCTAATGTCAATGTTGAATGCAAGTTACAGAGACTGAGAATATACCATGAGTCACTCGGGAACCTAAGTCCTTCCGTTGTGAGTCTGTATCTGTGTGGCTGGGTGGCTTGGCCTCCTGCATTTACAGTTAAAGAGAAGAGGCACCAAGGAGGTACACATGCCTTCCCAGCCTCATAGAAGAAATGAAAAAAACAAAAAACAAAAACAAAAACTGATACAAGTCTAGAAAATGTACCATAGCTTTGTGCCTTGAAACGGAGAAACTAATGCGTGAGTGTTATCATTTGTACCATAGGAAGTCAAGTTGGTTGGGAAATGTTATGGTAGGTTGGGAAATGTTGTGCTTGGTATCTAAAATGGTCCCATTGGCTATGTGCTGAAGGGTTGGTGGCCAGTTGATAACATTAATAGGAGGTGGCAGAGTCTTTTAGAGGTGGAGCCTGGCTGGAGAAAGTAGTGCACTGGAAGCATCCATAGTTCACTGGAGGCCTGTGTAGCAAGGATATGCCTTGTCCCCAACTCTACCCTCGCTCTCTTTGCTTGCTGGATGCTATCAGGTGAGCAGCCTTCTTAAGTACAGGATCTATCCTATCTCAGCCCTCAAGCGGTGGGGCCAGCCCACTATCTACTGAGGCTGTCAGGCAAAATAAATATCCTCTACTTTTATTTGTTCTTAGGTATTTATCACAGAGCAAAAATTGGACTAACACAGAAGAATGAACTTCTCTCTCTCTCTCTGTGTCTGTATGTGTGTGTATGAGTGGCTACTATGGGGAGATATATGGCAAATATTGTGTGGCTCTCATTCCTCCCAAACAAGATTAGCATTGCAAGTATTATCTCTGTATTAATTTTTTTTCCAATTTTGGGATGTCAGAGCTTTTAAGGGGTGGGGCTTAAGTGGGTAATTATTCCAAATTGTGCAAATATTTTCTCTGTAGGTTCATGTAAACTCTTCCCCACGTTTATGGTCCCTGGATAAAAGTTAAAGATTTCGCCATGCGTTTGGCAGACTTTTCCCTCAAAATATCCCAATGGTACTGATTTCTAAGGCTGAGATCCAGTATTGGCTAGAAAGCAAGCCTTGATGTGGTTAGCAGTACAAGTTTCCTCGGAATGTCATTTACAAGGTAAGCCCGAGGTTGAACTGAGGCCCTTCCAAGAAGGAGACCTTGAAAAAGAGAAAAAACATTTGCTTTTGGCCTAAAACTAAAAATGACAACATCCCCAGGTGAATGGAGCTGGATCTAGACCTGGCACTCTCCAAAAAGCCTGGAGTCATTTTAACTTCAAGAAAGGAAAATGTTACAATGTATTTTGATTTTGCAGAGAAAATAGTAGTTTGGGGCTGGGGCTGAGGGTCAGTTAGTAGAATTTTGTATAGCATGTACAAAGCCCTTGGTTTGATCCCCAGCTCCTCATGGTGGCCGACTCCTGTAATTCCAGCACTTGGGAGGCTGAGGCCGGTAGAATAGGAGCTCAGTCCATCCTTGGCTGTATAGTGAGTTTGAGGTCAGCTTGGGATATATGAAACTATCATTAATAGATAATACTAGTTTTCTCATGTCTTCATAGAAATTATCCTCTTTGCTAACTTTAAATTTGAAATCACATATATGTGTTCTCTCAGTATTTCTTGATTTTTTAGAAAATTCTTAGTTACATGCACCATTGGGGAGACAATTTAATTTTTTGCTTTTGCTTGCCAGAAATTATTGTCATTTGATTCTAGAAATTAAAGATTTGACATTCTCTCGTAAAATGCAGGAGGCATTAGGAACTACTTAGAGGTACCAGAATATCAGCTTGCTTTAATTGCACGTAAGCACAAGGCTAAGTGTTCTGAGGTGGTGGTTGTTTCACTGATAAAAGTTATCTTTGGGACAAACTCTTACAGTTTAGAAAATGAATCTGGTGGCTATATTTTTTTCAGCATGTGATTTAGTCGGCATTTATATGTTTCATGTGGTTTCTGGTTCATGGTTTTCTGGGTATACCTTTGCTTTTGTACATGTTACTGGTAAGTCTCTACTGAATATTATGTTAAAGCACTACTTTTAAAGCATTGCTTCTCAGCCACAGCATCCTGGAACCGCATGTATTACAACTTGACAAGAAGCGTATTTTTAGTGATGCCCAGGATCAAACATTTTCTAAAGTGATTCACAGTCAGAGAAGACTGATAATTATTTCTATTCCACCAATTTCACTTACCAGATCATGATAGTCTCTCAGTGAGTGCAGAGGCAAGAGAACTTAATTATTGTGCATCACAAAGAGTAAATAATTCAGATACTGGTTGGTATATCTTTATAGCTGTGAAAACAATTTGCATTAGACAGCAAGTGACAATTTTTGGTTGAATTATTACACTTGGTATATGAATGTTAGTAGTGAAAATTTTGTCTTTGACAGTAGGATTTTTTTCAATTTGATTGAAAATTTTCAGTGGCTAATACAGGAATCATCATGTGTGCCACTGAAGAAAATAGATCTTGATGTGTAGTTGTGAAAATAGCTCTTAGATGTCTGGCAGTGACTTCAAGAAATGGAGCTGGCCTTTTTGTTTGTCTTTGTATGCATGCACTTTTGTGTGTGTGTCATTGTGGGCATGTGCATGCCACTGTGTGTGTGTGTGTGTGTGTGTGTGTGTGTGCAGGTCAGAGGACAATTTTGGATTGGTCATTGCCTTCCCATCTCATTTGTGGCAGGGTTTCTCTCCTGGATCTCACTCTGTGATTGTTCTTTTGTTGTGTTTGCCTTGAGCTCTGGGAAGTTCTCCTGTCTCCACCTCTCATCTCGCAGTCAGTATGCTGGGATTACAGAAGCCCACCATGGGTTCTGGCTTTTAGATGGAGTACGAGAACTGAACTCAAGTACTCAGGCTTGAGCAGTGAGTATTTTATGTACTGTACCATCCTGCCAGCCCAGAGTTGGACATTTATGTAATAACACTCTAAAGAATTTTCTTAATTTGTATTTAAATTGCATTCCTTAATAAAAATTAGCTGCATGTTACTTTCCTTGCCCCTTTTGTCCTTGTCATTGATTATAAATGAAAATATTTAAATTTTTGTGGAACTTGTGTCAGAGAAAGAATAATAGATACTTTGTCAATTACCCTTACGACATATTAACAGTCATGTTGCTTTCTTATTAACCCTTAGAAGTATACCTCTTCCTCAATAGAAGTATAAAACATCTTACTCACAATGAGGGACATTTGTATTAAATTGAAAATGTAAAAATCCAAAGCAAAAGACAATGAAAGGATTAACTATCTGACAAGTTCCTTATATGTAACATATTTTAAGTGATAATTTGATCATTAAATTGCACAAGATTTGGGGTCGGAGAGATGGGTCAATGGTTAGGGTGCTTGCCTGTACCCTAACCCTGGGTTTGACTCCCTGGTACCCATGTAAAACCAGATGGACAAAAGTTTGCAGCAACTGGAGAACCTGGGTGCCCATATTATCTGTCTGTCTCTCTTTTCTCTATCTCTCTCTGTTTGCAAATAAATAAAATATTTTAAAAAGCACAATATTTATAAAGGTAAAACAATAAAGATAAAAATACTATGATGTAGGAAAGTTATTCATAAAATCAAAGAATAAAAAATAACTAAAGATACATTAAACATTTTTGTAAAAAAAGTCATTATATACAGAGACACAGAGGCTCCCAAGACCTCATCACTGAAGTAGACCTCAAAGGAACCCAACATAGCTCAGGGAAATTGGTGGAAGAGGGGGTGGAAAGATAGTTAGAGCCACAAGTTGGGACATTATGCACAGAAACATTGCCTCTTCCCCATAGCTGATGGCTACCCCTACAATGCACAACCCACATTCCCCAATGAGGAGGGTCTCTTCAGAGGGGGGAGGGTAGAGAGGAGGCTATGCACATAACTAATAAAAAAAGCCATTGTTTAATTTTGGTCCATTCCCCAGCATTAATCATTCAGGTGTATAAATAAAAAATATTTCCAGTATTTTCATATTTTTAATAATCCTTCACAATTACCATAATTTCATAAATTATATGAAATACACACATTTTGAATACACACATGGCAAAGCAAAGTAAAACTCCCCCCATGATGGATTTGAGGCTCCAGTTCAACACGGCCTATACACTACATAGTACAATACACTTAATTCAATATGTCTGTGAATAATATTTTGATAAAAAGTTTTCCATCACTGTCAGCCACTATAAAGTGAAATCATAATGACACCCAGAGGGGCTAAGTATGCCAAGGAACATGGGGTTACGAAAACTCTGTAAACTTCATAGCAACATTCTGTTTCTTATGATCGCTGTGTGGGACAGCGAGAAGCTGCTGCCAACAGTCATATTCTAAACAGCAAGATGGGACTTTGATTTACACGGTGTAACTTCCTCCGTTTCATGTGCTGTCTTTTGGTATGCCTCCTGACACTCTTCTGGCAAATGTTTCATCCCAGGTTTCCAGGCTTTCTTCCTGAGGCAGATACCTTGTAAAACTGTGTGACTCATTCTCTGTGTGAAAAATCCTGTGAAGTGCTCATCCAAACACTTACGATTTTTACAACTACCATCCAGAGGCCCAGAAGTGCAAGTTAACGTTACTGGCCTCTTAACAAGCCTTGGGATGAAGTAACTGGTTCACATTACTTGGAGTATAGAAAGGAAAGACCTCTTGTCCCTGCGATATTCATTAGAACTCAACCCTCTATTATCTTTTGATATGTAAAACAGCATTGTCTAAGTAAATTATTCTACTATCTAAAGCTATGTGAAAAGTATGTTCCTTTGACATGTGTACTTCAAGCATTTCCTATTTCTTTTTTTTTGGGGGGGGGGCTGTGGAAGGGTGTTTCAAGGTAGAGTTTCACTCTATCCCAGGCTGACATGGAACTCACTATGTAATATCTGGCTGGCCTCAAACTCACAGTGATCCTCCTAGCTCTGCCTCCCAAGTTCTGGGATAAAAGGTGTGCACCACCATACCTGACTCCTTATTTTTTTTAATGAGTCATTTTTGTTGCTCTTTTTTAAAGGCAGGACTTATATTGAACCTGGGGCTAGTCTGGAACTTATTATGTAGCACAGGCTAGGACTGAACACCTAGCCAGACTCCTCAGACCACTGCTGAATCTGGAGATTATAGGTGTGAACCACCACACTAGTTATTCTTAATTAAAAGAAGTCAAACGCTAGGTCTTCTTTAAATTGCATTTGTTAAGTGTAAATGATTGATAGATGTTGGCATCATAGTATTTTAGGATGAAAAGCAACTGGGCTCAAAATATGACAGGCTAAACATGGTAAGATCTTGATACTGTAAGGGACCAGAATGACAGAGAGGGGTAGAGTTTCTAATTTTAGTAATAGTGTGATTATAATGGTGGTCTTTTGACAAAAATGTAGAGTAGAATTACTTGATGTAAGAGTTGAGATACAAAGGTCTAAGGTTATGGCTCAAGAGTAGAATGTTTGCCAAAAAAAAAAAAAAAAAAAAAAGAGTTGAGGTATAGTCTTGCAAGACACTAAAGAAACAACCTTTCACCTGTTTTCCAGTTCTCTACTTTTAGAGACAGACATTGTCAGTGCAACTTGAAGTAGAAGACCTTTCTTTGTGGAACTGGACTTGGACTTTCTCAGAGAACTGGGCAGTTTCGTACACCCTGGCAGAGCTCGTTTCTCCCGTGGTCTCTGGTAAGCTCTTACCAAGTTTGATTTAAGCCAGATGACTTCAGTGCTTTCCCAGACCTCTCTTAATTTTAACTGAATCAGATGCTTGCCCCAACCCAGTGCTATGCAGTCTTCAGTCTGCATGCCACAGAATCAAGGACAGAGTGATCATCTTGCCCCAGGAATAATTTTTTTTCCAGTACTAAGAGGTAGTACTTACAAAACCAGAAATAAAGTACTGATTCTAAGTATTTTTCTGTATTTTAAAAATATTGCGGTTTGGCTTTTATTATGTCTGTTGATGAAAGCACTCAGAGTTTGGCAGTTTGGGCATGCTCTTCTGAAGACATTCAAAAGTGCTGTCTTCTTTCTGTATATATTCTATTTCATACATACTTTCCATTATGCTGGGTAAAAGAATTTTAGAACCTATAAGTCTTTAACCAGATAATCCAGAAAATATTTCTTAGCAGTCATTATGTAAACTAAGCACTATAGTGTGCATACTGAAAACTGGACAATGTATTCCTGCTTTCCTTAGCCTTATAGTTTAAAAGGGAGATCAAACACTGAAAAACAAAGTAAGATTAGGTGTAGAAGTCAGTGGTAGACTACTGGCTGAACATGCATGAATATGCATTCAGTTCCCACAGTACTATTAGCAATAACCACCACGATCAAAACAGCAAGAGTTGGGCTGGAGAGATGGCTTAGCAGTTAAGGTGCTTGCCTGTGAAGCCTAAGGACTCAGGTTCAATTCTCCAGGTCCCACATAAACCAGATGTGTCTGGAGTTCGTTTGCAGTGCCTAGAGGCCCTGGTGTATCCATTCTCTCTCACTCACTCCTTTATTTCTCTTTCTCTTTCATTAAAAAAAAAAAAAGCAACAGTTATCCATAATCTTCCCCCCCGCCCCCACATCTTTGCACCCCTTCTTTCCTCCTCCTCTCGTCTCTGCCTCCCACTGTCTCCCTCTGCACAGTTAACACATGTACCAGGGCTCTGTGCTGGTGGGGCAGGGCTGCAGAGTGATGCATACGAACCTTGCGTGATTGTAGGTTTATATCCAGCCTTCCGGAACGTATTGATTCTTGCTTTGATAGGAATTTCTGAGCCCTGCAATTCTTTTGTGGATCCCAGAAGGTCTAGTTTAAGAGGAGGCACTCATGATATTTTGCACTCTGGTCCTGAAATGGAATAATAAGCCTCCTCTGTGGAACCACTACCCGACTTGGTCACACTTTGTCAGCTCTCTACCCCTAGTAAATGATTTAGTTTGAAGATTTGATTTTCATTTTTTCCTCTCACTTTAGCTTTAGATTGATAGTCTTCCTCTCCCGACATCTGTTTTGCCTCACAGAGAGTCTGTCCAAATCTAGCAAGTTACAGTGTTTCTTTATTATCTTTCTAGAACAACAGGGTGTAGATCTGTGATCATAATTCAAGAAGCTTGCTGTCGGGTGCGAGGAACTTGCTGAGAGAAAGTGCAGTGATGCAAGGTCTCTGGAAAGCACATAGACAAAGATAATACAGCACGTTTAGCTCACATTTCCAAGCAAACCTCTCCAGTTGTGTGACCTCACCAACGCGGAGAAGTTTCTGAATCTTTGTTTTCCCAGCAAAGGGAAAAGTAGTTTGCCTTACCCATGCTGGGCACATCCCATAGCAGAGATCAAGGAGTTTTTCCAGACACTTCCTCTGTGGCGCCTCTATAGGTCAACAAAATTGCTCTTTAGCTATGATGACTTGTTTTTGTTTGGTGGCTGACACGTACGTTATTTGTTAATGTGGCAGGGAATACTGTCATATCATTCTTTTTTGGTAAGATTTATTTTTATTTATTTATTAGACACAGAGAGAGGGAGAGAGAGAGAGAGATAGAGGGAGAATGGGTGCATCAGGGCCTCTAGCCACTACAAACGAACTCCAGACGCATGCACCACTATGTGCATCTGGCTTAGGTGGGACCTGGAGAATTGAACATGTGTCCTTAGGCTTTGCAGGCATGCACCTTAACCGCTAAGCCATCTCTTCAGCCCTGTCATCTCATTCTTTTTTTTCTCAATTTTTATTAACATTTTCCATGATTATAAAAAATATCCCATGGTAATACCCTCCCTCCCCCCATTTTCCCCTTTGATACTCCATTCTCCATCATATCCCCTCCCCATCTCAGTCTCTCTTTTATATTTATGTCGTCATCTTTTCCTCCTCTTATGATGGTCTTGTGTAGGTAGGTCTTGTGAGGTCATGGATATCCAGGCCATTTTATGTCTGGATGGAGCATGTTGTAAGGAGTCCTGCCCTTCCTTTGGCTCTTACATTCTTTCTGCCACCTCTTCCGCATTAGACCCTCAGCCTTGGAAGGTGTGATTGAGATGTTACTCAGTACTCTAGTCACTTCTTTCCAGCACCATGATACCTTCTGAGTCGTCCCAAGATCACTGCCATCTGAAAAGAGAGGATTCTCTACCCAAAGTGAGAGTAGCATTAATATAAGGGTATGAATATTAAGAGAAGTGCTTACTGGGCAGTTTGATAAGCATAGTATATACATTCACCCAGACATCAGCAGATGTTACACTCTTGGGGCTCATGACTACCCCTATTTCATCTCATTCTTAATGAATGATTTTATAGCTCTTTTGAATTCTTTTTTTTTTTAAGTTTAGGAGTGAATATGCCTTAGAGTTGTAACACACATTTATCAAGATGGTAGCTAAGCACACCATATATTTACAATAATATTAGGACCTTGATTAGCAGGCCTCAGGGAAGCATGTGTGAGAGACGCCAACCAAAGTCACAATGGGAGTGCTGAAAATTATGAAAGGCAATTACAAAAGTATTTCTATGTTAGACTTTTGAAAATCCAACTTTCTTCTAAGAATAAATTTTGAGTGGATTTAGTCATATATTAGGTTATTTTAAAAACAATTAGTGTGTTTTGTAATGTAACCATTTTGAAAATTGAGCCAGTCTTAGTATGTGTGTATATAAATATATGTACTGCCCCAATATAGATATATAATAAACAACTATAAATATGCAATACAGATTCATAATTTATAAGTACATAAATATTTCCTTTTTATTGATTATGAGCAATAAGTTAGAGTATAATCTTAATAGTCAAAAGTTTAACATTCTCAGTTTCTATGATTTATGTGGTATCCCAAAGTTCATAGTCATCATGGATTTTCTTGAAGTATTCATTAAATTGTATATTTAGGCTTCCTATATAGAATGAGCATTTAGCTTTATTACATTATGACATTATGTTATCTCTATTCAATCTATATGAGATAACATAAATAAACCCAAATGAGAAAAGTATCATAGATTTATGGTAGTGTGTGTGTGTGTGTGTGTAAAAATAGCTGTGGGGCTGGGAGGACCCAATTACTAAGCCTCATAATGGACAAGAAGAAAAAAGGACTAGACTTATGCTTTTCTTCTTGACCCAAAGATAGAAATTTGGAGGTTAAAAATTAGACCTGAAATTTGGCAGTAGCTCTAATCTATGCTAAGAAAACTGAAGAATATATTACTTGATAGAAAAACTGATGTATTAGTCATTTTTCTTTCTTTTTTTTTTTAGTAAATTGAGAGACTTTTTGAATCCTTCAGATCTATCCATCTAAATTTTAATTGAATTTAAATTGATAAAAACTGATTTAATTATTGTAATTTCCAAATGTGATGTGAATGACATTAACATGACCATTATGGTTTCATAGGCACATGTATCCAGTCACTGAAAATAGACCAACAAACTAATACATAAGCCATTTGTAGATTGTAAGAAGTGGCTAGAGGTATGTTTCTCTTTTCCATTCCTGCTTATATACCTTGTGTAACTTTTGGGCTAGTCTTATGATTCTTCAAATTAGAGTTGAACAGATACCATGTTGGCAGGAGTTTGAGAAGGGCTTGCATACTGAGAAGTTCCCTCCTGTTATCTTGGAAGTACATGACTACTTCCCTGGTACAAATCTATGCTAGCCTGCCAGATGCCAGGATAGATATTTCTTTGTTACCTCATTGATTCAGACAGAAACAGCTAGCGTTAGGCAACTTATCACTTGTCTACAAATTCAGGGATGAACACAGGTAAAGCAAATAAGAAAGAACCCAATAAGGCCATTTGGAGTTACCAGCACTTAGCTCAGTAGATGAAAGCTGTTTTATGCTATCAAGTTGTTTGGTAGATTGTTACACAGCAATAGATAACTGATACTGGAATAGTCAAGTACATAACTTCAAAAGTAATAGTATGAATACTTTTTAGAAAATGCAACAGTAATATTTTTCAACAGGTCCTGTTTGGTTTGTGTTACATAGGCACAGTTGTACATTAGATCTACACTTGGTTCTGAAGCTTTACAAAAAACAAGCAAATAGATAAAAAGTGTCTTTATATACTTTACCTTGACAACAGCCCTACAGGGGAGATAATGCCTTTTTTTCTTCTTCCTTTTTTTTTATTAATTACATACACAGTGTGTATATAGCCATGTTGGTGCCATTGTTAGCCTCCTCCTTGTCCTTCCCCCTCTGATAGAACCCTCCTCATTGCAGAATGTGGATCTTATATTCTGGGGTTAGCCATCACTTATGGGTAAGAGGCAATGTCTCTGTGCATATACTTGTGGCTCTAAAATCCTTTCCGCCCCTTCTTCCACAAATTTCCCTGAGCCATGTTGGGTTTGTTTTAGGTCTACTTAAGTGATGACGTCTTGGGAGCCTCTGTATCTCTGGATATCTGGTTTGGTAGGAGTTAAGTGTTCTCTGTGTCTATCTCCTTCACCCTTGGTACCCTGCTGGTACCAGGCTTACCAAGAAAGAAGCACTCGTTCTCATTTCCCCAATTATTCTATGGTTTCAGCTGGGGCCTTGGTGAGGTGCAGTGGGCTGAATCTCTCCTCAAGTTCTGCATCCATCTGAAAAAGACAGCCAAATTCTCCAACAGAGATTAAAGTCAGCATCAGATAAATGGGATAACCATTATTATTTAAGAGAAAATGTAATAGGTGTAGGCCCTCTTGTAGCCCACGATTTGTGGGAACTTTATATTGGAGAGTGGGCTCATTTTTTGGATTTTGGTTCTGACTTGTTTCCCAGTTCCAGTTATGAGTTCTGTTCCATTGGGCAGATCTGTTAGCCAAATTAACAGCAGTTGGTTACCCAACATGGCTGTGTACCACTATTGCACTTGTGTGAGCATCACATCAGGTTGTTTGCTGACGAGTAGCTTAGACCATGAGTTGCTTAGACCATGAGCTGTTAGGCAGATGTTGGTCATTTTCCCCAAGTCAGTCATGTAGTACCTTCTGGCACTAGACATCTACCTGTCTGGGGACTGACCCTCTTCCAGATTCCAGCCAGGTCACTCCACATTCTGTACCAACAGCATATGGTGCCTCCTGCAGTAGGGTCTTACCATTAAACTTTGGTGGATCGTCAAATACTCCAACAGAAATCTGTCTTCTTTTGGGAAAACTTGTAGGTCTCTCTGATCAACAGCTCATTGTGGATGTTAACCACATGCTGGTACTGGGACCTACAGGCCAGCACCAAGGGAAAAAAGAAAGAAAAAGTATGTAATACAAAAGAGAAAGAGAGAAGAGAGAGAGAGAAACAGGAGAAGATTAAGGTCAGTCTTCATCATACCTTCTCCAGAGCCCTGTGATTCAGGTGTTCCCTCTAAAGACCTGAAGAAAGTTCAACCTGTTAGTCTGTCTTTCAGGATACAGGATTTTATGGTACCATTTCCATTTGGTTCCAGTTTTGTGTCCTCCCACCCTTACCATCCCCTTCTACCACACCCTCCCTATTGTCCGGTCCTCAAGGTGCTTATTATGTATGTGAGCATCTTGGGCAGATTCAGGTTAGGAGCCACAGATGAGTGAGACCATGTGACAATTATCTTTCTGTGATTGGGTGAGTTCACTGAGAATGGTCTGTTCCAAGTCTGACCATTTTTCTTCAAATTTCATTGTGTCATTTTTCCTTACTGCTGTGTAGAATTCCATTGTGTAGATATACCACATCTTGGTTGTCCATTCATGTAATAATGAACATCTGGTTGATTCCAGCTCTTAGCTATTATTAATTGAGCAGCTATAAACATGGTTGAGCAAATATCTCTGAACTAAGGCATGGAACTTTTAGGGTAAATGCCTAGTAAGGGAATAACTGTGTCTGTTGTTTACTCTGTAGTCAACCATTTTAGGAGTCTCCATATTGCTTTTCATAGTGCTTGAACCATCTTACATTCCCACTAACAGTAAACAGGGTTCCTGTTTCTTCACAACCTTGCCAGCATTTGTATAAATACTATAAGGACAAAAAAATAAATTTAAAAAATAAAGAATGCATTATAAACGTCCTATATGTATGCCAGACCCAGAGCTTTTAGAGTACCTTCAGTCTGTGGTTACAAGTCTCATGAGCAAATTTCAGCCTAACAACACTTAAGCAGAAGAAATACTTCTGAGATGTCTCAAGGCATTTTGCATTTTATGGAGGTTTCATATTAGGGCTTTTGATTTTTTTAATACAGTGTTTTTATTTTTCTGAATTTAAGTGACACCAATTTGGAACTATGTTAGCTCCAATAGATGAACAGTGACTTCAAATTCTTATTCTGGTTCTGACATTTGCAAGTTGCATAACTGAGGAATAATTTAACCTCTGCAAACTTGAGCATTTACAGACTATCCATAGAATGGGAGAAAATCATCACCAGCTGCACTACTGACAGAGGCCTAATATCTAGCATCTACAAAGAACTCAAAGAAAAAAAATAGAAATAAAAAAATCAAACCATGCGCTCAAAATTGTGGCTGAGAACTGAATAGGGAATGCTCAAATAGAAATGGCTAAGTCTCACCTAAGAAAATGTTCAACATCTTTAACCATTAGGAAAATGCAAATTAAAACAAGTATGAGATTCCACCCTTACTCCAGTAAGGATGGCAATCATTAAAAAAACCAAATGGCAGTAAATGTTGGTGAGGATGAAGGGAAAGAGGAACCTTCATTCACTGCTGGTGGGAGTGCAAACTTGTATAACCACTATGGTAATCAGTATGGGGACACCTGAAAAAGATGAAAATCGAGCTACCAACTGACCCAGCCATCCTTCTATGGGGCATCTACCCTAAAGGCTTCACACTTCACTACAGAAATATTTGCTCAATCATGTTTATAGTTGTTCAATTCACAATAGCTAAGAGCTGGAATCAACCCAGATGCCCATCATTTTACAAATGGATAATGAAGATGTGGTACATACACATAATGAAATTCTACTCAGCAGTAAGTAAAAATGATATAATGAAATTTGTAGGAAAATGGACAAACTTGGAATAGATCATACTAAGCAAACTCACACAAGCACGCACAGAAACACAAACACTGCATGTTCTTCTCCCTCATCTGTGGTTCCTAAACTTAAACAGCTTGAGTTGCAAGCATACTGGACAAGCAACTCAAGGGACAGATAGGAGAGATGGATGGGTTTGGGGGAAAGGGAACAGAAATGTTGGGGGGTGGGTGGGAGATGTACACAAAATCAAATCCAAAATGAATTGGTACCATAGAAACCTTCCTCTTGGATAGTAGAGTAAAAGATAACCCTCAACAGGGACATGGAGAGATCATCTGGTCAGAAGGGCACTGGAGAAGGTGGGATGAAGCCAATATTTGGCCCTGTCTTATAACTCCCAGTACCAGAAATTTGTTACAACCCACATTGAGCTGTTGATCAGAGAGACCTAAGAGGTATCCAAAACAAGATAGGCTTCTGTTAAAGCACTTGTTTACCCACTTGAGTTGAAAGGTAAGACCCTATTACTAAAGACACCACATGCTGCCAACACATTGAGTGATTTGGCTGAATCTGGAAGGAATCTAGTTCCCAGCTGGTTAGCCAGTATAGTGCTGAAAAGCATTACATGAGCTACTGGTGGAAATGGCCAACAATGTTGTGATCAAGCAGGGAACCCTGCTATAGGATAGCAACCAGCCTGATAAGATGTATGCACCTGTGCAATAGTGGCACACAACCTAGGTGGGTAACCAATGGCTCTCTGGTTTGCTAAGTGATCCAATAAGTAGAAAGGAACCCATAGCTGGAACTGGGAACCAAGTCAGAATTTTATGGAGACCAACATTATGGACTACAATGAGAATCTCCCACTAGTTTTGGGGCAAAAATGAGGCTGTGCCCATCAAAATCTCTCTGAATTAACATGCTCATCCCCTTTACCCTATTCTAATCCCACTTTTCCTTGGATAATCTGTTTTCCTTTATCAGAAAGCAGTGAGAACCAAGGACAACCAGTCTATCAACAAGATACGAGTAAATAGCTGATTCCCTGTCAGCAGCTGAACCACCCATCACACAGCAGCTAGGGCCCAGGTGAAACCATACAGGAATTGGCCAGATGAGCAAAAATGCTGCATCTATGATGAGCCTGACAACTTGAACCAAGGTGATGGAGACAGACACTGAGGATACTAAAAATGCACCAAAGCAGAAATCCAGAAGCTGCTGAGAGACCACTGCTGAAGTAGACTTAAAGCATATCCAACAAGGCTCAGGAAATTTTGTACAAGAGGGAGTAGAAAGAATATCCAAGCTGCAGGGTGGGAGGGAGTATTCAGAGGTATTCAAACCCCCCTCCAATGATTGACTGTTGCTTTCACAATTCCTAACTCACAACTTCATGGTGAATACCAGCAGTCCCACTGAGGGCCCTCAGTGGAGCGGGGGCAGGGAGGATGATATATCCATACAAAGTTTCCATTTAATAAAAAAAAATAAACCTTGAGAGTTTTCTTGCATGTGTGATATTAGCCACAGTATAAATTATCCACTGAAAAGTTTCTTATGCAATAACAAGCATCATAAAATACATTATTATAGGTGTTATTACAATGCCTGTTGACTGAACAAAATTTAATATTTATAGCATATTCCATTGAAAGTGAGATGGTAGCACCACATGTAAGAAAAATGGGAAGAGGTTTTCCAATATAAAAGCTGCATATCGCATGCAAAAGGAACAGATACAGAAAATGTATGTTCCAGATGAACTACATATTTGCTCATGTGTTTCTGTACCTTGTTCAGATGGGCCATAGTTACCAAAACTCAGGAAAATTCCCCCTTCGAATGCATGTGGGCCACACAGTGCCAAAATCTGTAGCATTCTGAGTGATACTCATAAGTGACATCCAACTTTATTTCTACCATTGCATATTGTGCTTGCTGGTGTTCTTTGGAGCTTAAGTTGAAAAAATTTTTAAAAAAATTATGGGAAGCTTATGAGTTAGTTCAGGAATCTAAAAAGTTCTTTAAAACCAGTCCTTAGGACAGATAGAATCCAAGAAAATACCTCTCACTGGGAGAAAAGTGGAAAGAGTTAGTGGGAATATGGTTTATTACTTTAACAAAATCATTTGAATTGACAGAAAGTTCCAAAAAGTTAGAGTGTTGATTCAGCCAGAAATAAGAGGAAGTAGGCAAACCCAGAAGATTTATCTATACTTACCATGCTTAGTAAGGAAGGCTTTCAAATGTTTTCTTATGAGAATCGCATCAAAGTTAGTTAAGTCATCATTTGATATTTGTTTCTAAAATTATTCAATTGGCATTGAATTCTCCAAAATTATTTTCTGAAGGGACAAGAACTTTTTTGAGGGGGGTCTAAACATATCCACATTTTAAAAAATGGCTTATAAATAGGTAAACAAGGTAATCAGTTTGTATTTCATAATTGATATAATCTTAGACTCCAATGTAATAAAGACTTTGTGTAAACTCCAAAAGCATGGTGAATAGCATTCAAGTTGTACCTGTTCCTGAGTAAGGAAAATATGCCTTTTCCTTTTGTTTATGATGGAGAACCTTCAAAAGATTTCATGTTGTTCAGATTTGTGCACATATGATTGCTGAAATTATATTGAAGACTAAATGCTTATCTCTTATGTAAATGATTTTTATTCCAAATCACTTTCCAAAGTCTTCAAGGCACATGCTGTTCTCTCAGCTTCCTCTGGTCTGGGCTGTGTCTTCTCATCCTGTGAAGGTACTTAGTCCTTCCTTCCCCATCACTTTATGCTTTTAACTCTGCCCTCCCATATTATTCTCTTAAGTGCTTACATGCCCTTTCCTTGGGCAAGCCTATCTTTCTCTATTTCTTTACCTGATTTATTTTTCTTTGCAATATTTATGAGTACTCCAAATTAGTTTTGATTTAAGGGGTTTATTTGACTTGTGTCCTCTCAACTCTGTAGCACATGATAAACTCATGGAACAGAACATAGTAGGGCATCAATGAACACTTCTTAGAGGATATATGCTCTTGATGTTGGAAACATTGGGAATAGGGCAATGTTTTCTGCTTCTTATACTTAGTGGGAATTGAGAACCACTTCAAGCTGTATCTGAACTCAAAGGAGGAGCATTTTCTCTCATCTGGTAGAACAGATAGAAGCAAGTAATTTCTTATGGATGACTGTCAGATTTTATTTTTGGCTTTGGCACAATAAGTTTTTATGATTTAAGTATATCACACCACATATTGTATAGTAACCTAGAGTCAACAAAATATGCACCATCTTATAACCAAACTCAATTCTGAGCCCTTTTCACAATAGCAAAACGTAAGAAATCAGTAACCTATAAATTCTTCTACAAGCCATGATAACTGTGATGCCCACTACCCTGACTAAACATGTGTGATGGTGTTGGCGGGGGCTAGTACAGATCTCTGGAAAATATGAGCAGCATACATTAGTCATTTATCATTAAGTCAAGGAGGCATTATATTAGTTTCAGCTGTGTTGCTGTTAATAGCGTTTGACATTTATATACCCCAGGGCTCTCTCAGTTGTAAGTGACAGGAACCCAATTTAAACTAGCTTGAACTAAGTACAGTATTTATTGGCTGGTGTAAGTGGCAGGTCAAAGCTGGAATTTGGGCTCATATGGTGTGTTTGTGCCCTGAGCTCTGTCTTTCTCTTCGTTCTGTTTCTCACTCCTTACACATGTGTGCTAGAGTTTTCAATGTAGATAGCCTCTCATTGCATAACAGAAAAGTGATCCCAAGTCTAGGTCATTAGAACTTGTGAGCCAAATAGAACAGGTAGCCACTGGTAACAAATGCTTGAGGAGATTCTCATTGGCTAATCTTAAACCCAGGACATATAGTATGCTTGTGTTAGGTGGTGGGATGTTGTATCATAATTGAATCAGACTTGGTCTTCTGCCCTCTCCTTTGGCCAAAACAGTACATGGTTGAGAGCTTCTCCTGGAACCATCAGGAGTGGGAGCGATGCCCCTCAGCAACCAAAATGGAACGATAGACCATGTTGACAAGAGAAAACCCAATACGTTATTACTATTCACACACTGATGTTAGTGTGCTCTTTAGACCAAAGAAATATATTACTGTTATGAAAGCAAAAACTCAAGAGTTAGGTTTTATTATTCTTTTTTTAACTGTCATCAACAATTTCCATACATGTACATAATGTGTTTTTAAAAAATATTTTATTTATTTATTTGAGAGAAAGAGGCAGAGATAAAGAGAGAATGAGCACGCCAGGGCCTCTAGCCACTGCAAACGAACTCCAGATGCATGTGCCCCCTTGTGCATCTGGCTTATGTGGATCATGGGGAACCTAACCAGGGTCCTTAGGTTTTGCAGGTAAATGCCTCCCCAGCCCACATAATGTATTTTGATCATAATCCCCTCCCATCACCTTCCATTGTCTTGAAATTACTTTAGTAATTAGAAATAACATACTAGAAATGTTCACTATGTGGTACTGGGTAACTGGGTAAATCTTGAAATATAGCATTCAAAAAAAAATACTATCTGGAATTAGAACCACATAGAAAGAAGAAAAAATGGTTATGTAAGATGTCTGAAATAATGAGATGGAAAATCAGTACAAATTGAAGGAATGAATTAGAGAAAGAGAAGCATTTCTGAAGATAATATAGCAGCAAGAAGAATAAAAAATTGGGGCCGGAGACATGACTCAGCAGTTAAGGAGCTTGCCTGCAAAGCCTAGTGATTGGAGTACAGTTCCCCAGTACCCATGTAAAGCCTGACACACGTGCATTTGGAGTTTGCAGTGGCTAGAGTCCCTGGTATGCCCATCTTATCTCCCTCTCTCTCAACCTCTCCCCCTCTCTTTCAAATAAATAAATAAAAATAAAAAATAAGGGGTGCTGTAAAGTAGAAATTAAATGTTCTCATACATATAAATTATGATACAAATAATTTGCCAAATTTAATAACTATAAAGTTTTTCATCACCTAGATTCATAATTTTTGTTTCCTTTTTTGTTTGTTGGTTTGTTTTGAAGTACCATCTTGCATAGCCCAGACTGACCTAGAACTCACTCTGTAGTATCAAGCTGGCCTCGAACTTACAGCAGTCCTCCTTCCTCTGCTTTCCAAGTGCTGGAATTAAAAGCATGTGCCACCATGCCCAGCAGAGAGAGAGAAAGAGAGAGAGAGAGATTGAGAGAGAGGAAGAAAGAGGAAGAGAGGGGAGAAAGAGGGGGAGAAGGGAACAAGAGAGCATGGGCACACCAGGGTTTCCAGCTGCTGTAAATGAACTCCAGACACACACGCCACCATGTACCTCTGGCTTACATGGGATCTGGGGAATCAAACCTGGGTCCTCAGGATTTGCAGGCAAGTGCCTTAATGGCTAACTAACCCATCTCTCCAGCCCAACCTTTTCTTATGATAGACTTATTAGTACCTTTATTTTTTTTAAATTTCTAACAAAATATTGTCGTGGTATTATGAACAAGTTTTATGTTTTCATTTTCAATGTAGTTAAGATAGATTGAGAACACAAAGTTTTCCTACTGTTATCCACAAATGTTTTAACCCAAATCAATTAAAAAAATACAGACATAAAATTAAAAGTGATCATTGTTTTGACACAAATATAGGGGATATAATGTACCACTTCCACTCACTTGGATGTTCAAATGACAAAGAAATCAATGGGTAATAATTAAAAGTTAAACCATTGTTAGGATGATTATAAAATGGTGTTCACAAATACCTTTATTTTTTTTAATGTGTAGTCCATTTGGTCACCTTGTGTTGTCTATTGTCATATTTCCCTATAAAACTTAATGCTTTGCCCTGTACCTCAAATAGAGTAAGGGAGCCTGTATTTCACCTGTTTGTATGCCTAGCCTGTAACTTGACCTCTGCTTCTTATTTTTCTATCACTTTCTACTATTCCTGTTCCCATTATCCTAAGAAAAGACAAATCCTATTAACTAATGATAGCTCAGATGGTTCCTTAAATAACCGTTTCTTTATTTTTTTTAAAACAAAGATTTTTTTTAAATTTTTTTCTTCACTTTTTATTTATTTATTTGAGAGTGACAGACAGAGAGAAGGAGGCAGAGAGAGAGAGAGAGAGAGGGAGAGGGAATGGGCGCACCAGGGCTTCCAGCCACTGCAAATGGAACTCCAGATGCGTGCGCCCCTTTGTGCATCTGGCTAATGTGGGTCCTGGGGAATCGAGCCTTGAACCGGGGTCCTCAGGCTTCACAGGCAAGCGCTTAACCGCTAAGCCATCTCTCCAGCCCAACCTTTTCTTTTTGATCATGTCTTGGCACCAAAGATATTTTGAACCTGCCTTGGCTGACCTGGCTTGCTCATAAGAACCATCTCTGGAGCTGATTGTTTTTTCCCTGTAGGACAAATGCTTGTAAATAGTGGTAGTGTTAGTCCTTGGGACTTTAAACAATATGGAGCTAGTTTTGGCTGACTGCAGAACAATTCTTAAAGGTTCCCATGTATTCTTACCTAAAACCATCCAGTTTTAGTTCACTCAATTTTTCTTTTGGTCATTTTTTTTTTCTTCTTTGCCCCTTGACAGTATCTGCAAAAGCACAGAATACTTTGCAAGCTAACATGGTCACTATTGATTAACCCTAAACCTTTTCATTTTCTGGAAAAAAGAAGAATTCATCTTGTTTCCATTTGATGAAAATGTCTCCTGACTTGGGGGTACAGTGTGCTTAGAGCAGAGTGTGCTGGAGCACCCTGTCAGGCATGCTGCTCACCAGAGATACCAAGAAAATAAACTAGGTGCAACCCCCGCCCCCATGGCTTTTTCTGGAACACATTTGGCTTTCTTTGCTCTGGCTTGTTCAGCCAGTGAATGGCAAGTCTTGGAATGAGAATGACTCCTTAAAGGGTGGATTTAGGTCCACCTTGTATCTTTCCAAACTTCTCTTATTTCAGAATAAGTTTGGGAAAAAAAATTGCTGACTTTTGGCATGTTTCTATTTGTTTACTTTTTAAAAAGTACACAAAATATCTTACTACGTAAGTCATGACAAAGCTCAATGTTGGGACAATTAATCAAAAATATATCTCCTAAGTTAAATAATGTTTTCCACATCAGGGCTTGAGTTCATTCCTCCTTTCTCTGTGGAGAGTCCTCCTTGGTTACACATTACTGTAGCTAGCCTTTCTAGCTATAGTACCTACAGTTTTCTCAGCATTTTGAAGGTAGTATATAGTGTTATGATTCTGATGGCTCTGAATAGAAGGGGGTAAAGGGCAGGTTGGATTTACCTCTCCTCAGGAGACTGGAAACACACCATGTGTTGGATCAGATTATGAAAATCCTCCCCCCCAGGGCAAATTCAACAGACATGTGGTAATGAGGCATGACTGAATACAGACAACACAGTCCATAGTTAATCTGACATAGGCAGCATGCAGTTGGACTTTAGGACTGTTGGCTCTAACATCTCTTATGCCTCTAATTGTTTAGGTCTCTAAATGCATCACTTTGAATAGGAGAAGCCCTCTTCATTTCTGCATAGTCTATTTCATTTTTTTTTAAGTTTAGAGGGGTTTAATTATAGATTATAGAGTTCAACGTGCTTAAGAGAAGGGAAGAGGTAAAATCGCAGGGTGCTCCTAACTAACAGAAGGCAGGAGTAGGATACCAGGAAATGGGTAAGCCGCCTTATGGATCTAGATTGGCATATTTTAGAGATAATAGAGTTTAAAAGAAGGAAAGAGGAAAAAGTAAAGATCTTCTGCTCAGTAGTAGGCAGGGGCATGTTTCCTAGAAACGAGAACTCCCCCCTCCCCAAATCTATTTCTTCCTTCAAGGCAAATAACTGGGAAAATGCTTTCTGATAGAAATCACCTTTGGGGTGAAGACACAAAATAAGATTGCTACAAGAACCTTTTCATAAAAATCCATATGTGACCCACATACAACTTTTGAATAGTCAAGTTATAATCACAGTCCTATTTTCCATTGTGAAGATTTTATTTTGTATTTCTGGTTTCTTTTTATTCCTTTCCCAACCTGTTGACCTGAACTTGTTAACAGAAAGAATAGACAGTATAATAATGTGATCAAAAATATCATTGAAGCCGGGTATGGTGGCACACGCCTTTAATCCCAGCACTTGGGAGGCAGAGGTAGGAGGATCGCCATGAGTTTGAGGCCACCCTGAGACTACATATTTAATTCCAGGTTAGCCTGGGCCAGAGTGAGACCCTACCTCAAAAAACAAAAGTTATATATATTCATTGAAAAAGAATGTGAGTATTAAAATCTCTTTGGAACCTTTGCTGGGGGCATGGTCTCAAGTGATAATATAATTGTCAGAACTGTTATGACTGCTTCCACTTCAGGATTTGAGCTACTGGACTCATGGATATATACACTATTGTGTTGTGTATTATTATGCCTTGGAGCTTACTGTTATGTTACACAAAGCTCAGCATAATACTAAAATGTATAGCTCCAAGCCATCATTTCAGAGTGAAGATTATACATTCAATTGAACTCCAATTGGCCAATTCTACCCGTTGTTTTCTAAAACACCAAGACTAAACTTGCGAGGTAACCTGATGTTTACAGTGATTGCTCTTTTACTGTTCGGTGATTCTCTAGAGAGCATAAACTCACATCTTTTGGAAATGCGTCTCTGGCTATATATGCCCTAGCAGCCTACATGGGAAAAATATTCAAAATTTTATAGAGCTAAACACCAGGCCGTGTAAGTAATGGACATCAAATCCAAGAATCTACTTTGATTTTAACAGGTCAAGTAATGGATTTCAAAGAGATTCTTTGCAGATGTTCTTGTGAAGTTTATGACATAATGTCTTTCTACCATGGTCAGATAACTGAAAGTGACCAATACAAGAAGAGTGACATTAAGGGGGAGAGAGAGAATTCATGCATGCATATGATTTCATGAGAATAGTAATTGGAGCATCACATATTTCAGAGTTATGGCCAAGGAATACACAGTGGGCAACATTGCTTTTTCATTTGCTCTTCCAAGAGAACCTGAGCGACAGATGTTAGTTACCCTTGAATTTACAATGAAGAAAAAAAAAAAAAAAAAAAAAAGCAAAACAAAAAACCTCCTTCCTTCAAAATTAAATTAAGTTGGACCAGAGAGAACCATGAAGCTCATGTTCATTGTGGCTCAATGTCTTTGAGCAATTTTTATAAACACTTCCTAAGCATTTTATGAGCTATGAAAACAATTGGGGGAAACTAGCCACTTAAAGGTTATACTGTAAGTACATTTCTGGAAAACATACAGCAAAAAATGTTGAGCCAGAAACATTTCTTGGTCTGCTGTTCTCCTAAGGCATTTTTCTAGCCCCAAATCCATGTGTTAACCAGCCAGAATGCTTTTGTTTCTTCTGTCCCTTGCAATAAAATCATTTTTAATCTGTAGGTACATAGGTAAAAGTTTTTTGTTTTTTTTTTCTCAGTTTTTCGAGGTAGGGTCACACTCTGGTCCAGGCTGACCTGGAATTAACTATGTATTCTCAGGGTGGCATCAAACTCTAGGCGATCCTCCTTCCTCTGCCTCCCAAGTGCTGGGATTAAAGGCATGCGCCACCACCTGGCTGGTAAAAGTTTTTCATTGCTACAATTCTGCTTTGTTGTCATTTTAACTTTAGAGGTAAGGAAAAAAGTTGTTTCAGAGAAGTGGTTTTATTTCAGCTTCTAAAATTATTGATCAAATCAACTTGATTTCACAGGTGGCATTTTGGGAGCAAAGATTTAAAGAGCAGCTTTTTTTTTTCTTTTGTAATTTCTTTTGTAATTGATGATTAACAGCCAGTAATGGCTTATGTGGAGATTCATAGTTGGTCTGCTTTTGAAGTACATTTTTTTCCTTGAGCATCAATATCTTTCTCCTTCTTTAATCTCCACATTAGTGGTTATCTTCTTAGGGTTCAGTTGTTCCCATTACTATAGACACAGTCAACAGCTTAGGCTTCAAGATTTTTTTTTTTTTTTTAGCATCACAAATATGCCACATGATGTTTTTTGACTTAGATGATAGGGGTCAGTTAAGGTAGTTTATTTTAAAATAATCTAGTTCAAGTCTCTAACATGATACCTATGATTACATCATTTTCTAGAATCCAGGAATCCTAGGGGGAAATCCAGAAATTCAGTATACATTTAAAGTTTAAATAAGCCACGTCAAAGCTCTCATTTTTCAAAGACAAAGGAGAAGTCACAGACTTTCTCCAGAGCTACCTCTCATGGAGAGTTTGAGGTCTGAGTACTCTTTTAAATGGACCTTATTTAAAATATTAAATATTATATATGGCTTTTCATATTAACCAACTGCCTGCATCCTTAAAATCAACTTGAATAGAAGAGTTCTGGAAAATAGAAGAAAAGTTCTGAACGAGCACTTTCCAAGTTGCTTTGTCATAGCTACTCAAGTAGATGCATAGGATGAGGTGAACCTGTGATGTAAAATGCCCCAACCCCTCCCATTTATCTGGTGCTAACTTTACTCTCCATTGGAGAATCTGCTTCTCTTTTTCAGATCAATGCAGATCCTAAGGAGAGAACCACCCCATCACACCTCAAAAGGGCCCCAGATGAAACTAGGAATAATTGACGAAACAAGCAAGGGTGCTGTTTTCTTGGTGAACCTGGTACCAGCACAAGGGTGAAGGAGATCGACACAGAGAACAATCAACTCCTACTAAATCAGATACCCAGAGACACAGAGGCTCCCAACACCGCATCACTGAACAGACCCAAAATGAACCCAACATGGCTCAGGGAAATTTTGTCGAAGAGGGGCCAGAAAGAATGTCAGAGCCACACATTGAGTCATGATACACAGAGATATTTCTCCTACCCATAATTGTGGGCTAACTCCACAATTCATGACCCATATACCTCAACAAGGAGGGGCCAAGGGGAGGGTGTAGGACATGGACGAGCCTAACAATAGTACCAACTTGACTGTATTCACTGAGTACAAAACTAATTAATAACAAATAAATAAATAAAATAAAAAAATAAAATGTCCCAAATCAGCAGTTTCTGAAATAGATAAGTACTAGTATTACTTAAAAGCTTAGGGTTCAGTCTATGTCCTTAAAAACTACCTTTGTTCCTTGTCATTTTTCCTTTAGTTTTACTATTTCAAATAATTCTATAAGGAGCATATAATAATAAATTATAAGAAAAAAGAAAATATGTAAATCTTATGAAAATAAGTTAACTTTCTATGTAAGAGCTGTAGTAGGCTGTTTAAAAAATTAATCATTTAGAGAAGGCATAAAAAATCTAGTTTGTCTCAGGGAAATTTTGCGGAAGAGGGGGCGGAAAGAATGTCAGAGCCACATGTTGGGTCATGATATGCAGAGACATTTATCTTACCCATAACTGTGGGCTAACTCCACAATGCATGACCCGTATACCTCAACAAGGAGGGGCCAAGGGGAGGGGGTAAGTCACGGATGAGCCTAGTAATGGTACCAAACTGACTGTATTTGCTGAATACAAAACTAACTAATAAAGAAAAAAATGTAAAAAAAAATCACAATGAGCCAGTGTTAAGCTAGCACAGATTAAAAAAAAAAATCTAGTTTGTGTCCTTTGTGAGCTCATAGTGCTAATGAGATCAAAGTATAAATACATTTTATTAAAGAAAAGTCTGCCTTGTGGCTGTAACATGGTTGAAAATTTTAATCAGAAATTCAAACTATTCACTTTTGATTTACAGTTTACAATACTGACAACTGGAGAAAAAGTTTAATGTCACACATTGTACTGACTCTACAGTTCTACTCAGCCTAAAGAAAAGAAAATGAGCCCTCTGAGTTCTATTAAGAAGAATACAGAGCTGTGAAACAGTGGCAGTGCTGGATCTGGATAGTGGCGATATTCCAACGTCACAGATAGGAGCATGCTGATGAAGAAACAGTGACTGGAGGAAAGAAAGGGATGCTAAGAATCCTTCCTTGGTTGTCTGACAAACTTCACAGCCAACTAGTGTCATGAGTGTTCTGAAAAAATCTTAAATCAATTAAGAAGTGTTGTTATGAGTGTCCTGTTCAAGAAATTTCATGTGGAAGGCTCCCTTTGAGAAGTATACGAAAGGTTATAGAATGTAAAATATTTGGAAGCCAATGGTCTTTTCAACCAGAAATTAAACCAAAAACCAAATCAAAACTCATAGTGTTTCTCAGATTATAGAAAAGAAGGAATTTTAGTAACTAAAAAGGATGTATTTGGTTTTCCAATTTAAAATATTTTACTTATTTGATTTTGGTTTTATGAGATAGATTCTCATGTATGTGTCTATTATGGACTGGGATTCACTGTGTAGCTCAGGCTGGTCTTGGACATCCTTTCTCAACTTCCTCAATGCTGGGTTTACAGGCATATGTTGCAAGTTTAGGGGAGAAATATTTCTTTGTTGTTTGTTTATTTTTTATTACTTTTTTTATTAACAACTTCCATGATTATAAAAATCACCCCATGGTAATACCCTCCCTCCCCCCACTTTCCCCTTTGAAACTCCACTCTCCATCATAGCCCCTCCCCATCTCAATCAGTCTTTCTTTTACTTTTGATGTATTGATCTTTTCCTCCTCTTATGATGGTCTTATGCAGGTAGTGTCAGGCACTGTGAGGCCATGGATATTCAGGCCATTTTGTGTCTGGAGGGAGCATGTTGTATGGAGTCCTGCCCTTCCTTTAGCTCTTATATTCTTTCCGCCACCCCTTCCGCATTAGACCCTGAGCCTTGGAAGGTGTGATACAGATATTGCAGTACTGAGCACTGCGGTCATTTCTTTCCATCACCATGATACCTTCTGAGTTGTCCCAAGGTCACTGCCATCTGAAAAGAGAAGATTCTCAACCAAAAGTGAGAGTAGCATTAATATAAGGATGTGAACATTAACAGAAGTGCTTACTGGGCAGTTTGATAAGCATAGTATATACATTTGGCCAGACAACAGCAAACGTTACAGTGGTCTCTCAAGCTTGGCTTCTTCAGTAAAAGGACTCCATTTAGAGGACACCATTATAAATTGATTTTGAATGTAAAGTGATTTTGTAATGGGACAAGTGCTTGATAGAGTGACAAAGAACAGAATCTCACACTTCAATACTAGTAAGGTAAAAGTTTAGAAGGTCTCAGGAACAGTCATTTCAAGGGGTGATGAGTACCTCATAATAAGCAACTTTGCAAGTGATATTCAGCAGTCAAAGTTCTATCCAGAGAAAAGTAATGGGAAAATTGCAGGTCCAGTGATAGTCAGATCTTGGCCACAACAATTATATAGGAAGAAACACATAAGAAAGCAAAAGTTGAAACTTTTCCTCTTAGCAAACTTCCCTTCCATTTTCCCCTCCCTTCAATCTCTGAAATGGACTTTACAAAGCAGGGGCACTTTTAGATTCTCTCAGAAACAAGAAGGGAAAGGGAGAAAGGAGCAGGAAGGAGAAGGAGGAAGAGTGGAGAAATGTCTTCACATGTCACATAGGTAGAATAAAAACAGGCTCCGCCACTTTTAGAAATAGATGATATTCCAATAGCACTACCTTGAAAGAAATCTCACAGAACAATATAGAATAAACAGGGCTGGAGAGATGGTTTAGCGGTTAAGCGCTTGCCTGTGAAGCCTAAGGACCCCAGTTCGAGGCTTGATTCCCCAGGACCTATGTTAGCCAGATGCACAAGGGGGTGCACATGCCTGGAGTTCATTTGCAGTGGCTGGAAGCCCTGGCGCACCCATTCTCTCTCTGTCTCTCTCTCTCTCTCTCTCTCTCTCTCTCTCTCTGCCTCCTTCTCTCTGTCTGTCACTCTCAAATAAATAAATAAAAATAAACAAAAAATAGAATAAACATTAGGCACTTGTTACTCTAAGAGTCTTCAGGCCTGTAAAATCATTAGTACTATTTGCATAAGTTCTGGTATGGTAGTATCCATTTTCAACAAAATCAAGGCTCATTGTCCCATCATAAAATACTCAAAATTTTATACTTTAAGTTGGTACAAACATAAATAAATTTCTTTGTCCTTTAGTTTATACCACACATTTTGTTCTTTCCCATAATGAGATGTGGAACTAATGCAATACCAGAGTTAAGGAATTAACTAACTTGTCCATCATTAATTTGTTTATCTGGTCTATACCAGACCAGGGGAGCATATAAGTACACAGTAATTAATGAGAAATCCAAATTTTTTTTTGCACTCACAGAGCCTGGTAATCTTTGTGAAGTTTCATAAACTTTCTGGACATTTGTAAACAAGGGACTTGAACCAGATGGTTTCGAAAGTGCCTTCAAGCTCTGCAATTGCTTGTTCCTAATCTCTACCACAAGCACTGAAGGGATATGGGGGCTGTGGTTTCTACACTTTCCTTGCTTTCATTCCTTCCTTTCCCCAAGAGCCTTAGTGTGCTGAAGGAGGACTTGGATGAAAACACTTCTCTTTAGACAGAAAGATGTGCTACAGAGAAAATAAGAAAATAAAAGAGGAAAAGATTCTAAGCTGTGGGATTTAAAAGCCTGTGGTTTCAATTTGGAAAGCTTTTAAAATTGGGAACATATTTCTTAGTGTACCCTTCATGCTGTCTCCAACCAATATTAATCCCATGTTCTATTTGCATAACTTTGTGTGCTTCTAAACTCTGATTAAGAAGCCCATGAATAATCGGCAGCACTTCCTGAGCTCTGTGTTTCAGGCACAGCTAAGCATTTCACTTGCCTCACTCCTCTGAGGGGTACAGTCTATGGTTACCTTAGCTTCCTGAGTCTTTCGTTGAAGTTAACAGGGTAGTAGTAACTGGTAGACCTGGGGTTCCAATGCATCACTACTTCACACTGACTCATTAGCTGGTTACCTAACAAGACTGCTATCTCCCTTCCCTTATGCTTTTTCATTATTTTTAGAAAGTTATTAATGAGAACTTCTGACATCATCCCTTCCCTCTCTTTATATTCATTACACATGGATTATAAACCGGTTAATACCTTGCCTCTCTCTCCTTTTCTGCCACTATAAGAAAGAGTGAATTGAGTAACAATTATCTAAGACTGTGATGTTCTTAGTTACCTTGGGTCGATGCAACAAATCATCCCAAATTTGGTGGCTTCAAATAGCAGAAATTGATTCTTTCTTTGGTCTAGAGGCCAGAATTTCAAAGTAGAGCTGTTGCCAGGCTAGTGCGCTTTAGGGATTTCGCAAGTGAATCTCGTTTATGCCTCTCTGAGCTGCTGGTGGCTGTAAGGAATCCTTGGCTTGACTTCATATATAGATACATCACTCCAGTTTTGTGCCACCATATTCATATGCCTTCTCCCAGATGCCTATGTAGCTCCAGACTCCTTCTCTCCTCACTTCTCACTTCTCTCTCACAGTCAATGGATTTATGACTCTTATTAAATATAAACTTATTTTGAAATCTCAAATGCAAAGACTGATATCTAAGTAAGGTGAATCACAGGTATTGTGTGAAATATTTTATCAAGATACTCTCCCACTGCTGTTAATCAGTGGCTTTCATTTTACTGACTGTTAAGTCAGAAAATATGCTGATTAAATATCCTCAACTGTATCCAGGACAGAGCAGAAAACAGAGCAGGCAGTCTGTGCTCTTGAAATTCATATCATGACTTTGAGAAAGAGACGTGGGGAGGTAAAACTGTTAAATACTGAACAAATAAACAAGACCATTTCAAAGAATAATGGCATGATGAAAGTTAAGCCAAACAGTAGATACTCATTGACACATGTGTATGAAGTGTCTCTTTAAATATCATCATAGCTCTTGATATTAACTGTGTAGCTTAATTTTTAAAATAAATTCAATATTGAATTTTATGTGGCATAAAATCCGACTTGCTAAGATACAGTGGTCAAACAAGCTACAGACTTCTTTGTAGTCCCTCACCTAACATATCAAAAGAGAATTCACTCATGAAGAATAGCATACTAGATTATCTGATTTCCCTAGAGAATTAGAAGAAATTGAATTGGGAAAAAAGTAGATAAAGCATCAATTCACCAAGTAACAATTTCCCCAAATCCAAAGTGGAACTGGAACTGCCTTTTTTCAAAAAAAATATTTTATTTTTATTTATTTATTTGACAGAGAAAGAGGGAGGGAGGAAAGGAGAGAGAGAGAGAGAGAAAGAGAGAGAGAGAATGGGTGCACCAGGGCCTCCAGCCACTGCAAACGAACTCTAGATACATGCACCCCCTTGTGCATCTGGCTAACATGGGTCCTGGGGAATAGAACCTGGGTCCTTTGGTTTTGCAGGCAAATGCCTTAACGGCTAAGCCATCCCTTCAGCCCCTGGAACTGCCTTTTAAGATTACCACCCAGAGCTAGGCATGGTGGTGCACACCTTTAATCCCAGCACTCGGGAGGCAGAGGTAGTAGAATCCCCATGAGTTCGAGGCCACCCTAAGACTACATAGTGAATTCCAGGTCAGCCTACCAAAAAAAAAAAAAAAAAATTACCACCCAAAGTGTTTTTCAAAAGTTTTCTTTAGAGGAATACAAGTTTCTTGAAGAAATTCCAACATGCTATAACTGCCCATAGTTTACTCATCAATTTTACTTGAACATTTTTGAGAAGTACCTTGCAAGTTGTTATTTGGGAAATAATTCATCAAGCTCAAAATAACTTCTTAAAACTCAACTTGAGTTTCAAGCATGCTGGAATATTAGTTTATGTGAGGCACTGAAAGCTACCCTTATCCCCAGTGCTTGATCACTGGTGGCAGGAAGGCCCATTCATAATGCTTCATAACCTACAGAGAAATTGTTTTGACACACTCTGAATATAGAGCTTCTATATGTCCATTTTGTTTCTGTGCAAATTATATTTCCTTTTGCTCAATTTCAGTAGTTGCGTATGAGCAGATGGACTTATTTTACTTTAATTATTAAGCCCTTTTACAGTATAAGAAATTAAATAAGCATTCATTCTAACATGTAATATGAATTCATTTTAAGGCCTACTTTACTCTGAGTAAAGAGATTTAATTGTGACAAAGATTAATTCAATACTTGGTTTAGTAAATACTTCAACTCTATGTCTTGAGATTTCTTCCGGAACTCATTCTTCACTCTCGGAGTAGGAAAGAACAAGGTTGCTCTCATCTTTTTGTTAGGAATTTAGACTTTACCTGCTACATAAATATTAAAAAATGTTCTTTTGAAGTTATTTAATAATAATTCATATATTTAAAAAAGCACCAATTGTGAAGCAATACTATTCTGGTTATTATTTTTTAATCAAGACAAAACAAGGTTAAAGAAAACCACCTTGAAGATAAAGATAACAAGGTAAAAGAAACAATTAGTAAAATATGTCCCAAATATTAGAATACAACAAAGGAGAATGAAAGTAACTCACACAATTATAAGTGCTTTCTTACATGGCTAATGAGTTTGTGTTACTGTCTCTGTGTCCAGCAGTAAAATGCAGGATCTATGAAACTGTGATGTTGGCACATTTGTCCTGTAGACTTGTGATCCTTGCTCATGTGCTTAATGGAAACTGGCTGAGTACTCGCCATGTACCAGATGCTATAGCACATAGTCACAGTGAAAAATCAAACACATAGAAGTGACATTGGTTCATACCAGGGTTCGGTGAACAGCTCTGGAGGGGTTCCAAGTTCTTGTGTTCTAGAACAAGGACTCGGGCAGGAGGTCAGCACAGTGAGGGAACTGACTGAAACAGGACACACTTACAAGGGAGCGAGTGGGCTCAAGTAGCCGTGCTGTACAAAAGATGGGTGGGGGAGGTTTTGTCATATTTTGTGGGCTTTGGGGGTCATTTGCATAGTGTTGTATTTTTCACACATGCTCTGTTACATGCAGTTCCACATAAAATCTCATGGATCATGTCTCATGATACTAGTGCTTATAAAGTTGGGAGGATAGGCATTAAGCAAGTATATCTATATATACATTAATATTTTAATATAGTGGTAAGCACTACTAAGATACAGGAAAGTAGAAATAGGGTGTTTCTCTTATTGTCTTACATTGGTTTTAGCCTTGCAGTTGTTTATTTTCTTTAGGAATCCAAATATTTTGTGTGTGTATATGAGTGTGTGTTTTGTGCATGCTCATGTTTATGCATGTGACCATACAAATGTGACTATTGCCATTATTTTCTCATTGCTGTGACAAAGCACCCTACCAAAAGCAGCTGATAGGAGGAAAATCTATTCTTTTTTTGGCCTGTAGTCTTTAAGGGAAGCTTCAGGGGAAAGCATGGCATGAGCAGAGGCTGAACATCATTTTTGCCACAGCAGGTCAAGAGCAGCACAAAACTAAGTCCAACTCTAGCAAGGGGGAGCTGGCTATTACACCCAAAAGCCCTAACAACACACCTTGTCCAATAAGGCTCCACCTCCCAAGTTGGAACCAGCTGGGGATCTAGCATTCAATGCACATGAGTTTATGAGGGACCGCTCATTCAAACCACCACAGTGGATGTGCGCAGTGGCCAGAGGTTGACATTGGTTTACTTCCTCGATTGTTTGCTGGTTTATTTTACTGTGCCAGAGTCTCTTAATCCTAAAACTCACCAATTCAGCTAGTCTAGCTAGATAGCATTTCTTGGAGAGCTCCAGTCCTTGTTTCCCTAAATCATGGGTTACTGGTGGTCCACCATGCCCCTGGCAGTTGAGTGGGTACTGGGGATCTGAACTCTGGTCCTCAAGCTTACATGCCAAGCACATTATCCACTGATTCATCCATCCAACCCTGAATCCCAATCAGAATTTTACAGCTATTAATAAATGGTTAAAAACTAAAAGAACCTTGAGCAAAGCTAGTCTTCAATAACTATAACTCCTTCTTCTCTTCCTAGTACCTCCAGCACGGTTGGCACATTGCTTCTTACACTTTATGATTACATGCAATGCCATTTTATGACCAACATTTATTAAGCACTGACTATGTCATCATATGACATATTAATGTAATCATGTGACAAAAATTTTCTCACTTAATATTCTTAGTAGGCTTATGAGGTATGCATTTTACTAGTTTCATTTTAAAGATATGGATATCCAAGCACAGGTAAGCATCTTGCCCAATTTCACAAAATGGACAAATGTGACTATATATCTAACTATGACTGCTATGCTGTCTTCTGGTCCAGAGTTAGGGTGTGGAGATCTCTTTATGCTTGATTAGAAAAGGGTGCAATTGTGATGCAAAGAATCTTCTCCCAGCAGCTCAGTCATAGTCCGTCCAGTGATTGTATGAGAAACAGACTGGGCGAAACTTCCACAGAAAAAGAATGTCATTAGGATTAATAAGATGTGTTTATAAGGTGCTAATAAGCCTATTTATAGCCATCAGCAATACCAATTAGATGTGTTAATTAAACTTATTTACAAAACAATATGACCTGAAGGCCCGCTCTATGGGAGGGAATACATACCTGGTACTGAAAACCTAATCAAATCCTATGGCAGGGGAGGTCATGAGCCTTAGGGGTATAAAACCTGCTCTTGTCTGGATAAATGCATATATTACTCTCACCAAATTGCCCTGAAAGCATTACACTTAATGTTCATATTCACATATTAATGCTAATCTCACTTCTGATTAGAGAAGCTTCTCTTTTCCGATGGCGATGACCACTGGGATGACCCAAAAGGCAACATAGTGCTGAGAAGAAGCAATGGAGGAGTGTCCAGCACTAAGACATCTCACACCCTCCAAGGCTCAGGGTCCATTGTGGAAGAAAGAAAGTATGAGCCAAAGAAAGGGTACCACTCCTTACATACAACTGTCTGTACAGAACTTGGCCTCGATATCCAAGACCTTGCAGTGCCTAGCAATACCTACACAAGACCCCCATGATAAGATAAAAAGATGATGACATCAAATTAAAAGAGAGACTAATGGACAGAGGGAGGGGATATGATGGAGGGCAGAGTTGTGAAGGGGAAAGTGGGGAGGGGAGGGAAATACCATGGTTTGTTGTCTGTAAGTATAGAAGTTGTCAATAATATATATATGTATATATTTAATATATATAATAATTACATATATATACATATATATATATATATATATTAAAAAGCAAACCAAAAAAAAGAGAAATGACCTTTCTATTATGGGTTTCCATGAAGACTTCAGGGTAGAGTCCATTAATACAAATGACACTAAGAATTTTTATAATTATGAAGGAAAAGTTTAGACAGATTAGCAAATGCCTAACTTATTGATATTTAAATCAAAATTGGTATACTTATAATACAACTTTTCTTAGCTAGATATTCTTAATTTTAGGCAGGACATGATCACTCTTAAGGACTCCTGTGTATGGAATCATAGACACTACGTATGGTATTTTGGCCTCCAGTAGAATATGAAATTCCTTCTTCTATCAAGACCATATGCTCTTGATATAGAGTTTAAAAATGCATAATTGGAGGAAATATCACATGTTGTTTGTACAACTTAAAATTTATGCCCCTAGAATTCATCCAATAAATCTTGCATTAGATTCCTCACTGTTTGTAGTTTAAAATACTTACCTAGAAACTATCCTAATACATGCAATTTTCTTTCCCTAGTTCCTTGAAAAAATTGAGTTCTGCTGTGTTAATGTGATGAAGTCTGCCCTGGGCCACTCATAATGATGGGATTCCTAGAACAAACACTACAGATGATGAATGGTAACTTGAACTAGCTTTTTCCTGAGCTTGAGTAAGATTGAAAGATCACAGTGAAAATTCCTTCCAAATTGAAAATTGTTTGAACTTTTGTGAGCTGTTACTGCGCCTCTGCTATGAGTAAAGTGAGAGGCAAGCTTATAATAAAACTTGATTAGTTCATAAAACTAAGGAAGATGTACATTGGAAGGGAAGTGTTATCAAGGTCTTTGGAAACATTGTGAGCTATGTTACAAAGCTAGACACACAGTGATTTGTGTTAATGATGACTGCTTTAGAGAGTTCAAGTAATGGAAGCTACTCTCCTAAAAGGCATATCTACTGCTTGAAATACACCAGGGTCAGTCTAAGGAAGGAAATATATATGTTGTTGCAGTCAGGTTCTCAATGCTGGTAGAAATCACCCAACCAAAAGCAGCTTGTGAGAGGTTTATTTTGGCTTACAGGCTCAAGGGGAAGCTCCACAATGGCAGGGGAAAATGATGGCATGAGCAGAAGATGGACATCACCCCTGGTCAACCTCAGGTGGACAATAGGAACAGGAGAGTGTGCCAAACACTGGCATGGGGAAACTGGCTATAATACCCATAAGCCAGCCCTGAATAATACACTGCCTCCAGGGGGCCTTAATTCCCAAATCTCCATCAGCTGGGAACCTAGCACTCAGAACACCTAAGTTTATGGAGGACACCTGAATCAAACCACCACGTTCCACCCCTGACCCCATAAAATGATAACCATACATGATTTAAAATGCAATGCATTCATCCAGCTTTAAAAGCCCCCATAGTTTTTATCAATCCCAGTGTTGTTCAAACATCCCCATAGTCCAAGGTCTTTTAACTGATCCATAATACCAAAAATTACCCCCACCCCAATCAACAATCTTACCACTTTCGTATTCCAAGCCTTCCAGAAACCATGATTGATAGCTAGGGTTCATCAGTCAGAAGGAAGCAGGGTCATTTCTTTCTGAAACCACCTAGGCTTTGTATGTAGAAAAAGAAAACTAATAGGATGGCTGGGGAGATGGGTCAGCAGTTAAATTATGCTTGCTTGAAAAGTCTGAGGCCTGGGGGTTCCATTCCTAACCCTTTACGAAAAGCCAGGTCAGCATGTACTCATTTGCCATAGCAAGAGACTCCTCTGGCATGTGTCCACCTCCCAACCCCAATATAAATACATATGTTAAAAAACTAACAGTATTTACAAAGTCACTATCAAAGTCAGTGGCTCTGTGTGTGTGTGTGTGTTAGATCACTTGCATCATGCCCCATACTCTTGTTTGCAGTGGAGGTTGCTAGGCCACAATGGCCAAAGTGAACATTGGGTGTCTATGCTGCCTGGTCTTGTTTTGAGTGTGAATCCTTTTTACTGATTCTGGAGCTTTCAGGGCTCCTATGATTCTCTGGTTTCTGCCCCTACCCCTTATGGCCACACCCACCTGCTTTATGTGGGGTCTGGAGATTTGAACTCAGGCAACCTCAGGTGCTCTCAGGCCCTCATGCCTGCAGAAGAAGAGCATTTAGTGGCTGAGCCATCTCTCCACCCTTACTGCTGCATTTTTCATGACAGGAAAATAAACTCAAATCAGAAATGCATCCCAGAAGTCAATACATGCTTACCCGAGTATAAAGGCTTCTAACTCTTTAGATCATAACCACTGAGGGCTAGACGAGAGTGATCTTCAAGCAGAAAGAAGGAGCACAGCTAACAATAACCGATTTGACCACTTTTTTGGTTTTATAAAAAGCAAATTTGAGTGGCTATCTTGTAGTGGGTGGCCACACAGACATTTATGAAGTTTATTTTGATATCTGTATGAGGAGAAAGAGCCTGATACAGACATGATATGGAAGAGCAGTCCCTGTGGGAAAAACTTCTGTGGACAAAACCTGTTGAGAATGAATGAGAGACATTTGATGAAAAAATTAAGAATAGTTTTGGTTTTCATTACAGTTGTATTTGGAAAGCCTTGTGTCTTAAAAACATGAATTATGTTTAAAGCCACCAAGACTCTGCAAGACTACTTCAAAACAAAATAGGAAAACACACACACATCACTCTTCAGCAGACATCAGTGGTGGCCGTCTATCCTGGGAGCAGCTTCTCCCACACACTTTACTACTTTATTGCATCACTTGTGATCTATCATCAATAGCAAGGTATTGCTTACTTTCTGGCTCAGGTTCAAAAATCCTGCTTCTTCTTATGGGGGCAGAAAGGAAATTGACAAGGGGGAAATTAGTGATCCAGTGACTCTCAAGTTCATCCTGAAGTTTTACTGCAAGGTAATCTTTGAACACTTCTTGCTTTTGCTTTCTCTCTGGGACCACTTACAATTTTTATTATACAACCTTTGCCATCTTTGACTTCCCTATGCTTTCAGTATTTTCCTCTAGCTTGTGCTGGGACTCTCAGGTGTGACCAACATGCTATTTGGAGGAAATTCTGTTTTATTTAATTGATTTTGCCATTCTGTATTGTCAGACCATAGAAATAGTCACCCTTACCACCTTTATAGGGTTTGGTCTGCATTCAATTGAGAGCACATTGCCTGCTTCTCTTCTAGTATAGTTCACCTATCAATGGCTACACTTGTTTGTGACACTGACATTATGTGGTTTGTAAGTCAATCCTGTTCTTCCCAGTTTCTGACATCCCTTAGATTTGCTGCCTTATGACATTTAAAACTAAGACATGTTTTATTTTAGTTTAAAATCTATTTGTCTTCTAGTTTCACACATGCAAAGTATTGAATTTTATTACTCTTTGTAGCTCACAAGCATTTAATGGTTTCATTGAAATTACATTTCCCATCTGTATAAGAATTCCTTTTATTCTCTAGAAGAGAAATTGCCATTTTTCTTAGTTGGTCTTTGAAACTCAGCACTTCTGTGGTCTGCAAGTGATTACTTTGGTTTATGTGATCACTATGACAAGACTTTATCAGTGTCAGTTAGAGATTATTGTTTCAACGTGATTATAGTACAGTTGGAGAACTGATCTCAGAAACAAAAAGATAATTTATGAAAATTATTTAGTATCATAGTTATTGGATATCATAGCTCACAGGTAATTACATGATAAAGGCAAAGCACATTTTTCTAAATTACAGTTATCCAATTGTTAATCAGGACCTGCTGTTAAGGTAAGAAGTAAGCTTATGTCTATCTTTTTAAGAAAATACCTTTTTATTTATTTGTTTGTTTGAGAGAGAGAGAAAGAATAGGTACACCAGGGCCTCTGGCCACTGCAAATGAACTCCAGAGGCATGCACCACCTTGTGTATCTGGCTTTACGTGGGTCCTGGGGAATCAAACCTGAGTCATTTGGCTTTGCTGGCAAGTGCCTTATCTGCTAAGCCATCTCTCCAGCCCATCATTCTACCTTTTAAGTCATTGTTGAATCTCTAAATGAGACAATGTACACTACCAATATATCCACTCTGGCTTTGATGATATAACTGGGCTGACACAAAGAAAGAGGCCCATCCAATCGGACTTTATGAAACAAAAGTCACTATCTCTCATCTATACATTCTGTTGATCAGCCATGCTGATTTATAACAGAACACCACTAGCATCAATATATAGGCTCTTATTTACAATTCTATATTTCTCTGATCTAGACTGCTCAAATGCCCTGGAAGCTGACAGAAAACAAAATGTTGAAAACAGTCCAAGCACCAGCTCTGCCTTTTCTACTAAAGCTCTGGTCATATAGTAGGAAACTGATTATAAGAGTATCTCAAAAACTATTAACACTTGCTTGTGCTGAACTGTGTGCTCCAACTCTGATGTTGAACACCTGTTCCTCAGTGTGACTGCATCTGGAGTTAGGGCTGTCAGAAAACTATTGTGCTTAAATGAGGTCAGAGGAGTGAGAACTCAGTGTAATATGACACATGGTCTCTTAAGAGGAAGACAGCAACTGATCTCTTTTCAGAAAAGAGAATCCATATAAGAACATAGTAGAATGATGTCTCTAGGTTAGGAAAAGAACATCAGCAGAATATAATAGTTGGAACTTGATCAGGGATTTGTAGTCTCCAGAACTGTGGCAGAAGCGGTGGTGGTATGTGTTTATTTAAGTCAGTTGGTCCATGATATTTTGATACAGTAACCTAAGCTGAGTAAGACTTCACATTTAGAAAAACAAAGGAAAAACAATGCATTATTCTCCTAGGGATGAAGAATGTAGCTGTACTTAAAAACATTTTCAAGGAGATCTTTTTATTTCTGTTCTTATAGTATACGTATACACTGAATCTAGCCTATTAATCTGATGTTCATAAAAGTTATCACATAAATCAATGTAGGGTTTATAGCCATTATCTCTGGGACCAACTAGGGCAAACTAAGACATACTATCACCCTTCCTAGAGAGAGCTCTTAGATGTTAAGAAGATTCTGTGCTTATTTCCAGGGCAGAAAAGGCTATTCCAGGTTAGTTATTGCCTTTGCTTATTCATCAGGCTGTTTTACTTCTGGGCAATTGCAGGCTTATCTGTTACTTTATTACTCCATTTCACTTCTCTATTCTATTCTATAAACACTAAAAAATTGTGTAATCAGCCGGGCATGGTGGCGCACGCCTTTAATCCCAGCATGCGGGAGGCAGAGGAAGGAGGATCACTGTGAGTTCAAGGCCACCCTGAGAATACAGAGTGAATTCCAGGTCAGCCTGGGCTAGAGTGAGACCCTACCTCGAAAAACAAACAAAAAAAATTGTGTAACCAATTATTTGTTAATTTTCTTTTTTTAAATTTTTTTTGTTTATTATTTATTTGAGAGTGACAGAGAGAAGGAGGCAGAGAGAGAGAGAGAGAGAGAGAGAATGGGCGTGCCACAGCTTCCAGCCTCTGTAAAGGAACTCCAGATGCGTGCGTCCCTTTGTGCATCTGGCTAACGTGGGTCCTGGGGAGTTGAGCCTCTAACCGGGGTCCTTAGGCTTCATAGGCAAGTGCTTAACCGCTAAGCCATCTCTCCAGCCCTGTTTGTTAATTTTCTTTTAGTGACAAATTAGTGCTTATAGAAACTTTAGTTAGGTCAGACATTTGTCTGAATCTCCAGCTGTAATTTAAGAAAAATGAGCTGAAGTTCTACAGTAGTCATTGCCATCTACAAAAAGAAGCTTCTCTGATCAAAGGTCAGAGCAGCTACTATGTGAGCATAAACATTAGTATTTATAGGGCAATTTGACAGGCATGGAATATTCATTTAGCCAAACAACAGTAGTAGCTTCTCCCCTAAAGCCTATGACCTTCCAAGCTATAGGCTTTTAACTTGGTTTTTAGTACCAGACATGAATTCCCTCTTATGCAGCAGGCTTTAAATCAAATCAGACAGTAGTTTGTTACCCTTGTAACAGTTATGCCACTATATCATCAGAAACTCAGAGTCATTAAAGCGTTGAGAAGGCGCAATAATTAAATGCTTAGCATTAATTCAGACATTTCCATCACACCCATCAAGGCTCAGGGAACATTGTGGAAGAGGTTGCAGAAAGAATGTAAAAGCCAGAAAATGAGGAGGAGTGCTTGGGAACATTGTATTCTGGACATGTGGTGGCCATTGCCTTCATGACGTCACAGAAACTGTCATTACCTGCACAATATTGGGCCCATCATCATGTCATTATTAATGGTGAAGGAAGGCAAAAAATAAAATAAAGGCATCACAATAGTAAGAGGACTGGCTGGAGGGAGGAAAATGTTTAGAGGACTGGGTGTGGGGGAGTGAGAGCGAGAGAGAGGGAAGGGAGGGAAATTTGGTCAAAATATGTTCTGTACGTATACCAAAACTGTTAATCAAAATTTAAACAAAAACCAAAATGCTCTGAATTTCATTAAAACTTTTTCAGAATGTCTGAGATATTACTTCCAAGATATAATAATTAGGGTATTTTTGTCAGAGTCCATGATAAGGCAAGAAATATTATGCAGATTAATTAAGTGATTTGTTTCATAATGAAAATGGATAGCCTTGTTATTGTTCCATCTCCATTAATTATTCAGGACCATTAACCTCAGTGTTCTTTCCTATATCTGCACCTGGACCAAGATCTTTACAGCCCAGTGTGGAAAGATAGAGCAGTTATATGAAGTTCTTTCTAGAAGAATTGTGGTTTTTTTAAAAAAATAGTAAATATCTTCCTTATTTCCTCCTCAATGGCAGCATTTTCCAACTTGATTGATACAGAGTTGGCACATGTATCCATTATTAATGTTTGTACATTTTCTATTTCTTTCCCCTTAAGCAGTCTATTTTTTAAATATGCTAGAACATATTGTGTAGAAAATCCACTATGCCCCAGAGTTGTGGTTAAGAACTCCAATTGTGCACAAGAAGAGCTAAATACCCTACTTTAAAAGCCAATATGTAATAAAAACCAGCCATATTCCCACTGAGCCTATTAAGAGGTGAAAATTATACACCACCCCCTGACCACAGTGACTGAGAAGAGAACTGGGGAGAGAACAGGGAAGTGTGAGTCTTGTATGGTGTAGTGGTTGAGAGTGTTGCTAACTACTGTAACTACCATGCCACCACATTTTGGTAGATTAAAATAATAAAATTTTATACATCAAAATTTGTGTAATTTATCCTTGTGGGTGTTCTTTGTTGGGACAATTTCTCTCCAGTTAGTAATGCTGTCATTGTTAGCACATGACATCTAGCTTCATCCTGAGGCTCACCTCCATACCACCAGCCACAAAAGGAGAGCATTAGATGTTTGCACATGGATGACTTTGTGGGCTGAATTGGTTTGCTATGGCTGCCATAACAAAGTAGAACTGGTTGGCTCATATGACAAGAAATTATTTTTTCAGAGTTCTGGAGGCTAGAATTCTAAGAACAAGGCCTGGCAGGTTGGTTTCTCCCGAGGCCCCTCTCCTTGGCTTGTAAGTGACCTCTTTCCTCTTGTGTCCTTGCATGCTCTTTCCTCTCTGCACATCCTGATGCCTTTTTAGATGTCCATATTTCTTCTGGCACCAGGAAAATTGGGTTAGGACCTAGCCTAAAAACATCAGTGAAATTTAATCATCCTTTTAATGTCCTGGCTCCAAATACAGTCACATTCTGATGTACTGAGAACTAGAATTTCAACATTTGAATTTGAGGGCCTGCAACATAAAACAAGCATTGCAATGATGTGAGCCACTCCTACTCAGTGGGACCTCTGTGAGAACTACACCTGAAAACAATGACATCTAGAAATATACTTCCTACCTGTTACCTGGGAAGAAGAAAGGGAAGACAAGGGTTAGATCAGCAAGCAGTCTCTTCCATAAAGTAATCATCAGATATTTGTTTCACACTGCTTTTTTTTGTTTTTGGTGAGTTCACTCTCATTTATAGGTTTCCTAATTACAAAAACTAGAAGTTATACAGAAGCAGAAGGAAGAATAAAAGGATGACATAATTACTAAGATATTTGTTTCACACTTCTTAATCATGGAATTCACTTCCTTTTCTTCATGGATATAAAGTCTGTGATCTCCAGGTGATGTGCAGTCCAGATACTACTCCCCAAGAGCCAGAGACTATGACCTAAAGAAAAGGTATTGTTAATAATTCTCCTTATACTTAATGTGTAGGAGTAAAGCAAGGGCAGAAGACAGCAACCAACTGTCCACAAATGGAAGAACTGGAGGTAAACAGCAGTGTCTGGTAAACAGTCATGATAAACCATTGTAGGAAAGCCATTGTAGTTACTTCTGCTCATGAAGTTCCCAACTTGACCACACTTAAAAAATATTTTTATTTATTTATTTGCAAGGAGAAAGAGAAAGAGAGAGGAGAGACAAACAGAAAAAAGGCACACCAGAGCCTCTAGCCACTGCAAATGAACTCCAGACGCACGTGCCACTTTGTGCATCTAGCTTATGTGGGTACTAGAGACTCAAACTCAGGTTATTAGGCTTTGCAGACAGGTACCTTGACTACTGGGACATCTCTACAGCCCCTAGTCACCCTTTATGAGGGTGCTATTTCACCTCCCTGGGAGGTGGTGTCTTCTTTATGACCAAGCATGACCCCTTCTTAAGTGGATTTTAGAGCCATGCCCATTGGGCTTTCAAATATTCTGTCTCTTTCTGTTCAGTTTAGTTTAGACACCTGTGGGTTGGTTGGAGCCTCAGTCAAAGATATGCAGAGATTGTCAACTGAATGCTTTAACCACCTTAGGGTGTTTCTCATCTGCTTGCTTCCAATCATTTCCATGTGTTAAGAAGCACAACTGAAGGTCTTTTCCAAAGAGAACTTTCAAATGTGGTTTGTTCCTTTGCCACCTCCCCTCAGTTCTTTCTACTTAAGAGAAACCACTTGAAACCAGGTGAAAACCATACAATTCATTTTTCATTCAACCTCTAGGGCAGATCAACGCTATTTGCTCAGTGAAGTCTTACTGAGCACATATTACTCAAAGAACTTATTAGTCCCTTATTGTTTAGACCAGGAAAGAGCTGGGTTTTCTAAATATTTGAGAGTATACCCTTCGAGCTTCTTTATATTCACATACTTGTGCTCACAGTCTAAGAAATTCTTTCTGGATCTCATTTTCTCATTAACATGATTAAAGGCCTTAAATACGAGTTTTGACACATAATCTCTCTCTTCCCAACTATTTTCCCCAGAACTATAAGATGCAATTAATTTAACTTCCAAGCCAAAACTGGTTTTGCCCAATATTGTGACGTTACATAAAATGAGTCCTTATCATTCTAGCTCTTCTGTTCTTTTTCTTTATTGCTTATTATCTAATTAGATAATGCCATTATTAAAGATGACACTTTCTAATTTTTTTTTATTTATTTACTATTCACTTCTGTGGTGTGTGTGCCTATGCATGCCGAGGTCTCTTGCCACTGCAAATGAATTCTTATCATGCTTTACGTAGGTGGCTGGGATGTTTAATCCAGGCTGTCACTTTGCAGGCTAGCACCTTTAGCTACTAAGCCATTTCCCTAGCCCAAAGATAGTACATTTTTTGAAGTAAGCCCAATAGACTGGCCCTTTTTTATGAGAGAACAGAGAGAGGGGGAGAGAGAGAGACAGAGAGAGAGAAAGAAAGAGAGGAACAGAGAGAGAGAATTGGCACACCAGGGCCTCCAGCCACTGCAATCAAACTGCAGATGCGTTTGTCACATTGTGTACATATGCAGCCTTGCATGTTTGTATCACTTTGTGCATCTGGCTTACAAGGAACCTGGAGAATCGAACATGGGTCATTAGGCTTTGCAGGTAAGCACCTTAACCACTAAGCCATCTCTCCAGCTCCAAAGATAATACTTTTAATAATAATTTGTACATTAGTTATAGTAAACTACCATGAAAGGAAAATGTAAAGTCTTTGGTGCCTTAAAACATAGAAATTTATTTGTTTATATGATAGTCAAAACGGGCCCAGTTTTGGAGAAAAGAATCTTGGCTCTATGTGTTTAGTGAGGAACTCTGCTACTTTCTCTATTCTTGAGAGGTATTATGACATAGGGGAAAGGATAAAGAAAATTATTTCTTGTATATTATAGTGGGCTAGGGCTCAAAGTAGAACATGAAATTTCTGCTAAATGTGTGCCACTCATTCTCATGCTCACAATTAAATACCACCAGTTCTTGGAAGTAGAGACTTGCTATATGCCCAGTGGAAAAGAGATTCAGTGATCAGCTAATTGTCTGTGGTGCTCTAAAGTATGTGTGAGCACAGGGTCTTCCACCCCTTTCTTATTGAACCCAAGTAAAGGGTAAGCAAAGACAATCACTCTTGAAGATTAGGGTAACTTTAAGAAAGGGAAACTGAGACCTTTTCCCTTTGCAAGTGCTTTCTGAGATTTAGAACATCCCAGAGCAAGCAGAATGGTAAGAATGCTCTTGGGAGCACTTTGAGGAGTTTAGTAATACAACATGCACTCTAATTAAGTTCCTTTACTTCTCTCTAGGAGGAGTAAGGTCTAAAGGCCTGTTTTTATTTTCATCTTGAATGTCCCCTGAAGGGTTCAAGCTTGTTCCTTAAGTTAGTGCTATTGGTAGTGAAATCCTTAAGGAGTAGTAACTGGTGGGAAGTCTTTAGGTAGTTAGTGGTGTGTTCATGGAGGGTATTGTGAGATCTTAGCCCTGTCCCCATCCTTCCTTTCTCCCTGACCATAGGCTGTGTATCTTGCCCTGCAATAATACACTGTTTGGGACTGGCTGGAACAATGAGCCTAATCAATCATGGACTTCAACATCCAAAGCAGCAAATCAAAGGAAACCTCTTCCTATTGTAGGTTGGTTATTTAATATTTTTGTGACACTGATGGGAAACTGACTAACACAGAGCCTACATAGTGAAGAGAGGAATCTGTTTCCTGAACATGGAAGGTTCCCTGGAAGAGCATCACCAGAAAGACTAGGTAGAAATAGTAGCTTGTCTGGGAGAAATATGAGACTACTGCTTCCCAATCTCAGTCCTAAATGAATTTTTAGAGGTGGTTTCATATGGAGGACAACAGAGAGTTGTACATGCGCAATTTCTGCATGTTGCATGGGTAGCCTATGGAGTAAGTGATAAATTTATGCTGCTATAGCCAAAGGGAAATCTTGTCGCTCACACCAAGGGGTCTTTAGAGCAACAAAGAAAACAGATACAAGTGAACCATGGCAACCCCCATGTGGAGAATCTTGAGATCAGGTAGCTCTTCAACATCAGTTGAGACCAGACTCAATGACAGAAAGGAGAGAAATGGCTCCAAATCCCCCAGGTAGGAAGTGACACAAGGAGACCGTGCTTCTCCCTGAAAAGCTAGAGCCTCATCTATGGCCCAGACTTCTCCAGCAGATGAGGCTTCCAGTTGAATCTGTGGAGAGCCAGTTTTGAATCAATCCAAGTCTGGAGTTTTGCCATGAATATTTCTTCATGATTTTTAGAGCTTGATATAGGTATAAATGACATGTAATATCCTACATATATTCAAACTGTACAATTTGATATATGTTGAAAAACGATTAACAAGATCAATAATGAACATATTAGTCTCCGGTAAAATTTTCTTTTGTAACTTTATAAAAACTCATTTGTCTTTCATTCTACACACTTGTTTCGAAGTTTATTCATTTCTGTTGCCAATAACTTATATTTCCCACTATTGCATGGTATTCCTTGGTTTGGTTCTTCAATAATTTGTTTTTATATCACCTGATGATAAAAAAACAAGTTTTATAATTTTCATCTATCCAAGTAAAACTATGTGAACAATTCTTGTAGACATGCTTTTATACATCTCAGAGAACTACTGAGTAGTGAAATTGATGAATCATAAGTAGGAGCATGGCTGATGTATAAATGGGCAGTGTTTCCTAACACAGTAATACCAGTTAATATTTTCACCAGCATTGTTTGAGAATTATATTTTCCCCATTTCAATGCAAGCACGTGGTGTTGATGTTGTCAGATTTTCTACTTATAGCTTTCCTTAAAGTATGCAAACATGTTCATTGTGGTTTTAGTAATGAATGAAGCTGAGCATATTTTCATGAGCTTATTTACCATCTGTACATCTAATTTGGTAAAGCAACTATGAAACATATTCCAATTTTCATTTTACTTTGAAATTATTGAGCTTTGAAATTATATATCCTGAATACAAGTATATAAAATTTTTCTGGAGAGATTTCACACTTGTACATAAAGTAATTTGATTATAATCTCTCCTGTGGTGGTTTAAATGTGTGGCCCCATAGACTCAGGCTTCAATCTTGAGTCTCCAGTGGGCAGAGCACTACTGGGGAAGCGGTCTGTCACTGTGATTGGATCTTGGAGTCCAGCCCTAAGGTGTTGGGCAGGATGGATCTGAAGTCCAGCCCTATGGTATATGAAGAGCAGTTTTAGGGCTCTGGCTGTTACTGCTTGTTGGTGCTGATGTTTGCTGGCTATTTGGTGATGTTTCTCTGATTGGATCTATGGATTGAGTCAGCTTCTTCTGCTGGTATTCTCTTAATTTTTTTTTTTTTTTGAGGTAGGGTTTCAGTCTAGTCCAGGCTGACCTGGAATTCATTATGTAGTCTCAGGGTGGCCTTGAACTCATGGTGATCCTCCTACCTCTGCCTCCCAAGTGCTGAGATTGAAGGCGTGTGCCACCACGCCAGGCTAAAATGTTTAAACCGGAAACTGAAATAAAACCATTCATCCTATAACCTGCTTTTGGTCAGATGTTTGTCCAGCAAAGCACAGGTGACTGCAACACCTCCTAATACCTTCCTTTGTCCCCTCTGCTCCTTCATTTCCACCTAAAATCCTTCTTTCCAACTAGTTCCCTTTCTACTTGGATGACTTTTAAAAATATTTTTGCTGGCTGGAGAGATGGCTTAGCGGTTAAGGCATTTGCCTGCAAAGCCAAAGGACCTCTGTTCGATTCCCCAGTACCCACATTAGCCAGATGCACATGGGGGCACACAAGGCTGGAGTTCATTTGCAGTGGCTGGAGGCCCTGGCGTGCCCATTCTTTCTCCCCCTCTCTCTGCCTCTCTCTCTCTCAAAAGTAAATAAATAAATAAAAGCAAAAAAAAGCTTAAACATGTTTTTGCCTACTTATAACAATTACTTTCTCCTTGTTGGTACAAAATATCCAAACAAAAGTAGTTTGTGGAAGGAAACATTTGTTTTTTAGCTTTTAGTTTTGAGGGGAGATCCATCATGGCAGAAAAATTCAGCAGGGACAGACAGCAGGGCATTACACCTTTTCAGAAGGGAGGAAGGAGAGAGAATGAGCTCAGCAGAGCAAGTGGGCTGTAATATAAAACCCAAAGACCTATCCCCAGTGAGATACTTATTCCAAGACTCCATCACCCAAAGGCTCTACAGCCTCCCCAAATATCACCACTTGCTAAGTAATTGAGCAATCAAACACATGAGGCTATGTGAGACAGTTTACAAACAACCACACCAGCCTGCATCACCCATATCAAAATGGGTTCAATATTGTGGAGGTCCTGTGCAGGTAATGACAGCTGCTGTGAGGTCATGGAGTAATGAACACAGAGCCAGAATCTAGGATCCCGAATTATTCCTTCCTATCATATGGCTCTTATATTCTTCCACCCCCTCTTCTGCAATATTCTGAGCATTAAAGGGCATGACAAAGAAGTCTCATACCATGTTTAGCACTCAACCATCACTTATTCTCAGTACTTTGATGAATTTTGATTCACTCAGTTACTCACCATCATCTCAATACAGAATGGGAGAAAATCGTCATCAGCCATACATCTAACACTGTATTAACATCTAAAATATACGAAGAACTCAAAAAACCTAAACAACAACAACAACAACAAAGAAACCATCCCAACAAAGATAGGCTATGGAATTGAACAGAGTTATCAAAAGAAAAAAATGGCCAATAAATAATTTTAAAATATTCAACATCTTTACCTGTGAGGGAAATGAAAGTTAAAGCTAATTTGAGATGCCATCCTATTCAAGTCAGAATGGTTATCATCAAAAAAATCAAGACAAATGCTGACCAGGTTGTAGGAAAGGGGAGCCTTTATTCACTTTTGGTGGGAGTATAAATTGGTACAGCCATTATGGAAATCATTGTCAAGGTTTTTAATATAGCTACAAACAGATCTATCCCTTTACCACTTCTGGTAATATACATAAGTAATTTACACTTCACTGTAGAGATACTTGCTCATTCATATTTATTGCTGGTCTATTCACAATAGCTAGGAAATAGAATCAGCTTAGATGCCCATAAACTGATGAATGGATTATTAAGATGTGACATGTATACACAAATGCTATTTTATTCATATATAAAGAAAATTGAAATTATGAAATCTACAAGAAAATGGATGAATCTGAAAAATATTATACTAAGCAAAGTAATTCAGGCTCAAAAAGATAAACCCCACACCTTGTCTCTTATATACAAATATATTTTCTTTAAGTCTGTGACTTTTTTATTTTCTTCAATATCTCTTGAAAATTATGCTTAAAGTGTAGCCCATGTCAAAATTTTCAACTTGTTCTTTGAATTGTACTTTTTGTGTTTTATTTAAAAAATCTTCACAATCCAAGAATGCAAAAGTTCCCAATATTTTATCCTAGGTTTATAGTTTAATCCTCATATTTAAGTCCATCTAAGTTTACTTTTTATATGGCAAATGATATAGAAAAAAAGTTTTGTTTTATTCTAGTTTGGTTTGCATATGAACATCCAATAGTCCTAATATAATTTCTGAACAAAACTATCCCTTTCCCTCCAAATTTCTTATGAATCTTTTTGTCCAAATCATTCATTCATTGGTAGAATATTGTTCTTTTGCCCATTATTTATGCCAACACTTAGGTGCATTAGTTATAGTTTTACAATAAGACTAGATGTTGGGTGGAATAAATTCTGATTTTCCTCTTATTAGTTTGTGCTTTTCTAGGGCTTATGAATTTTAATTTCAATTTGTGAATCCCTATAAAAATACTTGCCTTGATTTTGAATAAGAATGCATAGAACTTATTAATGAGAATAGAAAGCTGTCATTACTGCATTGTACTATATGGACAAATACTATATCTGTATTTTAATAATTTCCTTCATTTTTACCATCAACGTTTTGTTTTGTAGTCCATATGTATTGTGAATATTTATGTATTCCATACATATTCACAAAAGACAGTACCTCTTCTTTTTTCTTCTCCTTTTTAAAAATATTTTATTTATTTACTTATTTGAGAGAGAGAGAGAGAAATAAGTAGAGAGAAAGTGAGATAGAGAGAATGGGTGTGCCAGGGCCTCCAGCCACTGCAAACAAACTCCAGATGCCTTGTGCATCTGGGTTATGTGGGTTCTAGGGAATTGAACCAGGGTCTTTTGGCTTTGCAGGCAAATGCCTTAACTGCTAAGCCATCTTCTCCAGCCCTCTCTCTCTCTTTTTTAAAAGTAGGGTCACTCTCTAACCTAGTCTGACTTGGAATTCACTATGTAGTCTCAGGGTGTCAGGGTGGCCTTGAACTCTTGGCAATCCTCCTACCTCTGCCTCCCTAGTGCTTGGATTAAAGGTGTGCTCCAACTCAAACAGCATCCTTGTGTTTTTAAAGACAGTGTTCTACTGTGTATCTCATGCTTACCACCTCAACTACCTGAACAGTCCTTCCAAATATGAGTGCTGTGATTGCAGGCATGAAGTAACATATTACTATGCCAAGCCATTCATATCCTCTTCAGTGAGTGTTGGCAGTCTGTTGTTCAAAGAATCGTTCCATGCCATGGGCTTGTTATATTAAGTAGCATAACTTTTCTCTTAATAGTCCCTATTCTTTTAATGTCTGGAGACATTCTAGTTATATTACTTTTCCTATACCACAGTATAGTAAATTGAGTGTATCATCCTTTTCCCCCTAATGAATCTGATTGATTTTAGTTTCAGTGGTTTGATTATATTTTTAAGATTAAGTTTTAAATGTGAAAAATACTCATAACTGACAAAAGTGATTTAAACAAGATGTTGTGAAAGGACCTGCTACTCAGTGAAAAATCAGAATTTGACATTTGAGAATAGTAATTGGAAAACAACCATTTCATGCTTAGACTCCTAAACCAATTGCATATGTATAATTACACATTAATATTATCTATTCAAATGGAATTTGACTCAGCGTACATCAGTTACTTTTCAATATCAAATAACATAATAAAACTTTTCAAAAGTAAAAACAATTGAATATTATTTTCTTAATATTATTGTCTACTATGTGAAAAAGAGGTTATATTTTACAGCAATAAGAAATACTGGGTTCAGCTGAGCTGCACACATTTCTGTTTTTACAGGATTTCCCATATTTTGAAATATTACAGAGTCCATCTTTAACTTCCAAGGGAGAATACAAAACTCAACATTTTCCCAATTTATATGACTATTGGGATACTTTTTTCATGGACCAACTAGAAGGGCAAATATTTAACAAAACATGTTTGGAGGAATGTTAGTAAGTGGGAGAGCTTTAAAGCCAAACAAACTTTTATAGCCTTGCTCCGGAAATGGCTTGTCTTCAAGCAAGAAACCTAAAGCCTATGAACTTCAGTTCAGTTTCAAATTGGGAATGGTCAGAATTCTCTTGAGGTATGAGGAGAATTAGAAATCGTGGCTATAGGGCTGAGCATGGGGGTGGGTGATATAACTCAGTGGTACTTGTTTAGCATAGCTGTGCTTAGTTCCTGGCACTGAACTGAACCATAAAGATGGGTGAGCACCTGTAGATGGTAATAGCTGTTCTGTGAGGTGTTAATAATCATAACTTACTTTCCAATACAATGCGGTATGCCAAGAAAATAGAGATTCTACATCTCTTACTTGTGCGGACATAGAATCAGTCTATATAATTTGGAATGATAATGCTTATATTGTTTTGAACAACTATAATGCCTTATCTATCTTTTGTGTCTGAATATGATACTCAAAAATGTGACATATGCTCTATCAGGTTCATTACCATTAGTTTAAGAACATCTATCTGTCAATGATTTTTATTCCACTTTGATCAATTTAAACAGTATATAGTGTCACTTTCCTTATTTGTAAGCTGAAGCTATTAGATAGGAATTTTCCTATGTGTGTACTTTTCTGCTGATCAGACTGCTTTTAGAAAGATGTGCTGCCTTCAATTAAATCTCCATCAGGCATATCATTACAGTTATCTCTCTCTTTTTTTTTTTTTTTACAACAAATTTAAACCACAAAAGTCAAAATGAGCTTAATCTAGCTTAATGAGAACCAACCTCTAGTCCTTACTTCCTCAACAGTACTTTTAATGTCTCTATTCCCCAGGCGACTATTTAAACTATAATGCAATTGAAGGTCCTGTAAGAAAACACTTCTGATCTTTGGCCACCACTCAGTTTCCCCTTCTTCCAAAGGAAACCTGGATCTACTGAGGTATGCAGGATTCCCTTGGAGTCCTATGTCCTCTGCCCCCCCACACAAGGTAATTTGGCTCAAGCACAGGAGAGAAGCTGCTTAGTAGTTCTGAGGGTAAGCAGAGTATTGCTGTGCAATTTCTGGAAAGAGCCTTCAGTCCTAAGACATTGAGGCATTGGAAGAGAGTTTGTATCTTCTCTTCTGATACTTGTCAGTAGTGCACATGATTCTGGGGCAGCCATCTCTGTAACAGCCTGTGAGTGAGGTCAAAAGAATAAGGAAAGGAAGGAGAGATGGCAAGAACTTGGAACTTTGTTGACACTGTTGGTAAGCTTAGGTACCTGAAACCTCAACTTTCTTTGCATTTCTGTAATATTGGGCAAATAATCTTAAATTATTGATATGTTTAAGTTTCTTTAGTATTTCTGTTATTTTTTAACAAGATACTACCAAATATTTAGCCTAGTAACCTGGTAGTTCATAACCTTATTTTAATACTTCTGTTTTTATTGCTCTGCTAGTAGAAATGAGGGGTGCTCAGTATTTTCAGATGCAAATTGAACAAATAACAGCCACAGTAAACAATTGTGAGGGCTATCTGAGGAGATAAATTATTTCCAGGAAGCAGGAGAGCTCTATGTAAGTACAACAAGGTAATATTTATGATGAATGGCAGACTGGCAGGAAGCACGAATTGTTAATTATTTTCTTATGAAAGAACTCCATTATTTCATCTTACAGATGTTTTTATTTGGTAAAATTTTGTTAAAAATTATCTACTGCCTTTAATGTGTTCTTTTCATCTAATCAACTAATTTTTGGTGAACAATATGAGACAATATTTTTTTTTGCTAAAATGACTAGTTTGACAGATTTCTTCTTACATTCATGCAAAAAAGATACTTGATATTTACTAGAATTGTGTACATTTAAGGAACCAGCAAACTATCATTGTTGGAGGACTTAGAGCACAGGGCTGATATTAATTAATTACCTTTGAGGGAAGAGGTTGATCAAACTCACAATTATAATAAACAGAAACTATATTTCACAGGTCTCAACTTAATTTTAATAGCATTGGACACAAATCAGATCATTATTTAATGCATTATTAAATGACAAATTCTGCATGTGGGCTGTCATATCAGAGTTAGTATGTAAAATCTGGGTGTGGTAGGGCACACCTTTAATCCCAGCACTTGGGAGGTGAGGTAAGAGGATCACCATGAGTTCAAGGGCCCCTGAGACTACACAGTGAATTCCAGGTCAGCCTGAGCTACAATGAAAAAAAGAAAAAAAGAGTATGTAAACCACACCACAAACATGGTGACTTTACTTACTTGTAGCAATTACAATATCACAATCTCAGGATGGAGTATTTTATGTCACTTACTAATATAGATGCAGACCTTACAGGAACTTCAGTGATTTTCAATTGGTAACTTTTCAATCAAATGATATTTTCTTCCCTGAAGATGTGTAACTAGCACATTGTCAGTAGCCAGTAACAAGACTCATCCTTGGGAAGACTTCCAAATGTGGTACTGAATGGTTGTTATACCCAGTCAAGTCATGATTTCTTGATAATAAGTTGTGTTTGTCTATTGTTGTTCACTTTAATATTGTAAACTATGCCACTAAGAAAACTGCTTTGATTTTCAGCCTCATCATTAGGACAGGCGAGTCAATCATAAAAAGAGATCTGACATACTTTATGAGTAAAGCCAGAAAGACTTGGAAATATCTTAATTCCATATTTTCCCATTATAAATACAGCCAGATCTATTAAAGTTAAGAATTTTTTGACTCATAAAGATACGACAATTCTATCATATCCAAAGAGGCCCATTCTTTTTTCCTGTTAGAGAATACCAGTGTTTAATTAGTTGATTTTACTCTTTCCCTTTTTTTCTTTCTCCACCTATGAGAGTAAACACCCCTTAAGAATATCTAGTTAAGGGTCTCAAGTTATTCAGCGACTGGGTTTCAATTGGGTTTCCTACATTTTGAGTTCCCGCTCTACACCTAGAGACCTAAGTAAATATCTAAAATTTTAAATGAGTTCAAAATTATTGTAATATACCCTTGTCCTGAGAACACCTTTGGTAGCATACTGGTGGCTGTCTTACTATTGGAATAGATTAAGTTTTTTCTTCTTCTTCTCTAAGAAGAAATCTCATCCTGAATGTGATTTCATTGACTCTTCACCAATCATCTTCAATGCTAAGAACATTGGCCTACATATAATTGACTTGAGTATGTCAGAAAACACGTAGACTCTGAGTAGTAAGAGTCACTTGTGTATTATTTAGGAGCACATTGCACTAGGGATGCTTCATCCTTCTGCATACCACTCTGCCTTTGCTCCTTGCCTTCACTGGCACTCTCCCCACCTTCCCAGATCAGCAATCTATTCCAGTGTTGGCAAATAATAACAGCCCTTGAGAGCCACCCTGAGACATGTTTTGAAAAAGAAGAGTTGCATGAGCTCAGAACTTGATGTATTGCACTTACAGTTTTAATATTTTCCCTAAAGTATATGCCATGATTTGCCTCTAGGATAGATAATTGCATTTGCAGACTGTGTGTTCATATCTTTATTTTTATACACAATTTTATAAACCTATACATATTCAATTTGCAGGATCATCTTCTATTACTGGGTTATTTTCATTTTTGAAACATAACATTTATATCTATATCCTAAAATATCTTTTTAATGCTACTTACCACTTGCCATGCATATGTACTTCTGATTTCCACTAGACTATGAGCTAGCATAAATTGTATAAATACTACACACTGCTCATGGGTAAGAGCACACTTACCCATTGGTACTTTCACAAAATGCCTTTCATGGTCGGTGTGTGAATGGCTTTTACATCAAGGATGATCATAATTTGTAGGGTTTGCAAACCCTAGTAAAATATCTGGTACTGAGATCCCTGGTCTGGGTTCCCTACATGAGATGGTGTGCAGGCAGGTACAGCTTGGACTGAGTAGGCCAGACCTCTGCTCTCCTGCTCCTCCTAGTTCCCTGGTCAGGGTTACTTGCAGACAGTATGTGGGTGGGCATGCCTTGGAGTGAGTAGGCCAGGTCCCTGCTTCCTGTCTCCTCTCTGCTCCCTGGTCTGGATTCCCTGCACTGGACTTTGTGCAGGCAGGCTCTATGGCATGAAGTGAGTAGGTCAGATCCCTGTTTCCAGCTTCCCAGCTCCCTGGCCCAGGTACCCTGGTGGGAAGGGGTGTGGGCAGGCAAGATGAGGAGCCAGTAGACCAGATCATGGTTCCCTGGCTCCTCCCAGTTCCAAGGTCCTGGTAGGTCCCATTGTGTCTTGCTTTGGGAGGCCTAGTCCCTGAGTGGGCTCTGGAATCAGGTATTTTGCCCTGGTGTTCTGACTGGCCACAGGGTACCAACATGCCTGTTTACCTGAGTCTGAGGGTGCATGGGCCAAAGAATGAAAACTTGCTTCCTCCTCAATAAAATAAACAGTCTCCCTAATATGGGTACACAACATCAAAAAAGCCAATGAAATTAAAAAAAAAAACAACAAAAAAACAAAACTGAGAGATCTCCACCAAGGACACCTAGTCCTATAGTGGAAGCCTTCAATGAGATCATAGACAAGTCAACAGAAATTCACTCCCCAAATGAAAACACAACAACCAATGAAACTATGTTCAAAAGAATCATTGAACTGGAAGCAAACCATCAAAGAACCAACAATTATATCAATGAAATTGAACAGAATTGTCTCCTAGAGTATTCAGCTTTTGATAGTAGTCTTGATTGAAGAAAACATTAGAACATTCAAAAAAGATGTGAATGAACTGAAGGTGAGTCAAGAAATGGAAGATCTCAACAACCTATTAATTAAGCTTAATGAAGACTTGATCAAATGCAAGAATGAACTTTAGGAAGCATCAAGAAAATCAGAACTCAAACTGAAATTGTACCTCAAAAAAGAGACGGACATGATGCAAAATAACAATGCAGAAAACAAATATTGAATAGAAATTATAAAAACCTCTCTAGAACCCCTAAACAACATAGTTACTCATGTGGAAGACAGAACATCTGATCTGGAAGACAAGACAAGAAATTGATCGGGAGGCCAAAAACTTCATTAAGTTCAAAAAAATCAAGTGACCATATTACAAGGGAACTGTGGGAAATACTAACATGACCAAATTTCTAGATCAAGGGTATACCAGAAGGAGAGGAAATCCAGACCAGAGGCATAGAGAACATATTCAACAATATTATTGAAGAAAAATTTCCAAATCTCTTACAAGAGAGGCCCATCCAGATACAGGAAACCCACAGAACACCAAATGGACAGGACCAAAGAAGAAACTCTTCAAGGCACATCATAGTTAAAACTCTTAACAATGAAAACAAAGAGAGAGTGTTAAAAGCAGCAAGAAAGAAACAACTCTCAACATACAAATGCAATCACATCAGAATTACCTCAGATTTCTCAACAGAAACACTGAAAGCCAGAAGGGCCTGCAATGGAACACTTCAAAGTATAAAAACCTATGGATTCCAACCCAAGCTGGTCTATCCAGTAAAAGCATCCCTCATAATAGATGGTGAAAGCAAAACATTACCTAAAAACGTCAACTCTATGATTATATGAACACAAAGCCAAACCTACAGACAATACTTGAAGGGATAATCTACACATAAGAGTCAAACAACCAATCTCAAAAGCCAATAAGAAGATTACAATAACCAAAAATAGACCCGGCTCAACATAGTACAAAACACAAGAAAACACCAAACCCCAGAAAACACTTCATCATGGAAGGGATTAATTTAAAGCTCACAGTAATAACCTTAAATATTAATGGTCTTAACTCACCCATCCAAATACACAGGTTATCAGGATGAATAAAAAAACTAGACCCTTATATCTGCTGTCTTCAAGAAACCCACCTCATAGCCAAAGATAAATATCTCCTCGGGGTGAAAGGATGGAAATTGATATTCCAAGCAAATGGGAATAAAAAACAAGTAGAGCCAGGTATGGTGGCACATGCCTTTAATCCCAGCACTCGGGAGGCAGAGGTAGGAGGATAGCCATGAGGTCAAGGCCACCCTGAGACTCCATAGTGAATTCCAGGTCAGCCTGGGCCAGAGTGAGACCCTACCTCAAAAAACCAAAACCAAACAAACAAAAAAATCAAACAAAAAACAAGCAGGTGTTCCTATATTAATATCTGATAAAACAGACTTCAAACCAAAGTAATCAAAAAGGACAAAGAAGGCCATTTCTTAGTCATCAAAGAAATGATCTAAAATGAGCACATCACAATCATAAATATATGTGCACCAAACACAGGTACACCACAGTTTATAAAACAAAATCTACTTAACATAAAACAGAAATAAACACCAACACCATCCTAGTCAGAGACTTCAATACTCCAATATTATCAATAGACAAATAATCCAAGCAGAAAATCAACAAGGAAATAATAGAGCTCAACAATATCATAGATAAGCTAGACCTAGCAGACATCTACAGAACTTTCCACTTCAACTCTACAGAATACACATTCTTCTCAGTAGCTCATGGACCCTTCTCCAAAATTGACCATATGTTAGGCCATAATGCACTCTTCCATAAAGTCAGGAGAATTGAAGTAATTTCCTGCATTATATTGAATCACAATACTTTAAAGCTAGAAATTAAACACAAAAACACATTAAGAACTCCACCAGTTCTGGGAGACTAAATAACACATTTTTAAACAATGAATGCATTGTGGAAGAAATAAGAAAAGAAATTGTAAAATTCCTAGAATTGAATGATAATGAAAACAGAACCTACCAAAACTTATGGGACCCAATGAAGGCAATCCTAAGTGGAAAATTCATAGCACTATATGCCTTCATTACAAAGACAGAAAAAATCCCAATTTAATAACCTAACTGTCCACTTAAAGGCCCTGGAAAGACAAGAATAATCCAACCCAAAGAGCTCCAGATGGAAAGAAATAATCAAGATGAGAGCAAAAATTAATGAATTGGAAACTAAGACAACAATTTAAAAAATCAATGAAATGAAGAGCTGGTTCTTAGAAAAAATAAACAAGATTAAAAAAACTCCTGCCCAATTTGATCAGGGAAAAAAAGGGAAGTCTCAAATTAACAAAATCAGAATTGAAAAAGGAGAGATTGCAATAGTCATCAATGAAAATGGAAAAATTATCAGGGCATCATTCCAAAACCTCTACAAAACAAAATTGAATAATCGGGAAGAAATGGATGAATTCCTAGACACATACCACCTACCAAAGTAAACTCAGAGCAGATCAATCTCCTAAACAAACCTATCACTTACATGGAGATTGCAAAGGTCATCAAAAACCTCCCCAAAAATAAAAGTCCAGGATTGGATGGCTTCTCATAAAATTCTACATCCTAAAAGGCAGAACAAATGTTTGAGCCTTCACCAGGCCCTTAGAGGAACACCTGAGCCACAAGACGCTGGAGAGGGTATGATGAAGACTGACCTTAATCTTCTACAGCTTCTCTCTCTGTCTCTCTCTCTCTCCTCTCTAACTCTTTTATATTAGTTATCTTTTTCTTCCTTTTCTTAGTGGGCACTGACCTGTAACTCCCAGTACCAGCATGTAGCTATCATCCACAATGAGCTTTTTTTTTTTGTCACTCTATACCTTATTGTTTTATTTTATTTATTTATTTTAATTTTTTAATAATTAGTTTTGTATTCAGCAAATACAGTCAGTTTGGTACCATTATTAGGCTCATCCATGACCTACCCCCTCCACAATGAGCTTTTGATCAGAGAGACCTACACGTTTTCCTAAAAGAAAGACAGATTTCTGTCAGAGTACTTGATGACCCACCAAAGGTTAGTGATAAGACCGTACTGCTGAAGACACCTTATGTGATTGACAGGTAAAATGGAATGGCATGACTGAAGCTGGAAGAGAGTCAGTCCCCAGACAGCCAGCGCATCTAGTGCCAGAAGGTGCTACAAGGGTGACTGGGGGAAAATGACCAATATCTGTCCAAGCAACTCAAGGTCTAACCTACTTAGCAGCAAATAACCTGTCATGATGCTCACATAAGTGCAATAGTGGTGCACAGCCATGGTGGGGAACCAACTACTCTTGATTTGGCCAACTGATCCCCTCAGTGGTACAGGACCCATAGCTGGATCTGGGAAACAAGTCAGAACCATATCCAAACACAAGCCTGCTCTCCATTATCAAGCTACCACCAATCGTGGGCTACAAGAGGGCTTACACCTATTAAATTCTCTATAAAAAAGTAAGGATTATCTCATTTGTCTGGTTCTAACTTACTCTCCATTGGAGAATCTGCTTCTCTTTTTCAGATCGACGCAGATCCTAAGGAGAGAGCCACGCCAGCATACCTCAAAAGGGCCCTGGATGAAACTAAGAACAATTGGTGAAAAAAGAAAGGGTGCTGTTTTCTTGGTGAACTGGGTACCAGCACAAGGGTGAAGGAGATCAGCACAGAGAAAAATCAACTACTACCAAATCAGAGATCCAGAGACCCAGAGGCCCCCAACACCTCATCACTGAAGCAGACCAAAAATGAACCTAACATGGCTCAGGGAAATTTTGCAGAAGATGGGGCAGAAAGAATGTCAGAGCCACATATTGGGTCATGATGTATAGAGACATTTATCCTACATATAACTGTGGGATAACTCCAGAATGCATGACCCATATACCTCAACAAGGAGGGGCCAGGGGGAGGGGGTAGGACTTGGATAAGCCTAACTAACAATGGTACTTAATTGACTGTGTTCACTCAGTACAAAACTAATAAATAAAAAAAAAAAACCTAAGCAATAAATAATCAAATAACTCACTGCAAAAGTGGGGCAGCTATCTGAATAGGGAGTTCTCAGAGGAATAATTACAAGCGGCTAACACACACTTAAGAAAATGTTCAACATCCCTAACCATTAGGAAAATGCCAGTTAAAACAAGTTGACTGTATTCACTGAGTACAAAAGTAATTAGTAAAAAAATAAATAAATAAAAAGATCCTAGCAGGCTGTGCAAAATACACACCTATAACTAAGCATGGGAAATTGAGACAGGGTTGATTGTGAATTCAAGGCCAGCCTGGAAATAAAAAAAGCTTTGTCACACAGAGTGAGAGGTAGGGAGAAAGAGAAGGGAAAAAGCATAAAGCATAATAAATGTAAAATACAAGTTGAATTTTAATTATTCAATAAAAGTTTGGATATTTTTATTAGCCAGAAAAAAAAAACCAACTATGAGATTCCACCTTACCCCAGTATGGATAGCAAACATTAAAAAATCAAATGAAAACAAATGTTGGCAAGGATGTGGAGAAATGGGATCACTCATATACTGTTGGTGGAAATGTAAGGTGGTACAACCACTATGGAAATCTATATGGGGACTCCTGTAAAGGATGAATATATAGTTACCAACAGACCTTGTTATTCCCTTACTGGTTACTTACCCTAAAAGCTCCACACCTCAGTTTAGATATATTTGCTCAACCATGTTTATAGCTGCTCAATTCATAATAGCTAAGAACTGGAATCAAGCCAGGTGTCTATCATTGGATGAACGGATATCAAAGATGTGGTATATCTACACAATGGAATTCTACTCAGCAGTAAGAAAAAATGGCACAGTGAAATTTGTAGAAAAATGGTCAAACTTGGAACACATCATACTAAGTGAACTCACATAATCACAAAGTCAATTGTCACATGGTCTCACTCACCTGAGATTCCTAACCTGGATCAGCCCATGTTGCTGACATACTTGAATGGCATCTCAAGGCTTGGACAATAGGGTAGGTAGGGCTTGGGGGAGGGGAAAATATTGCAAGGGTGATACAAAACTGAACCCAAATTGAGCTGGTACTATAGAATCCTATATCCTGGAAGTTAGAATAAAAGGTTGAACCTTCAACAGGACCTTAGGGAGAGCATCTGAAGCGAAGGGCCAGAAAGAGCATGAGATAAAGCCTAACCTTAAATTTCTGCCATGTCTCTCTCTCTCTCTTTTCAATTTTCCCTTTGTGCTGGCCTGTAATTCCCTGTATCCAGCTGCTGTTAACATCCACAACAAGCTGTTGGTCAGAGAGACCTACAAGGTATCCCAAAATAAACAATACAGACTTCTGTCAGAGCACTTGATTGCCTGCCAGAAGTTAATGGTAAAATGCTACTGCTGAAGACACCATACATGGTTGGCAAAGATCATGGGGAGACCTGATTGTAATTCAGAAGATAGCCAGTCCCCAGACAGTTAGCCTGTCTAGTGCTGGAAAGTGCTATATGAGTTACCTGGGGAAAGTGGCCAACATCTATCTGAGCAACTCAAGTCTAAGAGACTCAGAAGCAAACAACCTGATGTGATGCTCACACAAATGCAATAGTGGCACACAGCCATAGTGGGTAACTAACTGCTCTTGGATTGGATAATAGATCTGCTCAGTGGAAAGGATAATCTATCTCGAACTGGGAAACAAGTCAGAATGATACCCAGATAACAATTTTGCTTTCCATTGTCAAGTTCCCACTAATCTTGTGATATAAAAGGGCATACAACCTTTAAATTATCTCTAAATTAATAATGGTTATCCCATTTAACCAGTGCTGACTTAACTCTCTGTTGGAGATTATGCTTCTCTTTTTCAGATGGGAGTGGGACCTGAGGAAATAAACAACCCAGTGCACTTCACCCCAGCCCCAGTTTAAACCACAGAGGAACTGGGGAAATGAGCAAGAGTGCTGCTTTCTCAGTGAACCTGATATCAGCACAAGGGTGAAGGAGATAGACACTGAGGACACTTAAAACCTACCAAAGCAGTGATTTAGAGGCTCCTAAGAGCCCATCACTGAAGTAGACTTAAAATGCACCCAATGTGGCTCAGGGAATTTTGCAGAAGGGGCAGAGGGAGATTGTTAATGCCACAAGTTGGGACATTATGCACAGAGACATTGCCTCTCCCCCATAATTGCCTTCTGTCCCACAACATATGACCCACAATCTCCATGGGGTTAACCTGTATTCCCAATGAGGAGGGCCTCCTCAGAAAAGAGGCAGGGATGAGAGAAATGATGTTACCAACATGTGTTGTTTATATACTAGGTATGTCCATATCTAATAAAAATAAAGTTAAAAAATATCAGATAGAAAAAAATTTGGTACTGAGTAGAATTTCAATGAAAATTGAATAAATGAATGAGTGTAAGATAAAAGTATATGACAGTACAGCAGTGTTACTTATGAGTGACTTTGAAAAAAAACTTCTCATAGGCAAATGTCTCAGAAGTGTATCTCTTTAGTATATACATTATTGACAGAGATAGTCTAGTAGGAACTTTGAAGAAAAGATATTGGAGGACTGAGAGATGAGACTCATCCCCAGCTAACCTGTGTAAATATAGAACACCCGAATCATAAAATTCTACTCCTGCTCCATTACTTTCTGGATGAAACTTTGATTAGGATGAAGACAAAGCTAGCCTAGATGTTAATGCTGCTTTCTCCCAGTATTGACTGAGGATGAGCACACCACCTCTTTATTTGAGTATTAAGTATTTTTTGTTTTATAATTTCTGTCCTACACGTTCTTCATTGTGTGTGTTTCAATTCTCTGATTTATTTCAGAGACTGAAAAAGTGCTAGAGATGGTGCCCAAGGCATCCATAGAAAACAATTTTTCCAGGTTCCCCATACACTGCAGTTGGTAGCAAGATGGGGTGAAGAGCAGAGTGGGATGGATGCTTTTTATTGCACTTATGCATTTCCAAGAGAACAGCAGAGCTGATGATTTCCTTAGATGCTAGAAGCCAAGTGTTATCTTGCAATGCCTCAGAGAAAGACTGAGTGATCCATTCAAGAACAAAATGTTCTATACTGTAGGAGTACACACATAATGTTTTACATGCATGAGGATGGAAATGATACGTGGAAGTGATTTTCATACTTGAAGTTATCTGTTAAGAGCTAAAATTTATTTTTCCAATTCAGTAAAATTTATTTTTCTGATAAGAGTCTTATATTATGTCATACATTTCTCTTGTTTTTCAAGAAAGTGTGTTTGATATCATTTAAATATTGTGTATGGATGTTTAAATTTATAAAAGATGGACTATTTCATAAATGTCATAAACAATCTGCCATAATGTGTCACAGTAATAAGCTCAAAAATTATATTTGTATTTGGTTTATTTTATACTGGATGGTTTTATGCTCTTTTAGTTTGAAATTTCTTATTCTTTTGATATTTTAATTTTTCTTACTCTTTTGAATTATATGAACAGCAAAAACCATTAGAGCTTCCTGTGGACAAGAAGCAGATTCCACTTATAGGTTTTTCACATCACTGAGTATTCATTTACTTTTAGTTTTTTAAATTACTGGTTACTTACAGCATTGGTAGTATAGTTATGTGGTAATAGAAAAGATGTAGTCTCCTGAGGAAACTGAATTTTTTCTATTGAATTCAAAGAAAAAAATACTAAAAGATGTTATGGTATCAGATGTAGCCTTGGTTTATATTATGAAAATTCAAGTAGGATTGACACTTTGAGGAATGAATTCTTCATTATGGGGATTATTTCTTTCCATGCTGCTTGTGCATTCACTGTACCTAAGCAGTGCATTGTCCTGAGCCCTGCAAGGTTCCTCTGCCAAGTTTAGTCTTCAGGAATAGAGGAGAAAGGTGTTGGGAAAAGCATGCTCACAGTGGTCATTGGTTGGTGAGCCATGAAGGAACACAGTATATTTTGAGTTGAACATGGTCTGCATCTCTGGAGGGTTACCAAACCATCAGAAATGACCATTCCAAGTTGTACCTGGCAACAAAGGCATTTTTTGAGAAGTTTCTTTCTTTCTTTTCTTTTCTTTTCTTTTTTTTTTGTTTTGTTTTTTGTTTTTTGAGGTAGGGTCTCACTCTAGCTCAGGCTGACTGGAATTCACTATGGAGTCTCAGGATAGCCTCGAACTCCTGGTGATACTCCTACCTCTGCCTCCCGAGTACTGGGATTAAAAGCATGTGCCACCACGCCCGGCTTGAGAAGTTTCTTTTTTTATTAGATATGGACATATTTAGTATGTAAACAACACATGCTGGTACCAACCTTTCCCTCCTCCCTGACCTTTTATGAAGAGGCCATCCTCATTGGGATGTAGGTCAACCTCATGGGGACTGTGGGTCATGCATTATGGGAGAGGGGAGAGAGAGAGGCAATGTCTCTGTGCAAGATGTCTCAATTTAGGCTGGAGAGATGGCTTAGCCATTAAGGGCTTGCCTATGAAGCTTAAGACCCAGGTTCAAGGCTTGAGGCCCCAGAACCCACATTAGTGATATGCACAAGGGGCAGACATATCCGGAGGTCGTTTGCAGTGGTTGGAGGCCCTGGTGTCCCCATTCTCTCTCTCTTTCTCTCTCTCCCTCTTTCTCTCTCTGTCTGTTGCTATCAAATAAATAAATAATAAAACAAAAAAAATTAAAAGTCCCAACTTGTAGCTCTCACATTCTTTCTGGCCCCTCTTCTGTAAAATTCCCTGATCCATGCTGGAGTATTTTAAATCTACTTCAGTGATGGACATGTAGGAGCCTCTGGATCTCTGGTTTGGTAGGTGTTGAGTCTCCTCAGTGTCTATTGCCATCACCCTTGTGCTGTTATCAGATTCTCTAAGAAAGCAGCACTCTTTCTCATGTCGCCAGTTCCTCTGTGGTTTCAGCTGGGGCCAGGGTGAGGTACACTGGGTTGTTTATCTCTCAGGTCCAGCTCCCATCTGAAAAAGAAAAGCAGATTCTCCAATGGAGAATGAAGTCACCACAGCTTAAATGGGATAACCATTGTTAATTTAGAATTTAAAGAGTGCAGACCTGCTTATAGCCCAGGTTGGTGGGATCTTGACAATGGAAAGCAGAATCATTATCTGGATATGATTCTGACTTGTTTCCCAGTTCCAGATATGGTTTCCTTTCCACTGAGCAGATCTGTTAGCCAATCCAAGAGCAGTTGGTTACCCACCATGGCTGTGGGCCACTATTGCACTTGTGTGAGCATCACGTCAGGTTATTTGCTTCTGAGTAGCTTAGACTTTGAGTAGCTCATGTAGCACCTTCCAACACTAGATGGGCTAATTGTCTGGGGACTGGTTCTCCTTGGGATTTCAACCAGGTCTCTCCATGGTTCAAGCCAACAGCTTGTGGTGTCTTTAGCAGTACGGTCTTACCATTAACCTCTGGTGGGTAATCAAGTGCTCTGACAGAAGTGTTTCTTGTTTGTTTTGGGAGATCTAGTAGGTCTCTCTGATCAATAGCTCATTGTGGATGTAGACCACAATTTTTGGTGGTTTCTGTATCATATCTTTTCTTTCTTTCTGTGTGTTTGTGTGTGTGTGGGGGGAATGATTATAGAGAAAGGAGGGTCAAAAATTGTATGTTATTTAGTACTATTTCTTGTTTTTTTTATTGAAACAAAGAATTTAGACAAATAAGGAAAAACCTCATGCCCAAAGCCTTTGGGAAAGGATTGTAACCCTGTTTGCCAGTATGCTCTAAGTGTATTGGTCTTGGCCATGAATTCCTCAAGGATTGTAAACCTGTTGGCAGTATTGTCTGAGTATTGGTCCAAGTGTAAAGCTTTTGGCAGTATGCTCTAACTGCGTAGTGATCTTGAGCATGAAATAGATCAATCATTGTAATGTAAGGAAATAATCACTTCAAGTGAGGTTTAGCTGTGAAAGGGAGATAATACTATCACTGCATAGAGATAAGGAGATTCAACAAGATCATGTATATGTAGCGTTAAGTATTTAAGCACTACAGCTTTTATAAATAATGTCCAAATTATATTAAACTTTATTACTGTATTGGTTTTAAGGCTCAGTAATCCCTATGGAATGCCTCCTTTGATTTTAGTTTCAGATGAGGTTCAGTGTTTTATTGAGTTTCCAAACTTTTATAGTCCTTTTACTAGAAAGGCACAAATGTGTTTTGAAATATCTGTAGTTGGGATGAAGAAAATGGAGGGCAGAAAGACACTACTCAAGTTCCTTATCTTTGCTCTACAAAGCTCTGAGTTTACTTGGGAAAAGAATATTTGGCCAGTTTTATCTATGCCAAAGCAGGTCTTCTAGATACCACACTATGTAATTTCCATAAAAGTAATAGCTCACATTGATAGATTTGGACTGTGTATGCACATGTATTAATGTCTGTACTTTTTCTTTTTAAGTGTTTTGAGGTAGGGTCTCACTCTAGCTCAGGCTGACCTGGAATTCACTATGTAGTCTTAGGGTGGCCTTGAACTCAAGGCAATCGTCTTACCTCTGCTTCTCAAGTGCTGGGATTAAAGGCGTGCACCACCACACCAGGCCCAATGTCTGTATTTTTTTTTTTTTTGTACTTTCATGCTATAGCTGGGTAAGAATAGAAGACAAAGTTTATCTTAAAGTATTAGCTCTATAAATGTCAGACAGTATAGTAAACACTGGCAATACTTCCATGAGATTATTTCCGTACTTAGTAGACATATACACATATCAGACATTTGTAAATGAGGAAACCACTTCACCAATTCATCAATAGATAAATAACTAGATAAATGATAAAACTTCTACCCATCAGACCAATGTGTTGCTATCATAACAAATAAGTAAAAGCCACCTACACTGAAATAGAAAAGTTTCCATGAAACATTGAGTGAAACTTAAGTCTAAGGATGAAGTATGACATGAGCCCATTTAGGTTAAAAGAAATGCTTATGTAACATTTGTATGCCATATATATATATGGTAATATTTGTCACATAAATAGAGCAGAAACTGGAATGATTCATGGTTTTTGTGAGTTTGGGGAAGAAGGAAATGAGTAGAATTCAAGGAATCACTTGCTTTGTGCTATCACTTTCTGCATTATTTGACTCTTTTAGATGAATGTATTTTTATTTTTCTTCTACACATTCTAAAAATGATGAAGAGACAACAAATTATCAGAGCCAGAAAATTATATAAATCTTTTCCATTTTTTTAATTGTGATAAAATTAACACTGCATAAAATTTGCTATATTGTTTTCATTTGGTTTATATTATTTTATTCTATTATTATTATTATTATTATTATTATTATTATTATTATTTTAGTGAAAACAAGAGAGAGAGAAGGGGAGAGAGAGAGAGAAAAAAAACACTGGCATACTAGGACCTCAGCCCCTGCAATCAACCTCCAAATGCTTGTGCCATCTAGTGCGCATGTGTGGCATTGATCCTTGTGCATCTGGCTTACTTGGGATCTGGAGAGAGATCAAACAACAGGTCTGTAAGCTTTGCAGGCAAGTGCCTTAACTACTAAGCCATCTCTCCAGCTTTGATTTATATTTTATCTTAATTAATTTTAAGCTCAGTGACATTAATTGCACCCACACTGCTATGTAGCCATCATCCACCTATTTCTAGAATTATTTTTACCTTGCAAGATAGAAACTCTTGCCTATTAAGTAACTCCCTATTCCTTCTTTTTCTAGCCTCTGGCGACCCCTGGTCCATGTTCTGCCTCCATGAACTTGAACCCTCTTAGGTACCTCACACCAGTGGAGCCACAGAGTGTTTGTCTTTCTGTGATTGACTTGTGTCATTTATCACAATGTCTAAACATTCATCCATGTTGCAATATGTGAGAGTTCTTTCCTTCCAGTATATGTGTGTACTACGTTGTGTATCTATTCTGTAAAGTTCTGCACATTTATACGTGTGTATACATGTTCACATGTATTTGGGCACATATGTGGAGGCCAGAGGTGGGCATCTTGTATCTTTTTCAATCACTCTCCATGTTAATTTTTGAGACAGGATTTCTAATTGAACTTGTAGCTCACAGGTTTTGTTGGACTAGATAGTCAGGGAGCTCTAGGGATTTTTCTGTCTGCCTACCAGCATTAATATTAAAGGTACTTGCCATACCAGGCGTGGTGGTGCACGCCTTTAATCCCAGCACTCGGGAGGCAGAGGTAGGAGAATCGCCATGATTTCGAGGCCACCCTGAGACTACATAGTGAATTCCAGGTCAGCCTGGGCCAGAGTGAGACCCTACCTCGAAAAACAAAAACAAAAACAAAAATAAAAACAAAAACAAAAGAAAACAAACAAACAAATAACTAAATAAATAAATAAAGGTACTTGCCATCACAGCTGGATTTTTACATGGGCACTGGGGATTTAAGCTCCGGGCTTCATGCTTGCATGGCAATTAATTTACTGATGGAGCAATCTCCCCAGCTATTTCATAATGTACATTTTAAAAAGTATATTTCAATTAACTTAGTATGTCAATACATGAGAATAAGGGGCTGCATTGTGTTATGAACTTTTAACATTAAAATACAGAGCAGAATTTAAGAACAGACAATTTTCTTGGGGATGGGAATGTCGTGAAGTACTTGCCTAGCCCTGAATGTTATGCCAATGCTGAAATAAATAAATACAGTAAAAAATAAAGTTCATAACTTTCCAGTTATCTCATAGGAATTGAATAGTCTCTCTGAGAGTTTAAATCAAAGCTTCCCTTTCTGTGTCATTGGCATATGGATAAAAAAAACTGGAAAACTAAATATGTGCTCTTAGAGATGGAAGAATAAGTAATCAAATTAAGACCAGACAGGTATGGCATAATTTCACAATTTCTGAGTCTTTTGTAAAACATTTTGCCACAAATTAATTTGTTAGTGCCCTTTTATTTAAGTTCCTGAAGGAACCAATTACATGGTTTTACAGTATATTTTACAAGAGGAGTCATTAGAAAGACCAAACTTTAAACTTTGCCTAGTTTATCCTGTATCCAGAGGAATAACCAAAATGGCATTATATGAAAGAATGGAAGAAATTGAAAACAGTGCATTGCAGAAGGCTAACAACTTATCACCCCTATATGCATACTGCCAAAAGCCAAGTAGGAGTTCCTTTCACGTTTTATTATTGGTTAATTATGTCAGGAACTCTAAAGCAAGCAGGATGTGAAAAAAGAAGAGAGAAAAAACCAGAACTTTCCAATGCTTTCTTTTCTTCGCTAAATGCTTCCTGGATGGGTATCTATGATTCATCCATTCCCAGAATACAGGCTCCAGGTATTCTTCCAAAATAATTATAGATTTTTGTTTTACTGTGTTAGTATGGGATACATGTGACAGCTCATTTTCACATATCAGAATATTATATAATTTTAGACACCAGTTGAAGTAATTGTAGCAAGGCCACTGCCAGTGCAGGTGTGAGGGTCTATGTCTTAACTCGCTGTGGCATATGCACCTCGGTGTTGTCCTTCTGCCCCGGCTCTCCTCATTCTGTTCCCTTTCTCTGGATTTCCCATCCACCCATGCACTTACCTGCTTTTAGTCTGTGATTCTCACTGGCAGCAGCAGTGTCCCCTTTGACTTGTTTTGGCAAACACTTCTTTTATTTTTCAGACAACTTATCAGTATCAGTACTAACTGTAGTCTTTTCTGTTCTCAGAGAGAATCTGCGGGGAAAAAGCTGAGAAATTATGAAGAAAATGAAATACTGCATTATGAATGGAAATGCTGAAATTATTGAACAGAATTTTTTATGACTGGAAGTTTTCTGATTAAAATTTTTTTCTCTTTCATTTATCCTTTATTATACTTTGGTTAGTACCAAGAAATGAGGAATGAATTGCTTATATCTGACCATGTGGTCCAGAAGCCTTTGGGATGGTTTGTGTGAGATTTAAGTGTAGTTTAAGGAATGATTCTGGTGTGACCTCAGATGAGATTGCCTGTAAGAACACGGACATTAGGGGCTGCTTATGAGGATTCAGATGGAAATGAGAAGTCTGTTGGGAATTGGATAGGTGCCCATTTTTGTTTAACTTATGGTAAAGAATTAGTCTGCATTTTGTCCATGTTCCAATATTTTGTGTAAGGCTGAGTTTTAAAGTGATGGGATAAATAACACTGTAGAAGAAATTTCCAGGGAACGGAGGAATCAGGATCAACCACAGGCATTGCTAGTTATTACCTAGGTTTATAGTGGGAATTACAACTAAAGAGCAAAAGATAAACAAAACAAATGACAATTTTGGCCAGTAAAGCAACACCTTCATAGTTGAAGCCATGGAATGTTTGGTGGATAAAAAGATTAGTATTAAGAAGTTGTATGTTTTCAACAGGACAATGGGAGTGATGTACTGAGTACACGTCAATAATTAGCCAGACTTCACCCACTGCAGGCCATGGCATCAACGTGTTAATTGGCTTGAAATACTGTACATTGAGAAGAGAGCTTGAGAGTACCCTGCAGTCATGGGGAAGTCTAGGGTAGTTTTTCTTTGCTTTCAGCCATCCGGGCACTTAGAGGGAACTATAGCTATGTTCCCAGTAAGCCTAGCTACTATTCAACCTGGTAGCACAACTTAATGTGGATAACAGGCATGCAAAATGCATTGTTACAGGATCATGGGGGTTTCTACCAGCTTCCAAAGGAAAGTTTAGGAGGTCTAGCATTGTGTGGCAGGATTAGATTCTCTGTAGCAACCCTGAGAGAGGCAGGGGTGCTTAAGGCAGTGAAAGGGAAGCTGGGGGCGCAGTGGAATCCCAGGAAGTCAGGTGTGCACGCATTATGGAACATTTGCTGAGTAAAACCAAGGGGAAGTAGAAGAATCAACTTAGGAAAAGTGTCAGATGGGTGACAGCCCACTGAGGCCATAGGGATGAGGCCGCCCATGACCTCCAAAGAAGGCCTTGGCTACTGGACATGGAGAAACACCGTTTAACATTTTCCCCACTGTGTGTGTAAATGTTTACCCTGTGTCTGTTCTACCATGGTGTGTTGGTATACACATTTAAAAACCTTATAATCATGCATCTATGAGTTTGTCATGAGTCCCAGAGGAATATTTTGACTTGGACTTTTGAACAATGTTAGAAATTCTAAAACTATTCATGCAGTATTTTGGGGTTCATGAGAGGTCCCCCAGAATTTATCAACCCCAAGTTTTGGATTCTGTCCCACCTTTAATAAAGAGTTAATAAAGAGACTCAAGAAGGCTACATTATGAATTATTAAGTTTATTTAGGGGGAAGTCACAAATTGTGCAGTTTATTTAACAGAGATTAGGATTTAAGAGAAACTGAGGCTTTTAAAGAGAGATTAGAGTAAAGCTGTAAGCCCGTGGAAAGTTCACTTGAGAGAAACTGAGGCCTTTAAGGAGAGACTAGGGTAAGGCTACAAGCACACGGAGGATCGAATTTAGGAGCTTGTGTAAGGAGATTTACAAGGAGCACACATGACATCTGCCATTTGCTTTCCTATGGAGGGGAGTTAAGAGGGCAGTGGTGAGGCTCAAGGAAGCCTAAGAGGGAACATGTCAAAGTAGAGACCCAGAAATTCAGTGGATAAATGAGTAATGAAGAGAGTTACACTCATGGCTACCTCCAGTTCAAGGAAATTACACAGGTAACAGGCCTGGAGTGAGAGAGCCCACGAGGTAGATCTAGAGTGTAAGGCAAATAAGCATGTGGTAGCTTTAGAGACCAGAGGAAGATCATACATGTAATCAAAATGGGAAGTTACTTTGAACTTTAAAGCAGAAGTAAGCAGAAAAGATCCCCCAGACCAAGAAGCTGCATGATGCTCTCCCCTCCCCAGCCAGGCTAAGTGAGGGGAGCCGCCAGACTCCCTTGTGTCCCTGCAGCCCTAGTGCAGAAGAGAGGCAGGCAGAGCCCAGAGGAACCAGAAAAGCAGACCAAAGCTGGGCCATCCAGATAGTGCACTAAACTGTGGGCAGCAGGGGGCGCTGTATATTAGTCTCTATCAGACATAGGTTATTTTTATGCCAACAGTTCAGTTCTTGTGCCAGGGCGAGGTGTCATGTGGGGTGGCACCTCCTGGTTCCCTCTGGTCCACAATATCTAACTGAAACTGTTGAAAAGAAGGTAGCTTTCTCCTATCCTCCTTCACTATGAGGGCTCTTATACGTTGACTCAATACACTTTGCATTATGAACATGAACGTTTGAAGGAGGTATTTCATATTCAAACCACAATACTCTTTCTCAGGCTCCAAAGATACATTATCCTCCCTTTCTCTTCTTAATGTCCATGCTTGCATCTATTTTCAAACCTTTTACGTCAATTTTGCTTGGAACAAGAAAAAAATAGAATATTTTCCCACTCATTAGTTAATATACAAACAAAATACAAAATAATATACAAAATTAAAATGAATCTAAAGCAAGATTAACTGCTAGTGATAATGAGTATAATCTATGTTTCACAAATTATTATTATTAATTCTAATACATTGCATTTGACTCATGTTTTATTTTCTTACATCAGTGCTGATCCCATAGTGTGTTGATGAAACTCCAGTTCTGCCATGATATGAGAATTGCTATATATTGACCTTATATTTTAGGCTATTTTCTCTTTAAATTGTTACAGGAAATCTTGGGGCACTTAGTAATAATCCTGGAACCCCAAATCCTGAATTCATGTCGAAAATTTAGCTAAAGAATTGGCAAACCAGACTGAGAAAAATTATTTTTAAACCACCACATTTTTATTCAAATATATCAGGGATGCAAGGGAGAGGAAGGGCTTTGGGTTCTAGGGACAAGGAGGAAAGGAAGAGAATGTGGTCTTGGAGAGGAAGAATATACCATGTAGTGCAGGAGCCCATGTAGAAGAACAAACATGGGTCCTAGAAACAAACAAACAAAAAAAAAAAAAAAAAAAAAAGAAAAGAAAAGAAAAAGAAAAAAGAAAGAGGGGTTTTGTAAAAAGAAAAGGCATGTACTTCCACAGCGATGAAAAAACCATAAAAATGGTAATAAAAAATATCCCTTCCCACCTTGGTGTTCCGGGTGGGAGAGATGTAATCTTACCACCACAAAGACCCAGGGGTAGAGTTGTAGGCAGCCTAAGAGCCAGAGGGAAAAGAAGTTTTCTCCATGGGCTCAAGTAAGGTATCTTTTGGAGTTTGCACTCCGGAAGAGAGTAGCACACCTGCATCAGGTGAGTCAACTAATTGGCTTAGGCTCAGAGAAGAGTTCCATTCATACCTGGGCAGGGTGAGAATTCAAGCTAGAGAGAGAGTGTGTGTGTGTTTTAGGAGGAAAAATTATGATCTTTTAAATCTCAAAACTTATCAATGTCTGTGCAAACATAAAGATTTAACCAATAAGAAAGTTTATTAAATAAATTTGGGTCAACTTTTGGAAGAGCTTATTGTTTATTCATGGTTCTTGTGACAATGAAACTAGTAGCTACAAAAGCCACATAGGATCCCTTAAGCCAAAACACCTCAATATTTACTTGTTACCTTCATCTTGAACCTTTCAAAACAAATCCTAGCTGATCAATTGGTGTTCACATCCATAATGTCACATAGCCTGCCAACTCTTCCTAAGGAAATTCTGTGAAAGAGAATAACCTACCTAATAATAAATTAGAAAAAAAAATTATCACTTCACTGAAAATCAACAGTGTGCATCTAGTGATATTGGCAGACTCCAAAGGTTACATTGTAAAATAAGATAAATTATAACTACCAATTGAGTGGCTAAAGATAAGACCTGAGGGATATATTTAAACTGAGGAATATAATTGTTTTTTTTTCGGAATGTCATTGGTTAGCACAACACACTTTATAATGGAAAATTTTTATTTTTATCTTATAAAACTAAAAAATAATTGATACTATTTACTTAAGAAAGCTTATACTTTGGTAAACACATATTTGTTGAGTAGAGTTAGAAGCTTTATAACCATGTGGCATCTGGACAAAGTTCAAAACGATTCTAAAGGAAATGGGTTGATTCCTTGAGTACTAGTTAGCTACATTTGAATCCACTTTTCTAAGAGTAAAACTCAAGCAGACATCTGTACCACTTCAACTTTTTTTGTTTATTTCTTTTTCTAGAGAGATCAAGAGAGAGAGAGAGAGAGAGAGAATTGGCATGCCAAGGCCTCAGCCACTGGTACAAACACCAGACACTTGCGCCACCTAGTGGGCATGTGTGACCTTGCATGTGCCTCACCTTTGTGCACCTGGCTTAGGTGGGATCTGTAGAGTAGAACATGGGTCCTTAGGCTTTGCAGGCAAGTGCCTTAACCTCTAAGCCATCTCTTCAGCCACACTTCAGTTTCCTATTAAGCAGTGTATTCACTCATACACTGAAAGTAAAATTTCATCTAAAACATGAAAAAATTTTAGGCTATACAATTGTATACAATTCTATACAATGGCTGTATAGAATACTTTACCCTTCAATCTGGCAAATTTAGAAATATTTTCAATTTTACATTTTGTATACTGAGAAGATTAAAGAGCCAGGATTAGTATTGATTGGTTCATTAAGACCTATAAGAAAAACTAATTTATTTATTTACTGATTTGAGAGAAAGAGAAAGAGGCAGATAGAAAGGGAGGGAGAGAGAGAGGGAGAGACAGAGAGAGAGAATGGACACACCAGAGCCTCCAGCCACTGCAAATGACCTCAAGGTGCATGCTCCTTGTTGAGCATCTTTTGGCAGACAGCTGTTAGTACTGGGAAGACTCAAAACTCTTCAAAGTGCTTTGAGACAAGTTGATCATGCTCTCCCAGGGTCAGGGAGCACTGTGGACAAGGGGCAGAAGTAATGTAATGTAAGAGCCATAGGATGAGTAGGAAAGATTTAGAATGCTTGCCTTCAGAACATGAAATAGCCATTGTTTTCACCACCTCACAACTACTATCATTACCTGCACAAGGCCTGACCAATATTAGGCCCATGAAAATTCTGTCATAGATGAAGAAAGAGGACAAAAAGAAAAGATAACAGAGTACAAGAGGGACTCATTAGAAAGGAAGAGTTCCACAGAAGGGGAATTAGGGACAAAGAAGGTAATAGGAGGTTGTGATACTCAAAATATATTATGTATACATATATGAAAATGTCAATAAGATATTCAACTTCGCATTATAGTTAAATAACTAAAGATACATCTTCCAACTGCTTTTAGTACTTGGCATCTCTCATAGTTACTCCTATTCTGCCCCCTCTGATTTAGGAGCTAAATTTAGAAAAATTTAGAAAGGACATCCACTTTACTGTTGTGCATTAATAATGATAGAGATTATAGGAAAAGTGACTTTTAAAAAATTATTGAGGAACCAGGTGTGGTGGTGCACACCTTTATTTCCAGCACTTGGGAGGCAGAAGAAGGAGGATCACCATGAGTTCAAGGCCAAACTGAGACTACATAGTGAATTCCAGGTCAGCCTGGGCTAGAGTGAGACCCTGCCTTAAAAAAAAAACAAAAAAAAAATATTGATGACTTTAATATATGAACACATTGCATATGTCCATATATTGACTGGTCATATTGCCATTGTGTTATGCTCTCATGCCCCCTCTCCCCAACACCTATTCTGATACAGGAAATCCTCAGTGGTGTTGTAGGTAATCACTGTGGGGTCATGAATGCACCAGTGAGCCCAGTGGTGGGGGTCAGTGACTTAGAGTACATGTTCCTTCCCTGAAGCTCTGATAGTCTTTCCACTACCTCTTCTAATGCTCCCTAAGCCTTGGAGGGTGTGCTATAGGTTTCTTTTACTGTTGAGCTCTATGCAGCCTCAGATTTTCTACTTTGATGAGTTTTGTATCTCTTCGGTAGCTACTGCTAACCCCCTGCAGGAGGTTCTCAGGCTAGCACTTAGATCTGCATTCATGTGTAAGCTGCCCCTTGTCTGTAATGTCTCCTGGGCCCTGGTATTTATAATAGGAATGACGTGTCTTATGCTAAACAGTCAGGAAGCCACTTTTCCCTACCACTTAATCTGTCTTAATAGACTTAGAAATAGGAGTTCCACATAGATTTTTGTTTATATTTGCTCTTCTGTCATCCTAATAGAGACTTTTGTTACTGTTTTATACAGTGTTGTAAAAGTTCTGTTTATTACTTGTAGTAGTCACATTCCAATTGATGGGATAAAACCCCTGCAAGAAGCAGCATATAGAAGGAAAGGGTTCATTTCCACTCACATTATCGAGTGGAAGTTTCATCATGGCAGGGAAAACCTGGCAGAGATTCAGCCAGGGTATCACATCTTGTCACAACAGCTGGGAGCAGACAAGCTGGATTATAAAATCACAAGACCCACCCCAGTGACACATCTTCACCAAAGATCTACTCTTCAAAGGCTCCCCAGCTGGGGATCAAGTTTAAGGCTTAATCATAAACAATGAGACTATGGGGGACATTTTATATTTACACCATTACATTTGTTCTATTCTTTATCCAGTTGATCTCTACCTCAATAAATCTTATTATAGTTATTTTCCTATACGCTTAATTGGTTACCTCACTTATTTGCAAAGCACTTTTAGTGACCCTCCAATGTACAAGAAAAAATATTAAATTCCATAATCTATCCATCAATCTTCAAAATGAAATTCCCAGGTTCTGTGTCCATGGGTTCAGCAAACCATTGATGAAAAACTATTTGGAAAATGTTTCACTCGTACAATGTAGGCAGACTTATTGGTGAGCACTTTCACCAAATAATGCAATGTTGTAAGTACTTACATAGCACTTGCATTGTATTAGGTATTATAAAAACATCTACAGATAATTTATATGGTAGAATATATATGTATATAATATGCAAATATGTCATTTTTTTGATAGAATCATGAGGAAGATTCAAGGGTTTTGGTATCTTCTGAGGGATCCTGGAACCCCTTACAGAAAATTGACATGATTTTATATTTGTAAAATTTCATTATTTCCAACAACTTACTTTACTCATGGAAAAATTGAGCTTTGGCATCATTGTGAGTACACACCATGGTTTAGCCAGGACTGGTGATGTAAATTTGTAATCCCAGCAATCCAGAGGTTGAGGCAGGATTGTGAATCACCTACCCCAGCCTGGACTACCTAACAAGATCCTTTCTCATAAAACAAAACAAAACAAAAAATTAGAAAATAAAGACTGGGCTGGAGAGAAAGGTGAATGGTAAAAGGCTCAAAGCCTGAAGGCCAAGGTCCAATTCCTCATTACCACATAAATCCAGCTGTGCAAAGTGGCACATGTATCTGGAGTTTGCAGTGGCAGAAGGCCCTGGAGGATCCCATACTCACACTCTGTCTACCTCTTTGTCTCTTTTTGTCTCAAATAAATAAAAGTATATATTTTTAAAGTTAAAACAAATGTTTTGTGAAGTAATTATTCCATTTTTTCTCTTTTCTTTTGATTTAAAAATATTACTTCTTTACCTAGCTGGGGTGTAACTTTAAAGAATCAAGTGCATTTATTTCAATAAAACTTACCGTAGGTCATAATAATTCCCTTACATGAAATGGAATAGTCACAGATTGCTATTGAAGGTTTTGAAGGTGGTTTAATTCTATTATTCTCTTCATAAATTATTTTTCTTCAACAGTACTTAAATGTTGTATTAATATTTCACTTATAGGATTTTTGTTTATATATGGTGGTTCTTCTCACTAAATTATAAGGAACTCTAGGGAAAGTGTTTTATAATTTGTCTACCGTCTAGCAATAACTTTATTTTTGATCTTTGCTACCATTACCGGTGACTTAATTGAAAGTAAAATTAATGTCCCTGTGGTTCAAGTGGCTAGAGTTAATAGTCAAAACTGGGTATCTATACACTCCCTGTAGTGGTTTGATTCAGGTGTGCCCTATAAACTTAGGTGTTCTGAATGCTAAGTTCCCAGCTGATAGAGATTTGGGAATTAACACCTCCTGGAGGGAGTGTATTGTTGTGGGCCGGCTTATGGATGTTAGAGCCAGTTTCCCCTTGCCAGTGTTTGGCACATTCTCCTGTTGTTATTATCCACCTTATGTTGGCCAGAGGGTGATGTCCACTCTCTGCTCATGCTATCGTTTTCCCCTGCTATGGTGGAGCTTCCCCTCAAGCCTGTAAGCCAAAATAAATCTCTTTTTCCCACAAGCTGCTCTTGGTTGGGTGATTTCTACCAGCAATGTTGAACCTGACTGCAACAGTAAAGTGGTACCTACAGTGGGGTTGCTGCTAGATACCTGAATGTGTGGCTTTGGCCTTTTGGAGCTGGTTTTCAAGAGGAATGTGGAAAAATTTGAAACCTTGGCCTAAGAGATGCCTTGCAGTGCTGTAAGTATGTAAGTGGTGTAAGCTTGATTGACTATTATGGTCTGAGCAGCAAGACCTGAATGCAGTAAGAACTATGGACTGTGAGGTTTGGCTTATGAGGGTGAGAAAGAGCTTTGCCTGAACTGGGCTAGCAGTTTGTGTAAGAAGCCTGCTCTTTTGCCCCTGTCCTAAGAAGTTGTGCAGGGTTACTTTGCATAGAAATGAACTGGTGTGAACAGAAGGATATGGCACAGAAAGAAAACTCTTTGGGTGAACTGTTGCCCGTTCAGCTGCAATTGAGAGATTACAACCTTGAGACTGGGCTAGCTATCCTGCACTGGGGTAACAGGAAGAATGTAGACTCTTGAAGGAGCCTGAGCGCTCAAGGAGTGTCCTGTTCTCTGAAGTCTGCTTTATCCCGCCCGCTGCCTGCATTAACAAATTGGCACCCTACCTGGTATTGTGGAGCATAAGAAATGCAGGAAAGGAGGGTCATTGAGTTTGCAACACAGTCTTGTGTTTTGGAAATGGCCATGGGCATTGTGTAGCAGGTTTGCTGGTTGCCTGCATAGAGACCCCATGGGGCCATGAGGGTGAACCGTGGATTGTAGTGGAGACCCAGTGGAGATGCCAGGACCATGAGATGGCTGCTAAGGAAAGCTGCTGACCCCAATGAAGTTTTCCAGTACTGTGAGTAGTCTAGCTGGACGGGCAGAATTGGAATGCCAGAGGCATATTGCTGGTTAGAATTATTGAACTTGGAGATTTGTCACTGGCTAGAGTTATTGTACTTGAAGATACAGAGTTTGATGTTTGCCCTGGTTGTTTTAAATCTTGTATTGGTTGAAGATTTCTTTGCTATGCTCAATGCCATCTTCTGTAATGTGAATGTTTATTCTGTGCCATTATGAGGTTTTTTAAGGTTATTTTTTGGTATTATGGCTCAGTTAAAAGATCTTGGACTATGGGGATGTATGAACATCATTGGAATTGATAAAATCTATGGGAACTTTTAAAGTCAGATTAATGCATTGCATTTTACTTTATGTATGGTTATCAGATTATCAGTGGCAGAATGTGGTGGTTTGAGTCAGGTGTCACCCATAAACTTCAGTGTTGTGAATGCTAGGTTCCCAGATGATGGAGATTTGGAAATTAATGCCACCTGGAGGGAGTGTATTGTTGGGGGCTGACTTATGGGTGTTATAGCCAGTTTCCCCATGTCAGTGTTTGTCACACTCCCCTGTTGCTATTGTTCACCTCATGTTGGCCAGGGGGTGATGTCCACCCTCTGCTCATGCCATCATTTTCCCCTACCATCATGGAGCTTCCCCTCGAGCCTGTAAGCCAAATTAAACCTGTTTTTCCCATTGCTGCTCTAGGTTGGGTGATTTCTCCCAGCAATGCCGAACCTGACTGCAACATCCCCACACACATACACATTTCAATCAAAAATTTATAAATAAATCTAAATCATATGCATCAGAAATTATGTTATTAAGGAAAAATTCAAGCATACATAAAAGTATATAACATATAATAATGAGTTCCTATGACTCCTCATCTGGATTCAGTCATTATAAACTCATAGACTCATTCATCTTTAATGTTTCATCTCTCTCCTCTATGCATTGTTTTAAATTTGATCCTAGATAGTGTATCAACATAAGAAATAGTTATAAAGATACTGCCAATTAGAAAAGAGATAAGTACTAAGTGGTTAATAGGACTATTACAGAAAGTCTGAATATAGTAAAGTAAATCAAAATTTTGTAGGCTAAAATAATAGTAGACACAGACATATAACATCTTTTCTATTTCTCAAATATTCAGATATTCTAGTTATTTTCTCTATAAGTATCCATATGGTCATTTTCAGCAATGAATGGAAAACTGACTTCTACTTGGATTATAGCTTATTTGCTTAAATATATCTTTATCTCTGAAGTTAAAATACTATTATTTAAAGTGATAATGTTTTTATTAATTGATTAATTAATTTGAGAGGTAGGGAGATAGAGAGCAGGAGGAGGGAAAGAATGGGCACACTAGAGCCTCTAGCCACACTGCAAATGAACTCCAGTTGCATGTGCCACCTTGTGCATCTGGCTTACATGTGTTCTGGGGAGTTAAACCTGGGTCCTTCACCTTTGCAAGCAAGCACTTTAACTGCTAAGCCATCTCTTCAGGCAAAGGTCATCATTTTTATTTCTTTTTAATTTTTATTTTTTTAAGTTGAGAATTTTATTATTTTTATTTATTTATTTATTTTTTTGGAAAAATTAAAACACATATAATGTTGGTGAAGGTATGAGGAAACTGAAACACTCATATATTGGTGGTAGTTTTGAAAAGAGGTACATTCACTTTATAAAATATTTGGCATTTCCTCAAAGTATTTTTTTTTCATTTAGTTTTTTTTTTTTTTTTAGTTAGTTTTGTATTCATCAAATACAGTCAGTATGGTGCATTATTAGGCTCATCCGTGACCTACCCCCACCACTTGGCCCCTCCTTGTTGAGGTATACGGGTCATGCATTGTGGAGTTAGCCCACAGTTATGGGTAAGCTAAATGTCTTTGCATATCATGACCCAACATGTGGCTCTGACATTCTTTCTGCCCCCTCTTCCAAAAAATTTCCCTGAGCCATGTTGGGTTCATTTTTGGTCTGCTTCAGTGATGAGGTGTTGGGGGCCTCTGAGGCTCTGGCTCTCTGATTTGGTAGGAGTTGATTTTTCTCTGTGCTGATCTCCTTCCCCCTTGTGCTGGTATCCGGTTCATCAGGAAAACAGCCCCCTTGCTTGTTTCTCCAATTTTTCTTAGTTTCAGCTGGGGTCCTTTTGAGGTATGATGGGGTGGCTCTCTCCTCAGGATCTACATCTATCTGAAAAAGAGAAGCAGATTCTCCAACGGAGAGTAAGTTAGCACCAGGACAAATGAGATAACCCTTACTTTTTTCTTTGTAGAGAATTTAATAGGTGTAGGCCCTCTTGTAGCCCACAATTGATGGTAGCTTGATATTGGAGAGTGGGCTGATGTTTGGATATGGTTCTGACTTGTTTCCCAGCTCCAGCTATGGGCTCCCTAAGAGTGAAGGGATCAAGTAGCCAAATTGAGAGCAGTTGGTTCCCCACCATGGCTGCGTGCCACTACTGCACTTGTGTGGGCATCACAACAAGTTATTTGCTGCTAAGTAGGTTAGACTATGCGTTGCTTCGACAGATGTTGGTCATTTTCCCCCAGTCGCCCATGTAGCACCTTCTGGCACTGGACGCGCTGACTGTCTGGGGACTGACTCTCTTCCAACTTCCAGCCATGCCATTCTAATTTGCATGTCAATCACATAAGGTGTCTTCAGCAGTAGGGTCTTACCACTAGCCTTTGGTGGGTCATCAAGTACTCTAATAGAAATCTGTCTGTCTTTTAGGAAACCTTGTAGGTCTCTGTGATCAAAAGCTCATTGTGGATGATAGCCCTATGCTGGTTCTGGGAGTTACAGGTCAGTGCCCACTAAGAAAATGAGGAAAAAGATAACTAATATACAAGAGTTAGAGATAAGAGAGAGAGAGAGGGAGAGGGGAAGTGAGGGAGGGAAGATGTAGAAGATTAAAGTTAGTCTTCATCTTATCCTCTCCAGTGTCTTGTGGTTCAAATGTTCCCTGTAAGGGCCTGGGGAAGGATCAACCATTTGGTCTGTCTTTTAGTAAGTAGAAAATTATGGTACCATTGCCATTTGGGTCTAGATTTGTGTTTCCCACCCCTTTGATGCCCTCCCATCCCTCCCCTTCCATCCTAGTGTCTAGTCTAGGAGATGCTTGCTGGGTATGTAAGGTATCTTGGGTAGATTCAGGTTAGGAGCTATAGATGAGTGATACTATGTGACGATTTTTTTTCTGTAATTGGGTAAGTTCACTGAGAATGATCTGTTCCAGGTTCAACCATTTTTCCTCAAATTTCATTGTGTCATTTTTTCTTACTGCTGTATAGAATTCCATTGTGTAGATATACCACATCTTAGTTATCCATTCTTCTAGTGATGGGCATCTGGGTTGATTCCAGCTCTTAGGAATTAAAAATTGAGCTGCTATAAACATGGTTGAGCAAATCTCTCTAGCCTGTGGTTTGATGGTTTTAGGGTAGATGCCCAGTAAGGGAATAACTGGGTCTGTTGGTATCTCTATACTCAGCTTTTTCAGAAGTCTCCATATTGCTTTCCAAAGTGGTTGCACCATCGTACATTCTCACCAACAGTGGATGAGTGTTCCTTCTCCACATCCTCACCAGCATTTATTTTTATTTGATATTTTTGATGTTGGAAATCCTTATGGGGGTAAGGTGGAACCTCATAGTTTTTTTAATTTGCATTTCCCTGATGATTAGGGATGATGAACATTTTCTTAAGTTTATATTTGCCATTTATATTTCTTCCTCTATAAACTGCCTGTTCAGCTCTTTGCCCCTTTTTGTGAGTGGGGTGTTTGACTTCTTACTGTTTAGATTCTTGAGTTCTTTGTAGATTCTAGAGATTAGGCCTCTATCAGTTGGATATCCCGCAGATATTTTCTCCCATTCTGTGGGCAATCTATTGGCTTTGCTTATTGTATGCTTGTCTGTAAAGAAACTCTTCAGCTTCATGTGATCCCATTGGTTGAGTGACGGTTTAAGTTCATGAGCTACTGGGGTTTTGTTCAGGAAGTCTTTTTCCATTCCTATATCATGGAAAGTACTTCCTAAATTTTCTTCCAGTAGTATTCGAGTTTCTTGTCTTATATTGAGATCTTTGATCCATTTGGACTTGAGTTTAGTGCATGGTGAAATGTGTGGATCAAGTTTCAGTTTCCTGCATATGGTTATCCAGTTTGTCCAGCACCATTTGATGAAGATGCTGTCTTTTTCCCAGCCTATATTGTTTGGGCCTTTATCGAATATCAAGTAGCTATAGTTGCTTGACCCAAAGTCTGGGTCCTCAAGTCTATTCCATTGATCTATACTCCTGTTTTTATGCCAGTACCATGCTGTTTTTATTACTATGCCTTTGTAATATAGCTTTAGATCAGGTATGGTGATGCCTCCAGAGGTATTTCTTTTGCTGAGGATATGTTTGGAAATGCAAGGCCTTCTGCCTTTCCATATGAAATTTGAGATCATTTTTTCTATCTCTGTGAAGAACACTGTAGGGATTTTAATTGGAATTGCATTAAATCTGTATATTGCCTTTGGTAGGATTGTCATCTTCACAATGTTAATTCTGCCTATCCAGGAACATGGGAGGTCTTCCCATTTTCTCCAGTCCACCTCAATTTCTTTTTTGAGTTTTTTTATGTTTTCGTTGTAGAGATCTTTCACTTCCTTGGTTAATGTTATTCCAAGGTATTTTATTTTTTTTTTGTTGCTATTGAGAATGGGACTATGTCCCTTATTTCTTCCTCTGTATCTTTGTCATTTGCATAAAGGAAGGCTACTGAATTTTGTGCATTGATTTTGTATCCTGCTATTTTGCTATAGGAGTTAGTCACCTTCAGGAGTTTTGGGATGGATTCTCTCAGGTCTCTTACATATATAATCATGTCATCAGTGAATAAACCTCTTCCTTACCAGATTGCATCCCTTTTATTTCCTTCTCCTGTCTTATTGCTTGAGCTAGGACTTCCATTACTATATTGAAAAGCAGAGGTGAGAGTGGACAACCCTGTGTTGTTCCTGATCTGAATGGGAATTCCTCCAGTCTCTCTCCATTAAGTATTATTTGGGCCTTCGGAGCTTTGTATATTGCCTTTATTAGGTTAAGATATGAACCAAACATGCCAATTCTCTGCAATGTTTTGAACATGAAGTGATGTTGAATCTTGTCAAAGGCCTTTTCTGCATCTATTGAAATGATCATGTGGTTTTTATGTTTAACCTTTTTTATGTGGTGTATTACATTGACAGATTTCCATATGTTGAACCACCCTGTGTTCCTGGAATGAATCCCATTTGGTCAAGGTGGATAATGCTTTTGATGTGTTGTTGGATTCGGTTTGCAAGGATTTTGTTAAGGATCTTTGCATCTAAATTCATCAGGGAAATAGGCCGGTAGTTTTCTTTTCTTGTGGCATCTCTGCCTGGTTTTGGAATTAGGGTGAACTAGCTTCATAAAAGGAGTTGGGTAGCTTTCCCTGTTCACCAATTGTGTGGCACAGTTTGAGGAAGATAGGTTTAAGTTCTTCCATGAAGGTTTGATAGAATTCAGCTGAGAAGCCATCTGGTCCTGGACTCTTCTTTTTTTGGGAGGTTTCTTATTACTTTTTCAATCTCCATGAGTGTGATGGGTTGATTGAGGTGATTAATCTGCTCTGTGTTTAGCTTTGGTAGATGGTATGTGTCCAAGAATTTATCCATCTCCTCCACATTGCCCAGTTTTGTGGAGTTGAGGTTTTTGAAATAAGTCCTGATGATTCTCCCAATTTCACTTATGTCTGTTGTGATCTGTCCTTTTTCATTTTGAATTTTGTTAATTTGAAGCTTCTCCTTTTTTTGCTTGATCAGATTGGCCAGGGGTTTGTCAATCTTGTTTATTTTTTCAAAGAACCAGCTCTTTGTTTTGTCAATTGTCTTAATTGTTTCCTTCGCTTCCAGTTCATTGATTTCTGCTCTGATTTTAATTATTTCTTTCCTTCTGGAGCTCTTTGGGTTGGATTTTTCTTGTTTTTGCAGTGCTTTTAGGTGGATGTTTAGGTCATTGATTTGGGGCCTTTCTGTCTTTTTTATGAAGGCATTGAGAGCTATGAATTTTCCCCTGAGGACCGCCTTCATTGTGTCCCATAATTTTTGGTACGATGTGTTCTCATTGTTGTTCAATTGCAGAAATTTTGCAATTTCATTTTTTATTTCATCCACTATCCATTTATTGTTTGAAAGTGTGCTGTTCAGTTTCCAGGTGCCGTTGGGATTCTTGGTGGGTCTTTTGTTGTTGATTTCTAGCAATATAGCATTGTGATCTGAAGTCATGCAGGGAATTATGTCAATCTTCCTAAATATGTGGAGGCAGTCTTTGTGACCCAGTATATGGCCTATTTTAGAGAATGTTCCATGGGCTGCTGAGAAGAATGTGTAATCTGTGGATTTGGGACAGAAGGTTCTGTAGATGTCCGTTAGGTCTAAGTGATCTATGGTTTTGTTGAGCTCTCTTACTTCCCTGTTGAGTTTCTGTTTGGATGATCTGTCTATTACTGATAATGGTGTATTGATGTCCCCGGCTATGATGGTGTTTGTGGTTATTTCTGTTTTATTGTCAAGTAGGTTTTGTTTTATGAACTGTGGTGCCCCTGTGTTTGGTGCATGCAGATTTATGATTGTAATATCCTCTTGATGGTTCGTTCCCTTGATAAGTAGGAAGTGGCCTTCTTTGTCTTTTTTGATTATTTTTGGTTTGAAGTCTATTTTATCTGATATTAATATAGCTACACCTGCTTGTTTCTTATTCCCATTTGCTTGGAATACTGTTTTCCACACTTTCACCCTGAGGAGATGTCTGTCTTTAATGGTGAGGTGGGTTTCTTGAAGGCAACAGATTCAGGGGTCTAATTTTTTGATCCATCCTGTTAGCTTGTGTCTCTTGATGGGTGAGTTAAGGCCATTAATATTTAGGGTAATGACTATGAGATTTGATTTGACCCCTGCCATATTGTGATGGTAAATGTGGGTTGGTGTTTTCATGGACGTTGACGTTTTTTGTGCCTACTCTGAGTTTGGTTGTTGTGGTCTGCTTCTTGTAGGCAATTGTGTTTGATTATTTTTTTCTTCTCTGTGGAGAATTTCCTGAAATACTCTCTGTAGGTTTGGTTTTGTGTTCATATAATTGTAAAACTGAGTTTTGTCGTGGAATGTTTTTCTTTCGCCATCTATTATGAGGGATACTTTTGCTGGGTAGAGTAGTTTGGGTTGGAAGCCATAGGTTCTTAGAATTTGCAGTGTTTCATTCCAGGCCCTTCTAGCTTTCAGGGTTTCCACTGAGAAGTCTGAAGTAATTCTGATGGGGTTACCGTTGAAGGTGGTGTGCTGTTTTTCCCTAGTTGCTTTTAGGATTTTCTCTTTGGTGTCAATGTTTAGAGTCTTAATGATAATATGTCTTGGAGAGTTTCTCCTTTGGTCCAGTCTGTTTGGAGTTCTATTGGCTTCTTGTATCTTGATGGGCCTTTCTTTTAAGAGACTGGGAAAGTTTTCTTCAATCATTTTGTTAAATAAGTTCTCCATGCCTTTGGTCTGGATTTCTTCTCCTTCTGGTATTCCAATGATCCTGATATTGGGACGTTTAACTGTATCCCACAATTCCCTCATGTTCTGTTCACAGGAGCTTTTGAACTTACTGAAATTTTTGAACTCTCTAACTGTTTCTTCCATCTTGTCTTCCAGATCAGAGTTTCTATCCTCCACTTGGCTGACTCTATTCTTGAGAGCTTCTAGAGAGTTTTGGACTTGTTCAATTAAGTTTGCATTTTCTATTACTTTTCTATGTATAATTTGCATCCCTCTGTCAAGCTCCCTTTTCACATCGTTTTCTGATTTTCTTGATGATTCTTGGAGTTCATCCTTGCATTTCTTTATGTCTTCATTTAGCATGGCCAGCTGATTTTTAAGGTCTTCTTTTTTTTTCACTCTCCCTCAAATCTCTTAAGTCTCTTTGAAATCCTTCCATTTTCTTATCTAATCCTTCCAATTTCTTATCTATTTGTTCTAGTTTAGTGATGGCAGCATCCACACGATCATCGGTCCTTTGTTGTTTTCCTGCAAGTTCTACCAGTAGGTTGGTCAGGGTTGCATTGCTCATAGCTTCAATTTGGTGTTCTGGTCCTATTGGTTCTTCTATGTTTTGGTTAGATGTATTCATTGTGGGACTGGGTGATTTAACTGGATTTTCTTGCATTTGATTTTTCATGTTATTTCTTTTGCACTGTGTTATGCCCATGACAGAGTATGGGCAGGTAGGTGGGCGTATCAGCCTGGGCTCAAGAACAATGGGAATCTTATGCAGCCTGGGGCGGATGCCAATCAGCCTGGGCTTTGGCTCTCACTTGCCAAAGCTGCCTATCTACTGTCTGGCTGGGGCACCAAAGTTGCCTGAGTTCTCAAGTGGTAATATGCCAAAGCTTCCTGCGTTCAAGCTAGGAGTGGCACTGAGGCACCAAGCACTGAAGCAGCCTTAGCTCTGGCTGGGAATGCTGGGACCCGGAAGCAGCCTGTGCTCCCCCTCCGCAGGACAATGGCAGCTGGCTGGTGTGGCAGGCAGGTAAGGGATGGCACCTGAGCTGGCACAAGCGAGAGACAGAGTCTGAGCTTGAGTGGCACCTGCTGTGGGACTGGGCTCACTCACTACGTGGGCGAGTGGAAGAAAGAGCGGAGCACTCTAAGCTGCCACACGCAGGGAAAAATCGGCACGCGGTGGCAGCAGTGCTGGTGCCGATGTAGCAGCAGCGGTAGCGGCGGTGCTGTGAACAGGGTGGTTATTTGGGGTGAGGGGTGTCTACCTGCCCATGAGGGTATCCGCGATTCCCTGTTCCCCCGCCTCTGTGCCCTCCCAGATTTCACCTCCCTAAAAGCCACTATGTACCCTTAATATCTTGGCTTTCTTTTCCCGGGATTTGCAGCGCAGCTAGGTGGTTACCATCTTAGCCGGAAGTCCGAGAATTTTATCAGGTCCTCATTTTTATTTTTTATTTTATTTATTTTTTTTTCATTTTTATTTTTTATTTTATTTATTTTTACAGTCAGTTTGGTACTATTATTAGGCTCATCCATGACCTACCCCTCCCCTTAGCCCCTCCTTGTTGAGGTATACAGGTCATGCATTGTGGAGTTAGCCCACAGTTATGGGTAAGCTAAATGTCTTTGCATATCATGACCCAACATGTGGCTCTGACATTCTTTCCACCCCCTCTTCGGCAAAATTTCCCTGAGCCATATTGGGTCTGCTTCAGTGATGAGTTGTTGGGGGGCTCTGAGGCTCTGGCTCTCTGATTTGGTAGGAGTTGATTTTTCTCTGTGCTGATCTCCTTCCCCCTTGTGCTGGTATCTGGTTCATCAGGAAAACAGTACCCTTGCTTGTTTCTCCAATTTTTCTTAGTTTCAGCTGGGGTCCTTTTGAGGTATGATGGGGTGGCTCTCTCCTTAGGATCTACATCAATCTGAAAAAGAGAAGCAGATTCTCCAATGGACAGTAAGTTAGCATCAGGACAAATGAGATAACCTTTTTTTTTTATAGAGAATTTAATAGGTGTAGGCCCTCTTGTAGCCCACAATTGACGGTAGCTTGATATTGGAGAGTGGGTTTATGTTTGGATATGGTTCTGACTTGTTTCCCAGCTCCAGCTATGGGTCTCATACCAGTGAAGGGATCAGTTAGCTGAATTGAGAGCAGTTGGTTCCCCACCATGGCTGTGTGCCACTACTGCACTTGTGTGGGCATCACAACAAGTTATTTGCTGCTAAGTAGGTTAGGCCATGCGTTGCTTCGACAGATGTTGGTCATTTTCCCCCAGTCGCCCATGTAGCACCTTCTGGCACTGGACGCGCTGACTGTCTGGGGACTGACTCTCTTCCAACTTCCAGCCATGCCATTCTAATTTGCATGTCAATCACATAAGGTGTCTTCAGCAGTAGGGTCTTACCACTAGCTTTTGGTGGGTCATCAAGTACTCTGACAGAAATCTGTCTGTCTTTTAGGAAACCTTGTAGGTCTCTCTGATCAAAAGCTCATTGTGGATGATAGCCCCATGCTGGTTCTGGGAGTTACATGTCAGTGCTCACTAAGAAAATGAGGAAAAAGTTAACTAATATACAAGAGTTAGAGATAAAAGAGAGAGAGAGAGAGGGAGAGGGGAAGTGAGGGAGGGAAGATGTAGAAGATTAAGGTTAGTCTTGATCATACCCTCTCCAATGTCTTGTGGTTCAGGTGTTCTCTGTAAGGGCCTGGTGAAGGATCAGCCATTTGGTCTGTCTTTTAATAAGTAGAAAATTATGGTACCATTGCCATTTGGGTCTAGATTTGTGTTTCCCACCCCTTTGATGCCCTTCCCTGCCTCCCCTTCCATCCTAGTGGCTAGTCTAGGAGATGCTTGCTGGGTATGTAAGGTATCTTGGGTAGATTCAGTTTAGGTGCTGTAGATGAGTGATACTATGTGGCGATTTTTTTTCTGTAATTGGGTAAGTTCACTGAGAATGATCTGTTCCAGGTTCAACCATATTTCCTCAAATTTCATTGTGTCATTTTTTCTTACTGCTGTATAGAATTCCATTGTGTAGATATACCACATCTTAGTTATCCATTCTTCTAGTGATGGACATCTGGGTTGATTCCAGCACTTAGCTATTACAAATTGAGCTGCTATAAATATGGTTGAGCAAATCTCTCTAGCCTGTGGTTTGAAGGTTTTAGGGTAGATGCCCAGTAAGGGAATAACTGGGTCTGTTGGTATCTCTATACTCAGCTGTTTCAGAAGTCTTCATATTGCTTTCCAAAGTGGTTGTACCATCCTACATTCCCACCAACAGTGGATGAGTGTTCCTACTTCTCCACATCCTCACCAGCATTCATTTTTATTTGATTTTTTGATGTTTGCTATCCTTATGGGGGTAAGGTGGAATCTCATAGTTTTTTTAATTTGCATTTCCCTGATGATTAGGGATGATGAACATTTTCTTAAGTGTATATTTGCCATTTGTATTTCTTCCTCTGTAAACTGCCTGTTCAGCTCTTTGCCCCATTTTGTGAGTGGGGTGTTTGACTTCTTACTGTTTAGATTTTTGAGTTCTTTGTAGATTCTAGAGATTAGGCCCCTATCAGTTGGATGACCTGCAAATATTTTCTCCCATTCTGTGGATGATCTATTGGCTTTGCTTATTGTTTGCTTGTCTGTAAAGAAACTCTTCAGCTTCATGTGATCCCATTGGTTGAGTGACGGTTTAAATTCATGAGCTACTGGGGTTTTGTTCAGGAAGTCTTTTTCCATTCCTATATCATGGAAAGTACTTCCTAAATTTTCTTCCAGTAGTATACGAGTTTCTTGTCTTATAAGGTCATCATTTTTAAAATCACTCATATTTCTTCTTTTTATTTTCTTTTCTATGAAATGCATTATAGCATCTATAAAAGAAATGATTTATACTCATCACATTAGTAGGTATAAGTTCAGGTTCAGGAGCTTTTCAAATGCAATTAGCTTAAGAACTTCAAGCTTCATATTTGTTGAAGTTCTATAACAAAGCAGGATGTGTAGTCTCATAGGAAAGAAATCCACAGATTTCCATCCCAACCACAGGCATAATATGAAAGCACTTACTGACATAATTGCATTTCTTGTGCTCTTTTGGAATATCTGTACTATGAACTGTATTTTATTAAGTATATATCATTGTACAAATTTGTATATGTGCTATAGACTTAAGGAAATGTTTTTTATATAAGAATTTTCGGGAATAAAAGATGACTAAATTTAGGAGGAATGAAAGTATCAAATTATATAACAAATAAAGATGGATGGTAATACAGTTTTGAGATTTAAATATTGATTTTATTTTTCTGTTAAGTCAGGGGATATTTTCTAAATAGTGATTTTCACAAATTGCATTGGCATTAAATCTTACATTAAAATTCACAAGTTCTATATACATTTGTGAGTACAGACTCTCAGTAATAAATTATACCATTCCAAACAGAACATTACAACACTTGACAGAGATACTGGGTAATAGTGTTGTTTTATTTAAGATAGATATCATGGAGTAAGATAAATATATTGTGATTTAGGCCACTTCATTGGAATTCTAATGCTGGCAGTATGTGTGACTTTAGACAAGTCTTTAAAACTTTAAAGTCTCATTTTTATTTCCACTAAATTATCTTTAAACTTGTTTTGGTGTCAGGGCCCTTGAAAGGTATGATTTCTGCATAATATTAAGTCTCTATGATAATTCAATAAATACATTTTATTTTGCTGTATATTATAGTTATTTCTATTATATTTACTTTGAATTTTTTACTTTTTAAAAATGCTACTGCAAGTCTTGACAGCCTCATAATATTAAAAATTTTAAAGGCAGTTATGTTTCTAAATTTTGTTCTGTTAATTTGTAAATTGGGCTTTTTTTCAGAGAAAGCATGAGTATTGAATGGCATTTTGTAGCATTTTTCATATATCACAATATTAGTAACTGACAGTCAGGTATCCATTTTAGGCTCAGGGTCTCCAGAGTACAGGATCTTGATGAACATTCTGTGAGAACTTTTCAACTCAATTGCCCCTTATCACTGTCTTCCATGATTTGATATCTCTAGTTATACAGTGACTATCTATTTTGTTGGGCCACACATTGCACTGTGGGAGATCTATCAACATCAGTCTGATGCCTGGTCTGTCCTTCTGAGGTCAATAATGAGATGTGAAAAATAGTTTATAAAATGAGAGCAACAGGAAGACAGAATGTTTCATATGGAAGAAGGAAGCTCCTCTTGGGAACTGAGGATGGCATGAACTGTGGATGGCACATTTAAGGAAGAAGTATTCCCTAGAAAATATGAATCTTGAGAGAATAAGTAATTCAATGGATAGGGCAGGATTAGAGAATGTGAAGCAGGGCAGAGGATGAAGATGGAAGGACCTGATGGAAAATGTTGCTGGAGGGAACTATAGTTGAAATTACAGGACTGAGAATCAGTGGTTCAAGCTACACTGAGATAAATACATCTTCCATCTGAGATTGTGGTTAATGTCAAGAAAGAGTACTCATTCATTTAGTATGCTAGAAAGGGAAGGGCCTCAGGCATAATCATGGAAAACAAATAGCGCTTAATGGGTGGCATGAGAACACAGAACTGAGACCAAGACAGAAAAAAGAACAAATTAACCTAAGACCAAGATAGACAAAAGAGGGACGAGATAACCTAACAGATCCACAGTGCCAAGGAGAATACTTCACCACAACAAGGTGGTAGTAAAGTTTAGATGGCTCAGTGAAATAATATATAATGAGGATAAGAGGCTCACTTGGTTTGTAATTAGAGAGCCAGGGGTTTTGCTAATGGACTCATTAACCAGATCTAACAGTTATCAAAGCGTAGCTCTTCTTCCTTTTCCCCAACAACACTCCCCTTTCTGAATTACCTAGAAAAAAATCCCAGATAACACATCAATATCAGAAATGTTTTTAATATAGAAAAACAGTCAGAATGTACCTCCCCAGAGTGTGAGGAGGTGATGCATATGTGAGGTGTGTTGGTGGGAGGAGATACGGTGTGAGGAGAAACCAGGGAATTATTGTCTGTGAGAGCAAAACCTCTTATGCTGAAGGTTCAAAAAAGGAAAGACAGCCAGAAACAGGGAATGAACACAGAAAAGGCTGCCAATGGAATTTTTCATGACAGCAATGAAACAAAACAAAATCCTTCTTTCAGGACCGGCAAAGACATAACACAAAGGACACTCTCTCTTATTATGAACTGTAAGATTCCCAAATGAATACATTCTTCATTGATAAGCCCAGATCCTTATCAAGATAAAGAATAAAACCGTGACGGAAGAAAAATTAGTCTTGGAGGGTATAGGATAAGAAAGAGTTGAAAAACTTCCGAATAGTTAAACTTCAGAGAAAAGGAAAAGGGCTCTATACCAGGACAAGTAAACAGGACACTCGGGATGCTGCGGACCCAGCTGAGAGTAGCTGTATGGAGCCACAGGCACTCAGCACTTCAAGTTCTTGATCAGTCCATAGCACATGCATTTTCTATGACTAATCTGTCATATTGGGCCGGCTTCTTGTCAGGCAGGAAATACTTGACTCATTAGAGAAAATGCTCTTCTCAAAGTCCTTTCCTGCTTATGTGCTTGCCACATTTGAAGAGACCAAGAGTCTCCCGGTACCTCAGCAGCGTTGGCAGGGGTTACAAAGCAGCAGTAACCTTGAAGGGGTCCATTAGCTAGAGGTACCCTGTAAATGTTTTGCTCTATCCACAAAATGTTTAAAGTTGGGAAATGCTAAATATAAAACTAGATTTCCCTATTTTATTATAAAGCTTAAAGAACTCATGTTTTAGTGTCAGGAATGTCCCACAAGAGAATTTAGATGGACTCACATTCCCTTGTTCACCACAAACCTCAGCACATCTTTTCTCACTATCTTAATTCACTGATTTTTACTCCCTTCTGGAGAGGAAATGCTATTTATTAATAGAGTTATTTGTTTAGTGACATACTTTTACTTCTTTTAAGCCTCTTATTTTATTTTATTTTTTCTCAAGGTATGGTCTCACTCTAGCCCAGACTGACCTGGGATTCACTATTTCGTCTCAGGGCATCTTTGAACTCATGGTTATCCTCCTACCTCAGCCTCCTGAGTGCTGGGATTAAAGGTGTGCACCACCATGCCTGGCACTTTCACTTTTCCTAACTATAAATTATACATAAGACCATAGACATAATCTTTAAAGAAAAAGTTTAGGCAATTCGTTGATAGGCACATGAAGATCAATTTGGAACTAAAAGGCTTATCTATGTTCTCCCTTCAGTTACTAATAAAACTCTGCATCTCTGCTCCCCAGGTAAATGCCAGGCTGTTGTGAAAGTAGGAAATTGTGTGTGGCGTATGAAATGCCACCTTGGCCATTTCAATAGTCTGCTGGAGATCCTAAAGCCTAGCTTCTCATACAGTTTTCACGAACATTTACAAATACGAAGAGAACATCCCAGAACAGCCAGCAACTTACTAGACAATATAGCTTCTGGTCTGAGATCACAGTGTAAATCTTTCTATTTCTTTTGGTACTCTTCCTGATCGAACTTGTTTATAAAATGATACTTGATTTCTAAAAGTGGAAAACATCATTTTCTTCTAAGCTTCTTTACAAAAATAGATGTCTCTTATGTTGTATTTTATAGAAATGTAACCCTGTTTCTGTACTGCCTATACCCAAGCACGTGTAAGTATCTCATCTGGTAGGTAACACACGGTAATAGTTTTCACCAAATGAGACAGATTGTATGTGAGTCAAGTGGTTGCTCTTAAGAAAGACATATATTCTTAATTTATGCATAGGAGAGCTAAATTTAGTACATATTGAAATTATTTTCAAACATAAGTGTCTTTCACCAAAATTTCTTATAGATTTTGGATGCTGGTTTGATAGGATTATCTAGCAAACTGATCTTATTTGCAAAAAATGTTTCAAGGACTATGTAAATCTGGTGGAATTCAGATTCTAACAACTTCATGATAGGCCTTTATTCTTGGCTTTAATAATTTTACACTGGTCATTAGAACGTTGTAATCATATCCAGAAAGGATTAGGTAATTGGCAAGACCAAAGCCTAATATTAAACAGCTTCTCATTCATAACAGCTACACTCCACCATTCATATTACTAGGGATTTAACTTTAGATATTCCACTGCAAATAAATTCTGAGTGAGATTTATGAAAGCATATGAATGTGGCATTTTGAATAAATGAGTAATAGAATTCTAATTTATATTATATGGTAAAATTTAATACAGTTCCCTGGGAGTTTTGCTGATAATTGTATATAACCTAAGAATCAATGAGCTCCTGATTAGTTATGGCCTTGGGGAACCAACATGTGTTGTTTAATAAGTTCTTAACCATATTAGTATGTCCTTAAATCTATATAAATATTTAATAATTGAAATCTCTCAGAAACTCTATGTAGTGTATACTATTACTATCCTCATTTTATTGATAAAATAGAGCTATTGAGTTATTAAGTAACTTGCCCAGATCATATATCTAACAATTACCTCTCGAAATTCACTAAGCCATAGTTGACTATTTCAATATATTAGGTGACACTGGAAATAAAAGAGGTTTTCTAAATGATAAAAATAACACAGAATCAACCAAAACAATGGTATTTGAAAATACCATAATGATATATGAAATTAAAATGAATAAAATGAAAAAGAAGGGCTGAAGATATGGCTTAGCTGTTCAGGTACTTGCTGGCAAAGCCAAAGGACCCAGGTTCCATTCCCCAGTACCCATGTAATGTTGGATGTGCAAGGTGGCACATGAGTCCAGAATTAGTTTGCAGTGGCTAGAGGCACTGGCATACCCATTCTCTCCCCAACTCTCTCTCTGTGCCTCTTTCTCCCTTTTTCAAATAAATAAATTATATATATATATATATATATATATATAAAGGAGATAAAAGCTATTGAACTTGATAAGCAATGAGGTTTATACCTCATGACTTCCTCCTCCCATCACATCTGGATACTCATTAATTATATTGTACCTGAAAAGAAGTAAGTAAACCTAAATCCATAAACCTTAATAATCTATCATCTCATAGAGCAATTAAAGACACCAGACCACATGAGGTGGCAATTTTTTAAAAGCACCTTTCAGCTGAATTAAACACAAAATATAATGACCCTGTCTGCATAAAATAAATAGGAATCCTTGTCTTATTTTACTTTATGCTGGCAGAATGGCTCAAACACTATTCCCTCCTGAACCATTAAGGCTTTACCACAGACCTATGGGCTTCCGGCCCATGTCCCAACACTGGGAATCAGGGCTTTGTCTTCCTCTCTTTGGGGGACAACTGAGAAATGGCCCATGGGAAATTAGAAGAGCAGATGTGGAAAGAAAGAGGATTGTGAACCTAAGTTTTCAGGTTGAAGACACCAGATTGGTCTCAAGGCCTTCCTGCTGGCATGAAGAAGTTAGTGGTAAAGGTGGAGTGGGCACTGCTGAGGTCATTGTGGGTGAGTATGTGGGCTCAGAAGCACGCAGGTTGATGAGTGGATCGGTAGTCAGGGATCACTCAACTTTTGATGTAGTTAAATGAGTGCAGTGAAGGACATTGCTCCACAGTGTGCTTACCACCTGCCTCTAGAATCTATCCAGTCACAGGCATCCCCTAATTATTTGTCAACACCATGCAAGCCTGAGGACTTAATGAGTCAGGCTGCATAACAGGAAGTGGCCCATGATCCCTAGCATTTTTTGGACAGAACGTCATGGAGGAAGAAAAAAATGCTAAGAACACATAAACCATAAAAAATGAAGATTAATATAAGGAATAAATACCTGAAGCTCACTTCATGAAGCTAATGAACTAATGACTATAAACCACAATTCAGCTGAAGTCTCTTTAAGAAAACCACAAATGATCCCAGCCAGCAAACTATAGCTGCCATGGGTTTGCTAGTGGGGACTATAAAGACTACACACAGTTTGGGTGGGAGATATGGCTTAGCAGTTAAGGTGCTTGCCTGCAAAACCTAAGAACCTATGTTCAATTCTCCAGATCCCATGTAATCCAGCTGCATAAGATGAAACATTTACAAGGTCACACATGTGCACAAGCTGGCACATGCATCTGGTGTGTGATTACAGTGGCTGGAGTCCCTGGCATGCTAATTATTTCTCTCTTTCCCTGAATCTCTCTCATAAAAAAGGCCAGTCTATTGGTCTTGCCTCAAAAAAAAAAAAAAAAAAAAAAAAACAACAACAACAACAACAAAAAAACTATATGCAATTTGATCAAAGAAAATTTTGGAAAAGTACAGTGAACACTGTCAAGCTCATCATCCCCCTTAAACAGCATTTTATACTAAAAAGGGTAATATGATTTTACTAAAATGATAAATTTCATCTTCTCACCCACCTGATGATTCTCTTATCTCATATAGGCTTTTCCTGAGTAGTCTGTATTTTCACTTCTAAAGCCTTTTACATCACCAAAATGACTGCTTTTTTTTTTTCAGTTTTACTTGATATTGTTATACATAGTGATTGATAGTGTTTGTGTGACACAGGAATTAAGAAATTATTTTATTTTATTTTTATGTATTTATTTGAGAGACAGAGAAAGAATAGGCACACCAGGGCCTCCAGCCACTGCAAATGAACTCCAGACGCATGCACCACCTTGTGCATCTGGCCAACGTGGGTCCTGGGAAATCAAACCTGGGTCCTTTGGCTTTGTAGGCAAATGCTTCAATCTCCAAGCCATCCCTCCAGCCACAAGAATTTATTTTTAAGAAGTTCTCACTATTTTAATTAGAAATTATGCCTTATGGAGCTTAAATAATACTGTTTAAACTAAATGCATTGTTTTAAGTTCTTAAGGATAATTTTCCCACATAATATTTTTGAAAGTTGCCTTAAATGTCTCATGTTTTCAGAAATTTGCTAGAAAAGTTCATGTGAAATGTGATAACTTAAGATAGACTGTGAATAGATTTTGAGAGGGAAAAGTGTAAATTTTAATTAACTGGGAATGATTTACTAATAAATTAGCCGTCCTTGCTGAACAGATGATTGACTTTCAGCTGTTTAGTGATACAAAAAGGTTTTCTGTCCCCATTGTCAAAACCCACATGGCATAATATATATACCCATGTGAATACTTACTCGGTGGTTCAGAATATCGAGTGGCTACCAGACTGAATCAGAAACAAGGGTTTCAAAGATTGACTCCCAGCTGAACATATTTCTGCCCTTCATCTTTTTAAACAAATTTTGTGTGATTAATGAATCAAATGAACAAAATTATTTTTCTTATATTCTGATGATTAGAAACAAAGAACCAAATACATAGACTATTGCATGTTATGTATGTATACCTGTGTTAAACACTAAGGAGAGTATTAAGGCTAGGGAATGTGGGGCTAGAGTGCAGTTTCAGTCAGGAGAGCAGCGGCATTTTTAATCGAGATTTAAAAAGGAAAGGAAGGGAACTTGGGGGATAGCAGGGTGGTAGGGGTGGGATGTAGTTCCAGAAAATGGAATAGTGGAGACAAATGTTCTGAAGCTGAAAGTATATGCTTGGTGACACCAAGGGGACCGCATGGCTGTACTGGTGTGAAAGAGGGTTGGGTCATTGGACAGAAAATCAGATAGCTCCCTAGAGGCCCAAATTGTGAAATGCCTTTTTACTTCAACAAGACCTCTATTTTCATTCAGATTTTTGCTGGAGAGCTATGGAAAGAGATTAAACAAAACACTAACACAGTGTGACATGTTTTGTAACAGCTTGTTTTCAAGACAACCCAGCTTGCCATGGGTCATTACAGCATTCAATTCAAAAAATATTTCATTGTTGAAATCTTTAGACTTGATCTAAAATTAACTCCAAACCCCTTACTTTGCATGAATAGGTTAAAGCCCTGTAGATGGTAACTTTCCCAAGACTATGCCTATTGTTGGTGGCTGAACCAAGTCTATTTAAGTTGGAGTAGACTGGAAATGCTAGGCCTGAGGGCTGTGTATGACAGAGGGAAATATGTTGGCTTAGTTGAAGAGACCATATGCTGGTAAATGGATGTAATAAGAACTTGGGTTTATATTAGATTTGTTAATTTTCAATAGTCATAGTCAAAAATCCTCATTCGCACCTCTTATCCCACTGAGAATGTTCTCATTTAGTTTTTCCATAGTCCAGATACTAATTACTTTTGTAGAAACTGGAAACTAAGTAATATGCTGACCATACGGTAAGAAGAACCAACTCTATTATATACTGAATAAAGTAGACATGACTCTGAGTTTGAAAGAAAGCTCCTTAGCTAACAGAAAAAAAAACAAAAAAAAGTTTCTGTTGAACTAATATCCCTTCTTAGAGAACAGTTTCAGTGACAGGCTTTTGAACCAAGGCTTTTTATCATGTGGGGCATGCAAGCCTTTGAGCTATTCATATGCTAGTGCACCTGAACAAGCCTCTGTTTCCTCAGGTGTAAAACCGTCTAAGAAAGACACAGTTTCCTGGCAGAGTATGCTGCCCTTCACCAAGTTTGAAGTGTTCCTTTGGGTTGTGGTTTTGTTGAATTTTACTACAAATGGCTACATCAGCTATGTGTTTTTCTCAAAGACAAAATGCTCCTTTCCCATATAGATAGAGTTGTTCTCCTCTATTCTGATATCTAGAAGCATGTATTTTAGATCTCAGCTTTGAATTCATATATAGTAGATAGGAATTTGACTATCTTTCATTTTATTAACAGACATGTACAGTTTTAAAACAAAATTCTCAAGGTACATGCAACACTAAAAACCTTGTGTGGTCTTTAATATTATTCTTGGATTTATTTTTAGTGTTGCTTGTTAAAAGAACTTTTGTATTTATCTAGAAGAGTGGGGGAGACCCACAGCTAATGTAGGCATCTGAGAGGAAACAGATAGAAAAGAAGATAATAAAAAAGTTACCATTTATTGACTATATCCTAAATATTAAACACTATATGTTCATGATCTTATTTGCTCATCTTAATAATATCATCTATTCATTGATTTGTACATTTATTTACTGTTATAATATTATCTATGATTATATTGCATATACACTTGATGAAAATATATATTCTACATTACATAACTTATCATTACTGTTTTGTTCATTCATTTCTTTGTGTTTTGTTGAGCTTTTGTTTATCTCTCCCCCTTCTGGTGTCTTCCTTTGTGATTAAGTGATTTTTTTTTTATAGTGGTATACTTGAGTCCTTGCTTTTTATTTTATTTTATTTTATCTTATTTTATTTTGTTTTTTGCACCTCAAGTGTTTTACTTTGTGTTTACTGTGTTGTTTACGGAAAGCCATCTTACAGTTCTGAAAAGTGCATTGAAACTGTTAGCAACTCACTTTGATTACAAAAACACACACGAAAGGCTACACTTTTACTTCATTGCTTCTCCTGATTTGAATTTTACCAGCACTATTTAAGTATTTAATGACATATATCTATTACATTATTATAGTTGCTATTATTTTGATAGTTTCATCCTTTAACTTTCATGCTAAAGGCACAAGTAATTTACATGCCACCATTCTACTATCAGAGGATTCTGGAGTTGATTGTGTACTTATATTTCCCAGGAAGTCTTGCACTTCAGAAGCATGTTACTCATGAGTGTCAGTTTTTCATATTTTTTGTAACATAAGACTTGTACTGATTATGTCATCCATTTTGGTTCATCAGGAAAATTATTCAATTCTTATTTATTCTTAAAGGACAGGTTTAAGGCTATTTTTCCTCTTAAGCATTTTGAATATAATATCCCACTCTCTCCTGCCCTGAAAAGTAACTGCTGAGAAGTGTGATTCTACATACATTGACCCTTCCTACATGCAATTTGCTTCTTCTCCAATGCTTTCAGTATCATATCACTGCCTGTATTTTTGTACAGTTTGATTATAAAATATTTAGGGTAGTCTCATTTGGTTTGACTATAACTGGAGATCTTTGACTTTCCTATAGGTAGATATTTATGTATCTTCAGGTATGGAATATTTTTCTACTATTAGTTTTATTAGTAAGTTTTCTATCCCTTTATACCTATTTTATGTTTATGTCTAAGGACTCATACTTTTGCTATTTTAATGTTACATAAATCCATAATCTCTCTTAATTCCACTTAGGTCCTTTTCCACTCTGATTATCAGATGCTTGCTTTATTTTATCAGTTCCACTGTTGGTGCTTTCTATTGAATTTTTAATATATATAAATTTTTAAATTTATTTATTTATTTGAGAGAGAAAGGGAGGGAAAGAAGCAGATAAAACAAAAGAGAGAATGGATGTGCCAGGGTCTCCAGTCACTCCAAACAAACTCCAGATGCTTGTGCCACCTTGTACATCTGGTTACATGGTTACTGGAGAATTTAACCTGGGTCCATTGGCTTTGTAGGCAAGCAGCTTAACAGCAAAGACATCTCTCAAGCCCTCTATTGAATTTTTATTTAGATCACTGCATTCTTTTTTCTTAGATTTCTGTTTTTATAATTTTGTTATTATTTCATCTTCCAAGAATTTCCTATCGTGATAATTGTTTTCCTTGTTTTGTTTTATTGTTTGTCTGTATTTTCTTGGAATTTTGTGAGTTTCTTTAAAACAGATATTTTTGAATTTCATTAAAAAAAAATTCACCAGTTCTTTAGAGTTAGTTACTGGAATATTGCCTAATGTCATATGTTCCTGGTTAGTCTTGACCTTTTTGATGACTGTACAACAATGTATTTGCATCCAAAGTTCTTACTTCAGTAATCACCAACTGGCTCTGTCCAGGGACACTGTTCAACCAGACATTTTGAGCACATCATTCTGCAGTCTATAACTCAGAGACTACTGCAGTTATTGCAGTGCTAAGTCCAGAATCTCATGGCCACTAAGGCTACTACAGAGCTGGAATGCGCCAAAAAACTTGGGCTACTAGGCTTGTTTAGAGGAAGAAAGACCATGGTCACGTAGGACAGTAACAGGACTGAGGCATACCTGGATGTTTGCTAAGATGTATGATTTGAAGAGCTGTCAGCAATGATAAACATTGATGGTGGGCCTACCTTCCAAGTGCTAGGAGTTCTGAAAGCTTAGGCTAGAAGATAGGTCTGTACTCACCTTGCAGTTCAGGGTCATGTTGCTCTTACCATGCTGGATTGTACCATGGTGAGTTGAGTGATGGGTTCACAGGTGGAATCTTATCCTCACATCACTTCCTCAAGACTGGACACAGTCTGCCTTGAAGATGTGCTGCCTGAATTTGAAAGAGAAAAATATGAATAAAATAAAACTGTCCAGCCTAGACAGTGGTTTCCTTAGCTCTTTCGATAGTATTTTCTTTTTTATTTTATTTTATTTTATTTTATTTTTTGTCTTATTTTATTTTTATTTTATTTATTTTTTATTAGTCAGTTCTGTATTCAGCAAATACAGTCAGTTTGGTACCATTATTAGGCTCATCGGTGACCTACCCCCTCCCTTTGGCCCCTCCTTGTTGAGGTATACGGGTCATGCATTGTGGAGTTAGCCTACAGTTATGGGTAAGCTAAATGTCTCTGCATATCATGACCCAACATGTGACTCTGACATTCTTTCCGCCCCCTCTTCCGCAAAATTTCCCTGAGCCATGTTGGGTTCATTTTTGGTCTGCTTCAGTGATGAAGTGTTGGGGGCCTCTGAGGCTCTGGCTCTCTGATTTGGTAGGAGTTGATTTTTCTCTGTGCTGATCTCCTTCCCCCTTGTGCTGGTATCCGGTTCATCAGGAAAACAGCCCCCTTGCTTGTTTCTCCAATTTTTCTTAGTTTCAGCTGGGGCCCTTTTGAGGTATGATGGGGTGGCTCTCTCCTTAGGATCTACATCTATCTGAAAAAGAGAAGCAGATTCTCCAACGGAGAGTAAGTTAGCACCAGGACAAATGAGATAACCCTTACTTTTTTTTTTTTTATAGAGAATGTAATAGGTGTAGGCCCTCTTGTAGCCCACAATTGGTGGTAGCTTGATATTGGAGAGTGGGCTTATGTTTGGATCTGGTTCTGACTTGTTTCCCAGCTCCAGTTATGGGTCCCATACCAGTGAGGGGATCAGTTAGCCAAATTGAGAGCAGTTGGTTCCCCACCATGGCTGTGTGCCACCACTGCACTTGTGTGGGCATCACAACAAGTTATTTGCTGCTAAGTAGGTTAGACCATGCGTTGCTTGGATAGATACTGGTCAATTTCCCCCAGTCGCCCATGTAGCACCTTCTGGCACTAGACACGCTGACTGTCTGGGTATTTTCATGTGTGGATAATTGTTTCTGTGGAGGTACAATTATGGTAGCAGCCTAGTTTCTATAACCTTATCTTTCCCCAAAATGCTTTGCAAAAATTAACTCATTTAATTGCAATAATACCCTCTTACAGTAAGTAGTATTATCTTCTTGTTTCTCATGAAATAAACAAAGTGATATCAAATAACTTTTCAGGGATGCACAGATGGCGTGGTGGTTAAGGCACTTGCCTGTGAAGCCTAAGGACTCATGTTCAACTCTTCAGGTCCCATGTAAGCCAGACACGCAAGGTGATGAAAGTGTGCAAGGTTGCACATGCACACAAGGCACACAAGATGGCTGGCACATGCATCTGGAATTCGATTACAGTGGGTGGAGGCCCTGGCATGCCAATTCTCTCTCTCTTTCTCCCTTGCCCTTTCTCTCATAAAAAATACACAAAGTAACTTGTCAAAGGGAGAAAAGAGATAAGAACTCACACAGCCTCACTCCATCTGTTTGCTGTGAGCTATTTCTCCAGGAGACTATCTTGTCCTTACTTATTTCTTATTTTGAATTATTTATTTGAGAGATAAAGAAAGAGGGAGACAAAGAGGCAGACAGAGAGAGAGAGAGACAGAGTGACTATGGGCATGCCAGGGCCTCCTGCCACTGCAAATGAACTCCAAACACATGCACCGGTTTGTGCATATGGCTTTAAGGGGTGCTGGGGAATCAAACACAGGCTATTCGGCTTTGCAAGCAAGCACCTTTAACTGCTAAGTTATCTTTCCACCCCTGCCTTAACTTTTTAGTATGCCATCTCATTCCAAAAGAAATGTTAATATTAAGTTGCATAACTCCAAATAATGACAAAGATACTAATTTGCACACTAGTATAGTAGATTCACAAAGTTTTTCACAGGCAGTGGCATAGTTAGTCTTTGAAACATTTCATGGTTGGCCTAACTAATGAAACTTAAGCTCTAATAAATTTAAAATTTAACCCTGACCTATAATTCAGCCTAGAAGTGTTGGGAATCAAAATTAGGAGTTGTGTCTACAAAACATATTTTTTCTCCACATAGCTCTTTCTGTGTAAAACTTCCATGGCTACCTCCTCATCTTCCCCAATGGAAAGAATTGCTAGTTTCTTTTTCTTCCTTCCTTCCTTCCTTCCTTCCTTCCTTCCTTCCTTCCTTCCTTCCTTCCTTCCTCCCTTCCTTCATTCCTTCATTCTTTCCCTTCTTCTCTCCCTCCCTCTCTTTCTTTCATCAGATTCTGAAAATACAATCTATAAATAGTCACTTACCACCTTTACTGTCAATTAAATAAACTAGCAATGAGAGGAATCACTCATGTTGTGTACCTAATTTCTAGCACACAGCAAAGAACAAGCATAAAGCAGGCACCTGTTGAAGGAATTAATAAACAGTAAGTGGTATTGAGCAAAGTGCTCCTTCGTCAGTGAATGACAGGTGTATGAGAAGGTGCATGATGCTATCTTGTAACAACTTGCACCAGTGCTGCTTCTACAATGCACAGTGAAGGAAACTTTAAAATGAATACATATACTTTGCACAGCATAGCTCTAACTTCCAGAAATAAACTGTCCCCAGTAATCCATAAACCAATTCTAATATATTTGGTTTCTCTTCCTACCTTATTTACTACAGTTTTCTAGGGGCCCAGATGCCTGAAAGAAGACTATTTATAGATTACAGAATCTTTTGTTTTATAGAGATTTTCTGATAAGATGAAGCACATGGATGTGCATAGCAATTATATGGTATCAGTAAATGGGTATTGACATACAAAAATTGAATAAGCTAAACATCCCAAGAAATTTTTATTTAATGTATAGACCAACTTTGTAGAGTCAATAGAAGTTCTGCTACCATCACACTTTGGCTAGCTACTCACAATATTGCTATAATATAAAACAGAATAATCTAGGTGTGATGGTGCATGCCTTCAATTCCAGCACCCAAGAAGCAAAGATAGGATTGCTGTGAGTTTGAGTCCAGTCTGGAACTATAGAGTGAGTTCCAGGTCAGCCTAGGCTAGACTGAGATTCTACCTTGAAAAACAAACAAACAAACACTGAATAAAGCAAAATACACTATTAGGAGACTGATGATTGTTTTCACAAGTCTGTTTATGATGTGGTGTCTATATGAGAGAACTGTACTGGACCCCCTTTACTGACCATTAATTCTGTTCTGGACTTTTTGTTTTTTTGCTTCATTATTGAGAAACATGGGATACACCCTTCCCCAGAGGCCAAAACAGATCCACTCCAGAAGAGTCCTGAATAAATGTGAATGTGTCTTAACAAGGAAGGTGAAGTAAATTTGCTTCAGGGAAAAGCACTCCCACAAGTCCCATAAACCCTCCAGGAATCCATAAGATTAGCCAAAAGAAATAGTGCTATAAAGCTGGTGGAAAAGAAGGAAAAAAGAAAAGAAAAAAAAATATTCCACAGGCAACTAACCTACCTCTCCATGTAGCTCCCAGCTAAGAGTTAAGAACAAAAAGTTGTCAGAAACATTTTTCCTGATGTAAGAAGTTTGTATTTATGAGTCCACACTAAGTCATAGAACAATCTAGAAGATGCTTGTATGTATTATTGTTTGCCTATGATGTTCAATTTAACTTTTACTCAATTTTCTCAGCAGCTTGGTGGATAGCTGATTGATTTTTAATTTCTATTGTTTTCTCGCCTCCTTTGTCAATTCCACATGAACCCACAGGCAAGGAAGGTGATTTATAGCCTACATTCTAGGACATAATTTATTTTAGTAGATGAGACTATCTTCCATTTCCTAAGAAGCCACCAAAAAAAAATAATCTAACTTTTCACACACATACATACACAAGCACGTAGATGCTGGTATTAGCATGACTTGCAATAGAATGATTGAAGTCATTCAACTAAATAACTACTTATTGATATTAAAATTGGAGATCCAGGAGCTGAGCTGATGAATTTTAGCAAATGTTCCATAGGCTCATGTTTTCTTTGAAAAACAATGGTTCTTATAATAGAAAGTGAGCATTATGAAGTCACACTTAAAATATCCTTCAATCAAAAGAGGTTTTGGTAAATAGGAATGTGGATACGTAAATGCCAGTATATAAATATATAGTATATCTGTATCTATCCACTTGTGGTAATTACTCAAGCACATTTGGTAAGAAACGAAAGCTTTTTTGAGTAGCAGAGGTTGCTGTACCCTCCTTCACATTCAGTGATTCAGTGAGTACATGCCTGGCACCAAGCATGATGCCCTTTTCTCCTTGTGGTAGAAAGATCTTGCCACAATAGGCAGCAATGGATACCAGAGAACAGCCAACCACTGCATTTGTTACTCAGCAGATGAAACTCCATCTATTTCAGTGTTGTAGGGAAATCTGCCTGTATGGGACATAATGAGAAATGTTCTATCTGAACAGATGTCTATATGTAAACTGATGAATGTTGAAGAAACTGAAAAAAGTCTAAAAAATCTTGAAAGTATAATTTCGGTGGTAGGTAATTTTTTAACTTGGGCACTTATGCTATTATCTATTACAACATAAAAGTTAATCCCACTATGTGTGTGTATATATATATATATACACACATATGTGTGTGTGTGTGTGTGTGTGTGTGTGTGTGTGTGTGTATTTTTTGATTTTTTGAGGTAGAGTCTCACGCTAGCCCAGGCTGACCAGGAATTCACTATGTAGTCACAGGGTGGCCTCGAACTCGTGGTGATCCTCCTACCTCTGCCTCCCAAGTGCTGGGATTAAAGGTGTGTGCCACCACACATAGCTCATTATATATTTTTGACTATGTCTTTCTATGAATAAACTATAGCATTCTTCTATGTGAATATAATTGAGGATTAACTGCAACTAATAATAATAAAATTTCTAGAAGTAGTAAAAACTCATTATTTTTCTTCCCAAGTCATTCAAGGAACCAATGACATGAGATTTATTTAGATGAGATGGTGTCTATGGAGTTATATGACTATATGCTGAAACATGTAACTTTGTAAAATAGTCAATGAATGTCATTATTTCAGAAATTATATCACAGAAGAATGAATGGAGAAGAAAACTAAATGCCATATGTAGCTCATCAACTATCTGGAGAAACTCTTTTGATGTCAAGGAATGATAGCACAATTGCAATTTTTTGAATAATGATGAAGATAAAAGGAGGAGCCCTTATATGATCATGATAAATTATGTAGCTTTAGCTCTTTAAAGATTATACAATGCACACACTGTGTGTGTCCATGTGAGTATGATTTATCTACTTTATTCTATACCTATAGGACTACCCTATATACATGTGGGAATTACATAAACAGTTACATAACCTTGAAATGTAATACATCTACCTCATAATGTCATGCCTTTCATTCAAAGTCCATACCTTTCCCATTATGAACTTAGCTACATTCCCTACATCTATGTATAGAACAGTAAATGCCACTTAAAAATTCGGAACACCAGGAGTCAAATTTAAAGCAAAATAATGGTGATATTAAAATAAAAAAAAACTTACCCGTAAAACTTGAGCAGAGTGGATTAGAAAAATAATAAAATCTTTTTATGTATTTATTAAAATCTTTGTGGTCTGGTTTGATTCACAAGCAGTACTTGATTCTGCTTTGTCTTTAATACTTACTCTTCATTTATATGCACATCCAGTTACAAACTGTCATTAAACATGACACAGGCAGTGTGCTAGGAGCAACAGATGCCAAAAACATCAAGGATTCTACTTGATCTTTCCTGAAAGGAATCTCTAAATTGGTTCTAAAGAGAACCAAAGGGAGCACAAGGTAATTACCAGCAGAAAACTGGGCATGTTTATGCTAAGCCTGAAAATAGGGAGACAAATGAAACAAGTCAAATGCTTACATATGTCAACATATAGCGAGAGTTTGGCTAATCGAAGTTCAATTCAGAGCAGAAAGAGAGGTAAATACTAGAAAATAGCAGCCATTGGTTAAAGGCATCATTACAAGTATTTCTCTGGGTCTTGATTCAGGTTAGTACTATGAAATTGTTTCACACTGGTATACTTTAAATAATTAACATTTATTCATAGAAAACATAGATGCCATATGGGAAAAGCAGAGAAAGGTAATGCTCTTGGTTACTTTGCATTTTCCTCTACCATCTTAAAGCTTTTGACCCAAATGCCTATTTTACCTGGAACATGGAAATCATATTTTAACAACTCCTCTCCTTTAATGGCAGATAAGAGATAAGATATTTCAGGCCCCAAATGGCTTATGAAAGTATTATTTTGACCGTGTTTTACTAAGAAGTCATAGAAATGTTTATATATGTTTGTGGAATATGTGTTCCACAATATTTTTTCTGTTCTTTTCCTTCTCCTCCTCCTCTTCTTCTTATTCAATATATTTTATGTGGATGCATCATGTATTGGTACCCCCTTTTTCCTCATCTCTGATTCCATTCTGCTGGGTCCCTCTTCAGTGGGGTTTTGAGTTATCCTTATGGGGCTGTGGGTTGTGCAATGTAGGAGCAGCAGTTAGTTATTTTGCTGGATGGGGGGAGGGGAATGCCTAGGCATGATGTTTCAATGGTGGCTCTTAAAATCTTTCCATCCCCTCTTCTGCAAAATTCCCTGAGCTGTGGGTGGGTGACTTTTAAGTATACTTCAGTGATGAGCTCTTAGGAACCTCTCTGCTTTGGTAGGTGTTTAATATCCTTAGGGTCTGTCTCCTTCACCCTAGTGCTGATTGTCAGGTTCAGTATGGAAGCAGCACTCTTGCTCATCTTCCCAATTTCTCTGTGGTTTCAGCTGTCTCTTAGCTGAAGTGCAAGGGGTAGTTTACCACCTTAAGCCGTGCTACCTTCTGAAAAAGAAGAACAGATTCTCCAGTGGAGAGTGAAGTCAGCATAGTTTAAATGGAATAAGAATTATTAATTTAGGGAGAATTTGATGTATGTAACCCCTCTTTTATCCAAAGTCTTGTGAGACCTTGACATTGGAGAGCATAATCTTTGTCTCCATAGGATTCTGATCTGGTACCCAATTCCAGATATGGATTCCTTTACACTGGGTGGATATCTTAGGCAATCAGAAAGCTATTGGTTACCCACCAAATATGTGTTCCACTACTACACTGGTATGTACAGCCTGCCAAGGTGTTTGCTTCTAAGTGGCTTAGACCTCTGGGTGCTCAGACCATTGTTGGCCACTTTCCCCCAGTAGCTCATGTAATGGTTTCTAGCACTAGATGAGATAACTGTCTGGGGACTGGCTGTCTTCTGAATTTTAGCCAGGTTTCTACATGCTCTGTGGTGGCAGCATATGGTGTCTTTATCCATAGGGTCATACCTTTTGCCTCAGGCAAATAATCAAGTGCCTTGACAGAAGCCTATCTTGTTTAGGGGACCTTGTAGGTCTCACTGATCAATAGCTTATTATTCCACAATGATTTTTTAATTAGGTATGGACATATTTATTATGTAAATAACACATATTGGTACCATTCTTTCCCTGATATTTGTATGTTGATTTTATAACCTGCCACTTTACTGAAGGAATTTATCTCCTTTAGAAGTTTTTTTTTGTTTTGTTTTTAGATATGGATATATTTAGGATGTAAGCAACACATGTTGGCACCATCTTTTCCCTTATCCCTGCCCCTTTTCTTTTTTGTAATGCATACATTGCATACACACACACACACCCACGCGCGTGCGCACACATGCACACACACACACACGCATATATATATATATATATATATATATATATATATATATATATACACACACACATACATATTTTACAACTTCTATACTTACAGACAACAAACCATGGTGTTATCCTGCGACCCCCCCCTGCTTTCTGCATCATAACTCTGCTCTCCATCATATCCCTTCCCACTCTCCATTAGATTCTCTTTTAATTTATGTCGTAGACTTTTTCTCCTATTATGAGGGTCTTGTGTAGGTATAGCTAGGCACTGCGAGGTCATGGATATCGAGGCCAATTTCTGTCCAGACAGTTGTATGTAAGAAGTGGTACCCTTCTTTGGATCTTACATTCTTTCTGCTACCTCTTCCACAATGGACCCTGAGCCTTTTTGGAGGGTGTGAGATGTTTCAGTGCTGGACACTCCTCTGTCCCTTCTTCTTAGCACTATGATGACTTTTGGTTCATCCCAGTGGTCACTGCCATCTGAAAAGAGAAGCTTCTCTAACCAGAAGTGAGAGTAGCATTAATATATGAATATGAACATTAAGTGTAGTGCTTTCAGGGCATTTTGGTGAGAATAATGTATGCATTTATCCAGATAAGGGCAGACTTTATACCCCTAAGACACACGACCTCCCCTGTCATAGGTTTGCAGTACCAGGCATGTATTCCATCCCATAGAGTGGGCCTTCAGTCCAATTAAAGAGCAGTTGGATTCTCCCAGAGCAAACATGCCACTATTGTACTAGTTCAGTCATTTGGCCTGTCTGGCCAAACTTGAGGCTTCCAGTGTCCACTGTTTTCACCACTGATGACTTGGGTCTCCCATAAGGCTGCATACACTGTAGCTTTTTCCAGCTTTCAGTTGGCTGGTCTACAGGGAGAAGGTTTTCTGCTCAACACCAGCTTAATTTCTCAGTGACTTTGCCTCTCAGGCATGTGAAGGCTTCAGAAATAGGGTCTTACTATCTGTTTCTCACTGGAAACCAAGGGTCTTGACAATAGCCTATAATGTTTTGGAGGAAACAGGGACCTCCCTGCCAGTAACTCACTGGAAGGCATCCCAACCCTGGCAGTGAAAATTTCCTAGTAACAACCTATGGCTTCTGGATGTGCCATTATTCAAGAAAGTAGACTTTCATATAGCTTATTCAGAATATCTTGAATTTTGATTGAGACCCCCCTCCCTTATTTTACACAATCTCTTCCCCTGACCTAGCTTTTCCTCATACCATAATCCATTCTAAGACTTACTTATATAAAACAGCATCCCCTTCAAACCTTCCCTCTTCTCTCTCCCTTATAGATTTTTTCTAGCTTATTAGCCTCTGCTACTGATTTTTGGTTGTAGCTCACACACAAGTCTATACATTTGTACCTAGGATCCACATTTGAGAGACAACATGTGACATTTGGCTTTCTGGGCCTGGGTTACCTCACTTAGCATAATCTTTTGCAGATCAATCCATTTCCCTACAAATTTCATTTTTTTTTTACTGCTAAATAGAACTCCATTGTGTAAATGTACCACATCTTTATTATCCATTCATCTGTGGATGGACATCTAGGCTGGTTATTTTCCTAGCTATTGTAAATAGAGCAGCAATAAACATGGTTGTGCAAGTATCTCTAAGGTACTGAGAAGATCATATTGTAAACCTATTTTTAGCTGTCTCAAGAACCTCCACACTGATTTCCATAATGGCTGTACCAGATTGCATTCCCACCAACAGTAGAAGGGTTCCCCTTTTACCACATCCTTGCAAACATTTATTGTCATTTGTTTTCTTGATGGTACCCATTCTGACAGAAGAGAGATGGGATCTCAAGGTAGTTTTGATTTGCATTGCCCTAATGTCTAAGGAGGTAGAACACTTTTTAGATGTTTATATGCCATCTGTATTTCTTCCAGTGAGAACTCTCTATTTAGTTCCATAGCCCATTTTTTAATTGAGTTGTTTGATTTATTGTTCTGTTTTTTTGAGTTCTTTGTATATTCTGGATATTAATCCTCTGTCAGATGGGTAACTAGCAAAGATTTTCTCCCATTCTGTAGGTTGTCTCTGCTTTATTCACAGTATCCTTTATTGTACAAAAGCTTTGTAATTTCATGAGATCCCAGTATTGATTAGTGGTTTTATTTCCTGAGAAATTGGTATTATATTCAGAAAGTCATTACCTATGCTCATATGTTGAAGGGTTTCCCCTAACTTTTCCTCTAGCAATTTCAGAGTTTCAGGTCTTATATTAAGGTCCCTGATCCATTTGTACTTGATTCTTGTGCATGGAGAAAGACAAGGATCTATTTTCATCTTTCTACATATAGATATCCAGTTTTCCCAGGACCACTTGTTGAAGAGGCTGTCTTTTCTCCAGTGAGTATTTTTGGCATTTTTGTCAAAAATCTGATGGCTGTAGCTGCCTGGATTAATGTCTGGGTCCTCTATTCTGTTCCATTGATTTACATGTCTGTCTTTGTGCTGATACCATGCTGTTTCTGTTACTACGGCTTTGTAATATAGGTTAAAATTGGCTACAGTGATACCACCAGCCTTATTTTTGTTCCTCAAAATCATTTTGGCTATTAGAGGTTTTTGTGCTTCCAAATGAATTTTAGGGTTTTTTTTCCTATTTCTGTGAAGAATGCCATTGGAATTTTAATGGAGATTGCATGAAATGTGTAGATTGCTTTTGGTAAGATTGACATTTTCACAATATGGAGTCTTCCAATCCAAGAACATGGGATGTCTTTCCATTTCCTTATATCTTCTTCAATTTCTTGCTTCAGTTAAAGTTCTCATTGCTGATATCCTTCACTTCCTTGATTTATTCTAAGGTACTTTATTTATTTATTTTTTGAATGAGAGAAATTCCCTGATTTCATCCTCCACATGTTTGTTGTTAGTATATTGGAAAGCTACTGATTTATGTATTTATTTTGTATCCTGCTATGTTGCTAAAAGTGTTTATCAGCTGTAACAGTTTGCTAGTAGAGTTTTTAGGGTCTTTGATGTATAGAATCATATCATCTGCAAATAGTGATAATTTGATCTCTTCCATTCCAATTTGTATCCCTTTTATGAGTGTCTCTTGCCTTATTGTTATAGCTAAGACTTCCAGTACTATACTAAATAAAAGTGGGGGCAGTCAACACCCTTGTTTTATTACTGAATTTAGTGGAAAAGCTTCAAGTTTTTCTCCATTTAGTTTTTTGTTAGCTGTAGATTTTTCATAAATAGCTTTAATTACATTGAGATATGTTCTTTCTATTCCCAGTTTCTGTAATACTTTTACCATGAAAGGATGTTGGATTTTGTTGAATATCTTTTCTGTGTCTATTGAGATGATCATGTGATTTTTGTCCTTCAGACCACTTATATGATGTATTACATTTATTGATTTGCATATGTTGAACCTTTCCTGCATCCCTGGGATAAAGACAACGTGGTTGGGGTGAATAATCTTTTTGATACATTTTTGTATTCTGTTTGTAGTATTTTGTTCAGAATTTTTACATCTATATTCATGATGGAGATTGGTCTGTAATTTTCTTTTTTAGTTCTATCTTTGTCTGGTTTTGGTATGAGTGTGATGCTGGCTTCATAGAAGGAGTTCTGTAGAATTCCTTCCTTTTCTATTTAATGGAAAATTTTGAGAAGCAGTGGTATTAGTTCTTCCATGAAGGTCTGGTAAAATTCACCAGTGAATTCATCTGGGCCTGAAATTTTTTTAGTTGCAGACTTTTTATAACTGCTTGCCTCTCCATACTTGTTGTAGGTCGATTTAAATGGTTTCTCTCATCTTGATTTAATTTTGCTAGGTCATACAAATCAAGGAAATCATCCATTTCTTTCAGATTTTCAAACTTAGAGGCATATATGTTCTTAAAGTATGTCCTTTTAGTTTTCTGAATTTCTTTGTTATCTGTTGTAATGGTGCCTTTTTATTCTCTAAATTTACTGATTTTTTTGCAATTTTCAATATATATTTTATTTTTTTATTCATTTTTTTCTCAATTTTTATTAATATTTTCCATGATTATAAAAAAATATCCCATGGTAGTACCCTCCCCCCACTTTCCCCTTTGAAATTCCATTCTCCATCATATCCCCTCCCCATCTCAATGTTTCTACTTACATACATACAATACCAACCTAATAAAAGCCCTCCTCCCTTTCTTTCTCTTCCCTTTCTATCTCCTTTTTTGAACTTACTGGCCTCTGCTACTGAGTTTTTTTCCTTTAAATTTACTGATTTTTGTCTCTTCTCTCTTCCTTCTTGTGAAATTTGCTAAGGGTTTATCAATCTCATTTATCTTTTCAAAGGACCAACTCTTTGTTTCATTGATTCTTTGGATTTTCTTTTTTTTTTTTTTTTGGTTTCCATTTCATTAATTTCTACCCTAGTCTCTACTGTTTCTTCTCATCTATTGATTTTTGGCTACTATGTGGTAAATTTTGGAGAAGATTGCATGGGTTGCTGAGAAAAATATGTATTCTGTAGAGTTGGGCAGAAAGTTCTGTAGATATCCATTAGGTCTAGTTGATCTATGATATTGTTGAGCTCTATTATTTCCCTGTTGATTTTGGGCTTGGATGATCTGTGTATTGATGAGAGTGGAGTATTGAAGTCTCTGACTATGATGGTGTTGGTGTTTATTTCTCTTTCATTGTTGAATAGATTTTCTTTTCTAAACTGTGGTGCACCTGTGTTTGGTGCATATATATTTATGATTGTGATGTGCTCATGTTGGATCATTCACTTGATGAATAAGAAGTGGCTCTCTTTGTCCTTTTTGATTACTTTTGGTTTGAAGTCTATTTTATCAGATATTAATATAGCAGCACCCACGTGTTTTTTTATTTCCATTTTCTTGGAATAGCATTTTCCAACCTTTTACCTTTTGGAGGTGTCTATGAGGGGGGTTTCTTGAAGAAAGCAGATAGAAGGGTCAGTTTTTTGACTGACCCTGATAACCTATGTCTTTTCATGTGTGAGTTAAAACCATTAATATTTAAGGTTATTATTCTAATATTTGAATTAATCTCTGCCATGATGTGGTGTTTTATGGGATTTGGTGCTTTATTGTGTTTTATACTATTTTGAGCCTGGAATATTTTGTTTTTTGTGCTCTTCTTCTTGTTGGCTCTTCAGATTGGTTGTTAGACTATTCTGTGTGGAGTAATCCCTAAAGTTTTCTCTGTATGTTTGGCTTTGTATTCATATAATCATAGAGTTGAATTTTTTTTTTCATGGAAGGTTTTCCTCTAGCAATCTATTATAAGGGATAAATATGCTGGCTATAGTAGCTTGGGTTGGAAGCCATAGTTTTTTAGACTTTGCGGTATTCCATTCCAGGCTCTTCTGGCTTTCAGGGTTTCCATTAATAAATCTGATGTAATTCTGATGTGATTGCCTTTGTAGGTTGTGAGTTTTTTCTCTATGACGGCTTTCAACACTCCCTCTTTGTTTTCATTGTTAAGAGCTTTAACTCTGATTTGCGTTGGAGAGTTCCTTCCCTGGTCCTGTCTCTTTGGTGTTCTGTGAACTTCTTGTATCTGGATGGGCCTCTCTTTTGAGAGATTCATAACATTTTCTTCAATAGTTTTGTTGAATATGGTCTTTATGCCTCTGGCTTGGATTTCCACTCCTTCTGTTATATCCATGATCTGATGTTTGGTCATTTAAGGTGTCCCACAGTTCCTTCATATTCTGTTTACTTGGTTCTTTTGGATTTAGCAAAGTTTTTGGCCTCCTGATCAATTTCTTCTGTCTTGTCTTCCAGGTCAGAGGTTCTGTCTTCTGCATGAGTAACTCTGTTGGTGAGGGGTTCTAGAAAGGTTTTTATAATTTCTATTTGATTTTTGTTTTTTGTAGTGTTATTTTGCACAGTATCCATCTCTTCTTTGAGGTACAATTTCAGTTTGAGTTCTGATTTTCTTGATCCTTCCTGGAATTCATTCTTGCATTTGATCAAGTCTTCATTAAGCTTAATTAATTGGTTATTGAGATCTTCCATTTCTTGACTTACCTTCAATTTATTCATATCTCTTTGAAGGGTTCTAACATTTTCTTCCATCAAGATAAGCCTACTGTCCAAAGCTGAATGCTCTAGGAGACTATTCTGTTCCATTTCATTGAGACAGTTGTTTCTTCTTTGATGTTTTGCTTCCAGTTCAGCAATTTTTTTTGAATAGGTTCTTGTGTTTTCATTTTGGGAATGAATTTCTATTGATTTCGATTTCTCTATGATTTCATTGGTGGATATCATTGTGGGACTAGGCATCCTTGGTGGAGATCACTCAGTTTTCTGCCTTTTGTTGCTTTTTTAACTTGTTGTCTACTCATTTTAGGAAGACTTTTTATTTTATTGAGGAGGAAAGCAAGTTTTTGTCCTTTGGCCCATGTACCCTCTGACTCACATGAACAAGGATGTTGGTACACAGTAGTTAGTCAGTCAGGATACCAGAGCAAAAGGCCTGATTCCACAGCTCACACAGACCAGGCCTCCCCAAGCAAGGCACACAAGGCACATAGGACCTCCCAGGACCAGGGGACTGTGAGGAGCAAGGGAACAGGGATCTGGCCTACTTACTCCATGCTGTGCCCTCAAGAACACAGAGTGGCTCAGGGAAGTTGGACCAGGGAACTGGGAGGATCCAGGAAAGAGGGGTCTGGCCTATTCACTCCAGACCAATGTGCCCACCTGCCTGAACATTGTCTGAGCAGGCACCCCAGACAGGGGAAGTGAGAGGAACCAGGAAACAATATTTTATCAACTAATGATATCTTAGTTTCTTTTGTAATTTAGTGACTACCTTAAATACATCTTAATCCAGAAACTTTCCTATACATATTTTATATGAATTCAGAATAGCTTTAAAATCTATTAAGGATATTTTCAAATTGGGCACAGTAATGTCTCTCATCCAAGGAAGATCATTTCCTATCCCAATATTTATCTTGTTGGGAACCTTAAGGATAAACTAATAGTTTACCTCTTTTGCTGATTTTAATTACTATATGGTGAGTATGTGAACATTCTTCAAAGTGTGAAACATGGATTACTAATTGAACTTTAAAGTACTATAGGAATCATAAAAGAATAACATTAAGTGAGAAATTAATGTTTGAAATGATAGCACTAAACTCAAACATTGTCAGTTCAGACCATTGCCAAAGAAGAGAACTTATTCCCTCTAATCACAGTGGCTTGGTCTTCTCTGAAAGTTATCTAGTGAAAGATGTTTTCTTGGAGCAAACATTTCTGTGTCTCTAGCTTTCATAAATAGCAATTGCTCATTTGCTATTATTATGAGTCTTATTTGTATACTTAAAATTAAGAACACAGGAAGCATAAAGTCCTGGTTGGCAGTGCTTCAGATGAGTATAGTATGTGCCATGATGGTCTTATCAAAATGTGGAAGAAAATTAGCTAATGAGCGTGTGCTCACAACTATGTGCTCCTCAAAGCAGAGACACATGTTTTATTTTTTTTATTTTTATTTTCCATAAACATCACTTTAATGAAAATATAGAGTACAGACCAAAAGTGCACATTGAAACATATCTAGAAAATTATGGTTTTATTAGTACAGAGTGCTCAGAGAAGGAATTTATGTCCATAGACATATTTGTGCATCAATGGTAGCTACATGACATGTTAAACTTAAACTTCTTAAGACTCTTAGAGAGTATCTTGCCTAATAAACAAGTTAACAACTATATATATTTTTTCTCCAAGTATGATTATAAGTCAATGCCACCTTTTAAAATTCATGAATGACAAGATTATAATATTTACATTCCTATCCTTCAAAATGTTCTCAAGATTATTTTCTTTTCTTTATTAGTTAGTTTTGTATTCAGCAAATGCAGTCAGTTTGGTACCATTATTAAGCTCATCTGTGATCTACCCCCTCCTCTTGGTCCCTCCTTGTTGAGGTACATGGGTTATGCATTGTGGAGTTAGCCCACAGTTATGTGTAAGATAAATGAGAGACACATGTTTTATAGTAAAAGAAGGCAATAAGCTCATTCTTTGAGCTAACCCTGCATTTTCCTTGTAGTTGCCATCACAAAATTCTCATGTCAGGTTTCTAGCCATAGTGTCTTCCCTCACTGAAGTATACCCATGCAAATGTCCATTCCCATAAAGCCCATATTTAAGTTACCCTCTAATTACTGGGACAAAATACCTGACCTAAAGCAGCTAATGGAATGAAAAGATTTACTTTGGCTTACAGTTCTGGGCACAGGAAAGAATGGCATGAAAAGAGGCTGGACATCCCAGTCTGCTGCAGCAGGCCATGGAAAACAGCAACAAGCACTAGTCAGCTGAGCTCTGGTAATGAGGAGCTCATTAAAATACCCCTAAACCTGCCCCAACAACATACCTCTTCCAGCAATGCTTCACCTCCTAAATTGACACCAGCTGGGGACCAAGAATTCAGAGCATATAAGTTTATGGGGGACATCTGATTCTAACCACCACAAGCCACTCCCAATTTTGCATTTCTTCATATTGTCCTCACAGCCATCTTGCAAGTATTTCTCACTTTCCTAAAGATGGGCTCAGTCCACAAAGAATAATAAAATCTGGTAAATGTAACTCAGGACATATAAACAGACTGGGTTTAAAAGCATAACTGGAGATTATGGCTATAAATATTTGCTTTCAAAATGAACAAACTAATTAAAAGAAATTGCATCATGCAGAAATTTTGTAGAACACATGTGAAGCAGAATATCAAGAAAGTACACATAACATTTGTGAAAACAATTATTCAATTTGACATTCAAAATCACTTTAGTAGTGAAGATAAAAAGAACATAGAAAGTGCCAAAATGGCATTGTTGACACTACTTTTTGTATATACCATAAATTGGATCAAATATAAAGTAGAAAATATATTAAAAGCATATAATCAGTAACATAATACAAGTGTGATGCACTAGACGTCTAGCACTTTAAAGCTGAAAAGAGCTTTAGAAATAATTAAATGTACTTCATTCTACCAAAAAAAAAAACCCTGCAGCTCAAGAAAGTTAAAGGTCTTGCCCAAGGTTACAAAGTCTTTAAGGGGAGCAGCAACAGAAAGCTTTTCTGTCTCTCAAGCCAGGACTTTCCCCTATTACTTAAGATTAGTAATAGCAGAATATTAAGGCTTACCTTGTTAAAGCATAAGGATTTTGTAAATCTGGTTCCAATACTTCTCTCCCTTTCCCTTCCTGTCTCTAGCCCAGCACAGTTCAGCCAAACCATGTTTGTGATCAGAAGACAAAGATGCAATAAAGGAGGGTTGTCTCATTATGCAGAGTGATAGTTACGTATCAGAGGAAAAGCTGCCTCCATCTTGGAAAGCAGTGATGACATTGAGGAGTGGTGGGATATCATACAAAACATATGTTGTTTTTACATAATTCCAAGAATAAGTCCATTAATTGATTCAAATTTTACATATTAAATGGTTAGCAATTTCAGTATTATTCTAGCTTCTTAATAATGAGCAAAAAGAAAAAAATATAAACACAAGAGAGAAATATTACAAACAAACAGCACATGACTGTGATTTTCACCATAGAAAAGCAATAACTGTGCATGCATCAAAGGTCAGCATGGAACGTAATGAGAGACTGCCATAGGGAAGGCATCCAAGTACTCTTAAGGCTGCTCGCTATATTTCAGGTACATCCTGCAATGATGAGAAGCCAGATTCCCCATGGAGAGCACCAATGGACTAATCCTGGATGGTCAGTCCTTTAGGGTTTCACAGTGAGGCTATGTTCACAAGCACAAGTGCATCAGAAAACCCACAACACATAGTGTGCATGGCTGTCCAGATACAGTTGAATTTTGTAGACTGTAACTTGTTATTCCTAGGACATACTGTGCAAATAGAGAAAGAATAAAGAAAAGTGGTATTCACGTTTTCCATGATGTCAATATGGCACAAAATTGTGTATGATGGAAGAATATAGCTTTCAACATTGCTTTTTATATCTTCTATAGGAATGGGGAAAAGGTTATATTATTCATAATCAGCAAACATATGTGAATTATCAGTGGTACTAGAGGATAACATTCTCCCCAAGTTATTGTAGTCATGGTTAAAAATGCAACAGAAGCTTTAAAATTTTTCAACCAAAAATGCAGACACAGCCGGGCATGGTGGTGCACACCTTTAATCCCAGCACTCGGGAGGCAGAGGTAGGAGGATTGCTGTGAGTTCGAGGCCACCCTGAGACTCCATAGTGAATTCCAGGTCAGCCTGGGCTAGAGTGAGACCCTACCTCAAAAAACAAACAAACAAAAAATGCAGACACATTAATTGTATCTCAACTTTTAGATTCTGAAATTTGCATTGTGCCCCATACCATGCAAGAACATTATTATGATTTTCTTGTACTTCTTCTTTAGTATTACAGCCATCAGAAGCCTAGTGGAAGCAAACATAAAAGAGAATAATCACTGAAGACACTTCAAGGGTAGACTATAGCTTCCTCCTACATTAAATAAGATTCCTACACTGTGATAGGCAGACCACAGGGCAAAAGGAATAACATGAAATAGCAAATGCAAGTAAATCCAACAAGATTTCCCAGTCCCACAATGGATGTCTCTAATCAAAAAATAGAAGAGACAATAGGGTCAGAACCCCAAAATGAAGATACAAAGTATGCAACCTTGACCAAGCAAATAGCAGAACTTGCAGAAAAGCAACAAATGGCTGACAATTGTATGAATGTTGTCCTCACTAGATTAGACCTAACCTAATATAGAAGAACCAGGAAGGCTTCCAAAGACAATTAAATGATCTGAAGGACAGCAAAAAAAAAAAAAAAAAAAAAAAAAAAAAAAAAGGAAAAAAAAAGACATTTGGGACTAGAGAGATGGCTTAGCAGTTAAAGCATTTGCCTGCAAAGCCAAAGGACCTGGTTCAATTCCCCAGGACCCACATAAGCCAGATGCACAAGGTGGGGCATGCATCTGGAGTTCGTTTGCAGTGGCTGGAGGCCCTAGCATGCCCGTTTTCTTCCCCCCATCTCTCTCTTAAATAAATAAATATAAAAAAGAGGATCTCACTAACCAGCTGGCTAAGCTCAATGAAGACATAAAGAAATGCAAGGATGAATTCCAAGAAGCATTAAGAAAATCAGAAAATGACATGAAAAGGGAACTTGACAGAGGGATGGAGACTATACATAAAAAATCAGTGGAAAATACAAACCAAATTGAACAAGCTTAAAACTCTATAGAAGCTCCCAAGAATAGAGTCAGCCATGTGGAGGATAGAAACTTCAGAATTGGAGGACAAAGTAGAAGAAAGAGTTTGTGAGACCAAAAGTTTCAATAAGTTCAAAAAGTTTCGTGAACAAGACATGAGGGAACTGTGGGATACCCTTCAACTTCCCAGCATTCAGATCATGGGAATACCAGAAGGGGAAAAATTCAGACCAAAGGCATGGAGAACTTATTCAACAAAATTATCAAAGAAAATTTCCAACTCTCTCAAAAGAAAGCTCCAAGTTACAAGAAGTTATCAGAACTCCAAACACTCTGTATCAAAGGAGAAATTCTCCAAGACATATTATAATTAAGACTCTAAACATCAATACCAAAAAGAAAGTCCTAAAAGTAGCTAGGGAGAAACAACACATTACATATAAAAGCAACCCCATTGGAATTACTTCAGACTTCTCAATGGAAACCCTGAAAGCCAGAAGGGCCTGGAATGGAACACTGAAAACTCTAAGATCCTATGGCTTCCGAACCAAACTACTCTACCCAGCAAAAATATCCCTCATAATAAATGGTGAAAGAAAAACTTTCCATGATAAAACTCAGCTTTACAACTATATGAACATAAAGCCAAACCTAAAGAGAGTACTTTAGGGAATTCTCCATACAGAAATATCAAATAACCAATATCAAGTGCCTACATGAAGCAGATGATGATAACCAAACTCACAGAAGGCACAAAAATTACAAAGTCGAAGAAAACACCGAACCACATAAACCACCACAAAATAGCGGGGATTAAGTCAAACTTCACAGTTGTTAACATAAATGTTAATAGCCTTAATTCACCCACCAAGAGACTTGAGCAAACAGGGTGGATCAGAAACTTTGACCCCTAAATTTGCTGTCTTCAAGAAACCCACCTCACCACTAAAGACAAACACCTCCTCAGGGTGAAACGGTGGAAAATGATATTCAAGGAAACAGAAATAAGAAACAAGCAGGCATAGCTATACTAATATTGGATAAAATAAGCTTCAAATGAAAAGTGATCAAAAAATACAAAGAAGGCCATTCTTGTCAAGGGAATGATCCAACAAAAGGATATCACAATTATCAATATTTATGCACCAAACACAGGTGCACCACAATTCATAAAATGAAACCTACTTGACAACAACATAGAAATAACTACCAACACCATCATATTTGGGGACTTCAATACTCCAGGATCAGCAATAGACAGATCACCCAAACAAAAAATTAATAGGAAGTAAGAGAGCTCAACAACACCATGGATCAATTAGACCTAATCAATATCTACAGAACATTCTACCCCAAATCCACAGATTACACATTCTTCTCAGCAGCCCATGGAACCTTCTCTAAAATAGATCACACACTTCATCATAAAGCCTACCTCCATATGCTTAGGAAGATCAATATAATTTCCTACATCATATTAGATCACAATGCTGTATTGGGAGATATTAACAAAAGTTGCACCAGGAATCCCATCAGCTCCTGGAAACTGAACAACACACTTTTAAACAGCAAATAGGTAGTGAAGAACCATACAAAATGAAATTATGAAATTTCTATAAATGAATGACAATGAGAACACATAGCACCAAAACATATGGGACACAATGAAGGTGGTCCTCAGGGGAAAATTCAAGGTGATAAATGCTTTTATAACAAAGACAGAGACATCCCAAATCAATAACCTAAAGGCACTGGAAAAGGAAGAATAACCCAACCCAAAAAGCTCCAGACAGAAAGATCACTTCATGATCAAAACATTGGAGAGAATTGGCATCGATGGTTTATATCTCAACATAATAAAGACTATATATAAAGCACCTAAAACCCAAATAGTACTTAATGGAGAGAGTCTTAAGGAATTCCCATTGAGATCAGAAATAAGACAGGGGTTTCCACTCTCACCTCTGCTATTCAATATAGTACTAGATGTCCTAGCTTAAGCAATAAGACAGGAGAGAGAAATAAAAGGGATATAAATTGGAAAGGAAGAAGTTAAGTTAGCTCAATTCACAGGCAACATGATTCTGTTTATATGAGTCCTGAGACCATCCATTTCAAAACTCTTAAAGGTGATTAACTCCTTCAGAAAAGTAGCAGGATACAAAAATCAATGTACAAAAATCAGTAGCCTTACATACCCAGCAAGCATCTCCTAGACTAGACACTAAGATGGAAGGGGAGGGAGGGGAGGGCATCAAAGGGGTGGGAAACACAAATCTAGACCCAAACGGCAATGGTACCATAATCTTCTACTTACTAAAAGACAGACCAAATGGCTGATCCTTCACCAGGCCCATACAGGGAACACCTGAACCACAAGACACTGGAGAGGGTAAGATTAAGACTAACCTTAATCTCCTACATCTTCCCTCCCTCACTTCCCCTCTCCCTGTCTCTCTCTCTCTTATCTCTAACTCTTGTATATCAGTTATCTTTTTCCTCATTTTCTTAGTGGGCACTGACCTGTAACTCCCAGATCCAGCATGGGGCTATCATCCACAATGAGCTTTTGATCAGAGAGACCTACAAGTTTTCCTAAAAGACAGACAGATTTCTGTCAGAGTACTTGATGACCCACCAAAGGTTAGTGGTAAGACCCTACTGCTGAAGATACCTTATGTGATGGACATGCAAATTAGAATGGCATGGCTGGAAGTTGGAAGAGAGTCAGTCCCCAGACAGTCAGTGCGTCTAGTGCCAGAAAGTGCTACATGGGCGACTGGGGGAAATTGACCAATATCTATCAAAGCAACGCATGGTCTAACCTACTAAGCAGCAAATAACTTGTTGTGATGCCCACACAAGTGCAGTGGTGGCACACCGCCATGGTGGGGAACCAACTGCTCTCAATTCGGCTAACTGATCCCCTCACTGGTATGGGACCCATAACTGGAGCTGGGAAACAAGTCAGAACCAGATCCAAACATAAGCCCACTCTCCAATATCAAGCTACCATCAATTGTGGGCTACAAGAGGGCCTACACCTATTACATTCTCTATAAAAAAAAAAGTAAGGGTTATCTCATTTGTCCTGGTGCTAACTTACTCTCTGTTGGAGAATCTGCTTCTCTTTTTCAGATAGATGTAGATCCTAAGGAGAGAGCCACCCCATCATACCTCAAAAGGGCCCCGGCTGAAACTAAGAAAAATTGGAGAAACAAGCAAGGGGGCTGTGTTCCTGATGAACCGGATACCAGCACAAGGGGGAAGGAGATCAGCACAGAGAACACTCAGCTCCTACCAAACCAGATATACACAGACACAGAGGCTCCGAAGACCTCATCACTGAAGTAGACCTAAAACAAACCCACCATGGCTCAGGTAAATTTGCAGAAGAGGGGGTGGAAAGATTCTTAGAGCCACATGTTGTGACATTATGCACAGAGACATTACTTGTTACCCATAACTAATGGCTAACTCCAATATGGAGGGTCCCTGCAGAGCGGGAAAGTCAGGGAGGAGGCTAATTATGGTACTAATATAGCTGTATGTACACTGTGTACATAATTAAGAAAAAAAGGGAAAAAAAGCAAGAAACAAAGAATGAGGAATTGAGGCTTAGGAGATAACTCCATGGTTAAAGGTGCTTTCTTGCAAACTCTACCAGTCCAGATTCAATTCCCCAGTACCCATGTAAAACCAGGTACACAAAGTGACCCATGCATGTGGGTTTCATTTACAGTGGCAAGTAGTGCATCCATTCTCTCTCTCTGCTTGCAAATAAATAAATAAATAATTGAATTGAATTGAATTGAATTATAATTATCATTGATTGCATTGAGTATGGGGCAGGGTGGACTTATTCATTTTGAATGTCACTATCAAGTGAACTAGAGAGGTATTTGTTGGTAAACTGCTGATGTCAATATGTAAAAAGTAATAAATCTTTCTAGTTTGTTTTTCTTGGTAGAACAAATGCTTCCCATATCCCTCTTAAAGGAAAACAAATGCTGCTGGTATTCTGGGAGCCAAGTGAGGGAAAGATGAGTTTTCAGCACTGAGCACTCACTGTACTGTCAGTGTGGTGGTTTGTTCAGGTGTCCCCCATAAACTTAGGTGTTCTGAATTCTAGGTTGCCAACTTATGGAGATTTGGGAATTAATGTCTTCTGGAGTTAGTGTATTATTGGTGGCAGGCTTATGGGTATTAAAGGCAGTTTCCCCTTTCCATTGTTTGGCACACTCTCCTATTCCTGTTGTCCACCTGATGTTGGCCAGAGTGTGATGTCCACCCTTTGCTCATACCATCATTTTCTGCTACCATCATGGAGTTTCCCCTCTAGTCTGTAAGCCAAAATAAACCCTTTTGTCCCCTACAACCTGCTCTCAGTTGGGTGATTTCCATCAGCAATGCAAACTTGAATGCTTACGGAATGACCCGTTCTTCAAAGTCTGCTTTATTCCCTCTGTATTAACAAGTTGGCACTCCACCTGGTATTGTGGACTATAAGAAATGCAGGAAAGAGAGGGTCATTGAATTTGCAACATGGTCTTGTGTTTTGGAACTGGCCATGGGCAGTGTGAAGCAGATTTGCTGGATGTCTGCATGGAGACACAGTGAGGACCCAGGGGAGATGCCAGGACTACAAGATGGCTGCCAAGGAGAGCTGATGGCCCCAGATGAAGTCTTCCAGGACTGTGAGTAGCCTAGCTGGAGGGGCAGAATTAGAATTCCAGAGACTTGTTGCTGGTTGAATTATTGGACTTGGAGACTTGTCACTCACTACAGTTGATGGAATTGGAGCTATAGAGTTTGACATTTGCCCTGTTTAAGTTTTGTATTGGTTGAATAGTTCTTTGCTATTCCCAATGCCATCTTTTTCAGTGTGAATGTTTATTCTGTGCCATTATGGGTTTGGGGGGGATATTTTGTTATTATGGCCTAGTTTAAAGACCTTGGACTATGGGGATGTTTGAACATCACTGTGAATGATTTAAAAAAAAAAAACAAACCATGAGAACTTCTGAAGTTGGATGAATGCTTTGCATTTTACATCATGTATGGTTATCAGCTGGTGGAGGCCGGGGGAAGAATGTGGTGGTTTGATTCAGATGTCCCCCATAAACGTAGGTATTCTGAATGCTAAATTCCCAGCTGATGGAGATTTGAGAATTTTTGCCTTCTGGAGGTGGTGTGTTGTTGGAGCAGGCTTATAGGTATTATAGCCAGTGTCCCCTTGCCAGTGTTTGACACATTCTCCTGTTGCTGTTGTCCACCTGATGTTGACCAGAGTGTGATGTCCATCCTCTTCTCATGCCACCATTTTCCCCTGCCATCATGGAGCTTCCCTTCAAGCCTGTAAGCCAAAATAAACCATAATTTTTCCAAAAAAAAAAAGACCCTCTAGCCTGGATTGCTGTATAGAATAAAGCTTTATCACCACACAGGCAGTAGTTTAACTCTAGCCTATGGCTGACCTGCAGAGGATACACTTACTCCCAGTATGCCAGACTAGGAAGAAACATTTGCTGCTAGTTTGTTGAAGTTTTTTTTATTATTATTTATTTTAATGGTGCCTGCCTAAAACCCAAGGAAATGTCTGTTAGTTTTATGTATTATAATGCCTTAACTTGGTATCACATATATTTCTAGAAAATTCTTCAGGGAGTTCTTGGGAATTTTTCTTATTCTTCACTGAGTAAGTGAATAACTAATTGTGGGCCTCTAGTGCTGGTTATCTGTGTGCCTTAGCAGTTGAGTCAATATGCACTTACTTACTGTAGGTACTTATTATGCATTCATTATATAGGTACTCATTTCATTGACATAAACATTCCTTAGCCATAGTGTGCTATTTGCTCCCAATTATTTAGTTGCAATTAAAGGACTAAAGTTTAAGCATGAAAGTTTAGAATCAGACTATGGAAATGAATCCCACTTCCTGTACTGATGGTGAGTAATCACTTTTAGCTTTAATCTTTTACATCTATAAAATTGAGATAATAGTACACAATTCATAGGCTGTATAAAGATCAAATAAAGTTATGTATATAAAGTATTTAGCATTTTCTTGGCATATAGACATTATACCTAATACTCTTTAGTATAAGTGAATTACATGAGTTAATTGTTGGTTTATTGTAGTTATTATCATTGGCTTCATAATTATTTTTTATGTGGTTCTATTGCTGTGTGAGATTTTGGGCTTTGTCATGGAGGACCAAAAATGTTTCATGGATTTAATACTTTATTGTAATGGGGAGATACAGAAAGGGAGCCCAGGGAGAAAGAGTGAGAGAGAAATAGGAGAGACACAAGAGAAAAGGGAGGGGTTGCATGTACCAGAGAGAGAAAGAGAGAGAGAAGAAGAAGAAAAGAGAGTCAGGATAGAATGTGTGTGTGTGTGTGGGGGGGGGGCGGGATAAAACACACTTGGAGCAGGAGAGTCAAAAAGAGAAAGAATCCAGGGAGAAAGTTTTATGACTAGAGGAAGAGAGAAACTGCCCTGTGAGGGAGGGTCCTTGGCTGGTATGCAGAGGTGTGGGACTAGGGATAGGTGGTCTTCTCTCCTCTTAGTCCAAAGGTATCTTCAATTACCATACCAAGAGGCAGTCTCAGAGTCCTGGGGTTAGCATGGCCAGGTGGTAGGAGAGAGAAGGAAGGATGGGTAGCGTTCTAAGACTCTCACAATCTGTACTTGAATGTCAGCTGAAGAAGGCATCTGCTGTCTATGAAACTGAATTTCTTTAAATGCGAATTTTCTACACTGATATTAGTATCTCCAAGCTCAGGAGGGTATGAATTCTGATAATGAACACACAAATTGCTGGGATATACTAGCCATCCTTCTGGCTTGCCATTAGTTGTGACAACAGATAGCTTTCCAAAGATAGCATTCTTCTTTTTTGTTTGTTTATTCTTCAGTGCAAAGTACCAACTACAGCTATGTGTCTTATGTAACTTGTCCTCATCCAAGATGTAAGTGTCACTGATCACAGAGGAATAGAAAGCCACATCATTTGGTGAAATGAGAATCTCTACAAACACCAAAATTTCTAACATCAACATTAAACTCTCTCCAAGTAAGACAGAGGCCAAGGGATATAACAAACAGCAAACACTAGAATGTTACAGAAAGTAACCAAGTGTTCCCCCATAGAAGTAGAAAGGACATTTGCACAAGATAGAGCACAATCTCCCATGTACCTCTGCCAGAGGAAGAATGGAACTTTCTTACTTCAACCCAGTTTACCTGTTTTGTTTTGATTTCCAGCCAGCCCTGGATTACCAGATCAGAATAGCACTTTCATATTTTCCCATTAAAAACACATATCTCACCTCAGAAGTAATAAGAAATAGTTTATTCTGGAGCCAAATATGAGTGACCATGGTCGGTGAACAGATTCAGGTTACTCCAACATGGTGACAGTTGAATGATATTTTCATAGTAACAAAACACAGAACAAAGAAAGTTATAAACCAAGGCCCTTTTAAAATACATTAGTAGAGTGGTGGAGCACGCCTTTAATCCCAGCACTCGGAAGGCAGAGGTAGGAGGATCCCCAAGAGCTCAAGGCCCCCCTGAGACTACATAGTGAATTCCAGGTCACCCTGAGCTAGAGTGAGACCTTACCTCAAAAACCCAAAACAAACAAACAAACAAAAAATTCATTAGTAGAAACAAGAAGTGGGCAGGTTATGGTAAAATGGGTAAATCTTTGTTATTGGTTTCAAATGCTAAAGCTAGGGTCCTGGTCCTGTTTGTACATTCCAGAAGGATTTACCTAACAGTCACAAGGATGATAAATCACACACAGAGGTGGGCAATACATGGTTATGTACTGGCTAAGACAGCTCATTATTATTTAGCTCTCAACCTGTGACATTCAAGTTATCCAAGTCATTGAAATTCTATTCAGTTGATCAACCTCATTTAACATAGATGTGGCTGTTTTATTTCCACTCTGAAATCTCACTTCAGAGCTTCAATAGAGTGTCATGATTTCTGAACCATTTAATGTTTATCAGAATGACACTTATCCAAAAAAATCGTATCTAAAATCATTTTTTTTGGTGGCTGATGGGGCAAATGTTATTTTAACTGACCATTGGGCATACTTCATGGAATAAGATATAGATTATTGTGGTGAAGGCAATAGTGTAACCAAATACAGCTAGAAAGGCAGCTGTTTTAGATTGGAAAATAGCTTGGTAACATTCAGGAGAATATACCTATGAAGGTAATATCTAAATTTCTTGGTTGTGTTACAACTATCATTGGGAAAATAAAATGAATAGTCACATGGTGTTTATTCCTTTTGTTTTTCTTTTGGAAGAGATGGAAATTGAAAGGTACTGTATTTGCTTTGCTCTGGATGACTATAAAGGTGTAAAATCGAAAGGATGTGATTGGGCTCTTATTTGCAGAGCTCTGTCAGCTATCAATGGAAGTTGAGCAATGGGAATAGATGGGGGCAGTCCAGGATACCTGGCTTTTCTTTTCTTTTTTAAAACTTAAAAAAAATTTTATTATGGACACAACATGTGTTGGTACCATCCTTTCCCTTCCCTGCCCCTATTCTGCTGGAGGCCCTCCTCAGTGAGGTTACTGGTATTCCACTTGGGGTTTGTGGGCTATTCTTTGAAAGAGCAGAAGTCAGATATTCTGGGTGGACAATGATGTCCCAACTTGTGGCTTTTACAATGTTTCCACCCTCTCTTCCCAGGGAATTTTGCAGGTACCTGGCTTTTCTTAGTCCTCTGCTTCTATTTTTATTCACAACAAGAATCTTCAAATAGTTCTCCTCATTTATAGCACTTGGATGTCATCAAAGTAACTATGTGGGTGCCAAGAATGAAATGGGTTTGTAGCTCATTCTCTCTCTCTTTAATAATATTTTATTTATTAATTTGAGAGGCAGAGAAAGAGGCAGAAAGAGAAAGCATGAGCATACCTCTAGCCACTGCAAATGAATGCATGTGCCAACTTGTGCATTTGGCTTTATGTGGGTACTAGGGACTCAAACCTGGGTACTTTGGCTTTGCTAGCAAGTGCCTTAACTACTAAGCCATCTCTCCAGCTCTGGAGCATTCTCTTATCATAGCACTGTGCATTAATTTCTCTAGTTCCCACCTTCTTAAACTATGGCTTGCAAAAATTTGGCAACAGTAAAGGGTAATGAATCCTGGGGGTTTCTGGCAGAGCTTACCCATGTTGCATCACATGCAACAGCCTTAGTTCTGAATACAACAATATGTCCACTATGCATAGCACACTTAGTCATTACACCCAATGCTAGCTAACACACGCTACATGAAAAACTCAGACTCAGATTTGACACTGTTGTGTGTTATGAATTGCCATATCTTATTGTGCATGTTCAGTTTTCTGCTCTTGCAGAAACATAAATGGCTTAATGATTGAAAATGAAGATTTTTTAAATGTTTTCCTAATATTATTCTTTAACAAATCATTGGGTTGAATTGTACTAGAATGTTTGATGTTAAATATTAATGTTTGAGTTGCTAGCTTGAGTTTCATTAAGGAAATAATCATTAAGTGAATTTTTGCTTGGGATTAGGACAAAATTTCAGACAGTTTCTAAGATGACCTTCAACATACCTTTGCTATTTTGTATTTTGTGTTTATACAGAACAGAGTTCTCAGTATTGACATTTATAAAGTCAAAATATTGATCAAGGCTGTAAAATATTAAATATTCCCTACTCTCCACAATATTAAACATTCAACCAAGACTTAATTCTTTATGTAAAAACAAATCATTTCATTCATATGCCAATTTGCTTTCATTTTTAATGAACAATAAAATTATATGCATACTAAAAATTATTTTAAAACAAATTTCTTTATGATTTCTTATCAGTAAATATTTGTTTTGTATACCTATTTTACATGCCTAGATACCTAGAGTCATGAAAATATTTCTCAGGTCAAAAGGGGTCATAAGAGGACAAAGAAGATCTAGTTAATGAGTGAAAGCGTCAGTGCATGCTGCAGACCTTGGAGATATTTTCATGCTTATATTGACAAGCGTCTGGTGAGGGAAATTTCCCCCACATCTGAATATTCTTCTTTATCACATCAATACTTCCCAATGATGATATTCTGGTACTCCAATGCAGCAAAAACCCACACTGGAAAGAGCTAGGTCAAAAGTTTAGTTGAATTGTAATATTCAATCCAAGTAGAAACATTATGTGAGCTGTTTCTCCCCAATATTTTTACTACTCTCTATATGCTTTTAAACTACCCATAATAAAGATTTACTGACTGCATAACCAGAAAAAAATAATTTAAATGGAACCGGTCTGGCAAAACTTGCAGGTGAGCTGTAGGCTCTGGCATAGTCAAGTGAAAGGGCTTTTAGGAAAATCACATTGGGATTGGGTCAGCTCAGTGTCACTGGATGGATAAAGAAGACTAAAAGCAGGCAACATCATCAACTAGCAAGTGCTTTCAAGGTCCTGGTTTTGTCTTATGACAAATGGGCTAGACCTCCCAGAAGAGCTACTAACAAATACAACCTTCAAAATGGGACTTATTCATCTAATGATTTTTGCAGACAGCAAAGATAGAACAGCCCTCTGCAAATGTAATATTATGTCAGGCAAGTTAAATTGAAGGCATTATGTCAGTTTCAGAAGACAAGAATTTTGATTCTATGTAGAAGAGAGCAGTGAATAGCCATCTACATCCAGAAGGCACTGAGGGAGAGTGTCAGTATCCTTTCAGAGGAGATTTTATTTTTTGTTTACAAACATACAGTAACATTACATTATGAAATGAAAAACTTTAGCAGTAATTGTTCAGACTGGTCTGTCACACATTGACAATCAAACATAACAAAGTTATATCCAGCTCCTATCTCTAAGGGTTTTCTTAAGGATGTACTTCTAATAATTATTGGGACAATAATTTTTCTCTTGTTCAAATTTATTTTTCCTTTTGAGTTACAGCACAATAACGATTTTAGTTATTATAAGTTAAAATGAAATTTGGTACTTCCATATAAAGATAGGCATGGAAACCAAATACTGTACTTTTAGCATACAGCAGAGTAAGCAGCCTAGAGATGGCAGGAAAACAACACATTTTTGTCCATATTTGCTAAAAAGAAAAGAAATTTAAAAGCATCAAACTCTTATATGTCATGTCTAGTATTTAATTGGCATATAACAATAAAATAAGAAAAACATCATTTGCAGTACCACTTAGGATGATGTAACAAACAGACTTTCTATCCCCTTATCACATGAGCTGATCTACCAGCATTTGTCATCACACAAGCCAGGATGTGGTTTTGTTTTGACAAGGAATAACTTCTTAACAAATGTCTTCAGTTCCTAGGAAGATTTTGTCCCAGTCAGATGTGGTGGCTGAAAGCTAGCAATTATAAAGCTAGCTCTAAGTGGGGCACCATCATACACACTTGAGGACGTCTTGATATTCTTCAGTTACAGGGGATGAATTAAACTTAAGGAAACATTCCTTTCCTCAAATACATTTCTTCATGCTTTTTAAGCTGCATTATGTGTGCTTATGCTGTTGTCCTCAGAAATCTCCATGGACACCCCACATCTAGTCTTGGACTTTATGCCATTCTCATTTGCTTAGCCACACATTTATCCAGGGAACTATATGTTGCCCAGTTCTCCTTCCAAGATGTACTTACAGGCTTATTTGGAATTTTTTCAATCCCTGATACATAAAATTAAACTTAAGTGGAAACAGTCCAGTTTTCTGGAAGAGGAAGTCATGACCGAAAGCTAGGATGTATTTTTAGGAAGAGGTTGCTTGAAAGTTGACCAAAGATACTTTGATAATAGCGAAGATTTCACGACATTATGAGTGCTCCCAATGCCACTGGATCACACACTTTAGTGGCCCAAATGGTAAATTTTATAAGTATTTCTTCACAATGAAAAAAAAAATGTCTAAGTGAAAAGAAAACTAAATCCTTACTGCAGACCTAAAATTTCTTAGAAAATTACCTAGTCAAGTACTTTGTAAACTATTAGCAGTAACATTTTTTGTGTCATGAAATCATTTTACACAACATCAAAATTGTTTATAAGACGGAAGCAAAAAGTTAAGTGTATCATATTTAGTTTGGTTAAGTATAGTATAGCTTAATATAACCCTGCTTCTGTCACGGGTGCATATGCATATATTTAGGCACTGTGTTGTCTTAAAAAACATATTTTCACCATATTTTATAATGAAAAAAATCTAAAGATGTCTACTATAGCCTAACTTTTAATCTGATTTAAAAAAAAACAAAACCTAGCCGGGCGTGGTGGCACACGCCTTTAATCCCAGCACTCGGGAGGCAGAGGTAGGAGGATCGCTGTGAGTTCGAGGCCACCCTGAGACTCCGTAGTGAATTCCAGGTCAGCCTGGGCTGGAGTGAGACCCTACCTCAAAAAAACAAAACAAAACAAAAAAACAACAAAAAAACCTTTCACAAATTTTCTGACTCATGTCAAAGAAGAAGAGGCAAATTTAATCAAAAATGCAAAACCTACTAGATTTAACCAGTAATGTCAGGTATCTGCTTCTGCCAAGATTATAGCTATGTTCACTTTTTAAACAATTCAAAGACAAAACTGTAGAATTGATGTCAAGTAGCAGATTGCATTCATGACCAGTCATTTACAAAAATGACTCAGAATATAACCCTGAAAACTACTGGAAATTTCATTTCCATACCAAAGAACACAGAAGTATGTAAATGAAGGCAGATGCCTATTGAACATTTAAGCAAAATTTCATAGGCAAAATGAAAGTAGCATTCTTCAAGTACTATTTCTAACTGATTTATACCAAGGAAGCTATTTTTTAAGTTCTTTTTAAAATGTAATAAAATCAATTTATATGAGACCTAGTCTCTAGGTATGTCCTGCCATAAATTTCCGCTATTGAACTGTGGTTCTGACCACAAGCATCTATGAAAGAGCAATAAATTGTAATTAAACTGAGAAGTTGATACAATTAATACTGTTTTCTAAAATTGATCAAATATTTTATGTTATCTTCATTGCCTATACTAGTAAATATTGAGTGATTTGTAAAGGGCATGTCTTCCCAGCAAAAGTCAAAATTAAGGCACACTGAAATTCCTAGCGGTTTGCTGTAGTCAGACTCTCCGTCAGAGATGAGGTCATTGTTCTCCAGGATATGTACACTCTTCTGCACATATGGCCAGCCCTTCTTCCTGGTCTTCAGAGACCCACCAAGCTCAATATGCACTCCTGGCACAAAGCACCAGGATCTGATTACTCGTTTAAATCATCCATCAACGAGTGCCAGATGGTTTCCTGGAAGACCTGACCAATGAGAACATGCAACACATCCTAAGATGACATTTACCCCCCATACAGTGGGTTATCAGGAAGGACTTGCTGACAATTCAGACTTAAAACTTCCTGCTTCCAGAAAGGCTGATAATAAAATCCCAAACCATAGACACTTATGCAAAGTTGCCTCTTTTCAAGCACAGAAAATAGTTCCTAGGACAGCACTCATAAATCTTTCTAAATTTTCCTCAGACAGGAGAGCTTTATCATGGCTTAAGAAGCTTTGCGGTAGAGACGGTGAAATAAACTGGGTTGAAGGCAGCTGAGGATACAGCATCTCCCTTGCTTGGGCCTTAAGAAGAGGAGGGAGCACCTTTGCTCTCGTTTTCCAAAGGGACAAAAACCAGTCACCTAAAGCAATAGGTAGAAGGATTGCAAATGAGTAACTAGGGAATCTAGAACACCTGGATTCTTAGAATGAATTGATCTACCATGGAAAGATAACGAACTTGGCATCTATTGGAGACAAAGCTATACCAAGAGTGTCCATTGTTTTTCTAGTCTAATATAACAGGAAGAAATGCGTCTGTCAGCATCACAGATAGACCGATGTATGGATTTGTATACAAACAGATATTTTTTGTTCGGGTGACCCACTCTAGGTTACGGTATATAAAGAAAGCCAGGGAGGTCTCATTGGATTAATGGACAGAGGTTTCTGTTGAGAGATGAAAATGAAGGTGACTGGATAAAGACAAGGGAAGCTCCATGGATCATGCTCAGGAGACCCACTTACACTTGGCTGAGTATGAACCTGGGCGCCCACACTGAAGCTCCAGAGCGCCGCCCAAAGCACCAGTGAGCACTCTGATGTCTCCTAGGTTCCGGACAGGGAGAACGTAACTGAGCTCTGGTTCACCAGTCATTCTTAATTTCACATGGAGTTCAGCGGACTAACCCAAGATGACAGACGACGGAAGCCCTCCCTTAACAAAGCCTATAAACAAGTCTGAAAGTGATCAAGCTAGTTTTAAACGCTGCAATCCCTTGCTAGAGCAAAGTCCAACACTCGTCAGAGAAACTCAAGAGCTGGACATTCAATAATATAACATTCATGGTGCGTCGTGTCCAGTGAAAAATCCCAGAGAGAACAGGCAGAAAACAAATTATAACTCATAAAGCTGGGAAAAGTCAGACAATGAAAAAAAAACTTAAAAATTATAAAAGTAGGAGATTGAAACTTAAAAAAGAAATATACATGTACTCTACATGTTCCATATTTAAAGGGAAGTATAAAATAGTGACAAAAGAAACAAAACATTAAAAATATTCTGGAGATAGGTGCACAACCTGAAATGGCTTTCATTAGATGAACTGAAAAGCAGATTATAGACTACAAGGAAAAGAGTTCGATGAAGTTCAAGTTTTAACAACAAAAGCTATAGAAAGTGATGCACAAAGAGAAAAGAAAGTTATTAGAAAATTGAACAATATCAGGCAGTCTAGTGGATATATAATCAGAATCTCAGAATCTCTTGCACCCTTTCCCCCGAAAGGACAGAGTTGCTTGGGAAAATGTTAGTGTTTTGTGTACTTTGTTTTTGATTTTTGTTTTGAGACAGTGTCTCCCCATGTGGCCCAATCTAGCCCTCTGTTTGCAATCCTCCCCCAGCCTTGTGAGTGCGGAAGTCACAAGCACGCACCTCCATGCCTAACTGATACGGAATAGTTAAGCAAACATATATAGTCAAAATGCTTCCAAATTTGATGACAACTGTAGACCTAGAAATACAATAAACCAATAAATGGAAAGTTGCAAACAAGATAGATCATAATCAAATTGTTGTAAACCTACCATGTAGAGAGAACACAAAGAGCTTAAAAGCAACTAGTATATATACATGCAAAGATCCTCAGTAAATTTAATTTATTTAACTTAACAAATATTTAACACATATCTAATTAAATAGCTAATTATTTATTTGTTTTATTGTTTGTGACCTACTGAGTTTATTCAGGACTGCTTGTGTGAGTATGGGCCATGGTTATTTACCAGAGCATGGGAAACTTACCAACAGCCACACCACTGAAGAAAATGTTTCCCCTTCCTGCAGCAACTGTTAAATGCCAATAGTTCTTTAGGAGGAAGTGAAGCTTGGTAAGTCCCACCCCCAACCATGACAGAAGGTTGACCTGGCAGCCCTGTGCAGGGCCTATGCAGATCACCACACCTGCTATAAATTCATGAGTTCAAGGATCATGCCATTTCTGGGAGACATTTCTGGAAGTGCATTCCACACTTCCCTCTTTGCATTCCACAGCAATTACATTCTCCCTCTTCTGTGGTGTTCACTGAGATTTGGAAGGGGTGATGGAAATGTTTTACTTAGGCCTGAGCATACTCTCAGCACTTTGACCAGCTTGGAATCTCTGCAGCAAACACAGGGAACTGCAGAAAGAAGTGTCTGTGGCCACCTGGAGGAAGTAGACCAGGAACAAATCACATCCACACTAGGCTTGGGGCTATGTGTGTGTGATCCTAGCACTCAGGAGGCTAAGGCAGGGGGAGCGTCAGGTCAAGGACACCTTGAGAGAGACGTGCACACTGCCTCAAAAACAAGACAAACAGTCAAATCCAGAACCACTACAAGAAGAGAGATAATAAAGATCAGAGAAAAACTACCATGGAGATTAAAAATAATCCAAATTGTCGCATTTGTGGTATAGTGGTGAGCATAGCTGCCTTCCAAAAAGTGTACAAATTATCAATAATATCAAAAAGGTTTATAAAATAAAAGAGATGTATCAACCTTTATCCACACTGACAAGGAAAAGAGCATATTCAAGAAAATAAAATCAAAGGCAAAAGATGTTCCCAGTGGCAACTTAAAATACAAAAGATCATCAGAGACCCTCATGAATAACTATATATGCAACTAGTTGGAAAAGCTAGAACAGTATGCATCTTTAGAACACTGCATGTATTGTGTGACTTAAAGGACTCTCACAGCTATTCATCTCTGCGTTAAAAACGGAGCTACCCTGAAGACCTGATACCAGGGAATATCATGGGTTATGGATCCTCTGTTTGGCTTGCCATAGCACTTGGGTGAGACAAGGCACAAAAACCGGTCAGCTGTGAAGTGTAGGAGGGCCAGAAACTGCTAAGCAAGGGTGTAGATGGCAGGAGGCTCAGCTCAGCCTGGGATGAGCATGGCAGAGATAAACCCTTTTGTGGTGATTTGGAATAGACTTAATCAACTGGGATTAATAATGGATTTTGATAGCTCTGAGTCTGAGCCAAGTAGGTGGATTAAACCCTGGAGCCTCCTGTCTATCATCCACTGAGATCTACTGCTTTAGATCCTGAGAACTCTGATTTGTATCCCTCCATCAGAGTGATTAATTCTGAGGAGGCCTCAAATGTATGAAGACTAATCTCAGGGCTGTGGTTGTATACCATACAGCCAATAACCTTGAGAAATGCTTCTCAGATAGAACATTAGCCACCCAGCGGTATCACCTAGGGAGCCTTGGGGGAATGAGAGAACCTGCCCAATTAACAGAATATAGAGAGTAGGGCCAGCAGAGAATATGGCACACACAGAAGGAAACCTAACAAGGTGAAGGTAGCACTGGCAAACATTGACACTAGCCCACCACAGACTCAGTGACAGCATAAACAGTAGGAAAACCAGAATCCACAAGTTCAACCTTCCATCTGCTACCCCAATGCCAGTGCACATGACAGGCAGTTTCCAATTTGTAAAGGACACAGAAAGAAGCAGCTCCAGCACCTCCTGCTTTTTAAATTTTATTTTATATTTTGATTTATTTGAAGAGAGAGAGTGTGTATGTGTATGGGTGCACTAGGACCTCCTGCCACTGCATCTGAACTCCAGATGTATGCACCACTTTGCACATCTGGCTTTCCATGGGTACTGGACAATGAAACTTAGGCCATCAGGCTTTGCAAGTAAGCCAAGTAAGCACTTTAATCACTGAGCCATGTGTTGCTCCAGCCCTTTTTTCACATCTTTTAGTTTTTCACACTTTAACCCTTGTGATTCCTTTCTTCTTTTTGTTATCTTTTAACAAAAGAGAGAATGAGTATGGGCACATCACTGTTTCCTGTTACTGCAAACAACCTCCAGACGCATTCATCACTTAGTGAATCTGGCTTTATGTGGCTACTGGGGAATTGGTCCTGGGCAGGCAGGACTTGCAAGCAAGGGCCTTTAATTGCTGAGACGTCTCTCCAACCCCTTTATTATCCTTTTGCAATGCATTTGCCAGGTTTTTCATTTCGTTGCATTTTCCCTCTTGTCATTCCCCTTCATCCATTTATCTGATTTTGTGTATGCATTTCCCCTGAGTCTCAGCTTTTCCTTTATGCTCCCTGGGCTTGCTCCTTCTCCTCTCCTTTCTATGTTTAGTACTATCTGGATTTGACCTTAGGTTCAAAAAAATACTTTTCTGTTTTTCTTTGTTTCTCCTTCTTACAAAATTTGCTTTTGAACTTGAAGAATATTTTGTTTCTTATTTTCTCTCTTTTTTTTAGAGTGTGTGTATCTGCAGGTAGGCATGCACATGTGAATGCATGTGTGTGGAGAGCAGAGAACAACATCAGGGGTCTTCCTTAGTTACCTTTCACCTTAATTCTTTGAAATAGAGTATTTCATGGAACCTAGAGTTCACATTAGCTAGCCACTGAGCCTGAAGGATTCCTTGTCTCTGACTTCCCAGCACTAGTGTTACAGATGTGCACTATCATGCCTTTAATTTTTTATGTGGGTACTGGAAATATGGGCTCCAGTTCTCATGCTTCCTTGTCAAACACTGAGCCATCTCCTCAGTTCACTGCTTTTTAAACATTTTTCTACCCTCTGACTCTTTTCTCTTCCCCTCCACTAGACCCTTCTCTCTCTTTTCCTATCTTTAAATTAACCTTTATTCTCTTCTATTTGTCCCCTTTCTTCACTTCAATCCTTTATCTAATTCAACTACCATTTACTTTTTGTTATCTTAAACAGTTTTTTATGATACCTTTTTTTCTTTATTCATTATGTACTTACTCAGTGTGTAAACAGCACATGTTGGTACCATCCTTACTCTCCTCCCTGTTCTCCCCCCTCTGCAGGGACCTTCCTCATTGGGGAATGTGGGTCGTTCATTGTAGGGGTAGTTATGGGTAACAGACAATGTTTTTGTGCATAATGTCCCAATTTGTGGCCTTAACAATCTTTCAGCCCCTTCTTCCACAAATTTCCCTGAGCCATGTTGGGTTTGTTTTAGGTCTACTTCAGTGGTGAGGTCTTGGGAGCCTCTGTGTCTCTGGATCTCTGGTTTGGTTTGAGTTGAGTGTTATGTGTGTCTATTTCCTTCACCCTTGTTCTGATATCAGGTTCACCAAATAAGCAGTGCTCTTGCTCATTTCCCCAGTTACTCTATGATTTTAGCTGGGGCTCTGGTGAGATGCGATGGACTGATTCTCTCCTTAGGTTCTGCGTCTAATTGAAAAAGAGAAGCAGATTCTCCAATGGAGAGTGAAGTCAGTCCTGGATAAATGGGATAACCATTATTAGCTTAGAGAACATTTAATAAGTGTAGGCCCTCTTGTAGCCCAAGATTTGTGGGAGCTTTTATCTTCAGATAGTATAAATCTTTTGTCTTTTACTTAAATAGTTTTTAACTTTATAGCACATGCTACAAGAGTTTTTCTGTGTTTGGTTATAGTCATTGGTGCTGTATTAATGTACTGTAATTAATTTAAATGTGTTTTTGTATGTTTTCTCTTCACTGATGACTAGTGAGGAATGAGGTTTCAAGGGTAGACTACTCAATAAGAAGATCCCCCAGCAAAAACTGGAATAGGCATACAACCAACACATACACAAATCACAACAGAAAAACATAAGAAAGTACTGAATTCACTGAAGCTAAGATAGAATGTTAGATGAAGATTTCAAAATTATCTAGTAAAAAGTTTGGATGAAAATGGGACTACGTCCCTTATTTCTTTCTCTGTATCTTTGTCATTTGCATATAAGAAGGCTACTGATTTTTGTGCATTGATTTTGTATCCTGCTACTGTGCTATAGGAGTTAATCACCTTCTGGAGTTTTGGGATGGAGTCTCTTGGGTCTCTTACATATACAATCATGTCATCAGTGAATAGAGCTAACTTAACTTCTTCCTTTCCAAATTGTATCCCTTTTATTTCCTTTTCCTGTATTATTGCTTGAGCTAGGACTTCCTGTACTATATTGAAAAGCAGAGGTGAGAGTGGACAACCCTGTCTTGTTCCTGATCTTAATGGGAACTCCTCCAGTCTCTCTCCATTAAGTATTATTTGGGCCTTCGGAGCTTTGTATATTGCCTTTTTCATGTTAAGATATGAACCAACCATGCCAATTCTCTCCAATGTTTTGATCATGAAGTAATGTATCTTGTCAAAGGCTTTTTCTGCATCTTTCGAAATGATCATGTGGTTTTTATGTTTAACCTTGTTTATGTGGGGTATTACATTGACAGATTTCCATATGTTGAACAACCCCTGTGTTCTTGGGATGAATCCCACTTGGTCAAGGTGGATAATGCTTTTGATGTGTTGTTGGATTTGGTTTGTGAGGATTTTGTTTAGGATCTTTGCATCTAAATTCATCAGGGAAATAGGCCTGTAGTTTTCTTTTCTTGTGGCATCTCTGCCTGGTTTTGGAATTAGGGTGATGCTAGCTTCATTAAAGGAGTTGGGGAGCTTTCCGTGTTCACCAATTACAACTATGAGATTCCACTTTACCCCAATAAGGATATCAAACATCAAAAAATCAAATAAAAATAAATGCTGGTGAGGATGTGGAGAAGTAGGAACACTCATCCATTGTTGGTGGGAATGTAGGATGGTACAACCACTTTGGAAAGCAATATGGAGACTTCTGAGAAAGCTGAGTATAGAGATACCAACAGACCCAGTTATTCCCTTACTGGGCATCTACCCTAAAACCTTCAAACCACAGGCTAGAGAGATTTGCTCAACCATGTTTGTAGCGGCTCAATTTGTAATAGCTAAGAACTGGAATCAACCCAGATGTCCATCACTAGAAGAATGGATAACTAAGATGTGGTATATCTACACAATGGAATTCTATACAGCAGTAAGAAAAAATGACACAATGAAATTTGAGGAAAAATGGTTGAACCTGGAACAGACCATTCTCAGTGAACTTACCCAATCACAGAAAAAAAATTGCCACATAGTCTCACTCATCTACAGCACCTATACTGAATCTACCCAAGATACCTTACATACCCAGCAAGCACCTCCTTGACTAGACACTAGGATGGAAGGGGAGGGAGGGGAGGGCATCAAAGGGGTGGGAAACACAAATCTAGACCCAAATGGCAATGGTTCCATAATTTTCTACTTACTAAAAGACAGACCAAGTGGCTGATCCTTCACCAGGCCCTTACAGGGAACACCTGAACCACAAGACACTGGAGAGGGTAGGATCACGACTAACCTTAATCTTCTACATCGTCCCTCCCTCCTTCTCCGTCTCCTTCTCCCTCTCTCTTCTCTCTAACATTTGTAATATTAGTTATCTTTTTCCTCATTTTCTTAGTGGGTATTGACCTGTAACTCCCAGAACCAGCATGGGGCTATCATCCACAATGAGCTTTTGATCAGAGAGACCTACAAGGTTTCCTAAAAGACAGATTTCTGTCAGAGTACTTGATGACCCACCAAAGGCTAGTGGTAAGAACCTACTGCTGAAGACACCTTATGTGATTGACATGCAAAATAGAATGGCATGGCTGGAAGTTGGAAGAGAGTCAGTCCCTAGACAGTCAGGGCATCTAGTGCCAGAAGGTGCTACATGGGCGACTGGGGGAAAATGACCAATATCTGTCCAAGCAACTCATGGTCTAACCTACTTAGCAGCAAATAATTTGTTGTGATGCCCACACAAGTGCAATAGTGGCACACAGCCATGGTGGGGAACCAATGCTCTTAATTTGGATAACTGATCTCCTCAGTGGTATGGGACCCATAGCTGGAGCTGGGAAACAAGTCAGAACCATATCCAAACATAAGCCCACTCACCAATATCAAGCTACCATCAATCATGGGCTACAAGAGGGCCTACACCTATTAAATTCTCTAAAAAAAAAGTAAGGGTTATCTCTTTTGTCCTGTTGCTAACTTACTTTCCGTTGGAGAATCTGCTTCTCTTTTTCAGATAGATGTAGATCCTAAGGAGAGAGCTACCCCATCATACCTCCAAAGGGCCCTGGCTGAAACTAAGAAAAATTGGCGAAACAAGCAAGGGGGCTGTTTTCCTGATGAACCGGATACCAGCACAAGGGTGAAGGAGATCAACACAGTGAAAGATCAACTCCTACCAAATCAGAGAGCCAGAGCCTCAGAGGCCCCCAACACCTCATCACTGAAGCAGACCAAAAATGAACCCAACATGGCTCAGGGAGATTTTGTGGAAGAGGGGGCGGAAAGAATGTCAGAGCCACATGTTGGGTCATGATATGCGGAGACATTTATCTTCCCCAAAACTGTGGGCTAACTCCATAATGCATGACCCATGTACCTCAACAAGTAGGACCCAAGGGGACGGGGTAGGGCACGGATGTGCCTAATAATGGTACCAAACTGACTGTATTTGCTGAATACAAAACTAACTAATAAAGGAAAAAAAAAATTTGGATGACCTGAAAGAACATACAAACAAATAGATGAAATAATTCTAAGACCTGGAGAGAAAAATCAGTAACATAGAGCAAAAAGTTAGTAAAATGTATGAGGAAAATCAGTACTGTCAATAAAAGTCAACAATATGGAAGAAAAATTAATAAAATTGAGATTATAAAAACATTTTAGTGTAGGAAAATAAATACAACTCATGACATAGGAAATGGAGTGGAAAGCACATACACCAAAAGGATCAAACAGAAGAAAGCATGTCAGGAATGGAGCCTCAAGCTGATGAAACACTACATCAACCATCAATAAGGAACAAAAATAAGCAAGTTTAGCCACAATGTTCAGGGATGTTTCAGATGTGAGAAAGACACAAATCCTAAGAATTCATGGATGAAAGAATTATCTGAAGCATATAGGCAATCTGTTCAATACAATCATGACAAAAAAAACCCTCTAACCACCAGGCACAGTGGCACATGCCTTTAATTCCAACACTTGGAAGGCAGAGATAGGAGGATTGTTATGAATTTGAGGCTACCCTGAGGCTACGAAGTGAATTCCAGGTGAGCTTGAGCTAAGGCCCTACCTCAAAAAAAAAAAAAAAAATTCTCTAACCTAAAGAAAAAAAAATAGACATTTAGACATGTGGCATTTCCAACTCGAGACAGGAACTCTCCATTACATATTATAGTCAAGACGTCAAAATACAAAACAAAGAAACAATACTGAGAGCTGTTAAAGGATAAGAAACACCTACAAAAGCAGGAATACACACACACACACAAAAAGTCAGATCACTTGCTGGAAATCCTAAAAGCCAGAAGAACTTGAAATGATATGTATGTCAGGCCATGAATATAAAGAAATGACAATCTTTTAAAGTGGATGGAGAGATAAGAACATTTCAAGATATCTCAGAACATTTCTTGAAAGGTTTCAGTGAGCAAAGGAGAGCTAGGAGTGATTAACCACATTCAACACAGCAAACCTCTCATTTTAATAGGTTAGAAAGCAAAGTACCAACAAGAATCCATACAAGCAGAAGAACAACCAACAAGGTCAGAATAAATATTTAAAAATTCAAGACTTCCAGGTAAGATGACAGCACAGGAGCCATGCCAAACTAGCCTGGTGAGGGATTTATGCAAAACCGCAACACTCTTCTGAAAAGTGCAGGTATACAGATTCTTATCAGCCATAGCAGAGAAGCAGGAAAGACCAAGATCCACCAGAAAGGAGGAAAATGGCTGGAATCCTGCTGAGGTGCTTGTGGCCCCAATCCTCACAATCCACACACCCACCCAGCACTGAACTGAAGGAGAAGAGATAAAACAGGAGGATTTTTCAACCTCATCAGCCTCCTTGCAAAGTCAAGAAACCTGAGGGTGAGATAGAGGAGATCAACTAAGGACCTGTTGAAAGGGATACAGGTGGCACCCGCTGAGCAGTTCCAGTACAACTCCAGGCTTCCTGCACTCTCCCATCCCCCAACCATCAGGACTATGAATGTCCAGAGAATGCATTCAGCTCCCCATGGCAGGGCATCCAGCACAACTAATCAGAGCACCAGCTTCACAGAACAACACTGAGGGATCTAGGTGGCACTCAGCATTGGTGAGATTCGAAGCCAACTGAAAAATTAAGTGGCTCAACTGACAAGACAAAAAAAAAAAAAAATCAAGTACATAGGCCTGCACTGAAAGTACTAATCTCTCTTTCAATGTCAGGGCAGGTTATGGGTTACATATTTGTGGTAGTTTGAATAGATGGCCCCCAATATATTCAGTTTTTAGTGTTTGTAGTTTGCATCTGCACCACCTGGCTAGAGGCAGTGTCACTGGGTGGATCTTAAGGTGCGGTGGTGGGTTTCAGATTTCAATCTGAAGATATGCAAAGTGTGCCTAGCTGGAGTTCCTGCAGTGTGCTATGTGGATTTTGGCTTTTTGGCTGGTGCTTCCTCTCTCTCTCTCTGCTTGGTCCTGTGAAAGCAGGCCAGCTTCTTCTGCCATTATGGAACTTCCCCTGGATCTGTAAGCTTCAATAAATCCCTCCCTCCATAACTGTGCTTGGTATGAAAGTTCATCTCAGTGAATGTGAAGCTGTCTGCTACAGAACTTGGTACCAGGAGTGGGGTGAGATGAACCTGACCATGTGGATGTTTATATTTTGGAACCTTTCTTTTGGAGGAATAAGCATGCACTTTGTGCTTGCAACTGAAAATGCCTTCTGGAGTGGTAAGCCAAGTTTTATGGACTATTCTGATGAGCGTTTGAAGATGCTAAGTACAGACAGTACTGAACTTCGAGGCTTGGCTTATGAACTTTCTAAGGGGAAAGAAAGACTACAGAGGACTTTGTTGGAACTGGGCTACTGGCATAAGGGCTGGCTGCATTCTGCTGCTAAGGCCCAGAAAGTTTGATCAAGGTTACATTTGTTATGGACTGATGTGCTTGGCTAGAGATATTGGACTGAGAGATTTAAGATTTTTAAGCTGGAAAACTTTAAGCAAGTTAAATTTACTGGCAGAGAGACTGGTTTTAGGTTACTAAAGCTGCTATTATTAACATATTAGCAATCTTAAAGAGGATGGTCCAATTGCTTTACATTAAAAAAATAAAAACTGTGCCTGAGGAAAGACTATCATAGAAATGCAAACTCTTTTGGAAAGAGTTGACTGGAGAAGGAACCTGCTTTTCAAGGTTAGGATTTATTTTGTCCCTGAATTAAAAATATGGCTGTGTCCTGTACAGCTGGTATTGGATTCAGAAGCATGAAAGATGTGAGGAGTGGTCGTGAATTGCACATAGTTCCAGGAGCTGCTGCTGAGATGTGGCATGAGGCAGAACATGATGCCCTGATAGGCTGAAAGGGCCTTTGGAAGATGGACCATGGTTTGCATGAAGACCTCAAGATGTTTTAGATATACCAGGACTATGCAAGTGCTACCATAGAGCACACTGTTGACCTGAGATGGAAGTGTTCCCTGGCTACTCTGCCCAGCTAGAGGGGCAGAATTGGAAAATCTGGAGACTGTCAGTCTTTGGGTGTATTGGACTTAAACTGCAGAAGTTTGATGTTTTCTTGATGGTAGTTGAGGTTGCATTGTTTTAGTCTCTCCTTGCTATGCATTATACCAGTTGAAAATGTTTACTCTGTACCTTTATATGTTGGAAGTATTTAACTTGTTTGATTTTACAGGACTTCCTATCTTAAATTGGTCAAGACTGTGGGGTCCTTTAAAATTGAACTGAGTACAATTTACAATGTGTGATGGTTATAAATGTATTGGGAGCCAGGGGCAAAATATGGTAGTTTGAATAGATGGCCCCCAAAATATTCAGTTTTTAGTGTTTGTAGTTTGCATCTGCAGCCACTTGGCTAGAGGCAGTGTTATTGGTTGGATCTTAAGGTGTGGTGGTAGGTTTCAGATTTCAATCTAAAGATATGCAAAGTGTGCCCAGCTGGAGTTCCTGAAGTGTGCTATGTGGCTTTTTGCTTTTTGGCTGGTGCTTCCTCTCTCTCTGCTTGGTCCTGTGAAAGCAGGCCAGGGTCTTCTGCCATTATGGAACTTCTCTTGGATCTGTAAGCTTCAATAAATCCCTTCCTCCATAACTGTGCTTGGTCTGGAAGTTCATCTCAGTGAACCTGAAGCTGTGTGCTACGAAATTCTTGATTGGCTTTACCATTCCCAATTAAGCTGTATTTGGGGGTTGACTATTGTTGCCCTTGATGCTTTCAGATTTATAGGGCTTTTTATCTTTTGCTTCTGTGTCATTATTGGGGTCAGGGTCTGATTCAGATCCAGGATGACATGGAACCCCATTCAGAAGAGAATTCTTAGCCTCCCAACTGACAGGATTAAGGAGGTAGAGCAACACACACCCTTAGGGATTTTGGCTTTATGAAACTATCTGTTTCAATCCCCACACTTGTATACTCTCTGCTGTTTTTTTTTTTTTAAGTATTTTATTTATTTATTTATGAAACAGATAGAGACAAAGAGAGAACGGGCATGCCAGAGCCTCTAGCCACTGCATACAAACTCAAGACACATTGCCCTCTTGTGCATCTGGCTTATGTGGGTCCTGGGGAATTGAACCCTGGTCCTTAGTCTTCGTAGGCAAATGCCGTAACCACTAAGCAATTTCCCTAGTCCCTCTCTGCTAATTTTTCTTGAATGTGTATATTGCTCAGTTGAAGTATAGAATTTTATGGTAAATTTTTCCACCCAGCTCACTAGAGTACTTGCATAGCAAGCAAACTCAACACCTAGGATTACTTCCTCAGTTGGATTGGCGTATAAGAGCTACACCTGGCACCTTAAACTCATATCTTAAAGGTATATGAAGTTGGATCTCCAGATGTAAGAATACTGTAGGTAAGTAGGAAATGCAAGCATCAAATTGACACAGGATGCAAATTCACTTTTTATAATACAAGAAACACAAAGAATTAAGACAATACAATCCCACCAAAAATTATAAATCTATCAGAAATGAGCCCCAATGAGACTGTTTTAGATTGAATGCCTGATAAATATTTCAGGATTTTATCTATACTCAAAGAAGCCAAAGAAGAAATCAAAGGAATCAAAGAAAAAAAATGAATTAAAGAAGAAAACAAACTCCTGAAAAAGAACAGAGGAAACCAGCTTAACAAAATAAGGAGGTCATTACAAGAGATGAGTAAGGAAAGAGAAATACTGAAGAAAAACCAGGTAGAAATTCTAACACTGAAAAACACAGTCAAATAAAGCACTCTGGGTCTGGAGAGATGGCTTAGCGGTTAAGCACTTGCCTGTCAAGCCTAAGGACCCCGGTTCAAAGCTTGAATCCCCAGGACCCATGTTAACAAGATGTACAAGGGGGCACGCACGTCTGGAGTTCATTTGCAGTGGCTGGAGGCCCTGGTGTGCCCATTCTCTATCTATCTATCTGCCTCTTTCTCTCTCTGTCACTCTCAAATAAATAAATAAATAACAAAAATAAAAAATAAAAAAAAATAAAAAATAAAACACTCTGTGCAAAGTCTCAACAGTAGAATGCATGAAGGAGAGAACAGAATATCTAAACTAGAAGACCAGGTGGCAGACCTAATACAGTCCAACAAATAGGAAGACAAGCTAATAGGAAGGTATGAATGGGAATTTTGAGGTATTCGGACACCATGAAAAGATCAAACATAAGAATTCAGGGTGTAGAATAAGGAGAAGAATTTCTTTCCAAAGGCATAGGAGTCATTTTCAACCAAGTCATAGAAGAAAAATTTCCTCAAATTGGGATATAAATACCAATGCAGATACAGGTAGCTTTTAGAACACCAAACAGATAAAACCTGGAAAGAACCTCTCCTCACAATGTTGTAATTGAACTATGAAACATTCTCCAACATAGACAATATATTAGGACACAAATCAATTCTTAATAAATACAAGAAAATTAAAATAATCCCTTGTACTCTATCTGACCACAATGGGATTAAACTACAAATTGATAACAAGAAAAGCTACAGAGAATACACAAATTCATGGGGACTAAACAGTACACTGTTCAATGATGAATGGGTCATTGAAGTAATCAAAGAGGAAATCAGTAAATTCATGGAATAAAAGGATGATGAGAATACAACATACCAAATCAGTTGGGACAAAATTAAGGCTGTCCTAACAGGAAAATTTATAGCCCCAAGTGCCTATATTAAGAAATTAGAGCGTTCACAAATAAGTGATATAGTCTTTCATCTTAAGACCTTGGAAAAAGAAGAGCAAGGCAAACCAAAAATCAGTAGACAAGAAGACATCATAAAGATTAGAGCAGAAATTAATGAAATAGAAACAAAAATATCCCCCCCCCCAAAATCAATGAAACAAAGAGTTAGTTCTTTGAAAGGATAAACAAGCTTGATAAACCATTAGCAATAGCAAATCTGATCAGAAGAAGGAGAGAAGAGACAAAAATAAATAAAATTAGAGATTATAACAAATACCAAAGAACTTCAGAAAATCATAAGGACATACTTTAAGACCATATATGTCTCTATTTGCTGAATATAAAACTAACTAATAAAGAAAAAAAAAATAAGTTTGAAAATCTGAAAAAAACTGATGATCTCCTTGATTCATATGACCTACCAAAATTATATCAAGATTAACCATTTAAATAGACCTATAACAAATACAGAGATCCAAGCAGTTATAAAAATCTCCCAACTAAAAAAATGTCCAGACCCAGATGGATTCACTGCTGAAATTTACCAGAATTTCATGGAGGTACTAACACCATTGATTCTCAACTTTCTCCATAAAATAGAAAAGGAAGGAATTCTACCAAACTCATTCTATGAAGTGTGCATCACCCTGATACCCAAACCTGACAAAGACAGAACAAAAAAAGAAAATTACAGACCAATCTCCTCATGAACATACATGCAAAAATTCACAACAAAATATTGGCAAACAGAATACTAGAATATATCAAAAAGATTGTTCACTCTGACCAGTAGGCTTTATCCCACAGATGAAGGGTTGGTTCAACATATGAAAATTGATAAATGTAATATACTATATAAATGGACTGAAGGATAAAAATCACATGATCACTTCAATAGATTCAGAAAATGCATTCAACAAAATCCAACATCCCTTCATGGTAAAAGTCCTACAGAAACTGGGAATAAAAGGAATATATCTCAACATAATAAAAGCTATTTATGACAAGCCTACAGCCAACATAATACTAAGTGGGGAAAATTTTGAAGCTTTTTCACTAAATTCAGGAACATGTAAGGGTGTCCACTGTCCCCACCTTTATTTAATATAGTACTGGAAGTCTTAGCTATAGAAATAAGGCAAGAGACACACATAATAGTGATACATATTGGAAAGGAAGAGATCAAATTATCATTACATTCAGATGATATGATTCTATACATAAAAGACTCAGAAGATTCTACCAGGAAACTGTTAGAGCTGATAAACACTTAAGCAACATAGGAGGACACAAAATAAACCACAGAAATCAGCAGCTTTCTTAAATTCTAAAAACAAACATGGGGAGGAAGAAATCAGGGAATCTTCCCATTCACAATTGCCTCAAAAAAGAAAAAAATAAGGTATCTTGGAATAAACCTAATCAAGGAAGTGAAGGACCTGTACAATTAAAACTTTAAAACACTCAAATGAGAAATTGCATAAGACACTAGAAAAGGAAAGAAATCCCATGTTCTTGGAGTAGAAGAATCAATGTTGTGAAAATGTCAATCTTACCAAAAGCAATCTCCACATTTAATGCAATCCCTATTAAAATTCTAAGTCATTTTTCACAGAAATAGAAAAAGACAATCCTACAATTCATATGGACATACAAGAAAACCTAGAATCCATGGTAACAAATTCGGCATGGTACTGGCACAAAGAAAGACATGTAGATGAATGGAACAGAATAGAGGACCCAGATGCTAATCCAGCCAGCTACAGCCATATGATTATGACAAAATGCCAAAAAATATTCATTTAAGAACAGACGGCTTCTTAACAAGTGGTGGTGGGAGAACTGGATATCTATGTGTGGAATGATAGAAATAGACCCTGGTCTTTCTCCATGCACAAGGATCAAGTCCAAATGGATCAGGGACCTTAATATCATACCTGAAACTCTGAAATTGCTAGAGAAAAAGACAGGGGGATCCCTTTAACACATTAGCATAGGCAATGACTTTCTGAATATTACCCCAATTGTTCAGGAAATAAAAACCACTAATCAACCAATGGTGTCTCATGAAATTACAAAGCTTTTGGGCAGCAAAGGACAATGTGAATAGAGCAAAAAGACAACCTACAGAATGGGAGAAAATCTTTGCCAGCTGTACATCTGACAGAGTATTAATATCCAGAATATACAAAAAACTCAAAAAACAAAACAAATCAAACGACCCAATTAAAAAAATGGACTATGGAACTAAATAGAGATTTCTCAAAGGAAGAAATACAGATAGCATATAAACATCTAAAAAAGTGTCCCACATCCTTAGCCATCAGGGAAATGCAAATTAAAACTATTTTGAGATTTCATTTCAGTCCTGTCAGAATGGCTACCATCAAGAAAACAAGTGACAATAAATTTTAGTGAAGATGCAGCAAAAGGGAAACCCTTCTACACAGTTGGTGGGAATGGTCCAGCCATTGTGGAAATCAGTGTGGAGGTTCTGGAGACAGCTAAAAATAGATTTACCATATGATCCAGCTATAGCACTCCTACTCATATATATTCTAATGACTCTTCTCAGTATCTTAGAGATACTTGCACAACCATGTTTACTGCTGCTCTATTCATAAGAGCTAGGAAATGGAACCAGCCTTGATGTCCTTCAACAGATGAATGGGTAATAAAGATTTGGTACATTTACACAATGGAGTTCATACAGCAGTAAAAAAATGAAATCATAAAATTTGCAGGGGAATGGGTGGATCTAGAAAGGATTATACTAAGTAATATGGTAACCAAGGCCCAGAAAGCCAAATGTCGCATGTTCTCGCTCATATGTGAATCCTGGCTACAAATATTTAGGCTTGTGTGTGAGCTGGAACCAAAAATAGGTAGCAGAGGCCAGTAAGCTAGAAAATGGCTATTAAGGAGAAGAAAGAAGGAGTTTAGGGGATGGTATTGTATATACATAAGTAGAAGGACAGATTACAGGGAGTGGAATGGCCTAAGTGAGGCCAAGGGAAGACATTGAATAAGAGAAATGTGGGGGGAGGGCCAATCAAAATTCAAGATATTCTGAATAAGACATATGAATACCTACTTCTTTGGACAATGTCACACCTAGAAGCTATAGATTGCTATTGGAAAGTTTTCAGTGCCAGGTTTGGGATACCTTCCAGTTCACCAGAGAGGTCCCTGTTATCCTTAAAACATTAGAGGCTATTGTCTATTGTCAAGGCCCTTGGTTTCCCATGAGTAATAGATGGTAAAACTCTATTGCTGAAGACTACACATGCATGGGCAGTACGTTCACTGAAAAATTAAGGTGGTGCTGAGCTGAAAACCTTGTCCCTGTAGACCATCCAACTGAAATCTGGAAAAAGCTGCATTGCATACAGCTCTATGAGAGACAGATATCATGAGCAGTGAAAACAGTGGACACTGGAAGCCTCAACTTTGGCCAGACAGGCCAAATGACTGAATGGATGCAATAATTGCATGACTGTTCTGGGGGAAACCAACTGCTCTCTAATTGGACTGAAGGTATGCTCTGTGGGAGGGAATACATGGCTGGTACTGAAAACCTAATCAAAGCCTATGGCAAGAGGGAGGTCATCAGACTTAGGCACATAAAGCCTGCCTTTGTCTGGCTAAATGTATACATTATTCACACCAAACTGCCCTGAAAGCACTACACTTAACATTCATATTCATATATTAATGCTACTTTCACTTTTGGTTAGAGAAGCTTCTTTTTTTCAATGGTAGTGACCACTGGGATGATCCAAAAGGCAACATAGTGCTGAGAAGTGACAGAGGAGTGTCCAGCACGGAAACATCTCTATCACACCCTTCAAGGCTCATGGTGCATTGCAGAAGAGATGGCAGAAAGAATGGAAGAACCTAAGGAAAGTTACCACTCCTTGCAATGCAACTTATCAGACAGAAATTTGCCTCAATATCTATGCCCTTGCAGTGTCTAGAAATACCTTCACAAGACCCTGAAAATAGGAGGAAAAGATGATGACATCAAAATAAAAGAGTGACTAATGGGAAGAGGATATGATGGAGAGCAGAATTGTGAAGGGGAAAGTGGGGGAGGGAAATATCATGGTTTATTGTCTGTAAGTATGGAAGTTGATACAAATTAAAAAAAATAAAAATGCAAAAAAGAAGCCAGATGAAAATAATGCCTTACTTATAGAGGAGTAAATATAAATATTACATATGGTTTTTCAGAAGCCATGTGAACCAGAAAAGAAGGTTGTAAAATGGTAAAATATTTAAGAGAAAAAGCTACACCAACCTAGATTTCTGTACTGTCTAGTTATAATTCAAAAGTGAAGTAAGGAGAAAAAAATTTTCTCAGATATTTTCCAGTAAACTTGCCTTGGAAAAAATGTTAAAAGAAATTGTATAAAGGAAAATGATATAACTCAGAATTTTAATCTACACAAAGGAAGGACATGAAAGGATAATAAATGAAGGTAAAAAAATTAAAAATTCTCACTCATAGCCTTAAATGTAAGTAGCCTCAACTCACCAATGTAAACATAGACTGTGCGACTATACTAAGAAGTTAGAACCAATTACCAGCTATCTCCAGGAATTATACATTACCAGTAAAGACACATACTGATGGATACTTACCATGATGGACAACTATCAATTTAGCACACAGAAGCCAAAAGCAAACTGATGTAGCTGTGATGATATGTTAAAGACTTCAAATAAAAATTAGAATAAATAAAAGACCCCTAGATATAACTAGAAGGAAGAATACATCAAGAATATATAGCCACTGTGAATATATAATCACCAAACACTGGGGCTTTTAGTTTTCAAAAACATACACTAAAAGACATAAAAGTTCAGATAGGTCTTGATATACATATTAAGATTAACAAGTGAATTCAGAAATATCACAGGATACATGGTCAGTGTATGTAGTTTGATTCAAATGTCCTCCATAAACGTGTTCTGAATGTTAGGTTCCCAACTGATGGAGATTTGGGAATTAACACCTCCTGGAGGCAGTATATTGTTGGAGTTGGGGATGGGCTTATGGGTATTATAGCCAGTTTCCCCTTGCCGGTGTTTGGCACACTCTCCTGTTGCTGTTGTCCATCTGATGTTGGCCAGGGGTGATGTCCACCCTCTGCTCATGCCGTCATTTGCCCCTGCTGTCATGGAGCTTCCCCTCAAGTCTGTAAACCAAAATAAACCTTTTTTCCCACAAGCTGCTCTTCATCATGTGTTTCCTGCCAGCAATGTGAATCTGACAGCAACAGTATATAAAAGTCAAATATATTTTTGTTAATTATCAATGAAAATGAAAATTTCTAAATTTGTTTTTTTCAAAATAATTAATTACTCAAAGCAAATTTTATGAAGAAAATGAAGAGATAGTAAATTGAAAGTTACATAGTATTATGGTGGAAAATTTAAAAATATATCTAAAGAAATATCTTCATAGATTAGAGAACTTCAAAATACTATGATGTCCTTCCTTGATTGTTCTTCCTTAACTATTCTCTATATTTTAATACAATTGAATTGGATAACCTTGTCAGACTTTTTGGAGAGATTAAAAAATTGATTCTAAAATATGTGCAGAAATCCAAACAACAATGCTCAAAAACCTTTTACAGTTAGTATTTAAAACTTATGAGGACACAATCATGAGACTTTTGAGGTGCTGAGATACATCAATGGTCATCAGAATAAAATCCAGAAGTAGACACAGCCTTATTAGATCAACTTATTGCTTTCAAATGTGAGAAGGCAATTGAAGTGGTTAAACAATATTTTTTATAACAAACAGTACTGGAGCAGTTGGGTTTAAATATGTAACATACAAATGTCATGGTTTGTCCAACATCACAGACCAAGTGTAACTTGATACATATCATGAATATGACCATAAAATCTAAATATACAAAACCTTAATGGATGAGCCTAGTAATGGTACCAAATTGACTGTATTTGCTGAGTACAAAACTAATTAATAAAAAAACCTTTAAATTAAAATATAGTAAACAATCTTTAGAGTATGCAAAGTTTCCAGAAACTAGTCAACATAAAGTCCCAAATTATATATACATGTGTGTGTGTGTGTGTGTGTGTGTGTGTGTGTGCATAAAATGGTACAATTATATATATATATAATTTCTCCATATTAATTCTACCTATCCAGGAGCATGAAAATTCTTTCCATCTCTTATGTCCTCCTCAGTTCTTTTCTTGAGTGGTTTTATGTTTTCATTATGTAGGTCATTGATTAAGATTATTCCAAAGTATTTGAACTTTTGGTGGCAATTGCAAATGGGATAGCCTTGCTGACTTATTTCTCTGTACATTTGTCTTCTGGGTATATGAAAGCTACTAAGTTTTGTATGTTGATTTTCTATCCTCCCACTTTGCTGAAGGAATTCATCACCTTTAGAAATTTTACAGTAAAAAATTTTCGGTCACTTATGAATAAGATAATACCATCTACAAATAGTTTGAGTTCTTTTTTTTTCAATTTGTATTCCTTTTATGTCTTTCTCCTTACTTATTGCTTGGACTAGGACTTCTAGCATTATGTTGAAGAGCAGCAGCAAGACTGGGTGCCCTGTCTTGTTCCCAATCTCAGTGGAAATTCCCTGAGTCTTTTCTCATTAAGTATGATTTGGGCTTTAGGTGCTTTGTATATAGCCTTCATTATGCTGAGACATAAACTCTCCATGTCTAGTCTTTCCAGAATTTGACCATGAACCGATGTATTTAGGCAAAGAGCTTTTCTCCACTAATTGAAATGATCATGTGGTTCTTGTGTTTATTTGTGTTGTATATTATGTTAATAGATTTACAACATTGAACCATCGCTGTGTCCCTGGGATGAAGTCTTCTTGATCAAGGTTGATGTGTTGTTGAATTCTGTTTGTGAGGATTTTATTCAGGATTTTTGCTTCTAACTTTATCAGGTATATAGGTCTATAGTTTTCTTTTCTTGTATTATCTCTGTTTGGCTATGGTTTTAGGGTGATTCTAGCTCATGGAAGGAGTTGGGGAGCATTCCCTCTTTTCCAAATATGTGAAAAACAAATCGAGAAAAGGTTGTTTCAGTTCTTGCATGAAGATTTGGTAGAATTCAGCTGTGTATCCATGAGGTCTTGTATTTTTCCTTTTAGGGAGATATTTTGAATACATTTTCAATCTTGATGGATATATGCATTTGTTTAGGAGTTTTATGTTCTCTAAATTTAGCCACTCTCTGGGTCTTACAATCTTTTCATGTTCTCTTTTACAATATTCCCTGAACCATGCCAGGCCTATTTGCAGTCTGATATAGTGTTGAGAAGTCTGTAGCCTCTGGATTTCTGCTTTGATGGGTTTTGACTGATCATCATGTTGGTCACTATTGCCTTTGAGCTGGTTGTCAGGCTAGCAGTAAAAACAATATTCTTGTTGCTACTTCCTCTGAAATTCCTCCTGGGTCCTGGCAGATGTGGCAGTGGTAGCACATCTCATGATGAGCTGTAAGTTATCTTTTTGTCTCATCAATGGATCTTGGTTCTCCTCCATTTTCTTTGTCTTCAGTAAAATAAAACAGATTCTTCAACCAACAGTAACAGCATCTTGGATTAAAGGGGATTGCAGCGTTATTTGAATAAATGCTTGGTGTGTAAGCCCACTCTTCTTCTCAAGAGTGCAGTGCGGGTTCCTCTCTGAAGTCTATGAGTTTCCTGACAACAAGACTTTGTCTTGGTTTCCACTATAAGATATGAGTTCTCTCCCACTGAGCAGAGCTCATGTCCAATCATGTAACAGTTGATTACCCACAGAAGCTGTGTGCCATTATTGCACAAGTGTGTACTTATTGTCTGGCTGGTTGATTTCATAGTCTGAAGGGTCTGTCCCCTGCTTCTGCATGCTATTTATGACAATAGACTTCCCAAAACTCCCATAGGTCTTTTCAGCACTATACGGGCAAATAAGGAGAGAGCCAGTTTTTCTTTCAGTTCCAGCATGGTATTTGAATATCCTATGACCGTAGCCTGTGTTGTCTTTAGCAATAGGTTCTTACCTATTAGGCCTGGCAAGTAATCAAGTGTTTTGACAATGGTATATATTGTTCTGGGTACACCCTGGCTAACACCTCACTGTAGTTGGCAACCCAAGTCTGAGCCTGGGATTTGCTAGCTAGAGTCTGTGTTTTTAAGGTATTTTCCCACTTTTTGTCTAAACTATCCCCCCCTCACACTTTATTGGTGGTTATATCTTTTCTTTATATTATTAAGTTGAAACTTAGTATGGATACATCAAGTGTTGCTACCATCATTCCTTTCCTCCTCACCCCCATTCTAGCAGGGGCTCCTCTTTGTGGAATTGCTGGTATTCTCCATAGAGTTGTGGGTTACAAGTTGTGAGAGCACCAGTCAGTCATTGTGGAGGGGCAATACCTCTGGCTAATCCATATGTACTCTGTTGCTCTTACATTCTTTCTTTCCCCTCTTCCACAAAATTCCTTGAACCTTGGTGGGTGTGTTATAAGTATACTTTAGTGTTGAGAACTCAGCTTCTGGATTTCTCCTTTGGTGCAAATTTTTTACATTTTTTAAAAATATTTATTTTGAGACAGCAAGAAGGAGAGAGAGAGAGAGAGAAAGAGAGAGAGAGAGAGAGAAAAATGGACACACTAGAGCCTCCAGCCACTGCAAACAAACTCTAGACACATGTGCCACCTTGTGCATCTGGCTTATGTGGGTCCTGGGGAATTGAACCAGAGTTCTTTGGCTTTACAGGCAAATGCCTTAACCACAAAGCCATCTCTTCAGTCTTGGTGCATTTTGAGCATCCTCAGTGTCTGTCTCCATCACCCTGCCTCAAGTTGTCAGGCATTCTATGGAAGCAACATTCTTGCTCATCACACCAATTCCTTTGTGTTTTCACCTGGGCCCCTAGCCATTGTGCTAGGGTGGTTCACCTGGTGACATGGAATAAGAAATCTTAGTCCTGTTGATGGATTTTAGTTATTCTTGGATTATGCTGCTTTCTGAAAAAGAAAACAAATTCTCCAATGGAGAGTGAGATCAGGATAGGTTAAGGGTATAAGCATTGTTAACTTCTAGAGATTATTATAGGAATAGCCTCACATTTGGCCAAAGACTAGCTGGAGCTTCTCATTGGAGTCCATAATCTTGGTTTCCATTGGATTCTGACTTGATTTCCATTTTTAGCTATGGTTTCCTTCCCACTGAGCACATCTGTTAGCCAGTCAGAAAGTCACTGGTTACATACTTGGGGTGGATACCAATAATGCACAGGTGTGTACATCTTGTCAGAGTGGTTGGTTACATATAGCTATGTTCCCTGCTTGTTTGCAGCATTTTTGGTCATTTTCAACCACTGTAAATATGGTTGAGCAAAGATCTCTGCAGTGAAGAGTGGAGCCTTTAGGGTATAGGCCAGGAGATGTATGGCTGGGTTAGTTGGTAGCTCCATTTTCATCTTTTTTCAGGACTCTCCATATTGCTTTCCTGCATCCTTGTCAGTGTTTACTGTGTATAATTTTTTAAAATAATTTCCATCCTTTCTAGAGTAAGGTGGAATCTCATAGTTGATTTAATTTGTATTTCCCTGATAGTTAAGGATGTTGAACATTTTCCTAAGTGAGGATTATTCATTTGTTTTTCTTCTTTTGAGAATTGCCTATTGAGCTCTCTACCCCATTTTTTGAGTGGATTGGTTCATTTTTTCTTGTAAAGTTTTTTTGAGTTCTTTGTAGTTTCTGGATATTAGGCCTATGTCAGTGGTATAGCTGGAAGAGATATTCTCCTATTCCATGGGGAGTCTGCTCGCTCAGATTATGATATATTTGTCTGTACAAAAGCATTTTAGCTTCATGCGATACCACTGGTTGAGTGATTGTTTTATTTCCTGGGCTACAGGGGTATTGTTCAAGAAGTCTTTCCCAAGTCCTATAATATCATGGAGAATTCCCCCTATTTTCATACAGTAATTTGAGGGTTTCCGGTCTTTTATTGAGGTCTTTGATCCATTTGGAGTTGATTATTGTGCATGGTGAGAGGTGTGGGTCTAGTTTCATTTTTCTGCTTGTGGTTATCAAATTTGTCCAGCACCATTTGTTGAAGATGCTATGTTTTCTCCAGTGTACATTGGTGGTTCCTTTGTCAAAGATCAAGTAGCTGTAGTTATTTGAACTAAGGGCTGGGTCTTCACTTCTGTTGCATTGGTCTATATGTCTGTTCTGCCAGTACCATGCTGTTCTCATTACTATGGCTTTGTAGTACAGCTTTAGATTGGGTATGGTGATACCACCAGAGGTTGTTCTTTAGATGAGGATATTTTTGGATATGTAAGACTTCCTGACATTCCATATAAATTTTGAGAATATTTTTTCTATCTCTGTGGAGAATGATGCTGTTTTTTATTGGTATTTCATTGAATTTTTATATCGATTTTCACAATATTAATTCTACCTATCCAGGAGCAAGGATGGTGTTTCCATCTGCTTATGTCCTCCTCAATTTATTTCTTGAGTGGTATTATATTTTCGTTATACAGGTCTTTCACTTCCTACTATAATGGTTTTAGGGTTTATTTCTAGTTTATTGTCAAGTATGTTTTGTTTTATAAACTGTGGTGCCCCTGTGTTTGGTACATATAGTCTTATGATTGTAATGTCTTCTTATTGGATTGTTCACTTGATTAGTAACAGTGTCCTTCTTTGTCCATTTTGATTATTTTTAGCTTAAAGTCTATTTTATCAGCTACTAATATAGCCACACCCATTCATTTCTTCTTTTTATTTTCTTGGAAAATCATTTTCCATCCTTTCACCCTGAGGAGGTATCTGTCTTTAGTGGTGAGGTATGTGGGTTTTCTGAAGACAGCAGATAAAAGGGTCCATTTTTCTGATCCATCCTCTTAACTTCTGTCTTTTGACAGATAAGTTAAGACCAATAATATTTAAGGTTGTAACTGTGAGGTTTGATTTTATCCATGTCATCTTGGAGACTTTATGTGGTTTGGTGTTTTGTTGGGCTTTGTACATTTCTGAGCCTGATCTAGTCTTGGTTATTATGATATTTCTTTTGTGGGATCTTGAGGTTGGTTGTTTGACTGTTTTGTGTGGAGTATACCATGAAGTATTCTCTGTAGGTTTGGCTTTGATTTCATATAATCATAGAACTAGCTTTTATCATTGAGGGGTTTCCTTTTGCCATCTATTATGATGGATAATTTTTCTGTGTTCAGCAGTATGGGTTGGAAGCCATAACTTTTTTAGACTTGAAGGTGCTGCAATCCAAGCCCTTCTGGCTTTCAGAGTTTCCATTGAGAAATCTGAGGTAATTCTGATGGATTGCCTTTGTAGGCAATGTGCTGTTTCTCTCTTGCTGTTTTGAGCACTCTCTGTTTGTTTTAGTTGTTTAGAGTTTTAATGATAATGTGTATTAGAGAGTTTCTTCTTTGGTCCAGTCTCTTTGGAACTCTGTTGAGCGTCTTGTATTTGGATGGGTCTTTCTTTTGACAGAGCAGGAAATTTTTTTTCAATAATTTTGTTGAATATGTTGTCTATGCCTTTGGTCCAAATTTCTTTCCCTTCTGGTATACCCATGATCCAGATATTTGGTCATTTTAGGCTATCCCACACTTCCTTCATATTCTATTCACATGATTTTTTGAACTTTTCAAAGTTTTTGTCCTTCATAATTCTTCATTCATTTTTGTCTTCTAGATCTGATATTCTGTCCTTCACTTAATTAACTCTTATTGAGCAATTCTAGAGAGGCTGTTACATGCTATATTTGATTTGTGTTTTCCATTGCCTTTTTCTGTATAGTATCCACCCTTTTGTTGAGTTCCAATTTCAGGTCATGGTTTGATTTTCTTGATGCTTCTTAGAATTCATTCTTTTATTTAATTATGTCTTCATTAAGCTTAATCAGCTGGTTGTTGAGATCCTTTAATTTTTTATTCATCTTCAATTCACTTATCTCTCTTTTGAGGTTTCTCTAATTATCTTCATTTAAGATAAACCTAGTGAATAAAGCTGTGTGATGTATGAGATTTTTCTGTTCAATTTCACTTATTTATTTTTTAATGGTTTGCTTCTAGTTCAGTGATTTGCCTGGCCAGGGTAAATAAGCTTATTGTGCTTTCATTTTGGGATTCAATTTCTGTTGTCTCCTCTATGTTTTCACTAGAGAATGCCATTATGGACCTAGATAGCCTTAATAGAGATCTCTCAGTTTTTTGTCTTGTGCTGTTTGCTTTGTGTTGGGATCTATACATATTGGGGTAAATGTCTTTTTATTAAGGAAGAAGCAAGTATTTGCCCTTGTAGCATCTTCAGTGCATGTTCTCTTTTGGGTTTGACCAAGATTTGAGTGTTATTTCATTTTATCCACATATACATGGGTAGTGGAGGTTACACATGTGCCTTCTATAGCAATTATTCATACATTTAGTATTTTCAAGGTATTACACATATCTCTCATGTCCTGATCATATGTTGTTTTGAACTTCTCATTGGTTTTGATTAATTGATCTAATTCCTCTTCCTTGTTCTCAAGGCCTGCTATTCTGTCTTCTACTTGATCCATTGTATTTGTAAAACTTTCCATGAAGCTTGTTTGACTTATTATATTTTTCATTTCTGGGTTTATTTCAGTTTGGTTATTCTTCAAGATTTCTATCTCTTTATTGAATTTGATTTTCATATTTTGCTTTGATTTTCTCATTTCATTTAGCTATTTTTTCTCTTGGAATTCATTTGGGTACATACTTGAGTCCTCTTTAAATTAATTCAAATTTCATTAGTGACATTGTATCTTCTTTGAGTTTTTTGTACATATTTATAATCACTCTGTTAACCTCTCTGTCTGAAGTTTCTTCTAAGTAGTTATCATAAGGGTCTTCTGTGAGATTTCTTGGAGGAGACATGTTGGCTTGTTTTTTTCATGCTAACTGACTTACGTTGAGATAGTGCATTTGTCAAGTTGTTTTGGCATACCTGTTCCAAGTGAGTTCTTAGACTGGTGCTTAATGTTTCCTTGTGCTCATTTATTATTACTCTGATTTTAGGTGGTTAGAAATCAGCATTAGAGGTATTTGGTACTGCATCATGGATGGGGTAGATGAGGTGGTTTAGTTGTTACTGTCTTTGAAATTACACTTGTTCTCTAGCCCAAAAGGCATATTGCTGATGGCCCTTTGATGGAGGGAAGTATATTTCTACAGGGAATCCCAAGTGCTTGAACTTATGTACTGGCCCAGCCTCAATGGTGGCTTATTTGCCTGAATTAATCTCCTTCCTTTCCTGTGGTAGCTTAAGTCAAATGTTTCCCATAGGCTCATGTGTTTTCAATGTATAGTCCCCAGGTGGTGGCAATTTGGGGCATGTGCTGTTAGAAGCAGGCTTTAGGTTATTGTAGTCAGCTTCCCCTTTCCCAAGCTCAGTATATTCTCTTGCTGCTATTTTCTAGTGGACATGATGTTCAGCCTCTGCTTTACCATTCTTTCCCTTCCATCATGAGGCTTCTCCTCAATACTGTATGCCAAAATAAACCCTTTCTCCCAAAAGCTGCTTTTGGTTGGGTGTGTTTGTCTCACCAACCCAAATAACTACAATAGGAAATTGGTACCAGAGTAGTGAGGTCACTGCTGTTGAGAACTTGATTGTGTGAATTTGTACTTTGGAACTGATTTATTCTAAGGAATTTGGTAGGATTTGAAACCTTAGACTAAGAAACACTTTGTACTTCTGTAAGTAGAGCTTTAAGGATCATTCTGGTGAGAATCTGAATGATGTAAATGCATAACATAGTGTAGATGGTCTAGGCTTGGCTTATGAAGAGAAAAGAAAAACTTTGTTCAGACTGGGCTAAAGGCAGTCTGTGTGAGGGGCTAGCTTTGCTTTTCCCATGGCTTGAGAATTTAAGCAAAACTAGATTTAAAAGTAATGGCAGGGACTGGAGAGATGGTGTAGCAGACAGCTTCAGGTTCACTGAGATGAACTTCCAGACCAGGCACAGTTATGGAGGAAGGGATTCATTGAAGTTTACAGATCAGGGGAAGTTCCATAATAGCAGTAGAAGCTGGCCTGCCTTCACAGGACCTAGCAGAGAGAGAGAAGTACAAGCCTAAAGGTCAAAAGCCAAAAGCTACAGCACACTTCAGGAACTCCTGCTAGGCACACTTTGCATATCTTTAGATTGAAATCTGAAACCCACCACCACACCTTAAGATCCACACAATGGCACTGACTCCAGCCAGGTGGCTTCAGATGCAAACTACAAACAAACAACTGAATATATTGGGGGCCATCTATTTTATTCAAACCACCACAGATGGCTTTGTGGTTAAGGTGCTTTCCTGTAACGCCTAAGAATGCATGTTTGAATCTCCAGGTCCCAGGTAGCCAGATGCACAGTGACACAAGTGTGCAATATTATACATGCACACAAGGGGATTCAAGGGTCTGGAGTTCATTCACAGCAGCTGAAAGGGCCTGGCACTCTCATTCTCTCTGTTTCTCTCTCTCTCTCTCTCTCTGTCTCTCGCTCGCTCTCTCTCACTCTGTCTCTCTCTCTCTCTCTCTCTGCCTCTTGTTCTCTCTCTGTCTCTGTATAAAAAAAAAGTAATGGCAGAAGACAGAGCTGAAGGAAGAAATGTAAGTTTCAGGCGGAACATAGAAACCCATTTCAGCTGCAATTATTTGAGGGAAATTATTGCCATAGAAATGGGCAGCTGTTCTGCATTGAGACAATAGGAAGAATATTGAGAGTTTTTCCTGCTCTTTAAAGTCATTACTCACACATGAATTAACGCATTTGCTAGCTCACCTGGTACTATGGAACTATAACAAATGCTGGAAAGAGACTCATTGGATTTGCAACACAATATTTTTGAAATGGCCAATGTGAATCAGGGTTGCTGGAGTCCTGCATAGAAGCCTGATGGAGCCATAAGGATGAACAATGGGTTGCAGTGGAGACCCCAGGACTTTTGTAATATCAGGGCTATAAAATCGTCTTTAACAACTGCTGGCTTGGATTGTTTTCCCCTGGATTGAGTGAAGCCCAGCTAGCATATTGAAATTGGAGCTTAAGAGACTTCATTACAGGTCTTAGATGCTATACATGGAACCGTAGGTTTTGATGTCTGTCTTGCTTGTTTTAGATATTTCATTTGTTCAGTCTTTTCTTATTATGCCTACTTTTGCAGCAGAAATGTTTACTCTGTAGCATTATGTAAATATAACTTGTGTTTTGATTTTGTAGGCTTACAGTTAAGAGAATATCTTGAGTTTCAGGTGAGACCTTAAATTTTGGACTTTTAAACAGTATTGGGGATTGGTTTTTTAAAAATATAAAACTATGGGACTTTTAAAGTTGGACTAAATACAGTTTTCCATCTTGACATGGTCATGTGTCTATAGGGGCCAGGGGCAGAATGTGGTGATTTGCAACAGATTTCCCCCATAAACTCATGTGTTTTCAGTGCTTAGTCCCCACCTGGTGACAATTATGGAGGTGATGCCATGTTAGAGAAGGTGTATGGGGATGAACTATAAGAATAAACTGTGTGAATGGACTATAAGAATGAAATGCGGTAATGAGAGATGAGAAAAGAACTATGGGAATATTTTTTGTGGACCGTACCAAAAAAAACAAAAAAACTTTTTTGAGATTATTGCTGTGAAATACTAAATTTGTTCCTTTTAATTTGCTCTAAAGTTAATATTACAACTATGTAATACACCCACTTAAAGCAATGTGACTAGGTTTCCTCTGCCTTGGTATACCTTTGACATGAACAGCACATATGACCATGTTTACAGATGCTAACTGGTCTTAAGCTAGGCTCCTTTCCTCAGTGGCCTGGTTGGACTCAATTCAGAGCAAGCATACATGCATAAGAAATACTGATCATAACATCAGAGACAATTAGGTCAGTGACTATGTGCTGACAGACCTGTTGAAGACACCAGGTAGGCTTAAGGAAATTGCATTTGTGGCCAGAGTGCATGTGTGGTCTATATGAGCAGAGTCCAGCAGGTCATACCACTAAATCTCTTCCTTTAACAAATGTTAAGGAATATTCGAAGTCAAAAATTCCTTACCCTTTGCTCATGCAATATACTACTTGCTCATGTATTCTTGGCTTCTGGTTGTTCATTAAAAACACCAATGAGTACCTGTGTGCAAAAGAAGCCACAGAGGACTAGAGAGGTGGCTTAGTTGTTAAGGTGCTTGCTTGTGAAGCCTAAGGTCCTTTGTTCTACTCTCCAGATCTCACCTTAGCCATACACACAAAGGTGACGCAAGTGCAAGGTTGCATGTGCCCATGAGGTGGCATCAGCTTCTGGGGTTTGATTTCAGCGGCTGAGGCCCTGGCATGCCAATTTTTTCTCTCTCTCTCTAAAATAAAAACATAAAATAAAATAGAAAAAAAGAAGCCACAGCTACAGTAAAATCAGAACAGTAGGCACAGCAGATATGGAGGGCTTACTAATGGCTTTAAACTAAACTTCTTTTCAGTTTCTTTTCTCCTCAGTGTGCTCTAAGAGGGAGCTAACCCACTCCAGGCTCTGCTCCTAGAAAGAGTTTTATTACTTCTGGATAGGAAAGTTCCAGATATCAGTTTTGCTTAAATTCAGGGCTGTGTCCCTCAAATAGGGCATAGGTGTGTTCTTCGGGTGGGATTTGGGGTGTTAAAGCCAGTACCTCCTTGAAAGAGCCCAACTCCTTCTCTTGCTGCTGTTTTCTACCTTCTGTGGTAAAGAGGTAATGTCTAGCCTCTGCTCTACTATCTTTCCTCTGCCATCATGAAGCTTCCCCTTGAGACTTGTATGTCAAAATAACCTGTTTTCTCCTACCAGCTGTTTTGGTTGGATATTTTTTCTCAACAATATGAAGGTAACTACAACATTTATACAGTTCTATAATTTAAAGAAATAATTAGTAAATTATAAACAGACAAACGGAGGCCTTTTTTACTACCCATCCTCAGGCTATAGTTATCATATCCATGATTATATATTTTTAAGTCTCACTAAATATGCCTAGCCCTGGATGAACATAGAACATGCGAGGGAGACCAGGCTGGCCTCAGACTTGCACTGTACCTCCTGCTTTTGACCCCTGACTGCTAGGAATACAGATACCCAGCACCATGCTCAGACTCATTAATTTTATTATTATATGCTTCATGAGAGTTTATAGTGTGATAGCAACTGTGCATACTGCCAGTAGTAGAAAGATATGGAAGAATTTTTCACTCCAAAGAGGTCATAGAATATGCATTTGGAATATGAGCTCCAAATACTTTTGTTATTGGTAATAAACTACTTGAAAAGTTTATGCTATCTTAAACATATTGTCTTTCCTCTGCTTTCACTCAAACTCAATTCACATGAACCAATTTAAAGAGATTTAAAGTGATCCATGGAGATGGTATGAATTACATCATAATAAATGGAAAGCAGAAAATATTTATTTTATTCTCAAATTATTTTCTGATGTAACTCATCCCAAAGTCTGAGGATACTGATTTTTAGGTTGGTTCACCAGTTAATGTACTTGGCCACTCTGTTAATGTTATAGCATTCCATGATATGCATCTCTTTCCACTATGAGTGGAAACCCATTTACATGAATTAGATACTTCCTCATATGTACTTCAACTCAGTTTAGTCTTAACCACCTATGAGTGACCTATCTTTTAAACCATGAGATATTGCACAATAAAAATGAAACAGAACAACAATAACAAAGCAACAACCCACTTTGGCAGCCAAAGAAAACATCTGTACTGAAGACAGAAAAATTGTCTCCATTCACATGCAAAGATGGATAAAATGAAATTCAGATATTATTAATTGATCCAAGATGCCCCAGAACTCCAAGACCTACAGCTGTAAAACGTCATTATTTTGGTTTTCAAAAAGGGAGTCTAACAGAATTTCTCCACACATGTAGAAAGCTGGATGAGAATAGGAATTAGTTTCTATGACAATTTGTCCAGTATAGTACAGAATTGAAAATGTAGGGGTGAAGATCCATATAAACACTGCAGCAAGTCTTTCTGCAAGACATTACGCCAATCATTCTTTCTTTCAGATTTTGATATAGATGATTATGTAAACCATAAAACCCTTATACATTTTTACTGAATTGTGCCAAAAGAAGAAAATCTTTACACTGTTCAAAGTATGCCATTGAAGAGGTATTTTGAAAGGTCAATTGGCAGTTCATGAACACTTCATCTTCCCTACCACATGCCATGTGATCTAAAACCATTCTTAGACTCTAGAAAATGATGTTCTTAGGACACTCTTGAAGATAGCTTAAAAGTTATAAATTCTTATGTTTCCTTTATGAACAGATAAGCAACCAATGCAATTTATTTTCGGTTTAAGATACAAAGCTTAAATAATAAAAATATAATCTAGCATCTGCAGATCTCAAAACATTGCATATTTGTTTTTCTCTGGAGGGAAAATATCTATTAAATACTCTAGCTGACTTTCCTACTCACTTACCACCCCTTTGCTTCTGATCCTCAGCAACCTTCCATTCTCTCAAGTGACAGAGTATATCTTTGTCCAAAATGTCTTTATCATAATGATCACCTAGGTCCTCAAGTATTATAAAGAAAAAATAATCCATTATTTTTCAAACATTTTCCTTAGGAACAGATTCCTGTCAGTTTTTGTTTTTCCTTTTTCGTAGTTCCAGATTTTAAAAGCTAATATTCACTGAAAGCCTCTGGGTTCAGGAATTTTTCCAATTTTTTTTTGAAAATTTTATTTGTTAGAGAGACAGGCAGACAGACACAAAGAGAGAGAGAGAAATATAGAGAAAGAGGAAGAGAATGGGCATGCCAAGGCCTTTAGCCACTGCCAACAAACTCCAGACGCATGCGCCACCTTGTGCATCTTGTTCTCATTGGTAGTGGGGAATTGAACCTGGGTCCTTAGACTTCGCAGGCAAGCACCTTAACCACTAAGCAATCTCTCCAGCCCAGTAATTTTTCCAATACTTTAACATACAATAATTTATCTAATCTGTTCAGTCAGACAACCCTAGGAATTAAGTACTCCTATCACCTCACCCAACAAATGTGATAAGTAGATTACCGAGAAGCAGGTTTAGGTCAGAATTTAAACATGCATCTAGCATCAGTGTGAATGATCAATATGCTTTTAATGTCAAAGAATTCATAATAATACAAGTGACAGGTACATATTTTATCCTCATGGTTTAGATACTAATTTTATTTTTTTCTCTCATTTGTTGCTTTGTTTTGTAAAAGGCAACTTTCTTTGGATCTTGTAAACTACATGGCCATGCTGTTGGGAATTATTTACTTGCTGCAGAGCATAAACTTCAAAGGTAGTAGTCCGGTCGTCTTTCCAACCTGATCACTCAGAGCAATTGTTTGCCTGCCACTGAAATAGTGTGACTCACCAATTCTCAAACATTTCTAACTCTTGTCTCAAAGACTTTCTCTTCTCTCTCTCAAGTTTCCCTTATGCCTGCCTGTCAGTCTCCCAGCAATTGGGGGAGCTCCTAATATACAATGTTGGTAAGACTTTTGGTAAGGAGGACTCTAAATCTCAAAGAAAGAACCCTAGATTTCTATCTCGAAATTTCTAAGCAAATGGTCATAGATAATCCTTATTGTTAGAAAAGAATAGATACCAAGTGCTTTCTGTACACAGCTTTGAATGTTTAATATAATTTTAATATCATTGAAAAGTCTAAGAATTCTCATTTAAGTCAAAACAAGGTGGAATAAACATATTTTCTCATTAATTCTTCCCTAAGTTGGAGGAATACTCATAATATAGAGTGTTCTCTCTAGCACATTGTGGGTCATCTCACACTTGGAAGGACAGAAATAGTTATAGATGCACTTTAGAAATCAAATCCTCACATCCAATCATCACTGAGTCATGAAGCAATCTTAAAGCAGCCAACAAATCACTGTTATTAGATACCTTTAAGAAGTCCTGAGTGGCTAGGCATTGTGATGCCTTTAATCCCAGCACTTGGGAGGCAGAGGTAGGAGGATCACCTTGAGTTCAAGACAACCCTGAGACTACATAGTGGATTCCAGGTCAGCCTGGACTAGAGAGAAACCCTACCTTGAAAAACAAAAACCAAAAAAAAAAAAAAATTTTGTTTTAAGTAAACAAGAATTCAAGAGTGGGGACTGGAGAGATGGGTCAGTGGTTGAGGCACTTGACTGCAAACCCTAAAAAACCAAGTTTGATTCCCCAGTATGCACATAAAGTCAGATGCACAAAGTAGTGCATAAATCTGGAGTTTGTTGGCAGTGGCCAGAGGCTCTGGTTCATCCATTATCTCTCTCTGTGTCTTTGTGTGCAAATGAATAAATTATTTTAAAATAGAAAAAAGAAATCCTGAGTGGTCATGGGAGTGCTAGAATATAACAAAGGAGAGAATGAGAGTGAAGATTTTATACTTAAGCATGCAAGCGAAAAGGGGAGAACCATCTAAAGTAGTGGTGATTTTCAATGAATCTAAGAATTGTTAAATAATTTTAAGCATGTGATAAATTAAATCAAGCATAGAATCAGAGAATAATCCTTGACATTTACAGAATATTGTCCATGTACTAAACACTGCTGAGTCACTATTAGGAGACACACACTTTATTTTAATGAAGTGTGATCAGTACAATATGTTTGTTCATTGCACCTATACATGAAGCTTATACTACATAACAGTCGAATGTTTCATTTTATTTTGTTTTGTTTTATTTTATTTATTTATTTTAGGTAGGGTCTCCTCTGTAGCCAAGACTGAACTGAAATTCACTATGTATTCTCAGGCTGGTCTTGAACTCACAGTGATCCCACTACCTCTGCCTCCTGAGGTGTGTGCCACTATATCTGGCCACATCCTTTAATTATTTTATGTCATGAATTTTAGAGAAGATTAGATATTCTTTCACTTACTATGATGCTCTTTGTTTTGAGAAATTATCTAAAACTCTCAATGGTATATTAGTAATAAGCAACTTAAAATTGTTTAACATTCATGGTTGAGCTAGTATATTATCTCTTACATCTGTCACTACAAGGGAGTGATGATGACAGTGAGGTTCAGAGAAATGAAACTGCTTTCACAAGGCTACAGAGCTATAAAGTGGTTGCTTCCACATCATAATCATTTGTTAAAAGCACACACTGTCGTGTTCCACCCCCATAGATTCTAATTTAGTAGATCACTAATAGGGTTTGGAAACCTGCTCTTTTCTAAGTAAGTTGCTAATACTTTTAAACAATGCTGAAGGCATGGAATAAGAAGAATACTTCCCCACAAATTAGGAAATCAGAAACAATGTTTATGAAAGACGTGAAGTTTGAGCTGGAGACTTGAAGGATGATTAGGTTAACCTGCAGAAGAGACATCTGTAGTGGGCCAAGAGGATCCAACACAGAAATATAAGGACTCAATGTATAATTTTCTCTTGAGAGAGAGAGAGAGAGAGAGAGAGAGAATTGGCATGCCAGGGCCTCAGCCACTGAAATCAAATTCCAGACACTTGCACCACCTAGTGGGCATGTGCCACCTTGTGCTTGCCTTACCTTTGAACTTTGAATGGCTTGTGTGGGGTCTGGAGAGAGATTTAACATGGGTCCTTAGGCTTTGCAGGCAAGCACCTTAACCACTGAGCAATCTCTCAGCCCTCCATGCATTCTTTTAATGTGTGGGGGATCGCTTACAAGGGGATCTGAGGAAACTCTCAAGTGATGTTATTTCTTTCTAACAGATGGGAAAACAAAAGAAAATGATGACCAAAGACAAAAATAAAATTAGACCAGAGAATAAGATGAAGAGGCAAGTAATTCATTTCTGACAAATATAAGTTGCCAATTAAATGGCTAAGTTCAAGAAAGATTGCTATGTTTCAAGATGATTGTTGTAGCTTCTCATCTTATTTCTGGATTGCTTCCATCATCTTTACCTGGAAACTCCATGCAAGGAACTTCTATTTTTACATCTGCTTTTGTTGTTTTTGCCAAATCACTTGCAACTGTCATGCTTTCTTTATTTTTCTTCCCCATGTTTACTCACTTTGTCAAATGAATCTTAGGAACACCCCTTACTTAGTGGTTGGATAATATGTAACTACTAAGCTTACACTGATCCATAGCACATACATTACTGCTCACATTTCTTCGGTACTAGCACTTTTTAAAAAGAACGAATCTGCACTGGTTGTTAAAAATGATCGTTATTGGTAGAGACAGTTAAATTTCAAGAGCTGTCACAATCTAATGCTGTGGTCTTTGTGGTTGTTTTGGAGTACAGTGTAAGCACATTGCACAATACAAAACCCAGCTGCTTGTCTTTCCTGTGCAGTGAAGTGTAATTCTTCGCGAAGCCGGATATCTGGTTATTAGTATATATCCATGCTCCGGTTCCACTCTCTCAAATAAAGTCTTTGTCTGACAGATGTTGTACAATCTTCTGCAGACCATAACCACATCTGGCACACAAATAAGACTGCCAATATTCTCATGGAGCCATTATGTTTGCTCCAGATATTCTCTTATGTTCTCATAGTCTTACTTGAAACAAAGTTTGGGACATTTCCTACTCTAGAAAATATTTCTAGTGTACAATTTCTCTGTTTAAAGGTAAAGAAAAAATGAGAAGCCTTTTCAATAAGTCATACTCACTTGTTACCTGAAGTAAATAACCGTGTGACTAGAAGGCAGTCGTCTAGTCACTCTGTGCATCAGTTTCCCTGACTGCAGAGGAGACCACAGAGTATTGACATCATATGTGGTGTGTAAATTTCAAGAATATGAAATTACTGTGGCTATTAACTCAGTTAAGATACATAAATCAAAGCTTAGTGACTAAATCTTGGTGAATGATTGCCATTTTCTTCATTTGCCGAGAGCTATTATTATGAAAATATTACAGTAGATATATTTAGCCCATTGTTTTCCAAAATTAGAAAACAAGTTGCTTAGCACTGTAGAGCATTAGTATTGCATGAGTGTGGGTGTGGTTTTACAAGGTTAAGAAACAACTTGAACTTGTACAGGATGTTCATTTGTTTCTATTTCAGTTTGTTGGCCTTCTGGCATGCTGGATTTAAGAATGCTTAAGAAAACACAACAGTTCCCTGGAGTTTACAAATCTTATCAGGAATAATGAGAGGTTCTGCATGAAGACTTTGAAACATAGATTTGGAAGTAAAAATAAAATATTTATTTTGTGAGTAATGTCAATATAATTGTGTTCTACATGTATTTTACTTCCTTACTTGTGTTTTACTTTAATGCTTTTCTCATTATCCTACCAAGATTTACCTCTTCTAGACTAATAGAGCTTTCAACATAGTAGATAACAATAGCCCCTGAATTACTTTCAGTGACCAAAACCAAGAAAATATCATTAAGCTGGTCTTATTGGTGGTAAAGCTGCTGTTTTTGATGTTACCATGGTGGAGACATAACACTGAAAGAAGTACTCTAAAAATGAACAAAGCCCAGGTCATATGGTGCCCTGTAATGTAGCTGTCAATTGTGTAATTGAGCTGAAAAAAATCAATAGGTACTGAAAACTCACAAATTATTTTAAGTTTTGACATAAATGATTTCAACATATACAATCAAAGTAGATAACTGTAGTAGAGTTTGTACCAATCATCAAAATGGAGTCATTCTTTCATCTTTGGACTGAGACTAAGGATATTGATATGAACAAATATAAAGAAGCTAAAAATAGGCTTTTTGTGAAGTTGATTACCAGCTACAATGCATCAACAACTAAGGGTTATTAAACATAATATTTGTGTATTATTAACTCTCAGCAATGTTAGCAAATTCTTGCTGACTTTTATCCACCCAATGCTCTTATCTAAGTTAGATTGTGACTAATACAGACTATGTTGGCATCATCGCAACCTTCATTGATTTAATAGTGTTTATACAAAATGCTTCCCTTATCTTTATTAGAGCAATGAAAACAATTCAATCTCTATTTTTTCACAAAATACATTATTCTGTCTTGATGATACAATACAGAAAGGAGGATGGTGGCTTTCATTAAAACCCTTCCTATTTCTAAAGGTCCACTCCATAAGTGCTTGCTTTGAATCAGATACTGTTAAGTTCTGGGAGTACAAAGTGACCAAAACATATTAAAATGCCTTACATTCTGATGGATTAGATAGATGCAATAATTACCTATAAAGAATAAACAAATACAGTAGTAGAGGCGAGATGTGTCAGGAACAGAACCACCCACTCTTAGCTGGTAGCCCACAGGAAGACTTACCATGTTTGTTGATTTCTGAGACTAGCAAGGGAATTTTAAATGATCCTTCAAGCATTTTAGTATTTCTAACTCTATCTTTTGGACTAAATAATGCTGGTGGGTATAAGAGGCTATAGAGATAGGCAAGTACAAAGTCAAGGAGAAACTGCTGAAAGTGAATGAGTGGACCTTTATCCTATAAACGATGAGATATCATGAAGCAAATCAAAGAAAAACAGCCATGACAAGACCTGCATTTTTAACTTCATCAATTTGATGGCTGTACGATCTGTGAGTCAAAGATCAGCAGCAGGAACAGAAGAGATTGTTGTGCTTGACAGGATGTGAGTAGGAGGGTTGGTTAGAAGAGGGGTTCAAAAAATATCACAAGATGAAATTGTTGGTTTAATGCAAAGGAAGAATATGAATGTCAAGGTAATCTTCCATTACTTGAATTATAGCCAACAGCGGCACTTACAATATTTGAGGCCAGGGTTGGCAGTTGTGTTATCAGTTCCTAGGTCAAAATCAATTGTTTTTATGAGATAGTTTTTGGAACAGGTGATTGAGACCTCAATGTTTCTTTTTCTGTCCTATGGCTCTTGGGGCCACATTTTAGTGATTCCATTGTATATAGGGACATTTCACTTTTTTTTTTGATTAGCCTAGCAAATGAAAAGTTCCAGATTGTTTCTGTAACAGTAATAAGGAAGCTGAGTGAATTACTTATGATGAAATCTAACCCACTTTTACAATTTAGTTCTTCAATGCTTTCACTATATGTTCCCTATACTGGATAAACCCTTAGAGAAGAAAACATGTGATATATTCGTCATCTTTCCTAGAAGGGTCTATCAAATGTCCTGTACACAGAAAGTGTAAACGTGCTGGGCACATAGTGAGCACTTGCAGTGGTTTGAATGTAAATAGCCCCTTAGACTTGGGTATTTATTTATTTATTTTTAAATTTTGTTGATTTTTACTTCTTTGAGAGCAACAGACAGAGAGAGAAATAGGGAGAGAGAGAGAGAGAGAGAGAGAGAGAGAGAGAGAGAGAGAATGGGCACACCAGGGCTTCCAGCCACTGCAAACAAACTCCAGATGCATGCGCCAACTTGCGCATCTGGCTTACATGGGTCCTGGGGAATTGACCCTTGAACCAGGGTCCTTAGGTTTCACAAGCAAGCTTTTAACCACTAAGCCATCTCTCCAGCTCGCCTCAGGTATTTTTGATTAAGCTTCCTACTTAGTCTCTAACAAGTGGAGCCCTGCAGGAGGATGTGTGTCATGGGGGGGGTGCGGGGGGGGGGCAGATCTTATGTCCTGCCCTAAGGAGCTGAGTTAGCTTGTGCTTGCTGATACTGGCTGTGTTCTCTGCTATGGATGTATGATGAAGTAAGCCAGCTTCCTCTGCCATAATTAATCTTCTCTTGGAATCTGTAAGCCTGAAATAAACACTTTCCTCCCATAAGTTGCTTAGGTCAAGTGTTTGTCCCAGCAACATGGCAATAGCTGCAACAGTGCTCAATGCTTAATGAATAAGTGAATTAAATATCTGCTGAGTTGATTTTCATTATTAATATATTAGTTCCATAAGGCTTTCAGCTTATATTTTATTACATTTCTGTCTGAAGATGAAATGCATACTGTTTTAATTATTACTCAGAATTTTAATGTGCTAGCATATTCTGTTAATGTTAATAGTAGCTGCCATTTTCTATTTTTAAATCATTTATTTATTTATTTGATAGTGAGGGAGAGAGAGAGAGAGAGAGAGAATGGGCACACCAGGGCCTCTAGCCACTGCAGACAAACTCTAGACACCTGTGCCCCCTTGTGCATCTGGCTAACGTGGGTCCTGGGGAATTGAACCTGGGTCCTTTTGCTTTGCAGACAAACACCTTAACTGCTAAGCCATCTCTCCTGTCCTCATTTTCCATTTTTATCTTAAGTTCATCACAGAATAACTGCATTTCTTACAAAATGACAGAATACAGATGGTTTAAAATGAATCTTTAATGTGGTAAGGAGCTTCTGTTTTCCCAGAGTTTTCATGCTATTGTACCTGGCAGTATTGCTGATATACCTAACTCTGGATGTAATCCTTGTATATGGACTAATGTCTTCTGGAATTAAAAAAATAATGTTATAAAGTCAAAGCCTATGTAAACATTTAGGCCACTTTGATCAATGTGCTGTGGTGGTTTGAATGTGAAATGTTCCCTTCATATGTTTTGAATACTTGTCCCCTAGCTGATGGTAATTTGTAGAGCCTTTGGAAGGCGGAACATTGTAGGAGGTAATGTTTCATATGGGGTGTTCTTATTAAACCAGGCCACTGAGAGTTCAGAGTGAGCTCACTCTTGTTGTTACCTCTCCACTGGTATATGACAAGATGAGATGCGCAGCCTTTGCCGTCGTGCTTCCCCTGCCATGATGAAACTTCCCGTGAGACTTAAGATGAGATAAACCCAATCCTTCTGTATGCTGCTTTTGGGGAAGTAACCGCTGCATACACTATCCCCTAGATATTTGAAATGGGCCTGGAAGAATGGCAAAAAGAAAAAAAAATGTACTTTGTATGGATATCTTCATAATCATTACCAAATAACTAAATGTTTTTAAATGTAAATGCCATTGAAGTTCCTAGGGAAAAAAATATGTCTGCTTTGAAAGTTGGACTTTTAAAAATCACCCTGTACAAGGAAGTAAACAAGCATAATTAGTATTTAATTTGAGGATCTTGCTTAATTGGTCACACATGGAGATGTGACTATGTTACCATTTAATAACTTGCCAGTTCAGCTAGTGCTTGTCCTGCTATTATTAAGCCTTTTGAGGTATTTTTTTATGATTTAATGTCTACTACTGAGCAACTGAATTCAATGATGTTATTTTATTTTTAAAATAACATTCAACTCCATATGATTTTCTCATAAAGCTTAAATTAGGCACATCATAATTCTTTTTGTTTTTGTAAAAGGAGTGAAATAACTTGATCAGCTATCATTGAATACCTGACTTGCGTGGGGTGACAGTGGTACAGATCATGACTTATTTGCCAGTATTTTAGCGAGTCTACTTCCATCACCAACAGTGTTCCCTCAGAAAGAACTGTGTGTGTGTGTGTGTGTGTGTGTGTGTGTGTGTGTGTGTATGAGTGTGTATTATGCGATTTTATTTCCTTATATTTATAACTATTTTTTCAAGGAAGAAATGTGAATTTTAGTGTCCCTCTCTGGAATGTGTATATACTTCCCAGTAGCCTACTAATCAATTGCAAGTATGGATACTAGCTTAATGTAAATGCCATTTCTTATGAAATTCTTTCATGCCTTTAGACCTCTTCAGTGAAGGTTTCATTTCTCCTAGGCATGTTCTTCTAACAACATTAATGTTATCCTATATAAGGTACTGTGCCAGACCCTTCAGATACCAAAACAAAATGCTGAACCTCAGTTTCACAAAGATGAGAACAGAGTAGGGAGGTCCAAAAGCAAATGGAGAAATACAGTGACAGATCATTATGTCTTTTTAAAAAAGGTCCTTTTAAGAGTCATGTGATATTTTATATTGATTGTCACCTTAGCATAGCCTAGAATCACCTGTGAGGGAATATCTAAATTATGTTAGCTTCTGGGTATACCCATGAAGGATTATCTTGATTAGGTTGAGATGGGAGGATCCACCATAATTGGGGACAGCACTGCTTCATAGCCCAGGCTTCTGCACTGTATGAAAAGGAGAGAGATGGCTAAGCACCATTATTCTCTTTCCTCACAGTGGATTGAATGGAACCACAACCTTAAGCTCTTGCTGCCACAACTATGCTGCCATGAAAGACTACAGCTTCAAACTGCAAGCTAAAATAAACCCTTCTTTATTTATTTAATTTATTATTATTAACAACATGTTTTTAAAGGATACATCTTGTGTTGGTACCCTCTTTTCCTTCATCCCTGACTCCATTCTGCTGGGGACCCTCCTCAGTGGGGTTGCAGGTATTCCACATGGAGTTGTGGGTTATGCGTTGTGGGAGCAGCAGTCAGTTTTGTTGGGTGGGGAAGGAATGCCTCTGGGCATGATGTCTTAACCTGTGTTTCTAACAATCTTTCTGCCCCTCTTCCACAAAATTCCCTGAGCCCTGGTGGGTGAGCTTTAAGTCTACTTCATTGATGAGCTCTTAGGAGCCTCTGGATCTCTGCTTTGGTAGGTGTTGAGTGTATTCAGGGTGTGTCCCCTGCACCTTTGTGCTTATTATCAGAAACAGCATGGAAGCAGCCCTCTTACTCATCTCCCCAATTCCTCTGTGGATTCAGCTGTGGCTTGGCTGAAGTGAAAGGGGCAGTTTATTTCTTTGGGTGTGGCTACCTTCTGAAAAAGAAGAACAGATTCTCCAATGAAGAATGAAGTCAGCATAGTTTAAATGGGATAAGTATTACTAATTTGGGAGAATTTGATGTATGTAACCCCTCTTCTAGCCAAAGACTAGTGAGAGCTTGACACTGGAGAGCATAATCTTTATCTTCATAAGATTCTGATCTGGTTCCCAATTCCGGATATGGGTTCCTTTACACTGGGTGGATCTCTTAGCCAATCAGAAAGCTATTGGTTGCCCACCAAGGCTGTGCGCTACTATCACACTATCATGTACACCCTGTCCAAGTGTTTGCTTCTGAGTAGCTCAGACCTCTGGTTGCTCAGACCATTACTGGCCACTTTTCCCCAGTAGCTCATATAGCACTTTCCAGCACTAGATCATCTATCTGTCTGGCTTTCTTCTGAATTCTAGCCATGTCTCTCCATGTTTTGTATTGCCAGCATATGGTGTCTTCAGCAATAGGGCCTTACCTTTTGCCTCAGGTGGTTCATCAAGTGCCTTGACAGAAATCTGTCTTGTTTGGGGGACCTTGTAGGTCTCTCTGATCAATAGCTCATCATGGGTGTAAACAATTTATGGTACTAGGAGTTACAGGCCAGGACAAAAAATAAATAAATAAATAAATAAAAATAAATAAAAAGGTTAGGTTTCATCCCACCCCCTCTCCAGGGTCCTTTTTTGCAGATGCTCTCCCTTAGTTCTGTTGAGGGTTATATCTTAGTCTATCTCCATGGATAGAGGTTTTCTATGGTACCAGTTAATTTTGGATTTAGTTTTGTGTTTGTTTTTCCCCACCTTCCTTTACTCTTCCCCTCAAACCTTTCTATCCCTATTGTCTGAGACTTCTGTTGCCTATTAGGTATGTCAGCAACTTGAGCTGGTACAGATTAGGAGCCACAGATAAGTGAGACCATGTGGCATTTATCTTTCTGTGATTGTGTGAGTTTGCTGAGCATGATCTATTCCAAGTATATGCCCATTTTTCTATAAACGTCATTGTATCATTTTTTTTTTTTTTTTTACTGCTGAGTAGAATTCCATTGTGTAGATTTACCACAACTTCATTATCCATTGACCAATGAGAGGCACCTGGGTTGATTCCAGATCTTAGCTATTATAATTGAGCAGCTATAAACATGGTTGAGCAAATATCTTTGTAGTGAAGCATAGAGCATTTAGGATAAATGTCCAGAAGGGAATTACTGGGTCCATTGGTAGCTCTATGTTCATCCTTTTCAGGAATCTCCATATTGATTTCCTTAGTGGTTGCTGAAGTTTACATTTTCACCAGCAGTTCATGAGGGTCTTCTTTCCCAACATCCTCACCAACAATAGTTGTTTGATTTTTTTTTTAATGATTGCCATCCTTACTGAAATAAGATGGAATCTCATAGTCCTTTATAATTTGCATTTCTCTAATAGTTAGGGATGTTGGACATTTTCTTAAGTGTCTGTTGACCATTGCATTTCTTCCCCTGAGAACTCCTTATTTAGTTTTCTGCCCCATTTTTGGAGTGGGTTATTTGATTTTTGTAATTGTTTTTCTTTCTTTGAAATGAGTTTTGCAAAGTATCAATGAGAAAGTAATTAATACAATGCAACTTTATGTTAGTATAACAAAACACTCAAGGTGTGGTAGTTTGAATTTATGTCCCCCAATAGATGCATGAAAGACTGAATTGTAGAAATGAAAACTCTTTTTAAAAAATATTTTATTTATATTTAGTTATGAGAGATAGAAGAGGTAGGGGGAGAGAGAGAGAGAGAGAGAGAGAGAGAGAGAGAGAGAGAGAGAGAGAGAGAATGAGTGTACCAAGACCTCCAGATGCTGCAAACAAACTCCAGACACAGGAGCCACCCTGCACATCTGGATTACATGGGTCCTGGGGAATTTAACCTGGGTCCTTTGGCTTTTCAGGCAAGCACCTTAACCACTAAGCCATTTCTCCAACCCAAAATACTAACTCTTTTGAAAAGAGATGACTGAAAGAAGGAACCCATTCTTCAAGATCATGATTTATTTCATCTTTGAATTAACAACATTTACATGTCTTGTACACCTGGAATTGGTTTTGGAAGCATGAAAAATTCATGGAGTGGGTTATGAAGTGCAGACTGTTCTAGGAGCCATTGCTGAGTCATATGTGCAGGTTGTGATGACCCTGATAAAGATGTCAGTGGAGCCATTGGAAAGTGGATCATGGTTTGCATAGAGACACAAAGATGTTTTGGATATATCTGGACTGTGCAAGGACTACCATGGAACATATTGGCTTGTGATAGAAGTTTTCCCTGGCTACTCAATCCACCTGGAGTGGTAGAATTGGACAAACCAGAGACTTTCTGTCACTGGTTATGCATATTGGACCTGAACTGTATATGTTTGATGTTTGCCTAATGGTTATTGATTTTTTATTGATCCAATCTTTATTTGTTATTCCTTATAGCAATGTAAATACATACTCTGTGCCATTGTAGGTTGAAAGTATATTACTTGTTTTGATTTTACAGAACACACAGTTAAGAAAAGTCTTAAATCTCAGATGAGACTTGGGACTTTGAAACTATCTTAAATTGGTAAAGACTGTAGGACTTTTGAAGTTGGACTGAATACAATTTATAATATGAGATGATTATTAGTCTCTTGGGGACCAGGGAAAGAATGTGGTAGTTTTATGTCCCCCAGTAGATTAAACTGTTGTATTAAAGCTTGTAACTTGGATTTCCAGCTGCCTGGCTGGAAGAGGTGTCATTGTGGGTGGATCTTGGGGTTTAGCACTAAGAAGTTACTTGGGCAGCTAAAGGAATTCCAGCCTAAAGGTATGCAGAGTGCTTGAGCTCTTCTGGGGGTTCCCAGAGGGTGCTTGCTTATGGTGCTGGTGGTGTTTTTTTCTACCTGTGTGGATTTGGTAAACAGGGCTAACATCTTCCACTTTTACCAAACATTCCCTGGATCTATAAGTCTGAAATAAATGCCATTCCTCCCATAAACTATATCTGGTTTGGAGGTTCACCCCAGCAGTGTGAAGCTGACATGAGGGAATGAAGTTGTAATTAAGAAAGGTTTCATCTGAGTGTGGTAATATAGGCTGCTGATTTGCAGCACTTCTGAGGTGAGGTCAGGGGAATTTGATTTTGAGACCAGCTTGGGATATATAGTGAGATTATGTCTGAAGAGAAATAATGATGATAAGGAGGAGGAAGATGAGGAGAAGTTTATATAGGTAATGGTGTTAGAGACTATAATCCAAGATCAAGGCCTATCTTTTCAGTCTGTGGCAAGGCAGAGCATCATGATAAGAGCATGTAGCATGAAAGACCTCAGGAAACAGTTACTCAAAGATCTGTGTTTTATAATCTGCATCAAGGACATTGTGATAATTTATATTGATTGTCAACTTGACAGGATCTAGACCTGTAGGGGATGATGTAGATTAAATCACCTTCTGTGTAGGATTATCTTGATTAGGTTAATTAAGGTAAGAAGACCTACTTTAACTGTGTGTCAGACCATCCCGTGGTCTGGGTATTGGACTGTATAACAAGGAAAGAGCTGAGTGGAAGCATTCATCACTCTGCTGCTTTTCACTGTGGACTGAATATGACTGGCCACTTCATGTTCCTGCTACCATTTCTTTCCTGTCATGATGTATTATAACCTGGAAATGGAAACTAAAATAAACCTTTCCTCCCTTAAATTGATTTTTCGTAGGTATTTTGTCCCAAAAATAATGTAGCTAATACATACATGTACAAAATAACCTAATGAGTTCTCATAAAACCCTGCCTCTTAAAGGTTCCAGGTCTTGAAAGGAAATTTCATAGCCAAGTTGTAGTGGTCTCTAATTCTCCTATGTATAGTGGAGTCAACTCTACCAGCTATTGTATATAAATTTCTAGATGTTCATTCTCAAGGTTTCTTTCCTGTGGTACAAAATCTATGGCACACTCAGGTAACATCTCCAGTCATCATTTCTTCCCAAGGGACTTTCAGGCAAACAATTAAAAGAGCAATGGAAAGACTTTTATTTTTTGGTCCTAATGTCTCATGATTTGATGGACATGGTTGTTTGTTTACATGTGCATTCATGCATCTGTAGCTGGAGGAATATGGATCTATGAAAGTAGGATAACAGCTTGGATTCTTCACACTATCAAACTTATCATAAACTAACTTTCTTAAGTCCAATATTTTTATCTGTGTTTTGAGTCCATGAAAGCACTGACACTATAGGACACAGGGCATGCTTGCCTTTATTTTTTATATTTATTTTAAAGAGGGAGAGAGAAAAAAAGAAAGAGAGAGAGAAGGAGAATGGACTCACCAGGGCTTCCAGCCACTGCAAACTACAGATGCATGCACCACCTTGTGCATCTGGCTTATGTGGGTATTGGGGAATCAAACTGAGGTCCTTTAGCTTTGCAGGCAAGTGCCTTAACCACTAAGCCATCTCTCCAGCCCATGTTTGCCTTTCTTTTGTAAAGGAAAAAAGAAGCTATTGTAAACTAGATGAAATGGAATATCATAATTATCTCTTGGAGATCAACTGTAGCAATAGGCGCTGTGGAAAGTCCTGGTATGCCAAGTTTCATTATAAAATACAGTGAAATAAAGGTAGCAAAAGAATTAAAGATGATTAAATGTAAGTAAAGTAAAATAAAAAAAATTAAGAATTATGTTTTAGAGTTACATATATCTATAGCTAAACTGTTTATAAAATCTTACAGACTCAAGAGAGTGATTTTTTTGAGGAATAAAATAGCTTAGTTTCAAAGAGGTAAATAAAAGGATTCAAAGATTGTAAGGTTTTATATGCTAAGTATCTATTTTGTATTTTGCGCATACATCTTACATTTCTGTACATACATCATACATTTAAATGTATGACATGTCTCATAACAAATTTTAACTCAATTTTAAAGGTAATGTTGTCATATCTGAGTAGGAAGCACTCAGTAGTGCTGTATGTAGTTGTTACATAAGACATAGTAAATGGAAATATTTTATTTATGCATTCAGTCTTCAAGTACTTATAGAGCACTTACTACAGGCATCAGCTATAAGTGCTTGTCAAACTGTTAATAAAACAAAAAGGGATAAGGTTAGTCATTGAAAGGACAAATACGAAATCTTACAACTCCATGTCCATCATACAGGGCTTGTTATGGAATCATCTGAGCTCCAAAGAGCTTGAGTAATGATAATCTAGCTCTGCTGTCACAGCAAACTAAGCATCTCTGTGGCAGATCCACTGTATTTCTGAGCTTTCTACAGCAAATAAGCCATAGCTGTAGTATATCTTACAAGTTAGGGGACACCATTACAAAGTGGGCTCCGCATTCATAGCTTTTTATAGTGACTTTTCAGGGGTTTCCATGAAGGGAATCTAGCCCTGCCATACATTTCCTGGTCTCAGTGGCTCTCTGGAAGTGTGGGATGAAGGTCATTGTATCTTTCATACTTGAAAACTTAGTAGCACATGGATGATGTGGTCATATTTTTTGTCAGCTTGGAATGGAGCCTGGCAAGTTTGGCCCACAGTTATTGTATCAGCTCCTGTGAGGTGACCATGGTGAAAGACGCATTATGTCATTGCTATGATGCAACGAACCCCATCCTGTGGAACTCATAGTTAAGGCTTTATCCTTTTAAACAAACATTCAGGGGAGTGAGTCTTCCCCTCAGAGCGCCTTTATTATTGTCCCAGTGTAGCAGGTTTATCTTAATTGTGCTCACCAATTGGACAGTTACAGCTGATTTCTCAGCACTGGACTTTGTTCCTTCTGAAACGTCATAAGTTGGGCGTCTGGTGCATGAGTTTCTGTCACCATTATAATCATTCAAACTCCTACTAGAATGGCTCTTTAAGCACGTCCAACAACATTACAGATTCTCTAGGCTTTTCTAGCCCAAATACCCAAATTCTTTCATAATCTTCCTCCAAAGCAGTTCCAAACACCTGTAAACCACATGGTCAGGCCCATCATAGCAACAGCCTTATTTCCTGGCTCCCTTTTTTTTATTAGTTACTTTTCTCATTGCTGAAACAAACAACAAGACAAAGCAATTTAAAGTAGGAAGGGAGTTTTTTGGATCACATTTTGGTGTTATAAACCATCATGTGAGAGGAGGCATGGTGGCAAGAGCATAAAACAGAGCTGGTCACCTGCAGAGAGATAACTGCTAGTGCTCAATTTGCTTTCTAATTTGTATTCACTCCAGAACCTAGTCTTCAGAACAGTGCTAACCACATTTAGGTTAGGTCTTTCCACTTCAGTTAACACAGTCTGCAAACCACCTCACAGGTATTCCTGGGGATTTGTCTCCTAGGTGACTTAAGATCCTGTCAATTTTACAATATTAGCATCATGTATCTTTAACTCTATTACAAGAATTTTTTTAAAAAAGTTCTATATTTGAGTTATAAGAATATGCCAACTCAACAATTAGGAGAAGGGCATTCCTAGTAAAGAGCATGTTGAGTACATATGTTAAACTGCATTGAGTAATTTGCACTTGGTAGAATACAATATAAAAATTCAATGGAATAATACAAACACATGAACAAATGTAAAAAATTAGTGTAATTTTAATTTTGGCTTATACTTACATTCTTAATTTTTATAGGATTTAAAAGAAAAAAGGATAAAAGTAGTTAAAACTGCATTAGTGAGGTGCATAAAATTCAGAGTTGTAATTTGTCATGTCATTGGCATAAAGTGAGAGGCAAATCTAACTCAAGTAGCAAAAATATTTGTCCAATTAAAACTATAAAATGTTGGTAAATGAAATTATAGAAGACTCAAAAATCTTGAAAAATATATGCATTTATAGCTAGAAGAATTAAAATTATTTAAATGTCCATAATGTTCAAGGTGCTCTCAATTAAATGCAACTACTATCAAAATTCTAATGTATTTTTCATAGAAATAGGGAAAACTCATGTGCAAGGACAAAAGGTGAAAAATACACAGCACTCAAACAAAAAGAATATATATCTAAGAAACAAAAATTAGAAGAGTAAAGTGTTTGTATAAATTATAGCTATGATGGTCTCACTGAAAATTTGTTAGAAAAGATGGAATATAAAAATGTGAGGGGATTCCTAAGAAAACAAAGCCAAAGGTAAATAAATGGAAAATTAGAATTATAGGAATTAGTATAGAGATACCAACACTGAAATTAAAGGAAAATGAAAACAGAGACCAGAAGAAATAGGATGTCTGAACATAGAAATGTAATCCAATGTTTCTAAAACTGAAAGACAAGATTTCATTATGTTTTAAGGCCCACTCAGTACCCTTAGTACAATTTTGCAATGCATTATAATAGCAGCAAATAAACATCTTCATGCAATATTAGAACTGGTGCCTGATAGTTCCATCCTAGCTTAGTCAATCCCTAACTACTAGTGGTAATTTTGGAAGGCAGAGACTTGCTTAAGGAGGTGTGTTGCTCAGAGTGGATTTTGGGTGCTATGATCCATCTCTTCTTTGCCAGAAACAAGTCACTATTTCTGCTACCTTCTATTTGCTGTGGCAAGTTTGATGCCCATACTCTGCTCTACTATACCATAATGAAACTTGCTCTCATGTCTGTAAGCTAAAATAAACTATTTCCTTCCATAAGCTGTTTCTGGTCAGGTGTTTTGTCCTAGCAAATATAAGGTAACTGCTCCTGTCAGAGCCATGTCACGTTTGCTGCTACCTCTCAGCTGCTGTGGCAAGGTGTGATGGACAGCCTCTGTTCTACCATGCAATAATGAAACTTCCTGGAAACTGTAAGCTAAAATAAAACTGTTCCTTCCATATGCTGCTGATGGTCAAGTGTCTTATCCCAGCAATGAGAAGTGGAGATGGCAAAGGAAGACACTCATGGAGAGAGGGAGAGGCAGACTTAGGACCACTGTGATAAGTTTAGCTATCAGGGAGCTTAGTATGGTATGATGGTAAGGGACCCTGCCCTGTGTAGTAAGAGTAAGCTTCATTTCCTGAGGATTATTGTGAAGTCTATGGGATCCTGAGCTCAAGCCCATGTGCAGCACATTACTCAGCCTCCAGAGCTGCTTTTCTCCCACATATTGCTGGTGTGGTCATGACTGAGAGCTCTGATCCCAAGTAAGGGAGGCCAAAGATTTGCCCCAGCCTGTTCCATCCTGAAGGGAAGTTTACTGCTGAGCAGTATTTGAAAGCCCTTACGCCAGCAGGCAGAATACTTGTTTCCTTCCTTCAGTTCTCCAATTCAGTGCAAACTTGTGTACTCCATTTTCTTTTTATATTCTTATACAATCAAGAGATGCCTCAGGCTTGGTTTATTCCTATCACTATCGTAGCAGTTACCTTTTCATTGTTGAGACAAAACGCTTGGCCAGAAACAGCTAATTGAAAGAAAGGGGTTACTTTGTCTTACAGTTTAGAAAGGAAGTTTCATCATGACAAGAAAAACATGGTGGGAACAGATAGCTGGGCATCACAATACCCCATATAAGTAGCAGGGAGGAAGTAGAAACAGTCATTAATTTAGCACTGGCAAGCAGGGCTAGAATCCAAAATCCAAAGCTTTCCTCTATTGACAATACTCCTACATCAAGGTTCTGTCTCCCAAAGGCTGCAGATGGGAATATAGTATAAGGCTTAATCAGAAACACAAGAGGCTATGGGGGCCACATTCAAAGCACCATATTCCTGCTCCCCATATATTCATGGCCATCTCATAATGCAAAATACGCTCAGTCCTACTTTAAAAGTTCCCGTTATCTTTATCAGTACCAACACTATTCAAAACCCAAAACCCAAAGTTCAAAGTTTCATCTGAGACTCAGAAATCTATTAACCATATGCTCCATAAAATCAAAACTCAAGTTAAATATTTTCAACACATAAACATGGAACAGAGTAAATATTCATATTCCATAAGAGAGGAAAGGCATGGCTTTAAATAAACAGGGAAAACATCAAATCCTGCAGATCCATGTCTGGAATCTGGGACATGTGATATATCATCTAGGATTGAAAAGGCTTAAGCAATTCCACACCTCCAGATCTGCTGCTTGCTTCTCAAGAAGATTCCACCCCAAGCTAGTAGTTTCCTTGGTAGCTGTCTCAAACTTCTGGCAGCTCCAACATCCTGGGGTCTCCACTGCAACCCATGGTTCATCTTTAAAGCTCCTTGCCATGGTCCTCCATGGCCTTAATGTAGAAGCATCAATTATCTATCATGTTTCTTCTCCTCATCCACTATCTCTTGAACTATCATGAACGTCATGATGCTTCATCATAATGCTTCTGAAACCAGTACAAGGTGTATTCTGTAGGACATGAAGCCTGACTTTGAGGAGTAGAAAAATCCATCAGCATTCTTTCTTAAGACTTTCTCCATTCAAAAGAATTAGATCTCCCATTGTTCGAGTGTAGAGGAGCTCGCCCATCCTCAATGCTGGTGCTCTCCTCAACAAATGCATGTCAAGTGGTTGCGGTTGCTAGTTCTGGTAACCCAGCCCTTTCACAATTGTTCTGTTGCCAAATTTTGTGTTTTTCATATCTTTCTGCTCTGTGTTTTCCACTATGAATACACAAGTCTTTTGTTTTTAATTTAACTTTGTTGAGTTTCTTAGGGTATGGGTGGAACACAGATAGCTTCACATGAACTGCCTTTAGGCCAGTTCCCAAAAGAGTCCTACTTCTCTGAAACCTTACATGTCATTCATCCACGGTTCATTTTGGTCTTTCAAACTCTCACCAGAACGTCCCGTTCAGCTTTGCTGAATTGTAAAGTTTCTCTATTCCAAAGTGCCAAATTCTTCCATAGTATTCCCACAAACAAATTCCAAAGACTAAAAACCACTTGGCCAAGCTCATTGCAGCAACAGGCCCACTTCTTAGTACCAGTTTTCCATAGCAGTTTTCTCATCGATGGTACAAAACACATGATCAAAAGTATTTTACTGAAGAAAAGGGTTTATTTTGACTTAACAGTTTTGAGAAGAAGTTTCTTCATGGTAGGAAAGCATGGTCATGACAGAGAGCAGGGAATCATATCACCCCATATCAGTGGATGCAGAGAGAATGAGGTAGCTAACTCTGCCCAAAAGGGCTTGAATATAAAATCGAAGGCCCACTCTTAGAGTGATACTTCCTCCAGCATGGCTGTACCTCCCAAAGGCTCCACTAGCTAGGGACTAAGTATGAAGCTTAATAATAAATAATAAATAATAAATAAATAAATAATAATAAATGCATGAAACTATGACCGCATTTCACATTCAAGCCACTATATACTGGGTGCAAAAATGGGGGATCACTGGAACAAGTTAGGAACTTCCCATGAACACATAGCATAAAGTTCATTGAGACCAAGGCTTGAAAGTAATACTTCCATTTTGAGCATCACTCTCAGTACTATCATGGTTGTATGATTAAAAACTATGCTGATATTACAGTAATTTTCATAACCAAAAATTGAATTGATGGCATGTTTGAGGTACTATTTAAGTAAAGTTTAAGGTAATATCAGTGTCAGCCTCAAATTTTCCCATTAGCAATCAAACAAAAATCTTCATGTAAGTTTTATTTTTTAAGGGAAAACTTTTTGACCTGGTAATATTGTTTAATATTTATACCCTATTAATTTCAGTCATAGATGAGGACAGTGCAAAAACAGCATGGTGACAGAAGGTGAGTTTCTTATTTTCACCTGGAATCTTTCAGTCCAGGTATAAAAGAATAAATAACTTTCTTTCTTCAAAACATTGAAGGCTTATCATCTTGATGGTTTCTGACCTTTCACTTTCCCACTAGATTTTCCTGTATGTCACCAAAAGAACAGTTCAGCTAGTGATTTTGAAGCATTTTGAATCTCCAGATTTTCAGGCAATTTGCTTCATTGCTTTACTGCTATTTTACTTGTTAAAATTTTTGAGTAAATTAATAGGTTACAAAACTGGCAATGATCTAAAAACACTTTAGTGATTACTATTATGTCTGCTTTATTTGTTTTACAAAACTGTATATGCATGCACGCATGCGTGTGCACGCGCGCGCACACACACACACACATATATATTATATATATATATATATAATTGTCACTGTCCCAAGTCCCAGATAAACAATAAGCTTGTTGTTAGCAAAGTCTGTCTTTTCTATCCCACTGGTATTCTCTAGGTTACTCTATGGCACACCACAGGTCCTCAATAAATGTAAAATGATCAGAGGAATAAAGAGGCAATAAACCAGTTAACCCACATTCTTTTTCCAGTTTATGATTTAGAATCTAGTGTCATATTTCTTTCATATAATTGCCACCATGGAGGACTTGACGCTACAGACATTGGAAATACATCAAACTAAAGTGCTTCTATACAACAAAAGAAGTACTTGGGGTAAAAAAAATTAGGTAGAAAAAAGTGTTTAGAAACCATATTTTAATAATGTATAGTACCCAACTAAGCATTAAATACTTCTGCAATTCAAAAGTTAAAAAAATGAATAACCTGATTCAAATGGGCTAAAGTCTCAAAAAGAAAATGTACAAATAACAAACAATTATGTAATAACAATTTTAGCATCACTAATCACCAGAAATGCAAATGAAAACCATATAGAGAGATTGCTTGATACCCGTCAAGATGGTTTCTATCAATAAGTGAAATGCAAATGCTAGAGAGGATATGGCCAAATTGGAATCCCTGTGCAATGGTGGATGTAAGGCACAGTTTTGCCACCACTGTGGAAAACAGGGTGTAGTTTCTTCTGAGCATTAAAATAGAACTAAAAGAACTATGTAGGGGTGACAATAGTAACTTTGAAAGTGATAACACTTATGTTTAAGTTTCATTATATTTCAATGGGGAATTGCAGGGAGCCACATCTAGTCCCCACCACTAGATGGCGCTGGCACTGCAGGAAACCACATGTAACCCGCCTTTACAAGATGGCGCTGACCTCGTGGCGTTCAGCTTCTTTACGACAGTGCTTTCGCGCCAACCGTATTCAAGGTACGCGCATGCGCTTGACGCAACCTGTCCTGAGCCTATCCCGTGGCGCCTGGTGGTGACAAGCGGGTAAGCAGCCAATCAGTAGGTGCCTCATTGCCCATCCCCCTATAAAAGTAGCTGCAAATCCCGCCCCCGAGTCTTTCTCCATCCGCTCTCCTGTTAACCAAGAAGCTCTCCAATAAAGTGTGATCAAGAAGGATCCTCGTGTGGCGATTGTTCTTTTCCCGCTGGTCGGGGGGGCTCGCCGCAAAGTGGTGCCGAAATCCCGGGACGCCGGGAGCCTTGTGGTCACCAGGGGAGAGACCAAAGGAGGATTCAGAACTTGACACACGGAGAGGAAGGTACTGGTAAGTCATTCTTTCTTCTTTTTTTTTTTCTTTTCTGTGTCTCAGTCATGTCCGTGTCTGAGGGCCTCGCTGTTCTTGCTGTTTTTTGTTTGTTTTGTCTGGGTCTTTCTATTGTTTTGCGTTCGTTTCTATCTTGCCTAGTCTGCTAATAGCCTGGACCGGTTAAACCCGCGGTAGACAACGCGGCTCTGGTCCTTGGAGCCTCGAGTCAGATAAATCCTCGGTAGATAACGTGGGGCTGGCTGTTAGTTTTATTTCCAGCCTTCCAGCTCGTGATGGGTAATACATCGAGTGCCCGGTATTCTCCCATTGATTTTACTCAGCCTATAAAGGAAGTTTTGAAACAACGTGATCTAAAGGTCTCTAATGCCACTATTAAAAAGATTGTTAAAGACATTGATGCTGCGGCTCCATGGTTTGCGGCGTCCGGAGATCTCTCATTGCCCTCATGGGAAAAGCTGGGTAAAGACCTCGAGGCGGCTGGGGAGGAGGGTCACTTAGGTCGAGGTACCCTCCCTTTCTGGAGGATGATACATTCTTGTTTACGTTCTGGAAGCCACCCGGACCCACTTCAGGAGGGCCGGAGATGGCTCAGACAACATCAGGATAGTTTGTCAGAATCTGATGCAAGTGGGGATAGCAAACCCAGATTATATAAGGAAGTACAGGAAAAAAGGGCCAGTCATTTCCCGGGAGGAGTTCCCAATAAGGCCAGTCATTTCAAGGAAAAGGTTCCCTGCCATGTAGAGGAGAAGGCACCCCCGTTAGAAGAGAGTAATGAGGGCTCCGGCTGTATGCACGGGAGGGGTGAGGACTTCCCTAGGGCCCCGCCGCAGCAGGGGGCTGTGGGGTTATATCCTTCCCTACAGCCGCTGCGACACCTGAGTATACGAGATGATCACGGCAGTAGTTCTGCTTCTGATCAGGAGGACTCCAGTGGGACAGAGGGACAGGATTTAGAGGAGGCAGCTTTGCATTGTGCTCAGGATACTCAGTTTGTGGGCAGGCGTGTCTGCCCTCCCGCGGTTAGGGAGAGGAGTGCCTTAAAAGAGGAAGTTGGTATTCGGAACCGAGCACCGCCTAGTGCTCTGCCACGCCCTCATGTTCCCCCCCCCTATGTCCCAGCCGAGGATCGCTGCCATTTTGTTAAGCCGCGGACGTGGTCCCGCCTGGCCTCCGCTTTCCCGGTTTTTTTGAATACCACTACCAATCAAAGAGGCTGGGAGCCAATCCCCTATACGGAACTTAAAGATTTAGTTCAGGCCTGCAAAGACTTTGGACCCACTGCTGACTATTCACTTATGCTGCTTCGCAGACTCACGCAGCGCACCCTTACTCCTGGTGATTGGTTAGACTTAGCCCGGGCTTGTCTAACGAGGGGGCAATATTTGGATTTCAGATCACTGATTTCTGATAAAGCCCAAGAACAAGCTAGGCAGAATATTAAGAAAGGGGAATGGGACTGGACTTCTGATATGCTTCTGGGGACTGGTCCTTATCTTACAGATCAGCTCAATTTCCATCCAGACGTGTATATCCAAATTAATAATATTCATTATCAGGCTTGGAAGGAGCTCCGTAATAAGGGAGAGGTCGCAGGACAGTTGACTAAGATTGTTCAGGGCCCTACAGAGCCATTTTCTGATTTCTCAGCTAGAATGTTGGAAGTGGCAGAAAAGACAATTGGCCTTGCTGACCACACCATGCCGTTTATACAACAGCTAATATTTGAACAGGCCACTAAGGAGTGCAAAAAGGCTATACAATCAGTAAGAAGGGGAACATTGGATGACTGGCTCAAAGCCTGTCGAGAGATAGGGGGCCCTCTGTCTAATGCAGGATTAGCAGCAGCGGTCATAGCTGCCGCTAAGGCTCAACGGACAGGGAATCAAAAGGGCTGTTTCCGATGTGGTCAATTGGGACATTTTAAACGCCAATGTCCTCAAGCGGATAGCCCAGCCCCTGTCCGAGATGCGGGACCGGCACAGCGCCCCCCTGGGACTTGTCCTAGATGTAAGAAGGGAAAACACTGGGCTAATGAATGTAGATCTGTGAGGGATATTAATGGTCTGCCCCTCCCCCCTCTTTCAAGTAATCAGGACCAAAAAAACGGGGGGAAGGGCCCACGTCCCCAGGGCCCACAAATTTATGGGGCAATGCAGACACCTCAGGTCCCGGTGACTGTGGCGCCAGGTCCCCCGCTGCCTCAGCCCGGAGAGCAACATCGGGCTCCGCAGGCCTGGACCTCTGTGCCACCTCCGGATTGGTCTTAACTCCGGAAATGGGCGTGCAAATCCTGGACACAGATGTGTCTGGCCCGCTAGCAAGAGATACGGTGGGCCTTCTTTTGGGGCGCTCCTCCTCTACTTTAAAGGGTCTCATAGTCTTCCCTGGTGTTATCGATCCAGATTATACAGGTGTAATTAAAATTCTTTGTCATTCCCCCTATGGGGCAGTGTCAGTGGCCCCTGGGGACCGTATTGCCCAATTGCTGATTTTGCCTTCTAACCATTCTCTATTTCCTGCACTAGATAAGGAAAGGGGTGACAAGAGCCTTGGGTCTACCGGTGTGGACTTGACCTGCTTGTCTTTGGAGTTGGATCAAAGACCCCTTCTGCGCCTGACCATAGAAGGAAGAGAATTCTCAGGACTGGTGGACACTGGGGCAGATAAAAGTATAATAAAATTAGATTCTTGGCCAAAAGCCTGGCCCTTGCAGAGATCAGCTCAGATCTTGCAAGGCTTAGGGTTTGCTAAAACACCACATATGAGTGCAAAGGAGTTAACATGGACCACTACAGAGGGTCAAAAGGGAAAAATCCAACCTTTTGTGTTGGATGTTCCCATTAATTTATGGGGAAGAGATATTCAGACCCAGATGAATCTTCGCTTGACCAATGATTATTCAGAAGCTAGTAAAAATATGATGAAAATTCAGGGCTTTGTTCCAGGCTCAGGTCTAGGGAAGCACCTTCAAGGGCGACCTCAGCCCATCATCCCGGAGGAGAAGCTGGATCGCTTTGGGTTGGGTTTTTCTTAGGGACCACTGAAAATTCTGCTTCCAATTTTGAACAGGTGCCCATACCTTGGATGACTCATAAGCCAGTGTGGGTTCCTCAGTGGCCCCTCTCACAGGAAAAACTGGAAGCAGCCCAGAGGTTAATTGAGGAACAATTGCAGTTAGGCCACCTGGAGCCCTCTATTTCCCCTTGGAACACACCTATATTTGTGATTAAAAAGTCCTCTGGAAAGTGGCGATTATTACATGATTTGAGGGCTGTCAATGCTCAAATGCAGGTCCTGGGCCCAGTTCAGAGGGGCCTGCCAGCGCTTTCTGCTCTCCCCAGGGAATGGCCAGTGATGGTTTTAGATATTAAAGACTGTTTTTTCTCCATACCCCTTTGCCCTCAGGACAGAGAGCGTTTTGCTTTCACATTACCAGCTGTAAATCATGAGAAGCCTGATGCCCGCTTTCAGTGGCGTGTGTTGCCACAAGGGATGTCCAACAGTCCCACTATGTGCCAGCTTTATGTAGACTCAGTGTTATTTGTAGTAAGACAACAGTTCCCCTCTTTACGTATGATCCACTATATGGATGATATCCTACTCACAGCCCCTACCTTAGATGTTTTGCATGTCTCCTTTCAGGAGGTCGTCAAGGCGTTGGAACATAAGGGTCTTTTTATTGCCCCAGAGAAGGTCCAGCAAACGGATTCAGTAAATTTCCTTGGGTCCGTCATTGGCCTTCAGTCTGTGAAACCTCAAAAAATTTGCATCCGTACCTCCCACTTGCATACATTAAATGATTTTCAAAAACTTTTGGGGGACATTAATTGGTTGCGAGGTTTTCTCCATGTCCCCCGTGCAGATTTGTTACCATTGTTTTCCATTTTGGAGGGTGATCCTGAGATTACCTCTCCTCGTGTGCTCACTGAGCCAGCTCGCCAGGCTTTAAGCAAAATAGAAAAGGCCCTTATGAAGGCACAGCTTAAACGCTTTGACCCTTCTAGTCCACTTCTTCTTTGTATTCTAAAAACAAGGGATGTCCCCACGGGAGTGTTATGGCAGGACGGCCCTCTTTTGTGGATTCATGGACATTCCTTGGGAGCTCGCACCCTGCAGTACTTCCCACAGTTGGTTGCCCAACAGGCTTGTTTGGGTTTGAAATCGTGCCTAACTCATTTTGCAAAGTTGCCTGATAAGCTTATCATCCCCTATACTAAGGAACAAGTAGAGACTCTATCCGGTACGGTTGATGAATGGAGCATTCTTATGTGTGCTTTTCCAAATCCTATAGATAACCATTACCCAAAAAGCCCCATTCTGTCCTTCGTGGAAAAAAATTTAGTCTATTTTCCCCGGGTCACATCAAAGGGCCCTTTGCCCTCAGCCCCTGCCATTTTCACTGATGGTTCAAAAACAGGTCGCGGAGCTTATATGGTTCAGGGCTCAGAACCTGTGGTGAAGTTCTATAGGCCTGACTCTCCCCAAATTGTGGAATGCATGATTGTCTTGGAGGTGTTTCAGACTTTTGGTAGTCCCTTTAATTTGTTCACAGACTCACAGTATGTGGCTAATGCAGTTGTTGGACTGGAAATTGCTGCTTCTATTCGTTCTGCTAGTCCTGTCTCAAACATTCTTTCTCAAATTCAATCTCTCATTTGGCAACGCTCCTCCCCCTTCTATGTTACCCATGTTCGTGCTCACTCCTTGCTACCAGGACCTATATCTCAAGCAAATGACTTGGTAGACAAAGCCACGCGGATGACCATGTTAGCCATGAGTAGTCCTAAAGATATGGCCACCGAGTTCCATAGACTGTATCATGTTCCTGCTAACACCTTAAGAAAGACCTTTGCCATTTCTAGGTCCGAGGCACGTGATATTGTTAAGGCTTGTCAATCCTGTGTCACTTTCCTGCCTTCTCCACATGTGGGTGTGAACCCACGGGGCCTAAGACCTGGTGATCTTTGGCAGATGGATGTTACTCATGTCTTGGAATTTGGCAAGCTTAAATACCTGCATGTCTCGGTGGATACTTGCTCAGGAATCATACATGCTTCTCCTCTTGCAGGGGAAAAGGTTACTCATGTAAAAACTCATTGTTTGGAAGCCTGGGCGTCTTGGGGAAAACCGCGACGCCTAAAGACTGACAATGGCCCTGCTTATGCTTCCTCTGGCTTTCGTGCCTTCTGTGCCCAGATGCAGGTTGTCCACACTACTGGCCTACCTTACAACCCACAAGGCCAAGGTATTGTGGAGAGAGCAAATAAAAGTTTAAAAGCTATCCTTTTTAAACAATGAAGGGGGATAGCGGAGAATGCAACCCCCAAGGAGAGAGTCTCTCTAGCACTCTATACCCTTAATTTTTTAGTTTTGGATGTTCATGATAGGTCTGCAGCAGACAGACATTGCCACCAGGGGGCACAAGCACATCCGGAACTGGTCATGTGGAAGGATGTGTTGGATAATAAATGGAAGGGACCGGATCCTGCTTTGGTAAGATCCAGGGGAGCTGTTTGTGTTTTTCCACAGGACCAGGAATCGCCACATTGGGTCCCGGCCCGGCTAGTCAAGACGCTGACATCAACTCCAGAGGAGAGTCCAGGGGACGAGGATGGCCATCCAAGTACGAGTGCCAAAGATCCTGTGGATGCTGATCCTTATGTGCCTGGAGACTAGTAGAGGAGAATTGCGCTGGGGCATCCTGTCTGTTTTCCCCAAGCCCCTGCCCGTTCGCCACACGGCGAGAGTCCTTCCTCGGTTCTTCACCACTCAGCAAGGTCTCAATCTCCCTGCGGTTGTTAAAGACCTGACCCTTGCCCCCCTGGGGGAGGCTCGACACTTCGAGGAAAGTGGAAGTCTCTGCTTTACTCTCGCCCGTGAACGTGACTCTTGTATACAACTGGAGATGCAGGCATTTGCTTGGTTTAGGGGGAACAGGAGATGGGGCCCAGAATCTACCTTTCGGAATTCGTCCCACAAAGCTTATAGTTACCCCTTCTCAGAAGAGGTGATATGGCTCAATGGTACCTTTTTTCGTGGCCAGAGAGGTACTGTGACTCTGCCTCAACCACGCCTGGCACCTCACTGTATGGGAACTTATGAAGGGGACCTTTGGCCATGGACGGAATGCCAGTCCAGTACTGTGGGCTGGGCAGATGTGGGACGGACCTTTACTTATTCCCCGAATATGAAAGGGCCTTTTCCTTTACAGTTGTCGTGGATGGAGGGACCATTTCTACAGGATAGTACTATGAACCCATTTTCAAAGTGGGTTCTGTGTGGGGTTAATGGTAGCTGCACAGATATGACACCCTTTGTTTTATTACGGGGGGGGACAGTTGCCCGTAATAATGTGTCTGGAGTAGTCCATGAGCTACTATTCCTGAGCGAATCCCTTGAATGGAGATATGAGAGAGTGCTCGGGGGTGTCACCCGGATAGGAAAATACCTAGGAAAAAATGCCTCTTATGCCCCCACCCCGGTGTGTGTCCATCCACCATTCATGTTTGTCCTTAGTAACTTTTCTTTCAGCAATTGTTCTAATGCTTCTTGTTATTTGTCCCAATGTTGGGACGCAACACTCTATCATAGAGCCATGGTACTTAGGGTCCCCCGTTGGGTCCCCGTGCCTGTAGAGGCTCCTAGTACATTGTCTTTGTTCAGGCATAAGAGAGATTTTGGAATTACAGCCGCTGTTATTGCTGCGGTGGCGGCTGCTGCTGCCGCAGCTACAGCCGCAGGTGTAGCCATGGCTTCTTCAGTTCAAACCGCCTCTACCTTAAATACCTTGGCTTCTTCCACAGCTGCCGCCTTAGACACACAATCAAATTTAAATTCCCAACTCAAAGGTGGCATTATGATCCTAAATCAAAGGGTGGACTTAGTTCAGGAGCAAATTGATGTTCTTTGGCAAATCGCTCAGTTGGGATGTGAATGGAAACTTAATGCCTTATGTATCACTAGTGTTCAATATGAAAACTTTACAAGGGCAGCAAATCTGTCAAAGCAACTGTCCTTGTACTTGGCAGGGAATTGGTCCCTAGATTTTGATGCGGAATTGGAAGAACTAAGACAAGCTATTGTTATGATCAATTCCACGCGAGTGGACCTTAGCCTGGCTGAGGGTTTTACCTCTTGGCTTTCCTCTGCCTTTTCCTTCTTCAAGGAGTGGGTAGGGGTAGGGATGTTTGCAGTTTGCTGCCTTGGGGGCTGTGCGCTGTGCCTCTGGTTGATTTGTCGCCTGCAAGCCCAGACCAGGCGGGACAAGGTAGTTATTTCTCAAGCACTTGCCGCTTTGGAGTGTGGATCCTCCCCCCAGATTTGGCTGTCGGCCCTGAAAAACACCTAGTTTTTCCCTGGCCCCTGCCCCCTTAGGGCCTGAGGTGCTCATTATACAAGGAGGAGCAGAGGGTTGGTGTTGGGAGCACGACATTCATTGGCGCTCAGGCTGCGAGACAAAGTACTGCACATGAGGTATGCTCTTAGCAGCCTCATGGAGGGCATGTTTGATTGCATATGGGTTGGTACCGACATCCCATCTCTGAGAAAAGGTACCGGACGGGTAAGGCACCAGCCTGGCTGGCCACCTGGCCTGGGGTCTTCACAATGTCCTTTTGTTTATCAGAGATCAAACCTCTACCTTCACCTGCTGCGCTTTATAATAGAAAGGGGGAACTGCAGGGAGCCACATCTAGTCCCCACCACTAGATGGTGCTGGCACTGCAGGAAACCACATGTAACCCGCCTTTACAAGATGGCGCTGACCTCGTGGCGTTCAGCTTCTTTACGACAGTGCTTTCGCGCCAACCGTATTCAAGGTACGCGCATGCGCTTGACGCAACCTGTCCTGAGCCTATCCCGTGGCGCCTGGTGGTGACAAGCGGGTAAGCAGCCAATCAGTAGGTGCCTCATTGCCCATCCCCCTATAAAAGTAGCTGCAAATCCCGCCCCCGAGTCTTTCTCCATCCGCTCTCCTGTTAACCAAGAAGCTCTCCAATAAAGTGTGATCAAGAAGGATCCTCGTGTGGCGATTGTTCTTTTCCCGCTGGTCGGGGGGGCTCGCCGCAGGGAATTTAAAATATCAGGTATTCACAGAAATGAAATGAAGTGCTTTGGAGATTTGTTGTAGAAGGGCTTTACTCTAGAAAAATATATTGCTTTAGTCTTCAAAGTTTCAATCACCTGACCTGAGTCCATAAAGTTTTTTTATTAAAATAAACAATTGTGTAGTGAAAAGACAGTGTGAGGAAATAAATGCATAATGATCATATAATTAAAATAATATTTCACAACCATCATAAGTTCACTATCCTGGCTGCATCCTCTCTGTATCATCACAAATTGATTTCCTCAAGATACCTGTATTTAAATCATTAAGTGTTTGAGTTTCTTGTAAGAGCAGAAAGCTTCCCATTGTCAAGGTTAGCTCTTTCTTGTTAATTATACAAAATTACCAATTAATGCATTTAAATATTTTATAATTCTCAGCATGTATTGTTATATTGTTTAAGTAGTTTTATATTTAGAAATGAGTAATGTATTCATCTCTTACAAAATATTTCCATATTATTGAAGAAATTGAAGCAATAGATAAATATGTATTTAGAAAGCAAATGATTTCAGAGTTTTTAGCTAGTATTTTTCTTAAATTTTTAGAATCTTAAAATTTAAGAAAACTCTTACTGTTTCTATTTACTTTCCTTGATTGGTACCCAAAATGCATACAGATTTTAGTGAACTTAATCATGCTCTTTAATAACTTCCCTTCTGTATAACATGCTTCCTGAATGTGATATTTCATGGGAAGTAATTTCCCTTGTTTCCTAATTTGAGGGTTATGCTCCCCTGTATGACACCATCTCCATAAAGAACAGTTTACTCAGTGCATTTCATTAACTATGTCCATTATAAAATTAAAGTGGTGTTAATGGTGGGAACTGCCTTAAGCCACAGCAATGAGGGAAACTGAATACTAAGGCCTCTTTATTCTTCCTTTGCAGCTTTCACACTCCAATGTTGATGTTGGTTCCTTCTTAGGATACATCACAGGTGAATGTTTCCACAGGTAATGCAAGTTTGACCAGAACTGAGTGAAAGAGTATGATATGATGTTCTTTTCCTGATTTAAGTGTTTTGGGGCTATATTAGGTCTATTTGATTCAATAAGTATCAGTTTCAAAGCTGATCATTTCTTCCAGAGCTACAGTGTGGTTGAGGAGCCAGATCCAAATGGAGGGCAAAACAAAGACGGCAGTGTGTGCTGTAATAGAGGTAGACAAGTGCATGGAAGGGAAATGGAAGAGACAAATCTTGACAGAGTTCATGTATAAAGGTATTATTTGGAAAAGAATAGTTGAGTGTTGACATAAAATGTGGCTGGGATTTTGTCGAGAGATGTAAGTGTTAGTATGTCAAAACAGGTTTTGGAGGAATATTCTAGAGTCTTGAGACTAGGTTACTCTAGCTTTGGTTAGTGTGTGGTTTCTAAGACTGCATTTTATCTCATTAAGGGCGTCAACCAAGAAGGACCTATTTACTTTTTTTTTAAATCATTTCCATAGCTGTATATTATTACAGCTGTAGTTGAATTCTCTACTAATGCTGGAAATAGGATTAACCTTAAGTTTTTTGTTTGTTTGTTTGTTTGTTTTGTTTTTTCTTGAGGTAGGGTCTCACTCTAGCATAGGCTGACCTGGAATTTACTCTGTATTCTCAGAGTGGCCTTGAACTCATAGCGCTCCTCCTACCTCTGCCTCCTGAGTTCTGGGATTAAAGGCATGCGCCACCACACCTGGCAAACTCTAAGTTTTAAAAGTCCTACACTTAGAATCTTTGATGCCCTCTGAAAATTAAAGGTTGTATGAACCCATAGTAGAAAACCCAAAGAGAAATTCCAGGACAACACTAACATTGTTTATTACAGATAAGAACCCCTTCTCCTGCTTTCTACATCACTCTAACCTCTGCTTAGGGTTAGGTGATATAACTTGGCAGCTTTATTAGCTTTTGTTTCAAGGTGGAAGAAATTACTTAAAAAATATTAACCTTTTCTGCATTCAACCACCAGGAACTCCCTGGAGAAGTTACTAAAGACAAAATTGTCTATTTTTAGTGATGAACTAGTGTTCTTAGACTAATTTAGTACATATTGATGATACCTTTGGTTATGGATATTCCATTTCTCAAAAGTTCACTAACTTCAATTGTCCAAGATATTCAAAATGTCTGAAATTTGATGATTCAAAATCTAAGCCAACTTTAAGTATCCCCACTTCTGATATTTAATAATTGAACCTATTCAAATAAACCACCTATTGAGGTGGTTTGCAGCTACCAAGTAGGTCCTATGCTTCTAATGCACTAGAGACACCACAAAGTCACTTGCCCATTTTCAGAAAGCTGGAAAATTACAGTGCTTCGAAAAGAATAGAAAGAAATGAGAAATACATTTACCTACAGCATGAAAGACTGATTCAAATTTCTTAAGGGATCAGAGAGGTAGCAAAATATAAAATAAATCAAACCTCTGAAACTGGCAAGTGTCCTTCCAGAGGTGAGGGGTATGGTAGTTTCTACAGCATTATCTATCTGAATACATTCAAAATGTTAGTAATGCATTCAGTGGACTTCTTAGTGTATGTGTGTGAACCACATTTACTACAAAAGCTGAGGTATTTATCCTGAGAGAAAAAGTAAAATGTGATTTTCCAGTAACCAAGAGTTAAATGAGATAATTTGTTAGAGAGTTATTTACAATAGCAGTTAGAATATACACCATACACTATAATACACTATAATGTTACTTCTAAAAAAATAATCCTTTCTTTGATCATGGGCATGCAGGATCATGCATTTAACTTCTTTATGAGCTAGCATATTTCATTTAGTTCTGTCAGTTTTCTAGTAACTATTCATTCAGTCAAGCAGCTATTACATGCCAATCTTTTTCCTAGAAACTAGAATTCAATGGCAAAGAAAGTTCTTGTCCTTGCAGTGTCCAGTCTAGTAGTAACCATAGACACTTGGCATGGTTACAATAAAAGGTGATAAGAAAGTATTAAGATACGGAAGCTGCTATGTGAACACATAGGCCTTAGTTTCCTATGGGAGTGCTGGGATGATATTGGGTGGCCTATTTTGAGGCCTGCTGTAAATAGCTTATTTTTCATGCTAATTAGTCTCCACTTTTATCTTGAAAGGAACATAGCTTTTTCCTCACTGGGATAATCATTATAGACATGAATCTGAATAAATGTAGTTAATAGGAAAGTGAGTTTTCTGACTTCATTAGAAAACTCCTACAATGAAGAGCACTTGGATTTGTTGACTTGAAAACTGTCACATTAAAGCCTCATATTCTTACTTAATATGTCTATTGTTCAATATTATGCTTTTAGTATTTAACTATATGGCAAGAGTTAGCTGTTATTTATTTATTTTAACTATTCTTTCCATACTATTAATTTGTATGGACATATCATAATTAATCCTTCCCATTTTGATGAACATGTAGATCATTTCTAACTTTTATATTATTAGCATGGTTAATATAATGGGCATTCTGTACATGTCTTCTGTAGACATATTTTTCTGTATAGCTACAGAAGAATTTTTATTGACTTTATTGGAAAGGATTGATAATTTTCTATCAATCACTAAGTAGCTGAATAAGAAATTAAAAAAAAAAAACACTTACAATAGCTAAAAAGTATAAAATACCTAGGAATACTTTTACCAAATTAAATGAACTAGTTTGTTAATGGCATATAAGAATTCTAATAATTTTCTATATTTATCTTGTATGTTACAAGTTTACTGAATCCATTTATCAATTCTAATACTTTTGGGGTGATGACTTTTAGATAGATATATAGATGATTAATAGATAGATGGATGGCTGATAGAGAAAGCTCACGGATTTGGCTGATAGCTATCTAGTGAGTCTTAGAGATCCTCATGTCTCTGCTTCCCCAGTGCTGGGATTAGAGATGGATGCCACCATGAATGGGTTTTAAGTGGGAGCTAGGGTTCTGAACTCAGTTTCTTGTGCTTGTGTGGCAAGCACTTTTGGCTACTGAAACATATCTCTAGCCTCAGTATATATCTTCTTTATTTTAGAGACATGGTTAAAGAAAAAGATAAAGGGATATAAATGAATTATAAAAAGCAAAACAGTTTTTTCTGTTTGTCAGTATATTTGAATTCTGTTTGCTGTGCCAAAAGATTTTGCGGATTTTAAATTCTTTTGGAAAGTGTCTATATTAGTCTAAGTTTATTATATATACTGATAGCATTTAAAAACATACTAAATCAGAAGAAATGTTATATATTTTTGTTAAATACATAGATTTTTAACACAGACAGTTCTGAATTTGACTTTCTTTCTCATATGCTCTCAAAGTTAAAAATAACAGTTTGACAGCATAAATCATCAAAATTCTTGCCATTCCTTTGGTTTCTTAGTCTTTTCTGCACAAGTTTGATGTTACATAGGACACTTGGGGGCATTCTGGAGTCTGGATCCAGTTACTGGGGATGAAAGCACAAGAGAAACCATTAACTAACTCTTAAAAGAAAGCTTCCACAGGCACAGAAATAACCACTCATTTTAAAGCCAAGGAGGAAGGGCAAATTCCAAAAACTGAAAGGAACTTCATCCTTAGGCAATGGAAGTCACTGGAGAGTGCTTTAGTGGAGAGGGTAGAGTGACTCACTCTTCCTTTTTTTCCCTCTTTTTAAGTAGCCAGAGTTCCTGTTTTTGTGATCATTCTCTTATGGCTAAAAAAAAAAAAAAAAAAAAGAGTTAGGTTGCATGCTGCCAAATTAGAAAATCATTTGAATTCCTACTCTTTTGTGAGCATCAGGTCGTTCTTTAAAGTGGTCATTTGGCATTTTTAGCTTGTCATTATTTTGCCATGTCAAAGCAATTGGCCACTCTTCCACAGGGGTACTTGAATTCCTAGTTCTCCAAAAGTGTTCAATGGTGTCAGCAACTTCCTCTTCTGAAAATTGGTCTCAGGAAGACATTTTATTTGATAATAATATATGATTTCTAAAGTTTCTAATTCCTATCCCAGAATCTCTCTCTCTCTCTCTCTCTCTCACCCACAAATGAGACATTGTTTCTTGCCTATGCCATGTGTGTGTGTGTGTGTGTGTGTGTGTGTGTATAAAGAAATCCAAATATGCAAATAAAATTAATTATATACAAATAAAATTAATTTTGACTTACTCAAGCAATAAATAATTTGTTGAAAACATAAGAAAGTGATAGGACAAAAATATGGAGAGTCCATATAGGCATAGGAAAGGCTGGAGAACACAAGTTGAAATGGACTAGAATCAATTAATTCTGGAAACTGCAAATCAAAACATCCAGCACTGACATGGTACTACTTTAAAGTTGAGTTAGTGACAAATTTAGGTCCAGAGGATAATGGCAGATTTCAAGAGAGCAGTCTTGCTTCTCCTCCTCTTCACAGTGGTGGTGCCCAGACCAAGTGTGGGATTTTGGAATCCCCACTGTTATGGACCCTGGGGATGTAGGAAGGGATGATAACTCTTCCCAGCCACGACTTCAAGTCATGGCTCATAAATCCGGTAAAGAATCCCCTACATTGAAAGATTCCGTTTATCTCTCTGAAAAGCATCCAAAGACTCCACCCTCCTCATATTCAGGGTTCAGAACATCTTTCCCTTCACTTTGGATCCTACCACACTCTCACCTTGGATTAAATAGTCTGGTGCCCAAGAAAGAGTCCCTGGGTCCTCTGTTCTCAAAGGTGAACCTTACAGATCAATTCTAGATATACAAGTTTAGATTATTAACTAAGAAATGAGGAAGGGAACATTGATCTGTCTGAATGGAGAGGCAGAGGCTCAATGACTAAAATTAAGAAGTTATCTCCTATTCATGAGAAACTATAAGCTAAAACCACTTTTTAGAATAGACATTATGTTTCCACTAAATTCCGGAATAAGACAAGGGTATCCACTGACCCCACTTTTATTTAATATAGTACTGGAAGTCTTAGCTATAGCAATAAGGCAAGAAGCACTCATAAAAGGTATACAAATTAGAAAGGAGGAGATCAAATTATCATTATTTGCAGATGATATGATTCTATACATAAAGGATCCTAAAGACTCTACCAGCAAAATGTTAGATCAGATAAACACTTTTAGCAATGTAGCAGGATGTAAAATAAACACACAGAAATCAGTAGCTTTCCTATATATTTTCCTAACACCAAACACACTGAGGATGAAATCAGGGAATCTCCCCCACTCACAATGCCTCAAAACAAAGTACCTTTGAAATAAACCTAACCAAGGAAGTAAAGGATCTCTACAAAGAGAACTTTAAAACACTCAAGTGGCACATTGCAGAAGACACTAGGAAATGCAAAGACATCCCATGTTCTTGAATTGGAAGAATCAATATTGTGAAAATGGCAATCTTACCAAAAGAAATCTAAACATTTAATGCAATCCCTATTAAAATTCTAATGGCATTCTTCATGGAAATAGAAAAAAAATCCTAAAATTCATTTGGAAGTACAAAAAACCTCAAGTAGCCAAAACAATTCTGAGCAAGAAAAATAAGGCTTGTAATATTACTATACCCAACTTTAAGCTATATTACAAAGTTACAGTGACAAAAACAGCATGGTGCTGGTACAAAGACAGACATGTAGATTAATGGAACAGAATAGAGGAGCCAGATATTAATCTAGGCAGCTACAACCATCTGATTTTTGACAAAAATGTCAAAAATATTCATTGGAGGAAAGACAGCTTCTTTAACAAGTGGTGCTGGGAATATGGATATCTATATGTAGAAGGATGAAAATAGATCCTTGTTTTTCTACATGCACAAGAATAAAGTCCAAATGTATTATAGACCTTAATATCAGACCTGAAACTCTGAAACTGCTAGAGGAAAAGATAGGGGAAACCCTTCAACATATCGACATAGGCAATGACTTTCTGAATATAACCCTGATTTCTCAGGAAATAAAACCACTGATCAACCACTGTGATCTCATGAAATGACAAAGGCTTTTGTACAACAAAGGACACTGTGAATAGAGCAAAGTGACAACCTACAGAATGGGAGAAAAATCTTTGCAACTATATATCTGACAAAGGATTAATATCCAGAACATACAAACAACTCACAAACAAAACAATAAGAAATCAAACAACTCAATTAAAAAATGGGATATGGAACTAAGTAGAGAGTTCACAAAAGAAGAAATACAGATGGTATATAAACTTATAAAAAAGCGTTCTACATCCTTAGCCACCAGGGAAATGCAAATTAAAACTTCTTTGAGATTCCATCTCACTCCTGTCAGAATGGCTATCATCAAAGCACACACACACACACACACACACACACACACACACACACAAATGACAGTAAATGTTGGTGGGATTGCAGAAAAAGGGAAACCCTTCTATGCTGTTGGTGGCAATGTAGTCTGGTACAGCCATTATGGAAATCAGTGTGGAGGTTCTTGAGATAGCTAAAAATAGGTTTACCATACAATCATCTCACTACCTTAGAGATTCTTGCACAACCATATTTATTGCTGCTCTATTCACAATAGCTAGGAAATGGATCCAGCCTAGATATCTCTCAACAGCTGAATGGATAATAAAGATGTGGTACATTTGCACAATGGAATTCTCTTCAGCAGTAAAGAAAAATGAAATTATAAAATTTCCAAAGAAATGGAAGGGATTAGACTAAGTGAGGTAACCCAGGCCCAGATAGTCAAATGTTGCATGTTTTCTCTCATATGTGAATCCTAGCTACAAATGTGTAGGCTTGTGTGTGAGCTGGAACCAACATTGGTAGCAGAGGCCAGTGTGCTAGAAAAAGGCTATAAGGGAGGGAGCAGAGGGAAGGACTTAAGGTGACAGTGTTGTACATATAAAAATAAATAAAAGAACAGATTACAGGGAGTGGAAGGGCCTAAGCAAGGCCAGGGAGAAGAGATGGAGTAAAAGAAGGGTGGGGCAGAGGGTCAACCAAAATTCAAGATATTCTGAATAAGACATATGAAAACCGACATTTTTTGGATAATGGCATATCCAGAATCCACAGATTGTTACTAGAAAATATTCAGTGCCAGGGATGGGATGCTTTCCAATGAGTTGTTGGCCAGGAAGTTTCCTATTGCCTCCAAAACATTACAGGATATTGCCAAGGCCCTTGGTTTCCCATGAGAAACAGATGGTAATACCCCGTTGCTGAAGATTTCACATGTCTGAGCGGCAAGGTCACTGAGAAATCAAGCTGGGGCTGAGCTAAAAACCTCCTCCCTGTAGACCAGCCAACTGTAAGCTGGAAAAGGCTGCACTGCATGCAGCCGTATGGGAGACAGAAGTCATCAGCAGTGAAAACAACAGACACTGGAAGCCTCAAGTTTGGCCAGCCAGGCCAAAAGACTGACAGGGTACAATAGTGGCATGTCTGCTCTAGGGGAAAATAACTGCTTTTTAATTGTACTGGAGGCCTGCTCTATGAGAAGGAATACATGCCTGGTACTGAAAATCTAGTCAAAAGCCTATGGCAAGTCTGGCGTGTTGGTGCACGCTTTTAATCCCAGCACTCAGGAGGCAGAGGTAGGAGGATCACCATGAGTTCAAGGCCACCCTGAGACTACATAGTGAAATCCAGGTCAGCCTAGGCTAGAGTGAGACCCTACCTCGAAAAACCAAAAACAAACAAACGAACGAACAAACAAAAAGCCTATGGCAGTGGAGGTGATGAGCCTTAGGGATATAAAGCCTGCTCTTTTCTTGTTAAATGTATATATTATGTTCACCAAACTTCCCCATAAGCACTATACTTAATATTCATATTCATATATTAATGCTACTCTCACTTTTTGTTAGAGAAGCTTCTCTTTTCAGATGGTAGTGACCACTGGGATGACCCAAAAGGCAACATAGTGCTGAGAAGTGATGGAGGAGTGTCCAGCACTGAAATATCTCTATCGCACCTTCCAAGGTTCAGGGTCCATTGCAGAAGAGGTGGTGGAAAGAATGTAAGAGCCAAAGGAAGGGTAGGACTCCCTTACAATCCAACTGTCCAGACAGAAATTGGCATCAATATCCACAACCTTGTAGTGCCTAGCAATATCTTCATAAGGCCCTCATAATAGGAGAAAAAGACTATGACATCAAAATAAAAGAGAGACTAATGGAGAGTGGAGTTGTGAAAGGGAAAGTGGTGGAGGTAATTATCATGGTTTATTGTCAGTAAGTATAGATGTTGTCAATAATAAAATTATACATTAAAAACACATGGATTTCCAGCTCCCTGACTGAAAGAGGTCTGATTCCAGCCCACATGTATGCAGAGAAGTCAGAGCTCTGCTAGGTCCATGTTCTTTTGCTGCTGGGTTTGTGTTTGCTCGTGGTGCTGGCTATTTTGTGGTGTCTCTCTGCTTGGATTTGTAAATGGAGCCAGCTTCTTCTGCCACTGATAGAACTTCAACACGGATCTGTAAACCAGAAATAAATTCCCTCTTCCCATAAAAAGCAGACATTATGCTTCGGTTTCATAGTTTCATTGAGTTTGATAAAGTTTAATGAATAATCCTTAGCCAATTAAAATTGTCATAATTTATATATTTTATTTTTCTCTGATTCTGTATTCTCTGAAGTATATGTTTCCTTTTACTTCCATCACTGAAAAGTTGATAGTTTCAAAACTTGTAAGTATAAAAAGTTTCAGACTCAGGGTTCATTATAAGAGAATAGAGGACTGAGACACATAGTTTTGTGGACTAAGGATTTATTTAACAACAGGAGAGGCTGGTAGGATCTGAAACAAAGTAGGAGAAAGCTTTGGAATGCCAGGAACGACTGGAAGGGTCTCAATCAAAAGTGAGGGAAGCCTTGGAGCCTTGTATAAGACTGGGAAAGAGATTTTAAGGCCTTTCAGAAACTGTAAGGGAGAGACATGCACTAAGAGGGGAGGGGTTGAGCACTGGTGACTCAGGCCACATTATGGGGGAGGCATTACTATTCTGGGTCTGGATTTTATACTTTCTTGTCGGGGCTCTCAGGAGTGCCTTCTGAAACTCTTTCAAGGAAGTAAGGTTTGGATTGTTACATCCCCACCTATTTATATACAAATAGCATTAATTGGTAAGACAGACTCTGGTATGATCAACAAGAAACTAAGATTTACAATGAAGAGGGAAAGACATGGGTAATAGCTAGAGGCATCCTTAGGTGACAAAAGCCATAGAAATAAACTGTGTGACTGAGGGAGATGTTCCCTCCATACAATAAAATGTAGGAGAGGAATCAGCTTAAATTATTTTACATTACTTTTGTTCTTTCCATATAGAGTTTACAATTTAATGTTTTTATAAAATGTTAAATGGTTTCTACTACCTAGGAAGTTATAAACCAAAAACTTTAATTGCATTTGAGGATTAGATCATTTCATATTTTTCAGGTATGAAAATAGCTTTTTCATCATGGGAGGGGGAAACTAGTTTACAACTTTTAATGAATAAACATTAAGATGTAAAAGATCCTTCACCAGGCCCTTACAGGGAACACCTGAACCACAAGACACTGGAGAGGGTAAGATCAAGACTAACCTTAATCTTCTACATCTTCCCTCCCTCACTTCCCCTCTCCCTCCCTCTCCGTCTCTCTCTCTCTCTCTCTCTTATCTCTAACTCTTGTATATTAGTTATCTTTTTCCTCATTTTCTTAGTGGGCACTGACCTGTAACTCCCAGAACCAGCATGGGGCTATCATCCACAATGAGCTTTTGATCAGAGAGACCTACAAGGTTTCCTAAAAGACAGACAGATTTCTGTCAGAGTACTTGATGACCCACCAAAGGCTAGTGGTAAGACCCTACTGCTGAAGACACCTTATGTGATTGACATGCAAATTAGAATGGCATGGCGGAAGCTGGAAGAGAGTCAGTCCCCAGACAGTCAGCGTGTCTAGTGCCAGAAGGTGCTACATGGGCGACTGGGGGAAAATGACCAATATCTGTCCAAGCAACACATGGTCTAACCTACTTAGCAGCAAATAACTTGTTGTGATGCCCACACAAGTGCAGTGGTGGCACACAGCCATGGTGGGGAACCAACTGCTCTCAATTCGGTATGGGACTCATAGCTGGATCTGGGAAACAAGTCAGAACCATATCCAAACATAAGCCCACTCTCCAATATCAAGCTACCATCAATTGTGGGCTACAAGAGGGCCTACACCTATTAAATTCTCTATATAAAAATAAAAAAAGGTTATCTCATTTGTCCTGATGCTAACTTACTCTCCGTTGGAGAATCTGCTTCTCTTTTTCAGATAAATGTAGATCCTAAGGAGAGAGCCACCCCATCATACCTCAAAAGGGCCCCGGCTGAAACTAAGAAAAACTGGAGAAACAAGCAAGGGGGCTGTTTTCCTGATGAACCGGATACCAGCACAAGGGGGAAGGAGATCAGCACAGAGAAAAATCAACTCCTACCAAATCAGAGAGCCAGAGCCTCAGAGGCCCCCAACACCTCATCACTGAAGCAGACCAAAAATGAACCCAACATGGCTCAGGGAAATTTTGCGGAAGAGGGGGCGGAAAGAATGTCAGAGCCACATGTTGGGTCACAATATGCAGAGACATTTAGCTTACCCATAACTGTGGGCTAACTGCACAATGCATGACCCGTATACCTCAACAAGGAGGGGCTAAGGGGAGGGGGTAGGTCACGGATGAGCCTAATAATGGCACCAAACTGACTGTATTTGCTGAATACAAAACTAACTAATAAAGAAAAAATAAATAAATAAAGATGTAAAAGTAGCACTGGGAAACTAGCTCAGTTAGTAAAGTGTTTGCCTCACAGCATAGGACCCTTTGGATCTCCAGAACCCATTTAAAAATGTCATGTACATACAAGCCCAGTACTAGGTAGGTAGAGAATGGAGGATTCTTGGAATTTGCTAGCCCAGTAGTACCTAGCCTAATAGTACCTAGCTGCATCTCAGGTCAAGAAGTTACCCTGGCTGGACAGCATTCCAATGGAACAATGCTCAACGTTTTCCTCTGGCTTACATGCATACACATATGTTCCCTACAGTCACACATATGGGCACTCATATGTGTATGCACACATGTTCACATGCACATAGACACACACAGAGAAAAAAAGGGCATAGCAGACAGCCCTTTTACCCTTTCTTATCTTCCACAATCATCATCTGCCCTCCCTGAGTTTTTGTTGTTTCTTGTTGTTTTGAGATAGGGTCTTGCTCTAGCCCAGGCTGACCTGGAATTCACTATCAGGCCGGCCTCAGGCTCATGGGGATCCTCTTACCTCTGCCTCCCGAGTGCTGCGATTAAAGGTGTGTGCCACCACTCCTGGGCCTACCTCTGTTTTATTCATCTCCATGATTAATATAGACGCAGCAGAAGGTACTTTCAGTCTATTTGTCCACAGGAAACCTAATACTATGTTTCCGAGGGTGTGTTTCAGAGAATACTAATAGTCTTGTGATGTAAATGTTTACCATAGACTCAGACAGCATATGCACTTTATGTCCTAGTACTCTACTCATAGCTTTGTCATTTCCAGTGCAAAGATGATTAGCAAGCATCATGGACTTTCACCCATGAAATAATTCATTTCAGCATTGTAGGAACCAAGCATCTGTCCAACTTCAGTTGCTATCTTTGGCTTGTGAAGTGTAATTGTTCTCACAGCCCAGAAAGGAGCAGGCATGAGGGTGCACATTTACTCTGTTAACCCTGAACTCTGCCAAAGGTGCTAATGTGAAGACATTAGAGCATGATTCCTGAAGAAATCTGAAAAGAGTCTGGAGAAACAATTTTATCTATTCTTTGCATCCAGGAAAGACCACACAAACCATGTGAAAGAAATCATCAGGGAGAATGTTTTGCTTAAATTCAACATTCACTCATGCACATTACAAAGTTCTTCCTTACAAGGCAAAAGAAAAATAGAGTTTTCAGTTGAAGACAAACCTTATTGAAAAAGTATACCATTGATAATTATTTAGAACTTATCTAACTGATTCTTCATGTTTTATGTAATGTAAATTTAGTGTCTATCCTGAAGGGATGTATACTTCAAAAGATATATAGTTGGCACAGAGCCTTTGGGAGGAGAAAAGCCATCCATGGTGTTAACTAGCAGTGGACCTTAAAAGATTTAGGGATATGTACAAATGTACAAACTGGTACAATAGTGGCCTGTTTTCTTGGGGAAAAACTGATTGCTCTCTTCTTGGATTTGAGGCCCATTCCATGCGAGGTTATTCATGCCTGGTACTTAAAACCTAGTCAAAAGTGTATTGCTGGGGAGGTCATAAACCTTAAGGGGGAAACTGCTACTGTTGCCTTGCTAAGTTCATATATTATGCCCACAAAACTGCCATCTAAACACTTATGTTTATGCACGTATATTATTGCAATTCTCACTTTTGGTTAGACATGCTTTTATTTTTCAGATGGTCGTGACCACTGGGATGACTCAAAACTGGCAGAAATGCTAAGAAGAAGTAATAGTGGAGTGTTCAGCATTAAGAGAGACATCTCTATCTCACCCCCCGAAGCTCAAGCACCATTGCAGAAGAGGTAGTGGAAAGAAGTAAGAGCCAAAAGAAGGGGAGGACTGTTTACAATACTGTCTTCTGGACACAAAGTGGCCTTGATATTCATGATGTCACAGTAGCTGACGCTACCTACACAAGACCTGCATTATAGGAGGGAAAAGATGATATCAAGATAGATAACAGACTAGGCAGAACAAAAGAAGGGATTTAATAGAGGGGGGATTTGGGAAGGGAAAAAGGGGGTTAGTGGTCAGGGACTATGATCATGGCGTATTGTCTATGAAGGTTGTAAGTAAAAAGTATAAAACATTTTTAGAAAATTAAAAATTAAAAGATGCAGTAAAATGAGGAAATATTGTGTGATTCCTCATGAATACTGACACTGTACCCTTTAAAAAATCACAGGAAAGAAGTGAGTTTTCACTAGAGACTATAGAAATGGAAGAGGAGGGCTAGAGAGATTGCTCAGTGGTTAAGGTGCTTGCTGACAAAGCCAAAGGACCCTGGTTACATTCTTTAGTACACACGTAAAGCCAGCTGTACAAGGAGGTGCATATGTCTGGAGTTTATTTGCAGTGGCTAAAGGCCCCTGTGAGTCTATTTTCACTCTCTCTCTCTCTCTCTCTCTCTCCTCTCAAATTAATCAATTAATAAACTATTAAAGAAATGGGGTTGGAGGGATGGCTTAGCAGTTAAGGTGTTTTCCTGCAAAGCCAAAGGACCCAGATTCGATTCCCCAGGACCCATGTTAGCTTCATGCACAAGGGGGTGCACATATCTGGAGTTTGTTTGCAGTGGCTGGAGGCCCTAGCACACCCATTCTGTCTCTCTCCTTCTTTCTCTGTCAAATAAATAAATAAATAAATAAATAAAATATAAAAAAAATAAATGGCAGAGGACTAAATGGAAATTAGATGAAAAAGTTAATAAATATTAAAATTAAATGACATTAATATTAAAGTTAAATATGCTTTTAAAAATGTTAATTTTAGTAGAATATGTGTTTTTCATGAGATTGTGGGTTTATTTCCCAAGGCTGATGCCCAGAGAAGATTATCAGCATCAGAAAGGTACAAACACTGGAGTCAGTTGAACTTGAGTTTATATAATACTCCCTTCACAAAATTATCTAGTGCCATGTATAACAAACTAATTTCACTTGAAGAGACCACATGTAAATATCAATAAAAATTAATGTCGATAACATTTTATTAGTCACTTTTTGTCACTGTAACAAATACCTGAGTGCATCAAGAGGTTTCAATCCATGATCACTTTATCTACTTTTCCTGGGCCATAATTTTGGGGAGTATGTGACAGAGTAGGGGTGTTCATTTCCTAGCAAGAGAGAGTGTGTGTGCACTCCCAATGACTTACTTTCTCCAATAAAACCCCTCTTCCTGCTAGCTCACTCAGCTTTGAACTTACCAGTGGATTAATTAGTTCCTTTATGATACAATCACATCTCAGATCAACCTTAAATATATGCACATGTTGGGTAGATATATCATATCTAAACTATAACATATATAGAAAGCCTTTAATTTTACTGTGGAGTAAATTACGGATGGAGGCATGAGTGCAGATAGCATTGAGATCCATGGTAGAAGCATTGAAATTTTCTAGAAAAATTCTACATTATTAACAAATAAACTTGGTACATTCTATTGAAACTCTAGATGTTATTTTGTTCATTTTCATGTTTTATCATATGCTCAGTATTTTGAACAAGCTGAGTACTCAGTTAAATTAGGTGTGTGTGTATATGTGTGTTTTAAGGTAAACCAGGGTAAAGTTTATTGATAGGACCCCTGTATTCTGTGTGAGTTTTTCCTTTCAGACCATTTCTCAATTCTAGAAAAAAAGAAATAGCATAAGAAACTGGGCAGAAGATGTTTGCTCAGAGGATAAACACAGAGAAGCCCAATGGTTTTTTGTTTTGTTTTGTTTTTGTTTTTTACTGCAGCATAATCTTGAAAAGGCAAAAAAAAATTAAAAATAAAAATCGAATTAGGACCATTAACAGCTAAAATGCATTCAAAGTTCTCATCTGCAAACTGTAGAGATTTTTATTCCCTTAGGTATATACCTAGAAGTGGAATTGTTGGTTCATATGGCAATTTTTTTTTAATTTTTAAGAATTCTGTATACTGTTTTACAAAACGACTGTGCTAATTTATACTCTCACTGTCAGTGGCTTCACTTCCTTGCCAACATTTATTATAATCCATCACCTTGTGGTGGTGGTAAATGGAATAATCTCATTGTGATTTCAGTTGCATTTCCCTGATGATTAGAAGGCTGTTGAGTATTTTTCATGTATATGCTTGTCATTTCTAAATATTCTTTTGAGAAATGTCTGTTTCAAAGTTTTTTGAGGGGCTGGAGAGTGGCTTAGCGGTTAAACGCTTGCCTGTGAAGTCTAAGGACCCGGGTTCGAGGCTCGATTCCCCAGGATCCATGTTAGCCAGATGCACTAGGGGGCACACGTGTCTGGAGTTCGTTAGCAGTGGCTGGAAGCCCTGGCGCGCGCCATTCTGTTTCTCTCCCTCTCTCTCTCTCTGTGTCTCTTTCTCTCTCTGTCACACTCAAATAAATAAATAAAAATGAACAAAAAAAATTAAAAAAAAAGTTTTTTGGAACATTTGTTTACTTCTTGAGGCTTCATTGTCATTTATATCTTGGATATTAACATCTTTTTTTTTTTTTTTTTTTTTTGGTTTTTTGAGGTAGGGTCTCACTCTGGCTCAGGCTGACCTGGAATTCACTATGTAGTCTCAGGGTGGCCTCGAACTCTCGGCGATCCTCCTACCTCCGCCTCCCGAGTGCTGGGATTAAAGGCGTGCGCCACCACGCCCGGCTCGAATATTAACATCTTTTAAAATTCAGTTTGCAAATATTTTCTCTAATCCATGGGTGGTCTCTTCACTATTTTTTTTTGTTTATTTTTTTGCTGTGACAAAGCTTTTCTCTTTGAAAAATTGACAGAAAAGGTTTTTTGTTTGTTTGTTTTGTTTTTTGAGACAGTGTGTAACTTTAGCCCAGGCTGTCCTCAGACTCAGTCATTCTCTGACAATGAAGTCATAGTGATTTTCTGACCTAAGGTTCCCAAGTGCTGGGATTAAAATTGTGAGCCACTATGTCTACCCACATTGGAACATTGATAAAAACTATATTAAATCTGAATTTCTTTGGGTACATAAACTTTTTAAAATTATTGATTCTTCCAATTTATGAATATGGAACATTTTTTCATTTATTTCTCTCTTCTTTCTTCCCCAGTATTTCATAGTTTTCAGCATATAGATATTTCATTCTTATTAAAATTATTTCTAGGGATTTTAGCTTTTAATACTGTTGTAAATGGTATCTTATTAAAATTTATTTTAGAAAGATATTTTTCTTGATGGGTAAACATGCTATGATTTTTTGTGTTGAATTAATAACCTACAACATTGCTGTTTTTGTGAATCTTTAGGGTTTTTGTAATTAAATAATGTCACCAGCAACCATTTAAATTTTTATTTTCCTATTTTTACTTATTTCTCATTCTCAATAACTCTGGCTAGTACTTCTGGTACTATGTAGAATCAAAGTGGTGAGAGTGAATGTCTGCATTTTCTTTATCTTAGCAGGAATTTTTCAATTATTTTTCACTGGATATGGTGTTAGCTATGAGTTTGTCATGTATAGCTTCCATTGGATTGCTTTATTTTATATTTATTTTGTTAGTAGGTGTATATTAATCATAAATAAATGTTTCATTTTCCCAAATGCTTTTTTTGTGTAAATTTAGATCCCCATGAGGTTTTCATTATTTTTTCCTATGGCATATCACATCTGACTAGCATCTTAAGGCATCCTTGCATCTCACGATGAATTCCTCCTGATTCAGTGAATGATCTTTTTAATGTATTATTGAGTCTGACTTGTTACTGCTTTAATGTACATTTTTGTATATATACATATATGTACAAATATATATATATATGTATATATATATATATATATATATATATATATATATTCATCAAGGTAATTGTCCTTTCAGTTATTTATTTTTTGGTAATATCTTTGATTTGCTTAATGTCAGCACCATACTGGCTTCATAAAATAAGTTTGGGAGTAGTGTCTTTAATTATTTTTGTAGAGTTTGGGAAATTGTATTCTTTAAATGTTTGTCAGCATTTAACTATGACATCCTTAGACCCTAGGCTTTTATCTGATGGGATGATTTTCTTGCTAATTTAGTGTACTTACTCAATGTTGTTCCTGCACAAATCTCTTACTTCTTTCATATCTAGTCTTGCACATTTTTAGTAACATACCCATTTCATCTAGGCCTGCCAAATTGCTTTAATAACAACTGTTCACAGCAGTCTCTTATAATCTTTTGATTTTGTTTATTTGGACCTTCCCTTTTTTATTCTTAATATCATCAAAAGATTGTCAATTTTATCTTTGAAACCCAACTTTTAGGTCTATTGATATTTACTACTATAGTCTTTATCTCAATTTTGTTCACTTATGAAAATGCACTTATGAATTTTGTTATCATATTGCAAGGGAATTATACTAAGCAGTCATGTTCTTCAAAACTAAAAGAGAGATAACAATTAAAAGCTGAGGAAATTCACTATAAGTACTAAGAACACCTTGTCGGACTAATGGAAAAGACAAGTGGTAACAAGAAATTATGAAATAATAAATGAAATAAATAATAATAATATAATAATTAAAATAATAATAAATAAATAATAATGAAATAAATATAAAACTCACATTGTAATAGTGATATATAGGTGAACCATATCTCTAATATGAAAATTAAAAGACAAAAGATGGGCTAGATGGATTGCTCAGTGGTTAATGGTGTTTGCTTTTGAAGCCTGCCAGCCCAGGTTCAAATTCCCAGTCTCTATGTAAAGCACAAAGTTGCTCTTTCATTTGGAGTTTGTTTGCAGTAGCAAGAGGGCTTGGTGTAACCCATTTATGCTGTTTCTCTCAATTTGCAAATGAATAAATAAAAATATTTTTAAAGGACAAAAGTACTAAACAACTATAGTTGTAAATTGTTATGAGACAAAAACTATAACATATTTTAAAAGTATTACCAAAACAATGGTGGGTAAACTGAAATGTATAGACATTATACACATTATTAAAGATAACTCATTAATGATTTAAATTAACATATTTTTGTAAACATTATGACAACCAAAAAAATAAGAATTTTAATTAGATCTACAAGCGATTTAAGAAAAATGTTCAAGTATACTACTGTAAGAATCATCAAACTACAAAGGAAAACAGCAAAGAAGGAACAAAGTACCTAGAAGATAACTCAAAAGTTAATGGAAAAATAATTAACAAAGTGCCAATGTTAAATCTGCCACTCACTGACTTCAAATACAATAGAATCTTTCAAAAAAGACATAAAAAGTACCTTGATTTATAAACCACACTACATGGGTCCTGGGGAGTTGAACCTAGGTCCTTTGGCTTTGCAGGCAAGTGCCTCAAGTACTACCCCCCCTCCAAAAAATTGTCCAGTTTCTGCCTGTCTTTTTTTGTATTATTATTTAGATCTTTGAGGTAGGTCTTGCTCTAGCGCAGGCTGACCTGGCACTCACTTTGCAGTCTCAGGGTGGCCTTGAACTCATGATGATCCTTCTACCTCTGCCCCTGAGTGCTGAGATTAAAGGCGTGCTCCTCTACTCATGACTTCTGCCTATCATTTTTGCAAGCAATTCCAATTTAAGTCAATGGTTCAAAGAATAAAATCAATCAGCAAAGCATGGGTAGGCTGGGATCTAAGTACAAGGAAAGAAGGCTTTAGTGGGAACAAAAATGGGAAGAGAGTGGGTAAGTGGGAGATCAAAATGCATTGCATACATGCATGAACCTGTCAAGAATTGGAAGGAAATAATAAATGAAAAATTTTAAAGGATTGAAACTACCCCAGTTGTACACATAGACTGAAATTGAAAGAATGGAAAGATTACTCCATGCTAAGAGAAATAAAAATATAGTGGAGGGTAGCTATGCTTATATCATACAAAACAGACTTTAGAGTAAAAAGTATAAAAAAAGAAAAAGAATACAATATAATGATATTATCGATCAATACATCAATGTTATAATTACAAGAATCTATATACTAAATATCAGAATGCTAAATCTATAAAATAATATATTTCAAGTGAATGATACTCTATTGTTGAAGTTTACAACAATAATAGTAGGAAATTTCAATACTCAATTTTTAACATAGACCAGATCATCTCGAAGGACAAATGATATGAAAACATTAAATTTGAACTACATTTTAAACCAACAGATTTCCTGAACATTCCATTCAACAGCAACAATATAGTCTTTTCTATGAAGTACTCTCCAGGATAGGTCTATGTTAAGACATAGAAATTTGTTAAGCCTTAACAAATTTAAGAATATTAAAATTATATCAATGAATTTTTTTTTACTATAAGTGCATCAAACCCAAATCAATAATAGGAAGAACTATGGTAAATTTACAAACACATGTAAATTAAACATGTTCCTAAATGGTGAAAAATGAGGAAAACAATGTAAATTTAAAAATTTCTTGAGACACACAGAATAGAAATACAACACAATTCCACAATTGTTGTGGAATATTGAAAAGAGACCTGGAAGATAGATTCATAGTAACAAATGCCTATATAAAATACAGATCTTAAATTAAAAAACCACAATATGTTCCAAGGGACGAGGAAAACAAAAATAAAATAAGCCCCAAATTAGCAGAAGGTTGTTTTTACAAAACAATGCTAAAAGGCTTTCTATCTTCCCCACATATAACAGTAGGCATGCAAGAAATCCAGTAACATCTGGTTGATGGTTGGACGAGGCCATCTGTCATGGTCACTGAGCATTCTTGCACATTCTTGCTGAGTATCACAAGAATGAGAGGCTCTGACTGTTCTCTATCCAGTTATTTCCACAGAATTGTTTCGAGAGCAGGCCCTGGAGGATGAGGCAACATCTCTCTCTGGACAAAGAGCAGGCTTGCTTCTGCTCAATAGAAGAGCAGTAAATCCTCCAAGATCAGGGTTCCTCTCCTGTCATCTAAACCGAACATGCGAGACTCATCTAGGACCACCAGCATCACACTTCACTGTGGGACTTGCAGAACACAAACCACCTACACACATGAAAATTAAACTTTTATAAATAAATGTCTTTTTTTAGGAGTCTAGTGCATAATTCTAGTGAAATATTATCAAAAATACTAAACATTATACCCTGTACAGTTCTTGATATTAAGCACATGGTTTAAAAAAGGGGGACTGTGGCTAAAGCTAATTAAATATAACTTAAAAAGAGGTGATTAATTAAGAAATAAAAACTAAACTGCATGCATGTTAAATATACAAAATGACCTTGAATTTTATGTCTAGCATCTCTTGGATATAAATAATCACTAAAAAAAAACAAAAAACCATGAAGAGGTATACAATCTAGACCAAAAGTCAGATTTTTAAGTTCTTTTTGTTTTGATGTGTTCATGATTATTATACTGAAGATCTGAATATGTATGCTGTTAGTAAGGTAATATTCTCATTCAGCTAGGGAAAGAAGGAGAAAATTAAAGTCCTTTTAAAAAACCATCTCCTCCACTACCACTAAATTAAAAGCCCTCCCATGTATATGCAGCAGCACAACTCATTTTAGAAGTGTGCTTGTCATGTGTTTGCTCTATGTAACAGACTGTGTAAGCAGCTGCCACTTCTGGTAGGCACCTTGGGAACTCATAACTAGGCTCTGGTCAACGAGGAAAAAGAAACTCAGGAAGATAAGCCATAGATATGGCCCTAGAAAGTGACAAGTGCTGCCTTTAATATTTGTCAGGAAAGTTAACTCTTTCAGAATTAAGTACTTGAAATTCTGATTTCCAAAGGGGGTCCACTAATTGATACAGCCGAAGGAAATTATTAGACAGATGAAGTTAATCTACAAGCACTAGCCTCAAGTTGCAGTAAGGATGTGGGAGTGGTCTTTATCTACAAAAGCCTAGTCACTGAAAGCAAAGCAAAGCAAACAAACAAATCAAACCCTCTCCTTAAGGAAGCAAGCAAACAGTCACAAACAGAAACAGAAATAGAGAGTTAAAAACGCTGGCCCTGACAGTTGAAGGCTACAAAGGGGAAAGCCATGTGCAAGAAAAGAAGAGAAAGAAGAAATTTTTATTTTATTTTTGTTTATTTATTTGAAAGTGACAGAGAAAGAGGGAGAGAGAGAGAGAGAGAGAGAGAGATATTGAGAATGGGCATGCCAGGGCCTCCAGCTGCTACAAACGAACTCCAGATGTGTGTGCTCTCTTGTGCATCTGGCCAACGTGGGTCCTGGGGAATCAAGCCTCGAACCGAGGTACTTAGGCTTCACAGGCAAGCGCTTAACTGCTAAGCCATCTCTCCAGCCCTATCCGTAAACGTTTAAAGCATTCACAACCAAGATCAATGAAAATGGTTATTTCTTTTTATTTTCGTTAGGATGTGAAGGATGGACATTGATATCTAGAGTTCTGTGCCATCAAAACATAAGTGATGATTTAGTTTTAAATATTCTAACAAGCCACATTAAAATGCAGAAATAAGTGAAACTAAGTTTAACGTCATCCTGACTTAACTACCCAACATATCCACATTATCACTTCAAAATTTAATCAATGGAAAGTTGTCAGTGATATGGTTTATATTATTTTTTCGTACTAAGTCTTTGAAATCTGGGTTGTATTTTACATTATAGTACATGCTTCTTATGGTTTGATTAAGAAATGCGCACCACAGGCTCATATAATCAGTGCTTTGTCCTTGCCTGGTGAGGCTATTTTGGGAGATTATTGAAACTTTAGGGAGTGTAGCCAGGTGGATGTAGACCACTGACGACATGCTCTTGGGTGCTTTTATGTTATTTTATTTATTATTTATTTATGCTTGATTTTTTAACCACACAAAGGGTACACATGAGCATTTTAAATGTTTAAAGATTAATTTTTTATCTCTGTGGTCCAAGCTAACAGCTCCTCTAAGAAAATGAGATTTTTCCATGATTTCAGCAAGAAAGATATTTATTTAATTTCATAGAAAACTAACATAAAAAGTAACTTAATAATTTAATCCTGTAGACATATTGGGACTGAGATCTCCTTTCACACACTTACTGTAGAACTAGGCTTCAAAGTGCTCTGAAGTCACAAGGTCTGTGAGGAAAACTTTTCAGAGAATATTTGTTTATCTTCCAGCCTCAAAATGTGTGTTTCCAAACTGCCAGGACTGTCACATTGTTTTGAATATTTTATAGTAATGTTTATAAATAATCTCAGAAATCAAGCTTTGTAGGTAAATAATGTATATTCATTTCAATTCTCTAAATCTCTGTAATGTCTCCTGTGCAAATCAATCATCCAAAAAAAAAAAAAAAAATCGAGCTAAGAAGTAAAGGGGAAGTAAAAGGAGAGATTAAACAATAAACAAACCTCATTTCTCAGTGTGCCTTTGGTCAACGCACTTTATAAGGAACCTCTTCGGGACTCAGCTCTGACAGGCTGTCCTGGCGCTGGCGCATGATGTCAGCTTTTATTTCCATTATTCCTGGTGGATAGTATCCCATGCTGCTTTATAAATGACTGTTCAAGTATGACTTAGATTGTCAGATAAAAATATAAACAAAACCAAAATGCGAGCCAAAGTAAATATTAATTTAAAAAACTATAACCCTGGATCCAAAATGAAGTAACTCTTTTGGCTAAAATCTGCAGTTTGGCTAAGCTGTCTGCACTTAGAGTAAATGAGAGAAAAGGAGAAAAGTGCCGAGAAGGGAAAACTTTAGCTCTAACAGTCACAACGGCTTAGGAGAGGAAGCAGAGCAGGCAGTGACTGGCGTGTTCTGAGAAGCCCAGGGCTGATGTGGCCCAGGAGCTTTTCTTCCCGGTGCAGGGCACAGGGGCACGTGGGAGTCTCAGCTGCTCCTTGGACCTGGCTTCGCTTTCCCCAGGACACCTGCGCAGGCTCCCGTCTGCAAGCGCGCAGTGCCACGAAGCCTCTCGCTGCGCTTGGAACGGGTCAGATTTGGTCCCGCATTTCCCACTGACTTCTGCTCCGACTGCTGGAACTGAGCCCCTAAGCAGAGTCCTGAGGGAGAACTTTGTTGCCAAGGAAGATGTCACACTCGCTGTTTATTTCCTAATGGGCTGAAGGCTTTCTCATGTAACTGAGCAGATGCCTTCAAACCTTGCGCTTAACGCACTGTTCAGTTTACCAAGTGCTTTCACAGTGTATGGGCACACCAGCCTTCATGACAACAACTCATATGGTGGGGCATAAAAGACACTCATATTCATCCTCTTATGATTTAGGAGACTGGCACTTAAAGCATTATTGATGTGTTAGGTCTTAGGTGTCTTACTCCTGCTTCCATATTCTTTCTATTGTGTTGCCTACAACAGTTTCCCCTTTATTTTAAACTAAAATATTAGCATAGGAGACATAATTTGAAGGACTCCATAAGGCATGTGTTAAAATGTCAATAAAAGTCATCATGGATTATTGTCCTTTCAGATCAAATTTTAAAAAGTGAAAACATTAAAATTGGGATACTAATTGTACCTAGAAAGAATTATTTCACTATCAAAACAGGAAACTTGCTTTTCTCTGTAAAAGCCAACATCTTTAGAGGAGTGTATCTTCATGCATATGCTCATAAGCGAAATTATAATTCATCTAGTTTGCACCAAAGAAAGTTTCTGACTTATGGAAACCACTTTGAAAACCAGACATCTTTAAATATCTAATCTTGTATACATAGAGCATACAACAAAAGTTAAGTTTGAGCCATGAACAGTTTGCAGAATTAAACTGAAGAAATACGATAGAGTTCTTCTCTTCCTTTGGAACCAGTCTTGGTTTCTGTTGCTGTACCATAATCCTGAGAATTATATAGATTTAATAAGCTATCTATGGTAAGTTTAACTGAAATCTTCTTCTTTTAAGTGGACTTTCAATTCAACAATTCCACTGTTTCTGTTGATATGGAAAATGTTAGCAGAACACTTTCAAAAGCCGGAATTTATTGCCAGTAGAAAAAAAAAATGTAAGCCGGGCATGGTGGCACACACCTTTAATCCCAGCACTCAGGTGGCAGAGGCAAGAGGATTGCTGTGGGTTTAAGGCCACCCTGAGACTACACAGTGAATTCCAGATCACCCTGGGCTAGAGAAAACCCCTACCTTGGAAAAAAATTAAAGAAAAATAATGTTTCAAATACTTTTAAGGAAATTAACTTGACAGTCTCAACATTTCTGCAAAATTTAAAAGAACAAAGTGAAAATTTGTATGGTCTTTCAATAGAATATTTATCATGGCTCAGAAACCTACTGTTATCAAAATGTTTTGCATGTGGAATAACAGAATACAACATGTAAGAAATAAATCACTTGCCAATCTGAATGTGTGACATTTCCTTAGAAACTTAGACATTTGTTGGGAAAAGTTATTCAGATTAGATTTCAAATTATTTGATAGAACAAATGTGTTTGTGTTGTGTATTATTGCTATCTGCCTGTAGCAGTGCTATGGAAAATGTGGATAATCTGAAATGCAAGAAAATCCCCTCATATTTACAACATAAACTTTTGAAGTCTTACCTCCCCAATAATATTTAAGTGGTCTTCTTGCATGGCAGAATATTCACAGCTATAGGAATCAGGAAACTTAAGAAGTGGCTTAAAAAGAGATCTTTTGAGGGTAGAGTTAATGCTATGCCCAGTCACTCAATAACATTTTAATTAAAGGATTCAGTATTTAAACGACTTACATAGGAATGGTATGTACCATCTATATGACATAAGATTAATGATTCCATTGAGGTTGATATAAAACAATTTATGCTTGCTATAATAGAAGTAGTTTACAACTAAAGAAACAATATTTTATATTTGAAAACCCATTTAGTCATTACTGGTAAAGATACTATATCTCATCATTTCATCTTTTTAAATGAGAGAAAAGGAGAAAAGTGCCGAGAAGGGAAAACTTTAGCTCTAACAGTCACAACGGCTTAGGAGAGGAAGCAGAGCAGGCGGTGACTGGCATGTTCTGAGAAGCCCAGGGCAGATGTGGCCCAGGAGCTTTTCTTCCCCGTGCAGGGCACAGGGGCACGTGGGAGTCTCAGCTGCTCCTTGGACCTGGCTTCACTTGGGTTTTGTTTTTTAAGTTTGGCCTACTTTTCATGGCTTTAGTTAATTGAGGTGACTCATGGTAGTTATGTTTCATGGACATTTAATTCTAACCATCATAACAAGATTTATTTGAATATGTAAATTGCAATAAGTTTTCTCCTGGCTTGATAATTTATTTGGTTTACTTGTCCAATGTGGTGGAGATTTGTTATGCATAGAGTGAGATTCACAATACAACAGTGACTTGCTCAATCTTTCATACAAATTTGATAATCCATGTGAGCTTAAAATAGGTTGGAATATAAAATTTCCAATTTCAAATACACTGTAGTTCATGGTGAAAGAGAGAGGGAAGGCTAATAAATAAGAGGAAATAACAGCTTTCTGATGTGAAGAGGATTAGGATCTCTAATTTTAATAAGCTGATATTGGTTATTATAGTGGCTAGATCCAATGTCTTTCATCTAGGCTTGGGCTGATATCAAATTTTTTATTGATAATTTCCATACATGTACACCATGTATTTTGATCATAATCCCCTCATTGCTTTTTGGTTCATCCCTCATTTAATTTCCCACTTTCACTGAACCTCTTCTTTGCTAGTTGTGATGGTTTGATTCAAGTGTCCCCCATAAACTTAGATATTGTGAATGCTAGTCTCCCCAGCTGATGGTAATAGGAAATTAAAGCCTCCTGGACGTAGTGTATTGTTGGGGGCAGACTTATGGATGTAATAGCCAGTTTCCCCATGCCAGTGTTTGGCACATTCTCCTGTTCCTGTTGTCCACCTGATGTTGGCCAAGAGGTGATGTCCACCCTCTGCTCATGCCATCATTTCCCCCTGCAATCACAGAGTTTCCTGTTTGAGCCTGTAAACCAAAATAACCCCATTTTTTCACCATAAGCTGCTTTTGGTAAGGTGATTTCTACTAGAAGTACAAACCTGACTGCAACAGTAATGTTGGTATTGAGAAGTGGTGTCGCACCTGACTGTGTGGCTTTGGCCTTTTGGAATTGATTTTCAAGAGGAATATGGGAGGACTTGAAACCTTGACCTAAGAGATACCTTGCAGTGCTGTAAGTAGAGCTTGATGGATTCTTCTGGTCAAAGTTGCAAGACTTGAATTCAATAAGAACTATGGATTGTGAGATTTAGCTTATGATGGTGAAAAGGAGCTTTGTCTGGACTGGGCTAGAAGCAGTTTGTGTAAGAGGCTTGTTGTTGTGACCTTGTCCTGAGAAGTTGTGCAGGGTTGCATTGCATAGAAATGGACTGATGTGAGCAGAGGGATATGGCACAGAAGTGAAATATTTGGGCTGAAACTTCTGGCCTTTAGCTGAAATTATATGAGAGATTACAACCACTGAGATTGGGCCATCTGACCTGCACAGAGGCAACTGGAAGAATGTAGACTTTTTTGAAGGGGCCTTGAGTGCTAAAGGAATATCCTGTTCTTCAAAGTCTGTTTTATTTCCCCCTGGATTAACAAATTGGCACTCTACCTGGTATTGTGGTGTATAAGAAATGCAGGAAAGAGAGGGTCATTGAGTTTGAAATGCAGTCTTGTGTGTTGGAAATGGCCGTGGGCAGTGTGAAGCAGGTTTGCTGGATGCCTGCATGAAGACCTGAAGAGCCATGAGGATGAACCATGGATTTCAGTGGAGAACCAGTGGAGATGCTGGGACCCTGAGATGGCTTCCAAGGAGAGCTATGGGCCCCAGATGAAGTTTTCCAAGACTGTGAGTAGCCTAGCTGGAGGGGTGAAATTGGAATACCAGAGACTTGTTGCTGGTTAGAATTATTGGACTTGGAGATTTGTCATTGACTAGAGTTGTTGGACTTGGAACTACAGAGTTTGATGTTTTCCCTGTTTAAATCTTATATTGGTTGAATATTTCTTTGCTATGCCCAATGCCATCTTTTGCAGTGTGAGTGTTTATTCTGTGCCATTATGTTTTTTTTTGTTTTTGTTTTTGTTTTTTTTTTTGTATTATAGCTCAGTTAAAAGACCTTGGATTATGGGGATGTTTGAATATCTTTGGAATTGATAAAAACTATGCATACTTTTAAGTTGGATGAATGCATTGCATTTTAAATTAATATGGTTATCAGTTTATGGGGGCCAGGGGTGGAATGTAGTGGGTTGATTCAGGTGTCCCCTATAAACTTAGTTATTCTGAATGCTAGTCTCCCCAGCTGAGCTGATGGCAATTGGAAATTAAAGCCTCCTAGAGGTGGTGTATTGTTGGGGGCAGACTTGTGGGTGTTTTAGCAAGTTTCCCCATGCCAGCATTTGGCACACTCTCCTGTTCCTGTTGTCCACCTGATGTTGGCCAGGAGGTGGTATCCACTCTGTGATCATGCCATCATTTTCTCCTGCCATCATGGAGTTTCCCCCTTGAGCCTGTAAGCCAAAATAAATTTGTTTTTCCCACCAGCTGCTCTTGGTTGCATGATTTCTGCCAACAATACGAACCTGATTGCAACACTAGTATTCCCTCTCCTATTTTTATTTTTGCTTTGGTGTGTGTGTGTGTGTGTGTGTGTGATGTGGCACATATGGTATATGCATGTGTATGTGTGCATTTGGAAATCTGTGTGCTTGCCTGCATTGAGATGTGTGGTGGGGTGGCCCGAATTGAATGTCCAGTTTCCTGTTCCGTCACACTTCCACCTGCTTGTGTTTGAACCAGCCTTTTACTGGTCTCAGAGATTGCTGTTATTCTCACAAGCTTTGGCAATTCTTGGGTATCTACTCCCTGACAAGAGTTGAATTACAGCCATGAGTGGCCACGCTCAGCTGTTTATGTGGGTTCTGGAGACTGGAAATAGGGCAGTCTCAGACCCCTTAGTCTTTCAAGCTTAGGAAAGAAGACCACTTAACCACTTAGCCAGCTCTCTGCCCATCTTTTATTTTAATGTCATTTTTTGCCCTCCTTAATAACCCATGACAATGCTGATGAGTCTAATATTGTGCAGCTCTTGTGCAGGTAACCATAGCTGCTGTGATGTCATGATGCAATGGTCACTTGTGTCCAGAAGATACCATTCCAAAGCCTCTACACTTGTGTGCACATGTGCACAAGAACATATACATGCATGTACACCCACAAATACATACATACAAACACATAAAAAGATGCATGCATGTCATATTGAACATATGAAAATGAGTTATTGTTAAACAAATTTAATCTTGTCACAAAATTTCATTTTGAAACATTTTACCAATGCATTAAGTACTTTATTATTCTAACAATTGCTACTATTTATTCATTTGCCCATGGAAAGTAACTTGGACTTTAATAACAGAGGTACAGGTTACGTGAAAGCTTACCTGGGAAATAATTTCACAACATATTGCCTGCAATTAGTGAAAGAACCCTTCCTGTCTCCACCTTTATTTCCTTTCTCTGTATCTTTCTCTATATCTTCTTATTTCCTTCTCAACCAAATATAAGTTAAAATTTAGAATTATATTGTTCATTTAAAAATGATCACTAGTCTGAGGGAAATATGTTATCAAGTAATTGAGTCTCAATATTCAATTGCTTTTTCTATACATATCTACCTTGCATATTGCAACAAAATTATAAACACTGGATAAAATAAGGTTATTTGTAGATTTTCAGTTAGAAAACAAATCATAGCATTATAGATTAATTTTAAATAACTTTATATAGTGCTACATGCAGAGAAGTTCAGTTTCTATAGTGTACACTGCAATGATGACCACAAAATGAAAACATACACATAATTAATAGTTAAGTTAACAAATGTAACGTTAAGAATTTAGGCGGGGCTGGGCAGATGGTCCTGTGGTTAAAAGAACTTGTCAGGCAAGTATGAAGGCCTGAGCAGGCCTGTGACTGCCCAAGTGCTATTCCCCAACATCCACATAGACATCTATGGTCACACATGTCTGTAACCACAGTGCTTTGAGGACTGGGATGAGCGGAGGGCATTGTAGATACTGAAAATCACTGAGGCTTCCTGTCTGAAAAAAAAAAAAAACATAAAATAAAACAGTGAAAATGGCAGTTCTGCATTAAGTGGGAGATTTTGCCTTAAGGAAGCAGGCGGATGAGTGAAAAGAAGAGAACTCTACCTGATTGTCTTCTCTGAATCTGCACACGTGCACACAGAGATGTGCATTTGCACATGTACTAACATACACACACATACACCTCACATACCACTCTGCAATACTACACACACACACACACACACACACACACACACACACACAAGAGTTAAAATATTAGGCCCTATAATTATTCCCATTTATATCTCAAATTTAACCCCAGGTCTTTCACTAAGGGTGGGGTCTGCCTGTATTTGAGCTACGGAAAATAGCATAGATTATATATCATTTTGTACTTAGCTTTCTTCACATAAGATTTATCTATATTAATCCACATGTAGATGTATATAGCATTAATTTGCTCATTGTCATAGTAGTAATCCTCCTTTCTTTGCTTCCCTCATGCTGGGATTACAAACGTTTGATACCACACCAACGACATTTTTATGGGTTCTGGGAGTTGAAGTCAGGTCCTCATGCTTACAGACAAGCACTTTACTGACTGGGCTGTCTTACCATCCTCTACTTTTCTTCTTTTCCATTTGACACAAAACTTTATTGAATAATGTATGTTTCAAATAAATTTCTCTCAATTTAGGGAGAACTAGTGTGTTCTCAAAAGTATCATCTGATAAAATTATTAAATGGAATGTACTCATATTTCCAAACTTTTTAAAAGGATATTCTCTCTCCAGGCTATCAGCTCAATAGTCTCATGAAGTTGTTCTTCTAGAAGCTATAATTTTGCTTGGCATTTTTTTTTTTCTGAGTGTGTGTGGTGCTGGGGATTACACCCTGAGCATTGTGGTTGATAAGCAGGTGCTTTACTTTTCAATTTTTAACTGTTATTTTTTTTTTGAGAAATTGTAAAAGTGAATCCATGAGTTGCAGATGACATCAATAAGAAAAGTGAACCAAGCCAAACAAAAACAAAACAACTCATGAAAAAAAAAATCAGAGACATTGCCTCTTCCTCATAACTGATGGCTTCCCCCAAAAGGCACAACCCACAATCCACATGGGGATAACTGGCATCTCCATTGAGGAGAGTCCCCCCAACCAAAAAAAAAAAAAGAGGGAGGCTTGTTTCATGTGTCTACCTTGTGGCCTTGCTGAAGACAGCTGTAACAAGATTTATGCTTGTGTCCCCCAGAAAAAAAAACAGTATTTTTCTGTGCTCAGTCATATGTTTTCTTGGTGGCTTTTAAGTTATCTGTTTGTACTGAATTGGAGAATTGACTTTAAAGATGCATTTCTTCTAAATGGCATCCAAGAACATTAGAGAAATTTGCACAGGTACTCTATGGATGCCGTTCTGTATGTTATTGCTGATACTGGAATTCATCAAAGAAGACGTCAATCTTTTATGTGACAATGAAGTATTTATTTCTCTTATCATTTTCAAATTGATCTTTTTTTTTTTTTGCTACTTGATTACCCACTCCTTGTGCAAAAGGAGATTTTCAACAATGATAACTTTTCATAGATCCATTTCAAGTATGATAGTCTTTTATAATTTGTTGCAGTATTTATGATAAAGGTATGGACAAGAGAAGAAAAGTCAGAATAAAAGAAAGAAGAATAGGTGATGTCGCTCAGTGCTAGAGCACTCACTTTGCATGTGCAAGCTCATCGAGTAGATCCTCAACCCCAGAACTTTTTTTTTTCGAGGTAGGGTCTCACTCTGGTCCAGGCTGACCTGGAATTAACTCTGTAGTCTCAGGGTGGCCTTGAACTCATAGCAATCCTCCTGCCTCAGCCTGCCGAGTGCTGGGATTAAAGGCATGCACACCACACCTGGCTCAGAAAAATATTTTTAAAAAAGGAGTAAAGAAAATGGAAAAAAGATTGATAGAATTGGCTTTACATGAAAATGTTTACTAAACTTATCTGTCATATTTTGGACAAAGACACATTGAATTCATGTGTGGCGATGAAGACTATATAAACAAATTCACAAAATCAAATAAATGCATGTATGCAGTATATATTCTCTTTAATTCTACTTTCAAACTTTTTATTACAAATAATTTCTCATTCAGAGGTATTATTAGTGTTATATAATTATATGTAGGCTACAAAAATACTCTTGTTCAAACATCACTGAGGAGATGTTCTTTGTTTTATCTGTGTGTATATGTTTGTGTGTTTGCATGTGCATGTGGGTGCACAGGTGGATTTGTATGTGTGCACATGTGCACATGAAGGTCAGATGACAACCTGGTCTCATTCTTCAGGAATGTAGTTCACCTTTTTTAAAAAATATTTTTGTTTATTTATTTATTTGAGAGCGACAGAGGGAAGGAGGCAGAGAGAGAGAGAGAGAGAGAGTGGGCGTGCCAGAGCTTCCAGCCTCTGTAAACGAACTCCAGATGCGTGCGCCCCCTTGTGCATCTGGCTAACGTGGGTCCTGGGGAATTGAGCCTCGAACCGGGATCCTTAGGCTTCACAGGCAAATGCTTAACCGCTAAGCCATCTCTCCAGCCCTGTAGTTCACCTTTTTGTGTGAGATAGGATTCTTGCTGGCTTGGAGCTCACTAATTAGGCTAGATTGGCTGACCAGAGAGCCCAAGAGATCTTGTTGTTTACATCTCTCCATTTCTGGGATTAAGAGCATGTGCTGGCATTTTTTACATCAACTGTCAATGCAATTTTACAAGACCAGTATTATATATGTGGTCCATCATTGTCTGAAATGTAATTATGTGATGTATGACTACATACACTCTTTGGGAAAAATCATCCAAGCAATTTTTAGAATAATTTTTAAATTGGGTTATTTGTCTTTGAATTGTTGGACTGTATACTTTCCTTATACATTTTCAATAATTTTCCATATCAGTTATTCAATTATAAATACTTCTATTTGTTTTATTAAACACATAAAATTTTGATTAAAAATAATTATTTGGGGCCGGAGAGACTGCTCAGTGGTTAAAGGAGCTTGCTTGCAAAGCCTAATGGCCTGAGTTTAATTCCCCAGTATCCACATAAAGCTTGATGCACAAAGTGACACATGTGGCTGGAGCTTGTTTGCTATGGCAGGAGGCCTTAGGGACACCCATTATTTCTCTCTCTCTCTCTCTCTCTTATAAATAGATAAAAGTATTTTTTAAAATAATTATTCACTTATTTGCACATGAAAGAGAGGGGAGGAGAAATGTGAATGTATGGCCATGCCAGGGCCTCTTACCACTACAAGTGAATGCCATTGTTATAGGTGGGTGGCTTGGGAATTGAACTCAAGCCAGTGGGCCTTGCAAGCAAGTGCCTTTAACCATTGAACAATCTTACCAGCCCCCACATAGGCATTGAATTTTGATAAAATAGAGACTTTTGTGTGTGGGAGGCACATGCATGTGTGTGTGTGTGTGTGTGTGTGTGTATGTATGTTTGTGCAAGCATAGATGTGGAGGCTGGAGGAAAACTTTTGGATCTCTGGACATGCATGTGGAAGCTGGAGGCAAACTTCTGGGGGTCTCTTCATCTTTCACTTCATCTGATACTGAAGGTGCTTGCCTGTAAAGCCTGATGACCTGGTTCGGTGCCCCAGTACCCAGGTAAAGTCAAATGCACAAAGTGGTTCATGCATCTGCATTCATTTGTAGCGGCTGGAGGCTCTAGAATGCCCATTTCATTTGCCTCTTTCTGTCTCTCAAATAAATATACATATTTTGTTGTTGTTGTTATTGTTGTTATACCATTTAAATCATGCTGACGTCACTCTCCATTGGAGGATCTGTTTTCTTTTTGAGAAGGTAGCGAGACCTAAGACCCAAGGAGATAAACCACCCCTTGCACTTCAGCTAAGCCACAGATGAAACCACAGAGGAATTAGGGAGATAAGCAAGAGTGCTGCTTCTATGGTGAAACTGGTAATTTGCACCAGGGTGAAGGAGATAGATGCTAAGGACACTCAACATCCACCAAAGCTGAGATCCAGAGGCTCTTAAGAGCTCATCACTGAAGTAGACTTAAAACTCACCCACCACAGCTCAGGGACTTTTGTGGAAGAAGGAGTGGAAAGATTGTAAGAGCCACAGGTTGAGACATCATGCCCAGAGACATTCCCTCCCCATCAAAAATAACACTCTGTTGCTCCCACAATGCATAAATCACAACCCCACAGGGAATACCTGCAACCCTACTGAGGAGGGTCCCCAGTGGAATGGGAGCAGGGATGAGGGAAAAAAGGGTAGGAGTACATGAGGTATCCATACAAAATATGTCCTTAATAATAATAAAATTTATTTTAAAAATAACCAATGCAACCGAATAGAAAATCCAGAAGTTGACATAATTTTCCATGGAAATTTAGTGTGTCTTTCCAAATGGATTTTATTAAGTAGTTATCTTTATAGAAGTGACAAGGATAAAAAAAGAACCTCAAAAGAAGTTAGTCTCCTTAGTCTTCTTTTCATTATTACTTGTCTATTTAATTGTCCTACTGAATCCTGGTAGTTAGTGACTGAGCCTAGCTCATCAGGCTGTCAGGGCCCAGGTTATGATCCTAATAACTCTGATGTGGTAGGAAACAGGCATTGCATTCATTGTTATTTTAGTGCCTTACAATGTAAAGTCATGTTATCTTTTTGTTATATGATAATCTGAATTAAAATTGCCTTCATAAAACAAATCAAAGCATTTATACTGTGTAAAATATTTTATCTGAATTTCTAAGTTCTTGCACATTTGTGTTTTCATAATAAATCAATGCTCATTAATGCATGACTATTGCCAAATAATTTATAGAGGGTGGTTTTTTTTATTTATTTTTATTTTTTTATTTTTTGCTATTGCTTTTAGTTTCAGTGGAGCCAGGATAGTGGAATCACATCAGATTTTGTATTACTGATACACTCCCTTAAGAACAAAGGAAAAGAGGAATAATTGATAAAGACTTTGAATATGTGACTAAAGCTCTAACTTGTTATAGATTTTCTTCAATTAATATACAGAACTACCAAAGTGAAGTAAAGAAAGCTAAAATGTAGTAGATAAAGAATGTCTTTGAAATTTATCTGATTAGAAATTTCTCTGAGGGCAGCTTATTCAAAATACCTTGGTTAAAATGTGTTGGTAGGGTAAATTTCATGAAATTAAAAATGTATTTCTATATCTGGAAAATTTTGAATATTTATATGTATTAAAAATTATTCATTATAGCCGGGTGTGGTGGTGCACATCTTTATTCCCAGCACTCGGGAGGCAGAGGTAGGAGGATCGCCATGAGTTCAAGGCCACCCTGAGACACCATAGTGAATTCCAGGTCGGCTTGGGCTGCAATGAGACCCTACCTCGAAAAACCAAAAAAAATTTTTTTCATTATATTTGGGTCCAAATTTTTTAGTGCAATATATCTGAAGAGCTGATGTTAGGAGGGAAAGAAAGACCTTAAATCTCGCTAGTGGGGGAGAGAGAGATTCCATCAGTTACCTCTGACCTTTATGCCTTTGGAAATGCTGCATACTATCTTGGAGCTTCAGAACGCAGGGCTGCAGCTGGGGATAAGCACAGTGCCTGCAATAGGAGGACCGTGGATGTGAGACATGAGTGTCTGGGAAGATAAGCAGTCCAGATGATCAGACCTGTTACTCATGGACTTGAGTTATATTTCATGCTAAATTTAATTATCATTATAGATTTGTGGATGTGTATCTTCACTTGTTCTTTCCCAAATATTTGCTTCCTAATATCCTCCAATAAATTATGTACAAAGATTATGATGTTATAGAAGTGAAGGGAACTTCCCCATGCCTTCAGAAAGTTTCCTCAGATAAACTGACAGTAGACAGATAAAATAGGAGAAAAGACATAAAATTTATTAATGTGCAAAACAGGAAAACTCATAACTTGAGGAAAGCCACAGGAGTATGATTACCCACTACTCGAACATGATTTAGTAGCATGCATACCTCTTTTCCTATAAGAAGGGGAAGATGGGGAATGTAGAAAAATTTAAGGGAATAGTAAATGGTTTCCAGGGGAACTCCATGGACTTTGAGACCGTATGATGGTCTGGAACAAAGCCCACTGGGTCCAGAGAACAGGAATGTATTGTAAATGATTCTCTGTGGATCAAAACAAAGGACTATATTTTGGTGTATTGCTAAAGTCTGTCCAGGTGTGTTGACAAATTTCAGTCTTTCTTACAGCAACATGAGGTTAGTTAATGGAAGCTAAGAGAAGGGACCATGGGTAATTGTGTCTGCTTTGACAGGTGAGATTATAGACAGATCAGTAAATTTTAAAGAAAGCCTGTCTTTCTTTTGGGGGGAGAAGCAAGACAAGATTAGCAAGATCTTGATGCAGGCTATGCTTTTAAAATCTTTTAACTTCTTTTTGGCCATGTTGCTCAGCATGCTCCAAATACCTTAACCACAGAATTTCTTTCCCTTAGTTTCAATAATGTCAAAAACTTTGTTTTACAATTGAGTTGAATATTTTCTTTGTCAACTGTCATTTTCTGAGAGGAAGAAAATAAAATATATCCTTTTTCATTTTATTTTTATTTAGTTATTCCTGTATGTGTATGTGCGTGAGAGAGAGAGAGACAGACAGACACACAGAGAGAGAGAATGGGCATGTAAGGGGCCTCATGCCACTGCAAAACAAACTCCAAATTCATGCAACAATTTGTGCATCTAGATTATGTGGGTACTAGGGAATTGAACCCATGTCTTTAGCCTTTGAAAGCAAGCACCTTTAACTCCTTTGCCATCTCTCCAGCCCTCTTGTTTTGATCAAAGATTCTTCAAATAATTTTCCAAAAATGTGAAGTTTAGAGAGGCATTAAAATTATCTTATTGAGTACATAATGTAAAAAAATTGGAATAGATTACTTTAACTATCCATAACCATATATGTATATGAGATTACTTTAACTATCCATAACTGTATGTGTATATATATATATATATATATATATATATATATATATATATATATATATACATATACATAATATGTCACATAATATTTACACAGGAAAAACTCCAATAAAGGAAAGATAGAATTAATTCCAACATTCATATAAGTTGGCAATGTTCACATGCCCCTAACAAATCACATTCTTCCTCTGAAAAATTAAGAATGGAAATGACATAGACAGAAATGACAAATTTTAGTCAACTGCAGAAAAGTAAACATTCAGTTTTTGTTTCTTTCTTGCTCTTCAAGTGAAAGACTTTGGGCAAACATGAATATGTTTGTATATAAGAATCTATTTATCATTTGTTATAATCTGTGCTCTGTAATTTTCTCTGGGAATGAAACCAAAACAGATTTGTTTTATTGCCTCACACTATTTAAAGAAATCACTTAGTATAACAAAAATCATGGTAGATTTTGGATTTATTAATCATAGACTTTTCCCCATAGGGAACATAGGATACAAATGGGAGATAACAGTGTTTTATTAACCAACAGAGAAAAATGTGAAATAAAGGGAAGGTGCAGAGGATAGAAAATTTCTGATTGAATCTCATCTGTTGACTTTCATGAACAACACTAAGTACACATATACATGCATATGTATGTGTACATGTGTACATGTGTATGTGCATATATGCGTACACACACATACACACACACCTATGTAGGAACAACCTTGGCTTGGTAGTGGGTTATCTACATTGTGCAGATTCACTACATAGAACATTACTTCATCTCTGGCTTGGACCTTTCAAGAGAGAGTGAGCTTTCCTAGTAGTTAATAACCTTACAAGGATGTTTTTCTACCAGCAAAACATTGGCCATAAATGTTGATTAGTCAAAATAACTACAGCAGTTTTATAAGGCCTGTGAGTGCATACTTCCCTGTCTGCTTCTCCTTAAATTACCAAGAATGAAAAAAAAAAAACAATAGTTTGACCTCTTAAATCACAAATTGGATAGGCTTACCATTAAAGCATATTGCAAATGTGTTTCATATTACTTAGCTCATTTAACATGTTCAGCAGCAAACATTCAAATATTTTGAGTTTCTTTTTTCATCATAGAAGATACTAACTGATTTTTTAAGCCACCAAGGGATACTTAAAACAGTACAGTACAATTGAAGCCCTCCTAATAGGCCATCATTAGCCATCTGCATAAAAGATGCAGAATGTAAAAGATGAAATTGACTAGGAAATTACTTGGTTTGTGTTAATCACTTGATAGTCTTCATTTTATAAAGTTAACATGACTTGTTCCATTTGGAAACCTGTGACCACATCACACTAATAGGGTGAAAAAGGATATATATTTGTGTGTGTGTGTGTGTGTGTGTGTGTGTGTAGTAATCTGTGTTAATTTATACCTATGCCTTTGATTTTTTCTGGAGTAGCTAATACTAAAATTTTCTTCAATACGTTGGATAAGGAATCTAGTGTCTAACTCACAAGGTGTTGTCACTAAAGAGTAAGGCCATGTCATCCATTACTTTTACAGTTCTCTTACATAGCTCATAAAATTAAACTGGCCTGCCACAACCAATTTCTATCAACTGAAGTTCTAAAGTGTATTCACTAGTTGGAGCAACCATCTGACAGAGAATGTTCAGTTCAAATATTCTTGTCACACAGACAAAGGCTCTGTCCTACATTCAAGCTTTTTGTTCAGTTTACCATGATGTGATTTTTAAGACATACAGGTGTAAATTTTAAAGATGCATGCCTGCTTAGTTGTTTGTCAAAAAAGAGTGATTTCATGCGCAAATGTTTAAATCTATAATTCAATTTTGCCATTGCATCCTATTAAAGTAATAGCAAGTCAGGGGCATTACTTATTTATTACAATTTGAAAACACAGAAGGAATATTTTGCTTTTCACTTTCTGGATCATTGATGGATTTCTTCAGGTATAAACCAAACTTCTGAATGCCCCTATATTGCTGGTTTCATTTCATATATATATGATATATATATATATATATATTTCATATATATATGATATATATGAAATATATGAAATATATATATATATATATATATATATATTTGAGAAAGAAGTAGATAGTGTGTGTGAGAGGTAGAGAAAGAGAGAGAAATATTGAGAGAGAGAGAGAGAGAGAATGGGCATGTCAGGGCCTCTAGCCATTGCAAATGAACTCCAGATGCATGCACCCCCTTGTGCATCTGGCTTATGTGGGTCCTGGAGAATCAAACCAGGATCCTTTGGCTTTTCAGGCAAACACCTTAACCAGTAAGCCATCTCTCCAGCCCTATTGCTGGTTTCAGATGAAGCTTTTCTATCTACGATCTTTTCCCCTTATTTTTCTGATATTTTTAACAGCTTCATAATGACTCATAAAATAATGCTGGGGGAGGAAGAAGATCTATTAAAATTACCACATTGGCATAAAACACTATTATTAAAAGATTAAGTCACAAGTTTAAGCTTTTCTGCTACTTTTCATTTTAGGAAATGTGAAACAATTTTTAATAAGCCAAAGGAAATGAAAGTATTGATGATATAAAGAGAGATAGAGAGAGGCACACAGGTGGCTGGCAATAGCCAAGACTGCTTGATTTCACTGATGAGCTACACACAGTACCCAAACCTGTATTTTATTTCAGAAATCATGACATCAAGGTAAAAATGTGTTCCATTAAAATCAAATTTCAAATGTGTTTCATTAAAGCAAGATTTTGCAAGCTATACAGATGATGTACAGGAATTTATAGTTAGAATATTGATGCATGCAGATTTCTCTGATGAAAAGGTCATTTCCAAATTGGCTATTTGTAATTTGTTACAAAGCTTGTCCTTGCAAAGAGTCATAATAATGAATAAAGATTTCAACAATAAAATGATGGCAGTTGTTTCTATTTAAGTCACCTTTTTCTTTCATCCACAGAGAGGATCAGAGAGAAGTAACACATTAAAGAGTACCCAACCATGTGATCTCCAACTTGTGTTAGGTCAAAAAAAGCCAGTGATATGAGCAAGAGCAGATCAACACAGAAGTTTATACCATCATATTCTTGTAACAGATACAAAGCACTGATTTCTTTTGTTTTAGAATGAAATACTTTGGTTACACTTATAATAAAAGGACACTGATACTTTTAGAAATATATATATTTAACTTTTCCTAACTTTTTGACACTCTATTTCCCTGTTTTTTTTCTGTCTTTCCCTCCTCCTGCCCTTCTTATTTTCCACCCTATACTCTCATATGTATGCTATAGTTGTCTAAGAGACACTTTTTGAATTTTTTTAGTATACTTACATGGTATCTTATCATCCCACTCCTCCTTAACCTGCATGCACACTCACACATGCACACACATACTTTCTCTTAATTTCTCAGTTTGGTGGATTTTAGGTAATGGAATAAAAATAGCTTAGTAGAGATATAATAGCAGCCTGATTTCCAGTAAGATGAGTTGGAAATATATCTATATTTCTTTCTCTTTCTCATTAGTAACTTTATCAAGGAATCCTTGATGAATTACTCCATAATTTAGCTCTGTATTGGTGTGAATGCACTCTAATTAAATTAGAAAGAAATAACCACTTTTATATTTTCATAGAATATTTTAGCTTATTTCTTTATTTTTTTCCAGATCTCAAGTTCAAAGTAATGTTTCGAGTTAGAGAATAGGCTCAGCTGTTAAAGGTGCTTGCCTGCAAAGTCTGATGTTCTACGTTTGATTTCTCATTACCTACGTAAAGCTGGATGCACAAAGTGTAGCATGCATCTGGAGTTCATTTGCAGTGGCATGCTCATTCTATCTCCCCTTACAAATAAATAAGTAATATAATATAAAAAATAGTATTTTTCTTATATTTCAAAGTCAGCACCTTAACTTGAAATTATCTGAACCATAAGGAAATTGAATCCTGAAATGATTATTATTTTTCCTTTCTTGGAGGTCTTAAAATTCCAAAAGAAGGTATCAATCCAATGATAGTGATGAAGAACTGGGGCTTTCATCTGTTGGTTTCACGTGTCCCTTCATCGTCTTTCTTCAAGATGTGAGAGATTGCTTACCTTCCTTGTCAGTCATCTACACTATAAAATGAGAAGAATAATGCCCACACACTATAATAATTTCATAAGAGTTAAATATACAATCTTAGACAAACTAGTATAAAGCACTTACAATAGTGAACAGTGAGTTGGCTCCATTTTCAGGGAACAAGTGTGGAGAATTGAGGGGCAGTTTTGTGAACAGAAAAGGAAAATATAAGTCTATTCACTTAAAATTACTTCTGTGGGGTTGGAAGGGTAGCTCAGCAGTTAAAGCAGTTGCCTACAAAGCCTAACGACCTATGTTCAATTATCAGTACTCACATAAAGCCAAATGCACAAAGTGGCCCATGCATCTGACATTAATTTGGAGCAGCTAGAGGCCCTCGTACACCTATTCTCTCTCTCTCTATTCCTCTCTCTGTTTGAAAATAAATAATAAAATATTTAAAAAATATACTTCTGTGAATTGCAGGCCAGCTATTTTTTTTGCCTGCTGTCCTTCCTTAGGTGAGTGCGACACCTAAGACACCTCATATCACTGAAACCTTTCTCTACATGGAGGATAACATGATGGTATAGACATCAGTAAATTCTGCTGATTCTTCATGTATATGTATATATAATATTTTATTTATTTATTTATTATTTATTTATTTGACAGAGAAAGAGGGAGAGGGAGGCAGAGAGAGAGAGAGATTATGGGAGCACCAGGGCCTCCAGTCACTGCAAATGAGCTCCAGACGAGTGCATCCCTTTGTGCATCTGGCTAACGTGGGTCCTGGGGAATCAAACCTGGGTCCTTTGGCTTTGCAGGCAAACGCCTTAACTGCTAAGCAATCCCTCCAGCCCTCTTCTTATATTTTTAATGATCATTTCTGATGAGAAGAGAGATGAGATAAATAACCATTAAATTCAGCCAAGCATGGTGGCTCATGTCTTTAATCCCAGCATTCGGGAGGCAGAGGTAGGAGGATCACTGTGAGTTCGAGGCCACCCTGACACTACATAGTGAATTCCAGGTCAGCCTGGACTAGAGTGAGACCCTACCTTTAGAAGAAATTTCCTACAAACATTTCACTTTTCTTCTAGAAAAAAAAAAATGAGTTGAAATTTCAAAAGCAATCGCAAAATCAAGTTCTAAAACAGGAAAGAAGCACCATGTGGTCTAGCTTAACTATTAGTTACCAATAGTTAATAGCTATAATCTCATATCTTCAGTGTTTTATACGCCAACTCCAAGTTATGGACTTGTAAGTTTAAGATGCAGATCCATGTTTGCATCAAAATTTAGGTATGATACAGCTAGAAGTACTAACGCCAAACCTTCATAACTGCAGTCATGGCAGTCCTGTCAGCTTCGCAAACTTGAGACTAGAGGGAAGCTATGTTCTTTTTCTCCTCTTGAGCGGATTAAGGCAGATGTTTTCAGCCCTTTCAATACTATAGCATACTGGCAAGTGTTTCAGTGAAATTCATTTTCCCAGACACATTAGGCACCAGACTATTTCACCTGCTAGTGAATGAATCTGAGATTGTTAGATCATACAACAATGAATCAAAGCGACTCTGAAAAATTGAGTTTCATAACAATACCAGTGTTTACATATTTTACTGAACTTTTATCTGGAAGAAAATCTGGAAATCTCATGAAAGAGGATTTTTCTCTTTGTTGGTTTTTCAAGTACATAAAACAGCAATAAAACAAAGTCAATGGAAAACAGCCTTTGGCCGGAGACTTCTCTCAGCTTCCTAATTTTAGTATTACACAATTGTGGAAATAGTGACTCTGGTGTTAGTCTAATCAAGAACTGTAGAGAGACTAGAAGAATGAAATGTTAGTCATGAAGCATTTTGAACTTTAATGTGGGTTTGGGTTTCAGTTCATCATGGTGAAGAGAACTTCAGTATGTTTATGTTTTATACAATCAAATTCTCCAACCATATTTGAATTCACATTATCTACTCCTAAAATAAAACTGTACTTGCCTTTATGTAAATCTTCAAGATGTAAGAAAGGTACTCATATTAACCTTAAAAATTTAAATTAGCTACATTTTAAAACTGCTTCAATAATCTCTATTATTAATGATAAAGTGATATACTCATATAATCAAATACTTTTGGAAGGAAGTAAAAGTCATTCTTTTCTTCTACAAATTGGTAAAATATAAGATGAATCCAATTATTTTATTTTTTGTTTTTGTGAGGTAGGCTGACCTGGAATTCACTATGTAGTCTCAGGGTGGCCTCGAACTCATAGCGATCTTCCTACGTCTGCCTCCCGAGTATTGGGATTAAAGGTGTGTGCCACCATGCCAGTCTTGTATGCAATTATTTTCTAAATGAAAAACAAAATGAGGAAGCCATCACAGGTACTAGACTAGGCACCAGTCTCTTGTGGTTGTGAAAAGAACAAGGAAGGGTTTAAATGGGAAACTCTAAGTTCTGGGTTGCTGGAAAAGCAGATTGAAGATTAGTGCTTTAATCCTTATGGGAAAGGAGACAAACTCTTTATCATAAATCATCTAGATAGTTAATTGGAAATCAAACATGAACCTGAATATGTGTCATATAATCTGGCTAAATACACCTGGGCTTTATTAAGATGGTGTGAGCCAAAGACTACAGTGTTTTAGACAAGCTTGAGCAGATCCTGTGCTAAAGAGAAAAACAAATGTACTGTATGTCTTGCCCTTGGAAAATAAAGCTCCAAAACCTCCAGATATCAGCTTCAAATAATTAATGGATATATATTCTAAGCACATGTACTGTATTTGAAATTTGTATAGTGTTATTGTGTAACAAGAGGTATTTTAGGGTGATACTATTTGGGAAAAATTCTGGCATTTCCACTTACTAGCTGTAGGGGTTTAAGCAGATTGTGTGAACTTTCATTATTAGTTCAGCATCTTTGTCTGGGAGATGGTACTATTCTACCTAGAGCTACAAAAATGCTATAACAATTAACACAGTGTATATAAAATACAAAATAAGACTGCAATAAAGAATAGCTTCATTGATTTTTTTATTGCAACTGGAGTGGTTAAGCTAACAAACATAACCATAGCTCTTCTCAATGACACAGGCTAACAACTACAGCAGAATTGAAAGGTATTTTCATGGCATTTTTTGTAAATCTCATTTTATGCATACTTTTATGCTAATAGAAAAATTATAAATATCTCAAATATGACCTGGTCCATAATAATCTATTGGTTATGTTTTTACCCATGTCTTCTCTTCCCCTTTGTTTTTTTCTTATTTTATTTTTCCACATGTATATTTCCTATTTATTCCAAAACACTAGAAATGCATTTGAAAAATTATATTCTTTTTACACTGAGTGCTTAGCTGCTCATATCTGCAAGACATAATAAGCTACTTTTACCCCCAGTATCAATGTCAGGAAACCTTACAGTGATAACAGGACACAATCCAATCCACAATTCATTTCCAAGTTGGTTATTTCAGTGACATCCTTCATAGCTCTTTCTTTTATTTTCCAGTTCAGAGTCTGTACAGAATGAGGAATTGGATTTTATTTTCTCCCTCTTTAGTCTCTTTAACCTGGAATCTTCTTCAGCCAAGAAACAAACAAACAAACAAACAGAAAACTTTTCTTTCCTTTGAAATTGGTAAAGTATAGAGGCCAGTTATTTTATAGACTATGCCTTAATTTTTTGTGATTAAAAATATTTAGCCTTAGCTTATAGATATTTTGGTAGGATTTCAACTGAAATGGGGTATGTTGTTAACCCATTCAGGAGCAGGCTGCTCACTCCTTGAAAGTTAATGTTTGGGAGATAAGAACTGGTAGGAATGAGTGAGGCTTATTTAAGGGTTGTGACCCTGGAAGTTGGAGAGGCTCCTACCCTTAAATTCAGTCTGATAACTCTGAGGGGGAACAAAGGGTTTCTATAGGGAGAGAAAGGAAGTTGCAATGACATAACTGAGCCTAAAGGATGTGTACTGAGTGGAGTCTCTGGTTACCTTTTCTTTTCCTTTAGCCAAGATATTATGCTAGACCTTAATTTCCTGAAGTTAGTTCCTGCATTTTCTTAAAACAGACATATGTGTGTGTGGTATCTGCGTGTGTATGTATGTGTGTAGTGTGTGTGTGTGTGTGTGTGTGTGTGTGTGTGCAAATTAAACTTCACAGTGATGTAAGTGCTTAGTGTTAAGGAATACACAGAACTGAAGACTAAGGGGTGCTGCACATTCTGTTATCTGAAGACCACCAAAGGTTCTGAGTTTTGGAAATCAGAAGAAAGAATATTTAATAGTTAACAACTTAACCATTTAATTGGAGCTTCTCTTTAGAATTTAGAGTGTTGTGCAAAATGAAGGGGATTAATCCTTATGAAAGGAGTAAGGAGAGCTGCAACTTTGTAGAAAGGCAAAGTGAAGTGAAGAAATAGTAAGTGACAAGGGAAACTCTCAAAAGAGAGACCACTGTTACAATATCTCTCTCAGTATACATTGTTAGAAGTCAAATTATGTATATTTGTCATAAAACCAAAGACATTAGGCTTATACTTTATTAAGATGCAGTTCCCAGATCTCTTTTTTGATATTTTTATTTGTTTGACAGAGAAAAAGAGAGAGAGAGAGAAAGAGAGAGAGAATGTGTGTGGCAGGGCCTTCAGCCCACTGCAAATGAACTCCAGACACATGCACCCCCTTGTGCATCTTGCTAATGTGGGTCCTGGGGAATTGAACCTGGGTCCTTTGGCTTAGCAGGCAAACACATTAACTGCTAAACCATCCCTCCAGCACCCCCTCATCTCTTAATTGTAACTGATGGAGAGATACCATAATGTTAGGCTAGAATATTCATAATACACCAGCTGATACTGCCCCAATCTCTCTAGGCTTAGATCTTGAGTTTACTATTTGTCAGTCCCATATCACCCAATTGTAACAAAACTCCTCTTAAATAAGCTTATAAGTAATTCCTCCACCAACAACTGATCATCCTTTGTATCAGATTAAACTCATCCCCATTCTTATTCTCCTAAGTGATATCTGACCAGACTTGTCTGCCTTCAGTAAAAAAAAAAAATCCCATTACATTGTTTAATCATTATTGTCCACTTTCACTCCTGGTTTGTATGTCTAGTGATTCTGTGTGCATTCCAATCATGTTCCTTGACTATAGGTCTCCATTTATCCATGTTTATCAGATTTGATGTTTCCTGAAGAAAATAATAAAGATTTATAACATTTTCTGAGTAAATTTTTTTATTATCTTGATTATAATCCAATCTTTTTTAACAATACATACATAGCATAGTCTGCATTATTCTATTCATTTAAGAGACTGATTATGATAGTTTAAATCTATGTCCCCCAATAGACTCAGGTGTTATTAAATTGAGTTTGCAGCTTCTGCCCCTAACAGGCAGACTTCTGCTATACAGAGGGCATGCCAAGAGGGCAGGTCTGAATTCCAGACTAAGGTATGTAGCCAGGCTCTATCCTGAGCTATCTCAGTGCTATTGTGATGAGATCAAGGATGAGTTATTATACTACAGAGGTAGATGATATTGGTGGACACAAAAGTAAGAACTCCCTTCTTACAATACTATGAAGAATTGATTACTTAGCTGAAATGGGCAATATCTTTGAAAGACTTAAAAAGCTGACAGAAAAGAAAGAAAAACTGAGTAAACCTTTATATTTTAGTGTATAAATAAAATTCCCACAGACAAAATTTCATGTCCAAATCACATTATTGGTGATTTTTTTCTAAAAATGTAAAATAAATGAAGATGCAAATAAATAGTGTGTGGTGGTTTAAATTAGGTGTCCACCATAAACTCATATATTCTGAATGCTAGGTCCCCAGCTGGTAGCAATTTGGGAATTCGAGCCTTGCTTGAGGAGGTGTATTGTTGGGGGTATGCTTAGGGGTACAAACCAGTTCCTCCTTACCTGTGTTTGTCCCACACTCCTGTTGCTGTCATCTATCTTGTGTCAGCCAGGAGGTGACATCAAATCTCTCTGTTCATGCCATGTTTTTCCCTTCTATTGTGGAGCTTCCCCTTGACCAAAATAAATAACTTCTCTCCCATAAGCGACTTTTAGTTGCATACTTTGTGCCAGCAATGTGAAGGTGTGCAACACAGTGTTATTTTACCCACAGGGAAAATAGAACATTTCCCAATTTATTTAATGCAAGTTAATAAGCTTGATAACAAAACCATACACAACCTAAGAAACTACATACCAATATTTTATTTATTTATTTATTCAATGGTTTTTTGAGATAGGGTCTCACTCTAGGGGCACAGGCTGACCTGGAATTCACTAGGTAGTCTCAGTGTGTCCTCAAACTCACAGAGATCCTCCTACCTCTGCCCTTTAAGTGCTAGGATTAATGGTGTGCACCACCATGCCTGGCTTTACATACCAATATTATTTATGAATAATTATGGCAAAGATATAGTTGAAAAATTTTTAACAAATCAAGTCCATGTCATGACCAAGTGATGTTTAGTCTTGAGGTTCAAGGTTGGTTTGAAAACTTAAAATCAGCCAATGTATTTGACCATTTTAACAGATAAAGTAAGAAATATATTTGGTCACAATAGATGCAAAATCACTGGATGAAGGTTCAACACCTATTCCTTATCAAAACTAAGACTAGAGGAAACCTCCTGGTATGTGGCATCTACAAAACATTCAGTTAATATCAAATGACGCTCACATCCTGAAAATGTGTCTTCAGATGAGATCATACTGGATCATTTTGTTTGCAGGTAGCTCACTGATCAATGAATACCACTAAATGCTTTGGTAAGAAGGGGGTTCATGATTTTGTGCCATCAATAGCATCCACGCCTATACTAAGGTAAGTCTCATCACAAAAGCACTAAGGTGGCTCAGGGTAGAACCTGGCTGACCTCTACTGGTAGTCATTCTGCTAACTTGGTACTTTTTCTTATTGCCACAGTGTATGGCCTGTATAGACAATAAACACAAATCAACACAAAGACCCTCTACTCTGTTCCTTCCCCCACAGACTCAGCTGCATGTATCTTTCCTGAACATCTTCACCTGTGATCTTTTAATCTTCTACTCTTTTCTCCTTCCAGACCTCTGGCCAGATACCCAGAGTGTTTGCTGTTGTAAAGGCAATTTTCACTTTGGTATCAAAACAGCCTTGTGCAAAAATCTTTGAAAGCAGTAAGAATCTTTGTGATTGTTAAAAAAAAAATTAAGAAATATTCAATGAAAATGTTTTTCTAGAAATAATAGTGCATAATAGTTATAAATGTAGAGGAAAATGAAATATCACAAAATTAATATTTAAGACATTGAGAATTAAAGTGTTTTATATTTTTTATAAAACTTACCAAAAGTATTTTAAATAAAGGAAACTATAACACTAGTATTTTCCAGCTTTGGTTGTCCTATTAAAAACTAGAAAAATTTTGAAAACAGTAATTCTCCACCCAATTCAACTGTTTCATTTGCCCCTACCCTTCTAAATAATACTTTATGGTGCTATTATTTAAATTTTAAATGTTTTATGTTCTTGACTTTGAGCTGTGTAGCAGACAGCTTCAGGTTCGCTGAGATGAACTTCATGACCAGGCACAGTTATGGAGGAAGGGATTTATTGAAGCTTACAGATCCAGGGGAAGTTCCATAATGGCAGGAGAAGCTGGCCTGCTTTCACAGGACCAAGCACAGAAAGAGAAGCACAAGCCTAAAGCCACAGAGCACAGCACACTTCAGGAACTCCAGCTAGGCACACTTGGCATATCTTTAGATTGAAATCTCAAACCCACCACCATACCTTATGATCCCTGCAATGACACTGCCTCCAGCCAGGTGACTGCAGATGCAAACTACAAACTAATAAAACACTGCATATATTAGGGGCTATCTATTCAAACTACCATGTGCTCATTAAATGATTTATTATTTCGTACATGCATATACACTTTCCACTCCTGAGCTCCAATATGCTGCCATTTTCCATTCCATCCATATTCAATGATTCCAGAATTATGAAGGTCTCACAATTGAGCTACATTGTGCATTTATTATTTATTATTATTGCTTTCTTTAGGGTGAATAATTTCTTAGTGTTCTCTTTAACTTTCTATGATAATATTACTACTTCTCATGCTACTCATAGAACTGAAAAAGTTCTCTTCCTAAAGTTACACACATTAGGATCTTCAGGCACAGATGGGGATGAAGAACATGATATTTAAGAATAATCATTATATTCATGATGGTATTAGGTGGAAAAATATTACAGCCACAAAAAGATAAAAAGTAAAAACAACAAGAAAGAATTCTTAGAAACTTGAAACATACAGAGACACATATTACTGTAAGCATTCTCAGTTTCTCAGAATTTTCCATCTAGTTGGTTTTTTATTCTTTCATTTTTCTTCTGGAAAATTGCTAATAGAACTGCAATCTGACTGTCCTTTGATGTTTAAGTAGGAGGGTTTAGAAAGCTCATTGTAAACTCTGTGTGGAAGGCTTTAGTCAACTGCTTGATTTCCCATAGGGTGATAGGGCCATATTCCTGTGCTTGTTGAACAGTGCAAATGACTGTCCCATCACTTCAACCAGGCTCACCTGGGAAGAATGCTATCTGGGCCTGTAGCCTGTAACTGAAGATGGAATTCAAAATAGGGAAGACTGCTTTGTGTTAATAGGGTTTACCGTACTTTGTGTGCTGAGCCCAGCATGTATGAAGACGTAGTGCATCACTCCCCTCCACACACAGAACCTTTCTCGTGTGCCTCTACTGGCAGCAAATCCCCAGTGTCTGCTGCACTCATGGAGGAGTACAGAGAATGAGATATTATCTGAGATCAAACTTCCACCACTTTTGCCAGTGATACCAAATCTTTCCAGTCTTCAACAATGCTTCTTCTAATTTCCCACTGTGGGCATTTATATTTCACCTTTGTTTGGTCTACCAACTAATTACTATCCATTAATTCACCTTGCTCTCACATTTAAATATTGGTGGCATTTCTCATCCATTTACATTTTCTGTACCCATGCCCTGGTGACCTCATGCTTCAAATAAATTATTGGCAATAATTTTATGTATTTGGGGAAATATATTGTTAATATGCTATCCTCCATAAAAATCTCAAATATTGATTTATTCATTTTCCATTTTGTTCTAGAACTAATATTGAAAACATAATTCAGGGGAATGAGGATATAGTTTTTAGTAGCATGTTTATTTGCCATACATGAAGCACCAGGTACACCTCTAGTACCATACAAATCAGGGTGGAGATCATTCTTGGCTGGCTATAAAGAGAATTCAAGGTCATCTTGGAATGCATGAGAACCTTGATCAAAAAACAAAGTAAAATAAGTAAATTTAAAAATTCAGCTAGTTTTTTTGTGGCTTAAAATTATATACAGGAGGAAGAAAATATTTGGATTTTCTATTTTGAAGATATTTAATGGAAAATATAAAGAAGACAGTTGAGTGTTTTTGATAATTATTTTCCAAATATATTAATGGAGTATGATTACAATAGGATCCACCTATTCATACTCATTCTTTTTTTTATCTTAGAAAACATTCAATTTAGAAATTGCAGGGCTCCCCAAGCAGGTTTGGGCTGGGCAGACAAAGAACCATCCGGCTCTACAGGCACATCTGGGCCCGGCATGCAGGAAACCAACAGATCCCCAAACATGACCTTTTGGGGCAGGCCTACAAGCAGGGTTCTGGCTAAAATCATTGAATCTGGACCATGCCCACAAAAACATGACCCAGGCATACCCACAACCACTATGATTGAGGTTCGACATCAATAGAAAGATCACTCCCTTCCCCCTCTTGCCATCAGTAACCACAGCCAAGCCCACCATCATGGACCAGGAAGCAACTAGAAGAGGGAAAACAGGAACATTCTTGTCACTGAGTTTGCCAGACCTTCCAGGGCCTCACCAAAAATTTCTAGGAAACTGAACACAAAAGGAAGACCTGGTTCAGTCTCAGCCAAAACAGAGCATGAAGAGACCTGGCTGGATTCCAGAAAAAACCTAGTCCCCAGACAGTTAGTCTGTCTAGTGCTGGAAAGTACTACATGAGCTACTGGAAAAATGGCTAGCAACAGTCTGGACAACCAGAGTTCTAAGCTACTCAGAAGCAAACACCCTGACAGGATGTACATGCCAGTGCAATTTTGGCACATAGCCTTGGTGTGTATCCAATAGCTTTCTGATTGAGTAATAGATCTGCTCAGTGTAAAGGAACCCATATCTGGAATTGAGAACCAGATCAGAATCCTATGGAGACAAAGGTTATGCTCTCCAGTGTCAAGCTCTCCTAGTCTTTGGCTAAAAGAGGAGTTACATACATCAAATTCTCCCTAAATTAATAATACTTATCCCTTGTAAACTATGCTGACTTCACCCTCTATTTGAGAATCTGTTGTGCTTTTTCATAAGGTAGCAAGACCAGAGTAGATAAACTACCACTCGCACTTCAGCCACGGCACAGTTGAAACTACAGAGGAATTGGGGAAAAGAGAAAGAGTGCTGCTTCCATGCTGAACATTATAATCAGTGCCAGTGTGAAGGAGACAGACCCAGAGGATACTCAACAACTACCAAAGCAGAGATCCAGAGACTCCTAAGAGCTTATCACTTAAGTAGACTTAAAACCCACTTACCAGAGCTCAGGGAAGTATGTGGAAGAGGGTGTGGAAAGATTGTAAGAGCCAAAGGTTGAGATAGCATGCACAGAGACATTCCTTTCTTGCCCAAATAACTGACTGCTGCTCCCAAACACATAAACAACAATCCCATAGGGAATATCAGTAAGCCCACTGATATTCTTCAACCAAATGGGGACAGGGACGAAGGAATAGAGGATACCAACACATGATGTATCATAATAAATACGTTGTTAATAACAATTTTTTTTAAAGAGTGCCCAGCTAAAACCTGTGAATACACCACCACCCTACTCCTACCTTGCTTAAACCTCAACAAGGCAATCAATGCATATTCTATAAAAGTCAGTAATTGCTACATTTTTAGCAAAACATGACAACTACCTTGTGATGGGCAAACCCCAATGCAAAACAAATAATGGAAGACATCAAGCCAATAGATCCCCACCAAGAGCACCTAGTTCCCCAATGGATGCCTCCATTGAAAACCTAGAGGAAACTTCAGCTGCAGAACCCCCAAAATGAACCTATGACAAGCATATTAAACAAATGCAATGAGGCCATGGAAAAAATGTCTGGAAGAATTACAAGAGAATTGATATGAGCAACTCACAACGAATTTAAAGCATGGCTGAATAAAGAAAATTTAAGAGTCAACAATGAACTCAAAGCATGGCTAAAGGAAACAGAATCAAATCAACAAAAAAGAAGATAATCAAAATTAACTCAATGGGCACTTGAATAAACTCAATGAGGATATAATAAAATGTATGAATGATTTTCAAGAAATAAGCAAGTCTAATAAAGAAATGAAATTGGAATGCCACAGAGATGGAGATGCTGAAAAAAAAAGCATAATGAACAATAACAACCAAAAATACTACACCAGCAAAATTATCCCTAATAAAAGAAGGCAAAAGAAAATTTTTCCATTATAAAAGAGCTATATAATTACATGAACACAAAATCAATCCTAAAGATAATATTCCATAGAATACTCCATGCTGAAGAGGTGAAAAATCATATTCAATAGACTATGGGAGGGGAAATAAAAACCAAAAGTAGAACAGACATGAAAACCTATGAATTTCAAGAAAACACTAAACTCCACAAAGCCATCAACTCAATATAAATTAACTCACAGTTATAACTCTAGATATCAATGGATTCAAAGTCTCAATCAAAAAACATGGGCTAAAATGCTGAATCAGAAAAAAAATGGACTCATCCATTCACTGCCTACAGGAAACCCACCTTACAATAAAGATAGACACCACTTTAGGGTGAAAGGATTAAAAAAGATATATCAAGCAGATGTAAAAAAGAGACATGCAGGGGTGCATATACTGATATCAGACAAAATAGACTTAAAAAAATAATCAAAAGAGATAAAGAAGACTACTTCATACTCATCAAAGGAACAATACAAGAGAATATTATAATCATAAATCTATATGTGCCAAAGACAGGTACATCAAATTTTATAAAGCAAAATATGTTAGACAATAAAGAAGAAATACCCACAATACAATAATAATAGAATATTTGAATACTCCACTATTGTCATTAGACAGATCATCTAAGCAGAAAGTTAACTGAGAAATGAGGGAGCTAAATGATACCACAGATAAAATGGACTTAACTGACATCTACAGAATATTTCACCCTAATTCCACAGAATACACATTCTTCTCAGCATCTGATGGAACCTTCTCTAAATTAGATCATATATTGGAGCATAAATCATGTCTCAACAAACTCAGAAAAACTGATATAACTCCATGCAATATATCAGACCACAATGCCATAAATCTAGAGATTAACAAGGGAAATAACAGAAATCAAGCAGCATCTGGAGGCTGAACAACTCACTATTAAGCAATGCATAGGTAGTTGAAGAAATCAAAATGGTAATTTAAAAAATTTCTAGAGATGAACAATAATAAAACCATAACATACCAAAATTCATAGGACCCAATGAAAGCAGTCATAAGAGGGAAGTTTATAGCATTAAATTCCTTCATTATAAAAACAGGGAGATCTGAAGTTAATAACTTTTTAAAAATATTTTATTCATTTTTATTTATTTATTTGAAACAAACAGAGAAAGAGGTAGAGAGAGAGTTAGAGTGAGTGAGAGAGAGAGAGAGAGAGAGAGAGAGAGAGAGAATTGGCGCACCAGGGCCTCCAGCCACTGCAAACGAACTACAGACACATGGGCTCCCTTGTGCATCTGGCTAACGTGGGTCCTGGGGAATCGAGCCTCAAACCGGGGTCCTTAAGCTTCACAGGCAAGCACTTAACTGCTAAGCCATCTCTCCAGCCTGCAAGTTAATAACTTAATCACACACCTGAAAGCATTGGAAAAACAAGAACAATCCAAAACCAATAATTATTGAAGCATATTTCAAAGACATATACTCCACAAAAATTGGAAAACCTGGAAGAAATAGACGAATTCTTAAATCATGGCACCTACCAAAACTAAACCCAGGCAAGACAGATAACCTGAGCTATACCATGAACTGAAGTTGAAAATATAAAAGTCTCTCCATCAAAAATAAAAAATGGCCAGGCCTAGACAGATTCACTGAAGAATTAACATCAGTATTTCTCAGGGTATTTCACACAAGTGAGATGGAGAGAATTCTTCCCAATTCCTTCTATGAAGCTAGCAGAGAGACACAATAAAACAAAGAGAATTACAGATTAATATCACTGATGAACTTAGTCACAAATAATTATCAGTAAAATTCTTGCAAACCTAATTCAAGAATATATTAAACATATCATCCTCCTTGATCAGCTAGGTTTCATCCTAGGGTTGCAGGATTGGTTCAACATATCGAAACTGATAAATGTAATACATCACATATATAGACTTAAAGACAAATGTAATACATCATATATACAGACTTAAAGACAGGAATCACACAGTCATCTCAATAGATGCTGAAAACACCTTCAATAAAATACAACATCTCTTCATTAGTAAAACACTGGAGACATCATTATGGAGGGATACTATTTTAGCATAATAAAGACAATATACAACAGACCAAAAGCTTATATTCTACCAAATGCAGAAAAACCTAAAGCATTACCATTAAGGTCTGGAACTAGACAGGGATGCCCACTCTTATCACTGCTTTTCAACATAGTACTAGAAATCTTAGCTCAAGCAATAAAACAAGATAAAGGAGTAAAAAATGATACAAATTGGAAAGGAGGAAGTCAAATTGGTCCTATATGCAGGTGACATGACATAAGGGAACCAAAACTTTCAATCAAAAACTCTCCTAGAAATGATAAATATTTCATCAAAGTGATAGGATATAAATTAACACAAAAAAATCAGTAGTCTGTCTCACTTACAATACCCACAAAAAAAATATATACCTTGGAGCTTCCCTACCTAAGGAAGTGAAAGGCCTATACAATGAAAACATAAAACCACTGAAGAAAATACTAGATGGAAACATGAGAAGATGGAATGACCCCCCCATGCTCATGGGTTGGAATAATTAATAGTCTTAAAATTACCATCCTACCAAAAGAAATAAACAAATTAGATGCAATTCCAATCAACATCCCTGCAACATTCTTCACAGAGTTAAAAAACACAGTCTCAAAATTCATAGGCTACAAGAGGGCCTACACCTATTAAATTCTCTATAAAAAAAAGTAAGGGTTATCTCATTTGTCTGGTGCTAACTTTACTCTCCATTGGAGAATCTGCTTCTCTTTTTCAGATAGATGTAGATCCCAAGGAGAGAGCCACCCCGTCAAACCTCAAAAGGGCCCCAGCTGAAACTAAGAACAATTGGCAAAACAAACAAGGGTGCTGTTTTCTTGGTGAACTGGGTAACAGCACAAGGGTGAAGGAGATCAACACAGAGAAAAATCAACTCCTACCAAATCAGAGGTCCAAAGCCTCAGAGGTCCCCAACACCTCATCACTGAAGCAGACCAAAAATGAACCCAACATGGCTCAGGGAAATTTTGCGGAAGAGGGGGTGGAAAGAATGTCAGAGCCACATGTTGGGTCAAGATATGAAGAGACATTTATCTTACCCATAACTGTGGGCTAACTCCACAATGCATGACCCATATACCTCAACAAGGAGTGGTCAGGGGGAGGGGGGAGAACATGGATAACCCTAACAATGGTACCTAATTAACTGTATTCACTGAGTACAAAACTAATTAATTAAAAAAAAAGGTAAAACAAAAGTAAATAAATAAAAATAAAAAGCATGCAAGCTCAGGACAAAAAAAAAAAAAAAAATCATATGTAAACACAAAAGACGTTGGATTGCCAAAGATGTACTCTGCAAAAGGAACACCTCTGGTGATATCACCATACCTGACTATAATATAAGCTATAATATAAGACCACAGTTAAAAAAAATAAATAAACCATGGTACGGGCACAAAAACAGGCACATAGATCAATGGGATAAATGCTCAAGGTATGAGTTCAAGTTACTGCACTAACCTGATCTTCTACAAAGGGGTAAAACCAATCCTCACTGGAGCAATGGTGGTATTCTCAGAACATGGTGCTGAAGAAACGGGATGGCCATGTGTAAAAGAATGAATTTGGATAGTCTCCTCTCACCTTGCACAAAACTCAACTCAAACTGTATCAAGGACCTCAATATAAGGTCTCAAACCCTAAAATGACTAGAAGAAAAAAATTAGAAAGAATACTGCAAGATTTAGGCATAAAAAAATCTTTCTAAATAAGATCCCAGTATCTGAGGGAATTAAGCAAACACTCAATACCTGGGACCTCGTGAAAACCAAAAGCTACCATACACATAGCAAACCATCAACCAATTTAGTAGACAACTTATAGAATGGGAGAAAATCTTCACCAGCTATACTTCCAACAAAGGTTTAACATCTAGAATCTATAAAGAACTCAAAAATCCAAACAATAAAAAACACAAGCATTCACTCAGAAAACAGGGTCCTACATTGCAGTGACAGCCATCAGTTATGGCTGAGAGGCAATGTCTCTGTGCATAATGTCCCAACTTGTGGCTCTAACAATCTTTTCACCCCCTCTTCCGTCAAATTGCCTGAGCCATGTTGGGTTTGTTTGAAGTCTTTTTCAGTGATGGGCCCTTAAGGGCCACTAGATCTCTGATTTTGTAGGTGTTGAGTGTCCTCAGTGTCTGTCTCCCAGTGAGGGAGGGGTTCCCTTTGTAAATGGTTCAGGGATGAAGGAAAGAGTGGTATCAACACATGCTGTTGACATAATAAGTATGTCCATAACTAATAAAAAACTTGGGTAAGGAATTGAATAGAGAGTTCTCAAAGAAAGAAGTACAAATGGTCATAAAACACCTAAAGAGATGTTCAACATCTCTACTCATCAGAGAAATACAAATTAAAATGGCTCTGAGATTCCATTTCACTTCAATCAGTAGGGCAATCATAAAAAAATCAAATGACAACAAATGCTGGCAGGGGGTGTGAGGAAAGAGGAACCCTCATTCACTGCTGGTGGGAGTACAAATTTGTACAGCCTCTATGGAAATAAGTATGGAAACTACTTAAAATGCTGAAAACAGAGCTACCATTAGATCCAGCTATACCTCTCTTGGGCATATACCCAACAGACTCTACTACAGAGACATGTATTCAAACATATTTATAACTGATCTATTCACAACAGCCAGGAACTAGAAGCAGCCCAGATACCCATCAACAAGTGAACAGTTAATGAAGAAGTGGCACCTATACATAACAGAATTCTTCTTGGTGGTGACAAAAAAATGAGTGAAAATTTCAGGAAAATAGATAGAGTTGGGAAAAAAGTCATACTAAGTGAGGTCTCACAGGCTCAGAAGACAAATGGTGTATGTTCTCTCATGTGGTTGCAACCTGAATCAACTTCAGTTGATTGTAAGCAGCAGTAAGCATAGTGAGTATGGGCATGGGACTAGAATAAAGCTAGAAGAAGGGGGAAATAGGGAGGGAGGAGAGGAAGGGCTACTCAACAACAAGAGTCAGAATAAAGGAAGGAAGGAAGGGAGGAACGGAGGGAGGAAGGGAGGGAGAGGGGGGAATGAGAACAAAAGAAAGAAAGAAAGAAGAAAAGAAAGTAAGAAAGAAAAGAAGAAAGGAATGATTACAGAGGCTGCAAAGGTGTCTTTGGGTTAGGCAAAAGGTGGCGGTGGGAATTACACAAAACTAATGTCAACTTGAATCAATTATATAGAAACCATCCTCATAAGTAAAATTCTACAAAAATATTGCCCTCAATAAGGGGGAGGGGCACCATAAGTCACGAGCCCCATAGAAAGTAGAGAAAGCTTAACCTTAAAACTATGGGCTTTAGCTAGTAAACCCCAGGGCCAGAATTGGGTTGCCTCAGTCAGCAGTTGTCCAGGGAGACACATGAGGACCCCAAAATAATGCACTGCAGGCCATTGCCAAAACACTTGTTTACCTGCCAGTGCTAAAAGGTAAGACCCTGTTACTGATGACACCACAGCCTGCAGTCACAGGTCATCTAGAGACCATGCTGAATCTGAGAGGGAAACCAGTTCCCTCCTGGCTAACCCTCATAGTGCTAGAAAGTACTGTGACAGCAGCTGGGAAATAATAGTTGCCAACAGAGTGAATAAGCAGGAGATCCTGCCAGATCTGAGATCAACCAGCCAGGCAAGAAGTACACGCTTGTATAATAGTGAAACACAGCCTATGTGGGTAACCAAGTGCTCATGGGTTAGACATGAGACCTGATCATTGCTGGAGAACTCTTATCTAGTACTGGTTACCAAGCCAGATTCCCTAGGGTAGGAAACCAATAGACTCCAGAAAGCACCTCCAACTTCTCCTTAGATAAAAAGAGTGGACATACACATCAATAAGTCCTCTAATAATTATGCTCATCCCCTTGATTCCACGATGCTCTCACTTTAGGTTGGGGAATCTGTTTTATCATACAGATGGAGGAGAATACTGACAACAAGGATACGTCAATACACCAAAAATAGCAGATTGCCTGCCACAAGGTAGGTCACCTCCACCACATCTACCTGGGCCCAAAAGTCATTGCAGAGGAAGCGGTGACACTTGTACTGCTCTCTCTGCTACTTGGTAACAGACACTGTGGTCACTCAGACCTCATCAAAACAGAGAACCAGAGGCTACAGAGAACTCAACACTGAATTCAATCTCTAACTTGCTCCCCAAGGCTTAGTGTACTTTACAGAAGAAGGGGCTGAAGATGGCCTGAGGCCTTTAGGACCACACAAAGAATACAAATAGTTCCACTGAGGAGAACAGTCAGTAGATTTTTAGACTGGGGCCAAGGAGAGGCGATATAAGAGTACAACCTTTCTATAAAAAATCAATAAATAAATTATAGAAAAGAACACGAATTAGGGCTGGAGATATTGCTCACAGTTAAATGTGCTTGCTTGCAAAGCCTGATGGCCTGGGTTTTATCCCCTAGTACCCACATAAAGCCAGATGCACAAAGTGGGGCATGCATCTGGAATTTGAGTGCAGTGGCAGGAGGTCCTAGCACACCCATACTCCATACTCTGTGTGTCTTTGTCTCCCTTTCTCTTTCTCACTCTCTCAAATAAATAAATAAAATATGTATGTAAAATATTTTATTTATTCATTTGAGAGAGAGAGACAGAGAGAAATAGGAAGATAGATGATAGATGATAGATAGATAGATGATATATGGAGAGAGAGAAAGAGAGAGAGGGAGAGAATAGGCACACCAGGGCCTCTGGTCACTGCAAACAAGTTCTAGATGTATGTGCCACTTTGTGAATCTGGCTTAAAAGGGTACTACAGAATTGAACCTGAGTCCTTAGGCTTCACAGGCAAGTGCCTTAACTGCGAAACCATCTCTCCAGCCCAATAAAATACTGTTTTCAAAGGAAGGGAATGGAATGCTTACAATACATAAAATATTTTTAAAACAATACAAATTAAATGAATTACAGTTATATACTAATTTTTTCCTACTTGAAACTCATCTTTTGTCCTCCCATTTCAAGTTAGCTCTTGACAGGGTGGGGCTCTAGAGTTGCTTGGACTCTGCACTTCTGTTCCTTTCCACCAACCCTGTAACTCTTACTTTATTATATTGTCAGAATGCTATTTCAAACCATTCCCCAAAGAGGAAATTAATTCCATTGCTGTTCAGCAAATAAATCTAACACCTCTAGTCTGTCTGGGCAAGCTGCTTTAGATGTACATTTAAACACTTCCAGGATATTAAGAGACAGTGTAGGCCAAGGAATGGGATTGTAGAGGAGAGTAGTTGGGAAAATCATTTTGGATCATAACTAAATTGATGAGGATGTAGGTGGGTAGATTGGTAGAAGCTGACTTGGAACAAAAGGAGAGAGGAGGAAGAGAAACAGAGAGGGGGAAGACAGAGACATATAATTGGGCCATTGGCTAAGTAAACTTTTATTTTTGACTGACTTTTTTTTCTGTTTCCATACTATGATTAAACTAGGGTTTGATTGTAAGCAGTTCAAGTATATCTTAATAATACTGAAAAGTTCATTTTGCAATCTTTCAGACCCACAGATTTGTTTATTTTGGTTAAAGAAGTATGCATGTACTCAGTATTATCCAAACACTTATTCTCTCTGCTTTAAAAAATATATATTTTTCATGATGGTCCTCTATTTGTATAAAAAGTTATATTCCCTGTGTTTTGTCTACACATGAATCAGACTCCATGATTATGCTGTGGCCAATTAAATTTAAGTGAAGTTGTTTTGTGAGAGTACTAGAGCCTTCATCTTCCATGTGACAGGCAGAAAAGCAGATATGGGACTGGACTATCATGAATGTGAGGTGCAAACTGCCTCTTTGCTCTGACATGCTACTTCTGGCCTGCTTGGTGTAAGGAAGGTACTGTATTGACACCACTTCATTTTGATGTTGTAAAAGTTAAGCCCAACTCTCATTATACAAAAGAGAACTTAGCACTCTTTGCAAACTTGACTAAAGGACTGGAAAAAAATCAGTTGTTTGTGCTCAATGAACTCTCACTGATATCATTTTGTGGAGGAAAAAAATTTAATGCAAAAAAATAGTTTTCAACCTTATATAGACCCTAATGTATTAAATGTTTATTAAATAAGTGATCACACAGGCTTAAAATTATTGAAGTCTTACATATATGTCTCAACATAAACTTACAGTAATACTATTCTGTCCTAATAAGATTTCCAATCTGGTAAGTGACACAAACATCTCACACAGCAAGGACTCGAATCTGACCGCAGAGACCATGCAAAGCCCTGAAGGGCAGAAATGGAGATCTGGGGGAAGGGCTGCAGCTATGGATTGAAACACATGGTGATGAGGCCAGGGGGAAAGTAGGTTAGGCAGGATGGTAAACCCCTGCTGAGAAGTTTTGACTCGGCCATCAGCTGGCAGAGAGACATTTCCTATTCAGTTAATTTTTAGGAGGAAGATCCTGGTGTCAATGTGAAAAAAAGTACTGGGGAGGTAGAGACAGGAGGAAGACTAAGGCAAAGAATCCAGTCAGAAGAAAGACTCTGATTCCTCCACTTTGAGCAGGAAGATGGTGAGCAGCCTTACAACTCCAACAGACAGAAGAAAAGCAGAGGTGAGAGTTTGTAGAGGTTTGGAAGGCGAAATGGAGAAGGGGAAAACTTAACATTGCAAAGGACTTGAATTGTGCCCTCAGTGGCCACCATAATACTCAGTACGACTATGCTTTGTGGAAGAGCCTTTAGGGAGATAATTTGTTTTAAGGAGGTTGTAAGGGAGGGACCAATCCAATAAGATCAGTGTCCTTATAAGGAGAGACACCTAGGAGCTCATCCTTCCTACCTGTGCACAGAGCTGAGGTCATGTGAAGCCACAGTGAGAAGTTGTAGCCCACAAGCAAAAAGAAAGGCCTTAGCAGAAACTAAACCCTGATGGACCTAATTTTAGACTTCTGGCCTCCAGAAAATTCTGGTCTAATGAACTAGAATCTTTTAGGAATTTTTATTATTATTGTTTTTTTTTCCTGGTTTTTCAAGGTAAGGTCTCACTGTAGCCCAGGCTGACCTGGAATTCACTATGCAGTCCCAGAGTGGTCTCAAACCCACTGTGATCCTCCTACCTCTATCTCCCAAGCGCTGGGATTAAAGGTATGTGCCACCACGCCTGGCTTCGAGAATGATGATTCCTTAAACATACTTAAATATACAAATTAAATATTAAAAATATATAATATAAAATTAAATTTAAAATACACCATATAACATATATTAAATATACAAAATATGCTGCATTCCACACTTCCTTTACTCCCAAGACTTCATGCTACCATATTTGACTGGGCCCACCCAGTACAGCAATTACAATACATAGTGTCACTTATCTGTAAGTGTGTTGCTCATCTTAGATTTAGCTTCTCCAGCATAGTAGTTATACCTTAGCTATCTACATAGGCCAAAAACATGACATTATTAAAATTATTCTTACAGCATAAACTCAACTTACTAATTTTGTAACTCAGGTTGAATTTTCTTCCATTTTAACATGATTAATATCTAAAATAACTGTCCATATAATTTATTCTTGAGGTTATAATCTATGGCTTTTAAAACAGTGTTTGTTTTATTTTCTACTTGTTCTACATAATAGTTAAATCTACCAATCCATTCTTACAAAACGCTTAGTAGAGAAAGGAATAAAAGTTGTGAGTTTGTGAATATATTGTATAAGAAGCATATATGTTTATACACACGTATATATGTATGTAAATAAAAAGCATTCTATTTGTTCCTTAGTCTTTATAGGTCTGTTTAAATGTGGTTTCATTATTTAAAATACTCAAATGGAAGCACAGTTAAATGAATTTAATTAAGTTATCATTCACGGACCTTCTTCATATTCAGAAAATGTATTTGGTTTCTCAATGGTGTGTATAAGCTATAATGTATGATTTGTTTTTCCAGAAAGCAAAATAGAAGAAAAATGAGAGCCCTCTGGTGGGCAATATTTAAAGTTTAAAACCATGTATAGTACTTTCCTAACAGAATTGTCTAAAAGTCAGGACTAGAGAGATGGCTTGGTGGTTAAAAGAACTTCCTTGCAAAGCCTAATCACCCAGGTTCAGTTTCCTAGTACCCATGTAAAACCAGATGCACAAAGTGACACATGCATCTGGAGTTCATTTGCAGTGGCAGGAGGCCCTGGCATCCCCATTCTCTCTCCTTCCCTCCCTCTCTCTCTCACACACACAAATACATAAAATATTTTAAAAATAATATGAGCATACTGTCCAAAAAAATAATTGTCTAAATACAATACAAACATGAGTGTGATTAACATTCCAGAGTAGAGTAAGGGTTATCCCAGGAGCAGTTTTGTTACAAAAGCCAATTTGGGATGGCTAGCTTGCTCTGTCTTAGCTTGTAATACTCTTTGCCACATTAGGATGAAGCAAGGAAGCCAGACCAGATTGTCAGAAACATGCCTCTGGACTTCCCAGTCTCCAGAACCATGAGCTAAATGAGCTTTCATTCTTGAATCACTCAATTTGCTTTATTCATTTATAGCAGGAACAAAACACTAAAAAATTGGCCCAAAATAAAATCCCACAGGTATTCAGATATTTCATTAACTCCCAAACTCTAGTGATTGCCAGTCAGTAACATTATGTCAAGTATTTCATGTAAGGGAACCATACAACCTGTGAAATTGTGTGTCTGACTTCTTTTACAAAGCATTTTTTATATTTACATAATTTGTAACAAGAATCAATATCTCATTCTTTTTGTTGGCTGAAATTTGGTCTATTTTATGCATATACCACAATGTTTGTCCATTCACCTCTTGACAGGAATTTAGGCTATTTTTATGTGAACATTACATGAGTATTTACTTGAGTACCTGTTTTCAATTATTTGGAGTATGTAACTTGTTGTAGAATTCTGAGTTACATAGGTTTCTATGTTAATAGTTTTGTGGAACCAAATTCCACTTTGTCATTTTTACATTCCTACTTGTGGAGCTTCTAGCATCTCCATAAATTGACCACAATTGTTATTTTTTTATTGTTACAGACAGCCTGTTGGGTGTCAAGTATCTCTCACTGTGGTTTAGATTTTCATGTCTATAATTGCTGATCATTCTGAGCACGTTTGTATGTGTGTGTTTGCCATTTGTGTATCCTTTCAAGAAATGTGTATCCCAATATTCTTTAGACTGCTGAGATGATGTACCTCAATCCCTTCACTGCTGACTACTTTTTTTGTGAAAACATGTTTAATTTATGTTGTTTTACTTATTGTAAATTTGAGATTGAAAAATGTGAATCCTCTGCTTTGTTCTTTCTAAAAAATGTTTTACGAATTCATGAGCTCCGACATTACATATGCTAATAAGTGGAAAGTTTGATAGGACACTTTGAGGAGAATTGCCATTTTTAAAAGTTTAAACTTTCAGAGGATGAATGCTCAGTGGGATTTGCTGATCGAGTGTGAGGACCTAAATTTGTATCCCGAGCACCTACATAAATACCTGGTGGGCATGGAGGCTCACCTATTATCCAAACCCTTGAGAAATGGAGATGGAGGATGCTGGGGCAATCTGGTTAGCTAGAATAAATAAACCAGCAAGCCTGGGGTCAGGGAGAGTCCCTGTGGCACTATATATGGTGGAAAGCTATCAAGGAAGACTCATGAAAGATTATAGACATCAACTATTGACTTCCACATGGCACATGAACCCACCTGCATGCACATCACACACACACATGCAAAAAAAAGCTAAACTGTCAATTTATGAGTACAAGCTTGTCTGTCCCTTTTTGAGGTCCTCCTTCATTGACTTAAGTAATATTTTATAGCCTAGAGTATTTAGGAGTTATTTTGTGAGTAGTGCAATATGTGTGTGTGTGTGTGTGTGTGTGTGTGCGTGTGCGTGTGTGTGAGTGTGTGGTGGATGCACATGTATGTGCAGATGTGCTCGCAGGTATGCAGCAAACAGAGGAGACTATGAAGTGTCTCTTCTGTATTGCTTATCTGCATATTTCCTAGAGATAAGAGTCTCGCTCTCTGGATGTAGAACTACAGTTTTTGCAAGCCTCATTCATTTTTTGGTTTCTGCTCTCCACAGGACCGTGGTTTCAAATGTATGTGCCCAAGCCCAAGTATTTACGTGGGTTCTGGGGAATCAAAGTTAGGCAATCTCAGGCCCTCTATAGTCTTCCTGCTTGTAGCAAACCCTTACCCGCTGAGCCATCTCCACAGCTCTCAATGTGCAAGTTTTTACCTCATTACTTAAATATATGTCTGTTTCTCTAGGTATTTTATTAATCTAGATACTATTATAAATGGAATTGATTTTCAAATTTCCTTCTGGCATTATTTATTGCTAGCATGTAGAAATATAACTAATTTTAGTACTTGGATCATTAATTCTACAATTTTGTAGAATTTGTTTCTAAGTACTTGTTATATTTTTCTGGGCATAATTTGTAAATATTTTGAAATCCTTGGAAAAATAATATTTAATTCTGGAGATGTAATATTAATTTTATGGTGCTTCAGGGTAATATATTTCAAATTATCATATACCACTATTATAATCATAACAGTATAAATGATTGCATAATTCAGTTATAAGCCATTTTTAATGTTAGGGTTCATAGTAGTCAGTAGGGTACCAAGTACATGATAAGTATTTCCTTAAACAAGCTGTGCTTAAACAAGGTTAGAACCCCTCCATTTTATTTTATTTTATTTTCCAAATTTTTATTAACAACTTCCATGATTATAAAAAATATCCCATGGTAATACCCTCCCTCCCCCCACTTTCCCATTCTCCATCATATTCCCTCCCCATCTTAATAAGTCTCTCTTTTATTTTGATGTCATGATCTTTTCCTCCTTTTATGATGGTCTTGTGTAGGTAGTGTCAGGCACTGTGAGGTTATGGATATCCAGGCCATTTTGTGATTACAGGGAGCACATTGTAAGGAGTCCTACCCTTCCTTTGGCTCTTACATTCTTTCCTCCACCTCTTCCACATTTGACCCTGAGCCTTGGAAAGTGTGATAGAGATATTAGAGTAGTGAGCATTCTGGTCACTTCTTTCCAGCACGGTGATACCTTCTGAGTCATCCCAAGGTCAATGCCATCTGAAAAGAGAAGATTCTCTACCGAAAATGAGAAAAGCATTAATATAAGGATATGAACATTAAGAGAAGTGCTTACTGGACAGTTTGATGAGCATAGTATATACATTTAGCCAGACAGCAGCAGATGTTACACCTCTAGGACTCATGACTATCCTTGTTTTAAGTTTTCAGTATCAGGGTTGTATTACCTCCCATGGAGCTGGCCTCCAGTCCAGTTAGAGGGAAGTTAGTTTCTACCATGACAGATGTGCCACTATTGTACCCGTTGGCTCATTTGGCCTGGCTGGCCAAATATAAGGCTTGCAGTGTCCTCTGTTGAGTATCTTCACTGGTGATTTCTCTTTCTCCCATGGAACTGCATGCAGAATGGCTTCTTCTAGCTTTCTGTCAGCTGGTCTACATGGAGGAGGTTATCAGCTCAGTTGCAGCAGTATTTCTCAGTGGTCTTGGGGCCCAAATATGTGCAGTCTTCAGCAACAGGGTCTTACCATCTATTCCTGGTGGGAAACTAAGGCCCATCGGCACATGACCTATAATGTTTTGGGGGCGTCAGGGACTTCCCTGGCCAACAACTCACTGGAAGGTATCCCATCCCTGGCACTGAAAATTTTCTAGCAACAATCTACGGCTCCTGATTCTTCCATTGTCCAAAAAAGTAGGATTCCATATAAATAAATCATACAGAACCCCTCCATTTTAATAGTTTCATTTGGTTAAGAATTCATTTAGCCCTATGTATGTTCAACCTAAATGTACAAATGCTTGTTCCTATGTATTCAAACTTGGCATGATATAGGAAAATTATATGAGAATGTTTGCACAAAAAATAGTTTGCACCATGTAGTTAGGTTGTAGTAATTAAGACAGAAAGTTGGTTCCAAGGAACTGAGCAAAAGCAACTTGTGGTTCCAAGCCTGGGTCTGTGGGAGGGAGGTTGGGAGGAGGTGAAAGATGAGCAGTTTCTGCAAGTGTTCCCAGGATGAGCGGGAATGGTAACTTGCAGGGGACCCATGAGATACAGAGGGATAGTGTTGGATATAAGTAAAAGGCAGCAGCAGGGAACAAGATAGACATGGCCAATATCTCTATTTTCCTTGTCTTGCTGTCATACAGTCTCAACATTACAGATGATAGGAGGATGTTGAAACAGGAATGAAAGCTAACCAAACAATTAAAACACTCATTGAGGCATTTTCTTCCAGATTTTTTTTTTTTTTTTTTTTTTTTTTTTTTTTTTTTTTTGGTTTTTCACGGTAGGGTCTCGCTTTAGCTCAGGCTGACCTGGAATTCTCTATGTACTTTCAGGGTAGCCTCGAACTCATGGTGATCCTCCTACCTCGGCCTCCCGAGTGCTGGGATTAAAGGCATGTGCCACCACGCCCAGTTCAGAGTACTTTTTATCTTTATTCTTTGGAACCCCAAGAACTTAAATTTAGGTGTATGGTTTACTGTGAATATCAATTCATTTTAATGACCTCTGACATTTTTAAGGAAACCAGATCCTGTCCTGTAACAAGCATGTGGACATATTCACTCATGCTAAAGCAGTATTAAAAATAAAAGAGTTACAATGGATATGTAGATACAGACAGATGATGACTGAACAAAGACATTCCCCAACAACTTCTGCTTGTTTGTTTGTTTGTTTCTGAAAGTAAATTACTTGATAAAAATCTGATTCTAGAGACATAAGTTCTTATGTTATAGGATATAACAAGTTATGCTTATTCTTTTTTTCTCTTTAGATGCTGACATAATTGGAGGCTCTAGAGATTGGAGTATTGGCATCTTTCTGAGAGGAAGCACCATTTGGCCTCTTGTCATTCATAACAACAGAATGAGGGAGAGAGAGACAGAGACAGAGAGAGAGAGAGAGAGAGAGAGAGAGAGAGAGAGAGAGAGAGAGGGATTTTTGAAGAAGGTAACAAAGAAAGACAAATTTCAAAATTACAAAAGGAGGCAGTTTTGTAAATATATGTATTGGGTTTATATAGTGAGCATGTAGGGTCTCAATGTGCTAAGAGAAAACAACAGATAACATAGAAATGTGTAATAATCATGTTCCAAAAGTGAAGGCAAAATAAAAACACTTTCAGACAAAGGACTCATTTACCCGTAGCAACTATTTACTACTGGGAATTCTAAAGTGTGTGCCTAGTATAGGAAAATAAGTGATCCTAAATGAAAAGCCCAGTATTCAAGAAAGATCCAAGTTGGAGATATAGATAAATATGAAAAAAATAACAGTAAATTATAATGTATTAATCTATCCAAATATAGTTAAAACATTGGAAAATACATCATTAATTAAGAAAGAGAATTATGCTATTTTATTGTTCAGGAAGATTGAAAGGTTTTCATTAACTTTAGAGTTTTTAGTCTCTATTAGGTTCTTAGTCAAATTCCTGGGTGTAGCTCCTCAGTACATTTTTATTTTGTGATTATCAATTGCATCAGTCCTCTGAGATGTTCTTTCCTCTTGGCGTCTTCATAATTCTCCTAGTTTTGGTTTGATTTGGTTCCTATCTCTCACCTGAAGGGAGCCTTGTAGAATATGCAGCATAATCTTCAAGGTTCTTTAATTTCTTTATACTGAAAAACACTTAAAGGGGCAAAAATATTAAATAACTCCACTATTTATTACACATTCCCACAAAATGTTGAAAGATTTTATATTGCTGTCTGTATACTTAGTATCTAAATAAATTTAAATTATAATTCTAACTTCTAAGTTCTGTTTAAAATAAGAGTGGAGAAATGATCTGATCAGCTTGAAAACACATTTTTACTACATAGTTATACCATAAAATAGTAGAGCTATTATATTTAGAAAATGTTACCAGTAAAAAAACTTATTCCTTCATAAGGAATGAAAGTCTTGACACCCTTGCACTTTGATTTATAATCAGCTTACCAGAGGAATAGTAAACACCTTGTAATGTAGCCTAGTTCTTAAAGCATAATTTGAGGGAGTGAATGTTATGATTTCAGATTATTGATTTGTATATTTATTTTTAAAAAATAATATTTATTTATTTAGACAGAAAGAGGCAAAGAAGCAGACAGAGACAGACAGAGAGAGTAGGCAAGGGTGCATCAGGGTCTCCTGCCACTATAAATGAATTCCAGATGCTTGTGCCAGTCTGTGCATCAGGCTTTACATGAGTACTTGGGAATCAAACCTGGACCATCAAGGTTTGCAAGCAAGTGTCTTTATCCTCTGAGCCATCTCACCAAACCTGATTTATTTATTTCTTAATGTACAGGATATACAACCGCTAAGAATATTTCTTTTTTCTTTTTTAATATATGTGTGTGTGTGTGTGTGTGTGTATTGGTTTTTCGAGGTAGGGTCTCACTCTAGCCCAGGCTGACCTGGAATTCACTATGGAGTCTCAGGGTTGCCTTGAACTCACAGCAATCCTCCTGCCTCTGCCTCCTGAGTGCTGGGATCAAAGGTGTGCGCCACTATGCCTAGCTCTTTTTTTAAATATTTTATATATTCATTTGAGAAAGAGAGAGAGAAAAAAATATGGCTGTGCCAGGGACTCCAGATGTTGAAAACGAACTCTAGACACATGTGTCACCTTGTGCATCTGTCTATACTTGGTTACTAGGGAATCGAACTTGGGTCCTTAGGCTTTGCAGACAAGTGCCTTAACCACTAAGCCATCTCTCCAACTCTGTTAAGAATATTTCTACAGATAATAGCAATTAAAACATTGTTCATATAAAGTTTAGCCATTATATTTTAAAATAAAATAAGTAGAGTAAAATAAAAGGTAATAAAAGTATTTTTTAACTTTCTTGACAGAATATTATAGTTGAACATTCCTGGTACAGGGAGTCAAGAGATACATTCAGAAAGGGTTTTAAACTACAAAATTTAATCCCCACATTTTTCCATTTATCCATTTTCTTCATAGTATTTTCTTATTGCCACTGAATCCCCACTATCAATTTTCTACCTTCTAAGGTATAAGCATCAAGTTATCGGATGGAATAAGAGAAGCATTAAAATTCATCAGAGTGAGATATCAAACCTCTGATAACATTTATGCATGAATCTTTGGAGACATGAATTATCTTCTAACAAAAATGAGGTATCTGAATTTCTTTATATGCATTTTAATTGGCATATATCATAATATCTTGAATCCTCATTTCTTTAAAGTCTGTGTTAAAGGCATTATAGAATATCTCTCTTTCAGTGGCCACTTAAGGTATTTGGTCCTTATATTTGTATTTTTACCCTTATGATTAAACTAAAAACATCGGACTTTCTTCTACTTGCTGTTAAATATATGTTGAATAGTATCCATCCTCCAAGAACTGGCACTGTTATGACTATATACAGAGATAGACGTCTTAAGTAGATAATGTATGGCTTCAACTCCATAGAACTGCTTCTATTTAAGACATTCCCTTCTCTCTCTCTCTTTCTTCATTAGAAGAGGACTCCCATGAGGACATTGTGATATGACTGATGTTTGCCAGCCAGGACAAAAGTCTCACAGAAACCCTGCCAACATCTTCTTCTTTTTTGTTACAACTCCATACATATACATAATGTAACCTAAACAAAATCCTTGCTTCCCTATTGCCCCTCCATTGAACACCATGTTCTTTTCAACTAGACCCTCTTCTATTTTGATGTCATTTTATTCTTCCCTCCTCCACCATCCAGGACAATACGTTGATGAGCCCACTACTATGCTCCTGGCAACATTTTAATGTTGGGCTTCTGTCCTCCAGCATTGTGAAGAAATATATTTCTGTTGCTTAATTTACCCAGAGTTGTATTCTGTTAAGTAGCTCCATAAGACTAATAGATAATGAAATATGTGGTAGTATTCTCTAGAAGAACAACAACAAAAATAAGACCTACTTTTGCACTGAAGGTGAGTGTTTTTTAAATGAGGAATTTGTTCACCTGATTACAGAAGATGGAGAATCCAAACTTTTCAATATGGATCCTCAAAATGAAGACCCAATAAATTTGATGTGATAATCACTGTCCAGTAGCTGGCAGGAGAGCTGATGGTATAATTCCTGCCTAAAGACCGTATGCAGAAACATTACTTCTAGCTGGCAAAGACAAGATTTATGTTCCAGTCAATCTTCAAATCAGTGTGGAGTTCAATCTGCTGCTGCAAAACAGTTATGTAAGATAGCACTTTCCTCCTGTGGTCACTGTAAGAACTGAGACACAAAGGTATTTTGTGAAAACTCAAATAAACATGGACCTGTCACTCCCAAAAATGAGCTAGGAAGCCTATTGCCAGAGATTAATCTCAGTCACTGTAGTATATTGTCTCAAGTCATTAAACTGTTTGTATAAGTCATGTACAAATATTCATAGGGATACATTGAATATAATTAATTAGACAAAAAAACAATCAGTTTGCTAAATCCTTTGTCAAAGTATATTTTTCTTTACACTGACTTTTAATGCTTTTACATCTAGAATACAAATGCCTCATCTGACTGAAGAAAGTATTTAGAAAAATCACTTAGCAAATTATTCAACGCCTACTCATGAGTAAAGATGGCCCGTGTCATGCCAGGAGAAATTTCCAGAAATGTGTTGTGAACTTGAACTACCTTGTTTTATTTTTGAGGGTTTTTTTTGTTTGTTATCATACAATAAGAATTTGATATGAGAATAGAGAAGGGTGTGAAATGTTTGCTAAATCCAAATAATTATTTTCAGTCAATTTTTATCACATGATTCATCAAGAAACTTTTAGATATAATCTTTAAGAGACAGGTTTTTTTTTTTTTTTGCCTGGTTAAGATTTTTCTTTATTATGGCCCTAAATATCTGCATTTTTGAGATATTTTAAAAGATTTGCAGTAAGACAGTCAGGGATAGCTTATATTAACTTCTTCTGAAGAGGTTAGGATAGTATTGTTTAGATTATCCACTGAGCCACCTCCTTAAGTTCATTTCTCCTGACAACTTGTTTTTCCTTACAGATTCAATAAAAAGAATCTCAGTTCCTTATAAGAATGGACATGCTTACATGTCTTTTTAGAATACATTTAAACTGAATGGTGTCTGTGTGTAACTGAGAGAGAGAGAGAGAGAGAGTGAGTGTGTGTGTGTGTATGTGTGTGTGTGTTTAGAAGAAACTGCCAGAATATTCAGACAGCTATCCTCAGATACTCAAAGAACTAGAAGAATTATTAAAAGCAGACATAGGGGATGGGGAGATGGCTTCATCATTAAGGTGCTTCCTTGCAAAGCCTGACAGCCTGAGTTTGATTCTACAGAACCTACATAAAGCCAGATGCACTGAGTCATGCATATATCTCGAGTTTGCAATGGTAAGAGGCCTTGGTGCAAATATTCATATTTTCTCCCTCTCTTTCTCTCTCTTCTTGAAAATAAATAAATATATCTGAAAGCTGATATACAATCTTACTCCTTGGCTAGCTAAATCAGTTGATCATGATACTCTTAAAAGTAGATATACAGATTGAGTATCTGCCAACAAGACTCTATTGATTTTTCCTTTCTGATTTAAAATAGGTTTAATGGAAGGAATTAAAGGACTGTGAGAGGGAAAAGATAATTATTAAATCACATTTTTTTATGAAACTATTGATGTATTCTAAAATTTTCACAGCTGTACAGGAAGGAAAGCACCAGGATACACGTGAATAATGCACTGTTTCAAACTGGTTGTTTCAAGAGGAACCGTGAGAGCTGAAAAATGTCCTATAACCAGTATAAAAACACATTACAGTTTCTGAGAGAAGTATATGGAATATAGAATTATCTTACAATACATGTCCATGTGATTAAGTCCCATTTAACAATAAAAACAAATACTCTATATTGCCAAAATGTTTTCAGATTTTCAAAATTAAACTTCTACTCATCTACTTTTATCCGTTTTAGGGATAGCAAAATAACCTTGAATACTCTTTAATTAAAAATAAAATTAAACATTGATTAATTATTTTTATTATTTCATCTGTGCTATAGTTTATCTGATTTCAGACACAATGCTTAAATTTTATCTATGATATTTTCAAATGAAATCTTATTTAGCTTAACAGAAATTAGAAACTCCATAAAATTAATGCCTGAACAGTGAGAAATATTAAGAACAGCCCATAATTCATATCCATTTGCAGAGGCTCATTTAACCTTTATAAACATTAGGAAATACCAGATTATTTTGGAGTCACACTCAAGGTTACATCCCACTTATGAAACATATAATTTTGGATAACATAGTAATTACTTGAGACTAATACCTCACTTGGCAGAAAATCGAGTGGCATACTAAATGTACGAATGCATAATACAGTATTCAGAGGATATTAGGTTTACATTGAGTGCTAGTTTTTTTTTTCTATACCTAATCTTCAAAGTTTGTGCTTTTCAAGATAACACTTCTTGAAATCAGCTAACTAAATTCTATGTGAGCTCTTTCATATAATAGATATGAGTGCACAGAATGGTTGAAGGATCAGAGAGATCAGAGTACTCTACCAGATCATGGATTGTTGTCCCTTCTCATTAAAGCTTCTTTTAATCAAATACATACATAGATAATTTAGGCTGTGTATTGAAAAGGCTGAGGTTTTACTTTATTCAGCAGATGTTCTTTTGTATTACTGAGTAATTAGCTGGCTTGGTAACTTCAATCCAGTGATGTGGTTTTCCAACTACCTATTTTGTAACCACTTACAAATTTATATTTTCAGTCCAAACCTCCCTGCTAAATGTGTTCTCACATATCTAAATGGCCTTGTAACATCTATTTATTAAAAGTGATTGAGGGACTGATGTGACAAAATAAATGTAGTTGAATATTATGAACTGGATGTTATCAAATCTGCTAAGTCATAATTTGGTGGCTGAAACAACAAGCCAACATACAGTGGAAAAAATACTTTGGGAATCAGGTCCAAGCATATCTCTAGGATGTGAGTACAGAAAAACTGGTCTAGATTTCTACGTCATTATAACTGCTGAAGCAATATCTCTTCATCTCACTCCTAGGACTAATGGGACACTTCTTTGTGAAGAAGAAAGGAAGAAGATAACTGATTCATAGATGGTTTAATCTTCGCCATCACTTTGACTGGATTTCAAATCACCTGGGAGGTTGGTTAAGGACATTTTCAGAGAGGGAAGCTCTATCCTGAATATGAGTCACACTGGCCCTTCAGCTTTGGTCTTGGATTAAATAAAAGGGGTAAAAGAAAAATCCAATAAAATATCCCTTTCTCTTTTCTTCCTGGGCCACAGAGATGTAAGCAAGAAGAGTCGCACTCTTGCTATCAAGCTCCAAGCTGGTCCTCCTATGCCATTCCCACCATGATGGACAATATTGCCTCCCACCATGGGCCAAAATAAAACCATCTTCCCTTAAAATGCTTTATGTTGGTAATTTGGCCACAACATTGATGAAAAGTACCTAATGTAGATAGACTGGTGTCAGTCAGTGTTTACAATGGGAACTCAATGTATCAGAGTCTTGAAGAATTAAAACATCATGAACTTATTTTAAGTGGAACAAGGAACACTTTTAAATGTATATATACTTGCAAAAGAGCCAAGAAGTGTGCCAGAAGTTTTGTTTCATTTTTAATGGTGTGAAATGTTAGCTTGTAACAAAGAATCCTTTAGTTAAGGGAGATGTATTTTAGTGTTCTAGGGTAATAAGGTTCTGAAATATCACTGATATTGAAGGTTGTTGAATCTTTGTAGCATGGATCTTCAAACTTCTTGAAGATATAACAATACTTGTCTTTTCCTGTATGTGCTAGTGACTGGTAACAAATACTTGAAAGAGTCAATTTATAGAAGGAAAAGGTTTGTTTGGGATCACATACTGGGAGGTTTGAGCGAAACATCAATGGACTCCATTGTAAAATATTGTTGGACATAGGCAAGGCCCTGGGTTTAAGCAAACCTAAGCTGTCTGACACAAAGGCCCCAGGCTATGGAGGGGTCTCAGCAGCCTGAACCACAGCCAGCCACTGGTTATCTCTCACGGATGGACCAGCAAGGGAGCTCCTCCCACCATTCTCAGGGGTTGCAGTGAGCCAGGATCCTCCCACCATTCTTGGAAGTCACAAAGAGCCTGGATCCCCCCACCCTGGACAAAAATCTCAGGCCTGAGATCGGCAGGAAGTAAGGCTACTCTCTGTCCAAGCAGGGGATACCTGGACATTCAGATAAGACTTAGTCTTTGCCCATAACCCTGTGTGGCCTTTGGCTAGTTGCCTAGGAAACTCCTCATATGATATCAACCAGCACCTTTATGTAACTTCCCTTGCCTATGTGCTGGAAGGAATGTCCCCATATTGGGCATAGGCCAGCAACCTTTTGACCCACTAATCCCCTTGGGGTCTTCTTCCTGTACTTCAACTGCTTATAAATCCATTTCCCTGACAATAAACCGAGCTTTGTTCACTGAAACTGACTCCAGGGAGTGATTCTTTCTTTCTTCATGTGCCCCCAACCTTGGTCTCCGTGGTTGCCTGGGACAGCTTTGGAGGAATCGCAGCTGGGCCCTAGAGGACAGAGGAACCCACAACATATCTGTGATAGGGAAGACCATCAAGCGTATGGGAAGATGTCAGAGCAAAATCACTCCTGAGCCAGGCAGAGGAAGAGCAGGGAGCTTGAGTAGGGGTAATTTCCCACTGAGTTCATGCCTCCAATGACCTAAGGACTTTTGCCAAGTTGATGTCTTAAAGTGTCCACCAACTTCCAATAGCATCATTCTGATAACTAAGCTTCAACACATGGGCCTTTGGGGAACATTCACAGGTCCAAACTCTATCCCAGTACATCCATTGTGTTTAGCATGATGTCATCCACATATTGAGACAGTATGGTAGTCTGCGGAATATCAAGGGAAACAAGATTCCTGAAAAATATATCTTCAAAAAAGCAAGAGTTGATGGTCCTATGGCTAGGGGGAGTATATATACACTCTTGTCCTTTCCACATAAAAGCAGTCTTCTTTTGATCCTCTTAAAAGGAATGGTAAATAACTGATTATACAGACATAAAAACACATTAGTGCCAAAGTGTGAGCACCATTTTATGGCTTCAATTGTTACCCCTAAAAAGCTATGTTGAGGTCCTAAACCCCAGTATATCTAAATGTTACTTTCTAAATGTTTCATTGGAAATAGTCTCTTTGTACATATAATCAAATTGAGATGAGGTCATTAGGATGGGCGCTAATCCAATATGAGTCAGGTCCCTATAAAAAGATACAGACACACTGGGAAAATGTCATGTGATGACAGAAACAGAAATGGGGGTGATGCAGCTGGAAGCCAAGGAATACCAAGAGCTGATGTCCACCTCCAGAAGCCAGGAAGAGGCACAAGATTCAATGTAGAATCTCAGACACATTAGTTTCCAGAAATGTGAAAGAAAAAAGACTTATGCTCTTCTTTAATCCCCCAATTTATGACAGTTTCTTTTTATAATTTTTTTTTGTTTATTGTTTATTTATTTAAGAGTGATAGACAGAGAAAGAGGGAGAGAGAGAGAGAGAGAGAGAATGGGTGTGCCAGGGCTTCCAGCCACTGCAAACAAACTCCAGAAGCGTGCTCCCCCTTGTGCATCTGGCTCATGTGGGTCCTGGGGAATCGAGCCTCCAACCTGGGTCCTTAGGCTTCACAGGCAAGTGCTTAACCACTAAGCCATCTCTCCAACCCTTATGATAGTTTCTTATAGCACCCTCCACAAAATATTCCATATCATAGTCAACAAAATTTGCATTATCATTGGTTAAGAGTGAGCTAATTCATTGTTTTTCAATTTAATCTATCTGATTTTCTTAGTGGACATTCGGGTCCACTGAGTAGCTATAGATGGGGACAGTGACTTTGACAATGGCAGTAATTGAGGAGAGGGTGTGGCTTTGCTTCTGATACTACTTTGTCTAGGACTGGCAAAAGCTGTCAGTTAAAGGCTATCACTTGGCTCCTCCTACTATAATGGTCCTTACTTGATTAACCAAAGAAATGATGTCACAGTGGTGTCAGTTTAAAGAATATTATCAGTATGATGTATTCAGGTATCAGCAAAGAAGCCCAATTTGTCTGTAAGATACTTCCAGAACCAATATGTGGTAGGCTTAGGTCATTCATCACCATGCCACATGCTATTACTACAATTAGGGAAGGGTTCATGAAATTATTTTGGGTCCATAATACCAATCTGACTCCATACGCTATTCTTTATGAAGGACTGAGTGGTTCCATTTTTCCTGGTGTGTAGTTATTTTACTAACTATCTGCAGTTCTTTGAAGGAAGTTTTGGAAAAAGTACCATTGTCTGTACTGTGTGCTATTAAAAGGCCATTCCCAAGATGACTTGGTCACTGGTCCCGAGAATACTCTCGAAGCTGCAAAGCATTTGAAAAATTGCTATTGTGCAATCTAGTTGATGGTGTACTTTTTCTGATAATACAAATAGAAGGGGTATCCTAAGGCAAAATATTTATTAGCAGTCATTACGTACTCCTGCTGGTCAAGGAACCTGCTCACCACACTAGTAATCAGTTTTGGCATAGTATGGCTTTGCCTTTTTTAATTATATATTTTGTGTTCCTATTATGGCTATTATTATTATTATTATTTTCTGATCTATTTCCTATGGTACACACCATTATGCCTTTTAATTTGTACTTCAAATTCTTCTCTTGTTGAGGTAAAGTTTAATTTGTGTCGCCATGTATATCTTATTCAAGGAATCATGTCGCATATAATTTTTAGTCTATTTATCTTCCATGTTTTCTAATTCTTCTTTCATGCTGTATAACTACCCTTAGGGTTGTTTGTCTTTCTTGTCACAGGCATGAAGAAGCATATCCATATTCTAAGTTAATCAAAAGACTAAGAAGCATCATGAGTTTAAGTCAACCTGGGTAACATAGAGCCATATCTCAAAAATGAATAAATTAAAAGCCAAAAGTACTTTTTTATTTTCCATACCTCCATCCTCTCTGGCCTTGTAGTGCTCTCGTCTGTGTCACTTCTTAATGCTCTTATAAGAATACTTATTTATTCCATGACTGGATTTCCTTCTCTTCTCACTTGAGTTTTACAGCTCAACTTCCAATACTTTCCTTCACCAATCATGCTAATCTCACCTCTCTTTCCTATTTTTTAAAACATTATTTTGGGATAAACGTCATCATTTTAATTTTGTGATAGAAAATGTAATTTTTTTATACTCACAGCAACATGTTTCTAACTGTTCTTTATCAGTTGATGCTTTTTTGAGTATATGAAATGTTTTACAGATTCTCCTCTATACTACCCCTGGCCTATCTTCCTCTACACTACCTCCTGCATGTCCTCTAGACTGCCTTCTGTATACCTTCCTCGGTACTACCCCTGGAATATCTTTGTCTAGATGGCTTCCTGTATATCTTCCTCTAGCCTGCCTCCTGGCCATCTTCCCCTAGACTACCCTTGGCACATCTTTGTTTGTGTTGACAGTACTCCTATGTATTTTGCTGTGTAGAGAATATACGTGCATTTTAATTTGTTGGAAGTGTAGTATGTTCCTTTCCCTATTCCTTGTTGATTGCGTTTTCAGAATTCTAGCTATGAGGAATTCTAGGGAAGAAATTCCCATGAAGTCCTATTTTGGCTGGGTGTCTCAAATTATATTTCTATCTCTATTCCCTGAATGCTGACCTAAATACAAGGCTATCCTCATTGATTTCATAAGAATGGGAATTAAGAAGTATAAATGAAATGCTATGAAAGACTACACAAATGGTCTATTCATTATGTTACACAATCTGAGAATACAAGAGCACCATGTACCTATTAGCTTTTTAGAGCTATTATTTTTATAGTTTAAGAGGTGGCTACTAGAGGGAATAATGGAGCTATGTAGATATCTTAGAACGTTAAGTTTTGAGTACATTTAATGAGAATGATGGAAATGATTAATTGCTTGTTCTGATTTACAAAGTATTCGAGAGGACCAAAATAGCCAATTTTATTATTTTGATGGTTGTTTACACTGATGAAGCCTCTGTGTGGATTCCAGTTGTTGAACATATGTGCAGAGATGTTTATAAACAAAATGCTTTTCCTCATGACTACTATAAAATATATCAGCATATGCAACATGCATCCAAGGTTTTTTTCTTCAGGGTAGAAGGCTATCAACACCTGTTATTCTCAGTGTGTTTCTGAAAATATGTCCAATAATAATAGCATGAAGCATAGGAGAGGCCAAGCCATGCAATGTGCTGTCCCATGCAACTCATGACTTGTTTGTAAACTGTAGTCATCTGCTGCGTGACTGGGATACCAATCAGCCACAGAGACATTACTTTTTAATTATCAAGAGATCCAACTACTGGAGTTGGAAAAATATTTGGTAGAGCCAAGTATAAGAATGCTCAAAGTCCACAAGAAAGAGAAAGGGATTTTGTATTTCTATAATATCACTTTCCTTCTTTCTTTTGTATTGTCTTGCACCTGCCTTAATCGTATGATACTTACAAATGGTGTTCATTTCAATTGACATGAAATAACTGAAAGGACCAGGAAATTATATTTTGTTGTCTTCATCTTCTTTCTACTTAGTGAGAAGTTGATGTCAAAACAGGATGCTAAACAGACCTTTTGTCCAAAACAGAGAGCAGATGTCAGACATTTTCCAAAAGCCCTATGTATTGGTCAGTTCTCTCTACAGGAAGAGAACTGATAGAATGGATATATATTATAACAGGGACTTATTGAATTAGATTATAGGATGTGGGCTGGCCAGTCCAACATCTGCTGTCTGCAGGCTGGAGAGTAGGAGAACTGGTAGTGGCTCCATCCACACGGTTGGATGCTTTCGCAGTTCCATCTGGCACTGAAGGTGTGGAGGATTCTCAGAGAACCATTGCCTTCAGTCCACACTGGAAGGCTGATGAAGCTGAGTTCCAATGTGCACAATGGATAGCTGAGACAAGGTAGATGCACCAGCCCTGAGCATGGGCAGCCAGGCAAAGGGCTCTCTGCTCTCAGGGAGCTTCTTCCCATATAGTCATACACAGTTGACCACCAGCAGGGCTGCCCACTCTGGAGGAAAGACTTCCTTTCTCAGTTAACACTTCCTAGAAACACCTTCACAGACCAACCTCATAGGTGTTTCTTACTTGATTCCTAATCTGATGAAGTTAGCAACAGAACTTTATCGTCACACTATGTCATTATTTTTCATTAATTAGTTTTACTTTTCCAAGAGAACATCTGCAAAATATCTTGAAATTCAGTGAAACCCACATGAAACAAACAGGCAATTTCACTAAATGACACGACAATATAGGAGAGTAGGAAATTCTCACTGATAAAGGCCTGGAAATAATGAAAAAAAAAAAAAAGCAACAATGAGAGTTTTTTTAAATCTATGTTAATGAAGGTTTTTTTTTTCTTGTAGAAAAAAGAAAGAGTATTTACTAGTCTTATTCATGGGAGACATATGACTATGATTTATTTGCTTAATATAATTCATGTTATGTGACAATTGTAAATAGCACAGTTGAATTCTTTAGGCAGTTATTTTATTTCCACTGAGTTTTAAGGATTAAATATGCTGGGTATGGTGGTGCACGTCTTTAATCCCAGCACTCACTTGGGCAGCAAAGGTAGGGGGATCTCTGTGAGCTCCACACTACCCTGAGAATACATAGTGAATTGCAGGTCAGCCTGGGCTACAGGGAGACCTCGCCTCGGGGAAAATAAAAAGATTAAATATGAAAAGATGATGCTTTCTCTTTATTAGCCATTGTGTGACTTTACCTGTGGGAATGTGAACAAACCTGATGCACCAATGAAATAAACCCACTCAAATGCAGCTTGCAAATCAATGAGTTGAAAAAAGTTGCTTAGAGGAACAGGGCTGAGGAGAAAGGGATGGCTTGCTGGAGCGTGGGTGACTCAAAGTCAGCCACATCACTGAAAACCCCACAATAGGACTGGTGATGACTCACACAAGACACATCCCTGGAGCTTCCAACGTGGAGGCAGCTCCACTGGAGTCTTCCCTCGCCAACAACTGTTTTCATAGCTCTGGAGGGGCTTTGGGAATCTCACAAATTTTATGAGCTTTCTGGTGAATGTTTCCTTAGCTTCCTGAGTCTAATGAAATTTATAACAGTGAAAAGATTACCTTTTTTTTTTTTTTAAATAATGAGTACCAAAATGATCAATCCTGGAGTTAGTGGAGCTATCCAGTACAGGCCAAATAAGAGTCAGGAAAAGAACAATGTACTTTGATTTTGTGGCAGCACTGTTGGTTCATTTGTAAGTTCTTTAGAAACAGTAAGGCAGGGTAAATTTTCAAATTTTACATGCATCACTTGGTGCTGGAGATCTAATGCATGAACTTGACACATGTCAAGCAGATATGGGACCATTGAGCCACAACCCCAGTGCTGAAATGCATTTTCTTTTTTTCAGGGCTGGAGAGATGTCTCAGAGTTTGAAGCACTGGCCTGCAAAGACTAACAACCCAAGTTCAGTTCCTCAATACTCACATAAAGCCAGATGCACATGCATCTGGAGTCTGTTTGCAACGGCTTGAGGTCCTGGTGAGCCCATTCTTTCTGTCTGCCTCTCGTCTATCTCTCTCTCTCTGCTTGCAAATAAATGAATAAAAACTATTTTTAAAAAAACTTTCTTTTAAAAAAGTATTTTTTTTCAGTATCTCTTTATAGGTTTATCATTCTTAATACATGTCTTTTTATCTGCTAGCTACTCCTGAGCTCTGTATAGGTGATAGGTCTTTTCAGACAACCAGCTTTTAAATACAATTAATAATCCCTTGATATTTCTGTTTGCTAGACTGTGAGTTTCTGCTTTTATTTTTATAGTGTCCTCATGGATTTTACATAAGTTTGGCTTTTGTGGGGTAGGGTGGGGTGCTTTTACTATCCTTGAGCTGAACGTTGAATTTGTTTTCATTTTTTCTTGATTATACTAAGAGTATTTAAGGTTACTTTTTTTTCTTTTTGGCTGCATTTACTAACCAGTAGTGCAGTTACCACATCTAGTGTACAGCTGCAATTTCTATTTTTCAATGACACAAAGTTACTTAAAATAGTACAATTAAAATGCTAAAATGCTAAATATTTAGGTTGCTTGTTTTATCACTTAATTGTATTGCACTGGGGATCAGGAATTCAATTTGCACAATTTTTACTTCTGGAAAGTTTGAAAGATATATGCTCTGATTTAATGTATAATAAATCCTGAATATTCCATGAAAACTGAAGGAATTTTGTAGATATCAAAGTAATATTACATTGAAGTTAAATTAATTTTATTTATAATTTGACTAATTTGCATGTGTCCTATACAATAGATATCCCTGACTACAGTGAAAAAAAACTAGTTTCTGTTTTTGGTCCCTTTCTAACCTGATTGAGGTGAACCAAAGAAAAAATATTGATATACAAATACATAAACCAAATATGAATTTATTGCAAAAATGTATGCATTTATAATATATTTTAAACATTTATACATATACATGAATTTTAAACAATATCATACTCATCATGATTTTCATTAATATAATTTGATAAAATCAAACATCTGTTTGGATATTTACAAAACCATTATCCTGGGGCTGGAGAGATGGTTCAGCGGTTAAAGCTCTTGCTTGCAAAGCCTGACAATCTGGGTTTGATTCTCCAGTACTCATGTAAAGCCATATTCATTCTCTCTCTCTCTCTCCTTGTAATTAAATAAATAAATTTAAAACATTATTCTGTCACATTATTTCCTTTAATTGGCTATTTATTTGTTAGTACACAAAATAATGTGATTCATTATGACCTTTTCTTTCATGTACATCACTGTTGTTTGCTTATATTCATTGCCTGCCATCATCCTCCTTTTGCTTCCCACTGGTCCCATTCTTTCCCAAAACAGTTTTTCTCTGCCTTCATGTCATATTCATGTTTTATCTAGAATCCACCTAGATTCTAGAGAATCCAGAATATGTGTGTGTCTGTGTGTGTGTGTGTCTGCGTGTGTGGGTGTGTGCACATGCGTGTTATAGATAGGGTATTTTGTTTATCTAGCTATCTGTTAATTGGCACCTAGGCTAATTTATATCTTGACTACCATGACTAATGTACAAGAACCTCTATGGTGTTCTGACTTTATATAACCCTTGTGTCTATGTCCAGGGATGGTACAACTGGATCATATGATTCTTCTACTTTTAGTCTAAGAAACGACCATTCTGATTTCCATAATGACAGTACCAGTATAGACTGCTACCACCAGTGAATAAGCATTATTTTTTTCACAGCCGTTATAGTTATTTTTTGTGTTACTAGGGTAAATCACCCACCCATAAGCAGGTGATGGGAGAAAAAAAATAATTTCAGGTTATAATCTTGCAGGGAAATTTCATGGTGGCAGGGGAAGGCATGGCATGAGCAGAGGTTGGACATCACTTCTACCACAGCTACGAGAAAACAGCAGGAGGAGAGTGAGCCAAACTCTGGCAAGAGGGAGCAGGGCTGTCTGTAAAACCTTTAATCCTACCTGCAATAAAATGTTCCTTCAGGAAGGCTCTGCCTCTCAAATTTGTACCAGCTGATGCCCAAGCACTCAAAACACATGAGTTTATGGGGGCCATCTGACTCAAATTACCACATTCTGCACCTGGCCCCTATAAACTCACACCCATCCATGATGTAAAATACAACACATTCAGTCCAACTTAAATGTGGAGATAGCTTTTATCAATCCCAACACTTGAAACTTCCTGTAACACAAAGTTTCTTTAATGTGAGCATATGAAAGAAGGCACATAATGACACAGAGCAAACATTCATATTGTGAAAGGTTGTGCATCCAGGGAAAGATTGGAAAGAAATGCTTAATCTAAAACAAAGTGGGCAAACGTCAAATCCTATAGCTCCAAGGCCAATATCTGTAGCCAGTGAAAGTCTCTGGGGGTTCTCATTCCACCCTTCCAGTACAGCTGGACTTCCCACAGCTCAGGGAAAACTCTATCCCAAGCTGGCAGCTCTCGTTGGCAACAATCGCACAGTCCGGGTACCTCCAAACATTCTGGTGCCTCCATTACAACTCATAGTTCATCCTCATGGCTCTATGCGGCCTCCTCCACAGTGGGATTCCTCACGTTGCCCAAACTGCTTTGGAAGTCCAATGACGCTTTCTCTCCCGCAATTGTTATAGTCCCATAGGACTCGGTAGTCAACCAAATTCATTTTTCCAGGGGGTGATAAAGCTGATTCAGGACACTCTTTAAGCATTCAGGGCCCCTGCTTTCAAAAGATCTATCATTCTTTCTACTGTCACAATGCAGAACAGTGGGCCCAGTATCGATGGAGGTAAAAACAATTGGCACTGAAGCGGTTGTAGCTTGAACTTTCATTTCTTTCTGCGCCATATTCTGCTAGTCCATTTCTTCTAAAGTCAACCCTGCTCACATTCTCAGGACATGGGAAGAGAGTTCATCTTCTCACTACTCACTACTGCTTCCAGCCCCGTATGGACTAAGCTCCTTCCCCTCCTCTGAAGCCAACCCTGCACAGTCCACCGTTTTTGTTCTGCATTTAGATCTTTCAACTCTTACAAGAACAGTCCACAAATTCTGCCTTCAGCACTGCAAGGCAAGCTTAGACCAAGGTTTCAAATCCTTCCACACTCCTCCATGTATGCTCTTTCAATCTGCTAGTAAATTTGGTTCCAACATATTTTATAGAGAAATTGTACATTTATGTTAATCAAGAAAAGTGAAAAAAATGGGTTTGTTTGTTTTTTTCTTATCTTGATTATTATCAAGGAATACTGGAATCAGATAATTTTCATGGTGTTATGTTCATTTTTATTTTATGGAATGGTGTGAAGAGCACTGGTATTGTTCTTAAGCCTTGAAGAATTCAGCAGTTAATCCATCCAGGCTTGTATGTTGAGAGATGATTACTGGTTTAATCTTTTTGCTTAATACATATTTGTTTAAGTGTTTATACCTTTTTCATTTAATATTGGTAGGTCATGTGTGTCTGGAAATGTGTCCACTTCTAGATTTTCCAGCTATATGAAATGTAAGTTTTCAAAGTACTCTCCAACTATCATCTGTATTTTATTGATATGTGTTATGAAGTTCTCTTTTCTTCTTTAATTTTATGAATTTGGCTCTCTCTCTCTCTTTCTCTCTCTCTCCCTCTCATCTCTGTCTCTGTCTCTTTTTAGGTGCTTTGCCCTACATTTAACTTCTCAAGAATTAACTATTGCATTGATTCTTTATATTGTGTTTTTAGACTCCATTCCATTAATTTCTATCCTGAACTTAATTACTTATTTTCAACATCTAGTTGTTGGATTCATTTTCTTCTCGCCTTTCTAAAACCTCAAGTTGCCTTATTAAGATGTTTATTTAAGATTTCTCTGACTTTTTATTTGAGATTTCTTGAATTTTTTATGTAGGTTCTTATAGCTATGGACTTCTCAGTTGGGACTGCATTTACTGTATCACAGATTTGATGATAAGTTTTTTTTTTTCATTTTTATTGAATTTAGTGGTTTTTTTTTTGTTTCCTCCATAATTTATTCCATGATCCACTTGGTCACCCAAGAATATATTAATCAATCCACATGTGTTTGTATACATATTTTTGTTTCTGTCTACTTGTTTATAGTTTTATTTTAATCTGATATAAAATATATGCAGTGAACTGTTTGAATTAACAAAATACTTCAAATTTTTATTTGTTAAGAATTGACACATGACTCAGAATATGGTCCATTTTGTAGAAACTTGTGTGGGCTGCTGACTGGAAGGTAGATTCTGAAGCTATTAGAGGGAATACTCTGTGAATGTCTGTTGAATTCACTTGACATGACTTATGTCTGCAATTTCTTTATTGGTATTTTGTCTACATAATCTACCTATTCATGATAGTGGGGTGTTGATGATTTAAAATTAGAAAAATGAAATGGGATAAAATTATTATCGCATCAGTTAAGATCTCTTTCTTTATGGAGGAGGGTGTTAGTTCCCTTCCTGCCTGAGTTGTGTAATAAATCTAATTCTGCTGATGAGAGAACCTGTTTGTGTCTTCAGTTTAAACCTGCCCCATTAGAGCAGAATGGTCAGTATGCAATGTCTCAGTGGAGATCAAATAAATGACCAGATTGAACATGACTGATGCTCTCACTGCTAGCCAAAACAGCTTCTCTATGGAGATGGAAGTAGACACTGAGGAGACTCAAAACTCATCAAAGCAGAAAATAAGACACGGTCAAGAGTTCAACATGAAAAGAGACTTGTAACACAACCTACAAAACTTAGGGAACATACAGCAGAGAAAGTGGAAATTTAAGAGCCACAGCAAGGGAAGGTGTACCGTGAGGCACTGCTGACTAGTGCATTCATGCCCCACAACGATTGCTGATATCACTCCTGTAGAGGGAACCTCAGTGGAATGGTGGCAGGGGGGAGGGCATAAAAAGAAGAGAACATAACCAGTTTATAGTATGCTAAGATATTACAATTCCCAATAAAAATTATTTTTCAAAAAGATGCTTTGCATTCTTCAAAAAATAAAGATCCTCTTTTAGTCTTAAGTTAGCTAACATTACTGGATTGAAAAATCAAAATATTTTATTTTTATATGAATACTAATCTAAGTGTTTTTTTAATTAATTTTTTAAATATTTTATTTATTTATTTATTTATTTATTTATTTATTTATCTGAGAGATGGAAAGAGGCAGAGTGAGGGAGCAAGAGAGAGTGAATGGGCATGCAAGGGCTTCCAGCCACTGCAAATGAACTCCAGACACATGCGCCACCTTGTGCATCTGGCTTATGTGGATCCTGAGGAATCGAACCGAGGTCCTTTGGCTTTGCAGGCAAATGCCTTAACTGCTAAGCCATCTCTCCAATCCCCTAAGTGGTTTTTATTAATATTAAATAATAGAAACAATATTAATACAAATTGAAGCAATTAACATTTTGTGCTGTGTCAAGTACTATGGTAAATGCTTTTTCTGTCATCACACCAACACCTTCTATCAACTTTCCTCTAGCAGTGGTTACTATTAATCTCATTCGACAAGTGACAGTATGACAACACAGGACAGTTTTGAAATTTTTCCCTGTAATGCAAAGCTTCCTGTCAGTATAGAGATTATATGAGAGGAGCTGAGTACCTCACATCAAGAGTGGAACAGTCAGAGGATTTCAGACAGACAGCTTTCTCCTTTTGTTCAAACTTTGAAAAGTCAAGGTTTTTATTTCTCAAAAGGTAAGGGTTAAAATGAGGTCTCTTTGGGGGAAGAAAACAAAAAGTGATGCAGAGGTTAGACTTATAGATCAAAATTCCCTGGACTTGTCAGAGATAAAGCTAACTATGAAAGAAACTAGAACTTTTTGTGTGTGTATTTATTCCACTTTTTCCTCTTTGAAGTTTTCTTAAAAGAATCTGCCTACTTCAGCTGTATAGGAAAATCAAGACATTTTTATTGAAATACTAAAAGGAAAGAGTTATAATGTTTCAATTCAAAACACATTTTGGAATCACGTTTTAGAAAACACATTATCCATCTTACAATGGGAAATTAAATTGTAGAGTAGTTGTCATTTTTCTGACAGCTTAAACCCTATTATAGATGGCATGCATTCACAAAATTTATATGAAAGTCACCCTATCAATTTATTTGTAATTGGCAGAACCATACAAATTGAATATTAATTATTATACTTCTTAAATTCAAAAACACAACTGATGGTTAACATGGCCTTCTACAAAAATAAGCTCTTCCCCAGCCCCCACCAGCAAGGATAGAACATCTAAAAATATTCATACTATATTTACAATGGTATTACAGCTGCCTTCCAGAACTCTACCAGCGCTTGCTTGGTTCAGTGCCCCACACTCCAGAACTTTAATTTTAAAATGTACCATTAATTTAATAATAGTTCTCAAAGAAAAAGAAGCAGTCATTATATTCTGATTTTTACATAAGATATCAAAGCTGAGAAGACCTCCCTTATAAAGTAAACTAACAAACAGCAGTAGCAAACCCATACTGTTACTCTGGAAAAACAACAATAACAAAACAAAAACAAAAACAAAAACAAAAACAAAACAAAAAAAAAAAAAAAACGTTTACTCTGAGGAAAACAAAAAGAAAGAAAGAAAAGAAAATGCCTGTCACTTTTCTTGAGTTCATCAGGAAGTGGAGCTTACTGGGCAAACAAATTACTCGATATCTAAGGAGGGACTGATACCTCCATTGATAGGACTCTCATTTACTTGGGCAATTTTGATTGTTGAATTTGGTAATATGGGGGATTGATTGATTCTAGATAGTGATTAAGGAGGTTATATGGTTGAGGATATGGTTGGGGTATCAGTTATTTATAAACTATGGATGGTGATTAATAGTTGTTGCTCGTTGGTCATTGTTCGTAAGTGTGTATTGTTACTGAGATTACTCGGGGAAGTTAATAAAGGATGATTATTTAAAGTCCAAGACCAAATGTATCTATCCTGAAAGCACAAAGGAGTCACGAACACCCACAGACTCTCTTCTCTAGACCCCACAAATACTGACTGGGAAGACGGAGTGCAGGTCAAGAGTGTCAAGCAAGACTCCTGAGAAATCTGAAAAAGTAAACAGCAGCCACTCCATGAAGGTGGCCAAGCTCTTCTTATGCCACCTTCTCTGTGAGCCAAGCCTTCAGCCCCAGGCAGTGAAGGCCACCTGCAGCCAGGGGAGTGCTGTGAAAATTTCCTTCCACTCCTGGGTAGGAGGAGAGGAAGGTGCTGGGCACAGATGTTAGAAATCTGCTCAAGTGAAGCAAGTTCGCCGGTGCGGCCCTGGTTTCAAACAGCAGAGACGAAGTGCTAACCTCAGGGAGAGGTGATGTTTGGGCACAGAGAGGGGCCTTCACTTCACTTCTGCGCAGCACGGGATTAGCAATCACTGGGTAACAAGCGAGAGTATTCCAGGTGAGGCCCAAGACCACAGAGAGACTTTCATAGTTTAAACCGAAAATATCCTCCCTGGGCCATCTGTAAAAGACTTTGTTTCTAGAGTGTTGCAATTGGAAGCTGGCAGCGTATTTAGGAAGTGGTTTTAGGGGCACCTAAGTCACCTCCGTTTGCTTCTTGTCACTCTCCAGATGATGATGCGAGCCTTTGCTCCTCCACACTCTCCCGCAGTGATGTTCTACCTCTCCACAGAGGCAGGCTACACAGAAACCTCTAAAAATGTGAACAAAACTAAACTTTTTCTCTTTATAAGTAAATTACTATAGTCATTTGTCATAGTAGCAGGAAACAACACATAGATTTTTGCTGAGGCACAGACCAAATCGAAGGTGTTGCTCTGATGGTCAAACAACTTGATGAAATCATTCTCAAAAGTCAGCTCCTACCCTACATAGAAGTTAATTTGAAGCCCTTAAATATATATGTATATGTATATATAATTTTTACTTATTTAGAGAGAGAGAGAAAAAGAAAGAGAGCATGGGTGCACCAGGGCCTCCAGCCACTGCAAACGAACTCCAGACACGTGCCACCACCCTGTGTAAGTGGGTCCTGGGGAGTTGACCCTGTCTCCTTAGGCTTCGCAGGCAAAAGCCTTAGCCTAACTGCTAAGCCATTTCCCCAGCCCTCAAGCCATTTTTAAACTAAGGATAACAACAGAAATAACCTACCTTAAACAAACCTCTGTTTTCACTAGATTGACTCTACTCTGATAATAAATATTTAACAAATAATGAGGCATACACATTTGGGGCATAAATATATTTCCCTTAGTCTCTACTGTTCTACATAAAATAACCAAATTTTACCAAAAAAATTGCATAGAGAAAGAAGCAAAGGAAACAAAATGTTTTTAAGAGATTAAGTATTTGAAGATCTAAATTCATAATCAACCACATGACAGAACTATTCAAAAGGGAATCATAAATTGATAAATGTTGAAGGACCCAGTGGAAAAGATTGATGCTGGGCAAGAACAGAGGGTAAGGCCTGGAAGATGGCTCAGTGGATAAAAAATGCTTGAAGTGCAATGATGAGGACCAGAGTTCAGGTTCCCACATAAGTGCCAGACGGGCATGACAACCCACCTGTAATCCCAGCACTTGGAAGGCAGAGGCAGGGCATCCCAGGGCCTAGCTAGACTAGTCAAATTGGTAAGCTCTATGTTTAAGTGAGAGATCATTCCACCGTAACTGAGGTGGCTCTGATCAAAAACGACACTGGAGTTCAACCTGTGGTCTCCACACAGGAACATCCACACACATGTATGCCATTACAGGCACACCTGTACATGTGCACCCCCCACACATGAAAATGCAGATATGTATGCATGCACTCAACACTCAACATACACACAAGTGAGAGATGGAAACTAAGTAGGACTCACGTGGATTTGCTAGCTATAGAAGTGAATGGGCAGTGATGAAGAATGATAATGACAAATGCAGCAGTGGACTTGAGATGAGGATGAGCTTGAAAATAAGAAATAGAAATTACCCAAACTACAACGCCAAGAGAATAAAGAATGATGCGTTTAGAGAAGCATCTTCCAAGAGCTCTAGGGCACTTTTACATTACGCAGCATATTGTAACTAGAATCTCAGCGGGACACCACACAGGACAGTATTGCAAAACAAGTCAGACTTACTATTCAAATTGATAAAATTAATTAACAATACCAAGCACAGGTTAAAGAATGTCAAAGAGGACCTTGCATTATAAAACAAAAAAGCAAATGAAAGCTATGCATTTCCACACATATATACCAAACTTTAAAGCCAAAGACAAAAGCTTAAAGACAGCCAGAGATAATGTATCACATAGAAAGCTAAATACAAAAATTCCCAGACATTTGGTCATAACTTATGCTGGCCAGAAGACAACTGAATAAAATTAATAGAAAAATAGATAGGAAACAACACTATCCTATCAACTCATAATTCTATGCCCAGGGACTATTTTTAAATAAAAACTAAAGGAGACTAAAAATATACTTGCAACCCAAGCAGAGACTAAATAGTATTCATAGGAAAATACATATGATACCAGATCCAAATGCAAACTATAAAAATAAATGTGTAATACTGGAAATGGTATAAAAATATAAATGCTTCTCATATTTTAATTTTTCTAAAGCCATTTAAAGCAAAAAGGGGCATTTAGACATTTATGGCATAGATATAGATATAGATTAGATATAGATATAGATATAGACATAGACATGTTTAATGTTGACTATGTTATATAATTATAAATATTGTAAATACCAGAGATAACTGAAATTTAGCTAAATAGCTAAAATTTAATTAGCTAGATAGCTAAAATTTAAAATACATACATACACACACACATACATAAGTTATAAATGGTAGCATCAAGTAAAATATGTGACAATGGGTTTTAGCAATATAAAATAAAATAATGATACAGTAAAAATAATATAATTCATGCTGATAAATGTGACTGGTTTAAGCACACAATTTCTTGTCTAGTAATGATGCTTAGTAGTGTAATTATTGCCTAGTGTGTGTGAGGCACTGGGCTCAATTTTTAATGCCACTGAAATGATTAAAAGGAGGAAAGAAATTATGAAGAAGATGCAGATGAAGGAGAAGGAGAAAAAAGAGGAGAAGGAGAAAGAGAAGAGGAATAAAAGGAAGAATAAGAAAAAGGAGAAGGTGTCTGCTTCTCTTTTTCAGATAGATGTAGATCCTAAGGAGAGAGCCACCCCATCATACCTCAAAAGGGCCCTGGCTGAAACTAAGAAAAATTGGCGAAACAAGCAAGGGTGCTGTTTTCCTGATGAACCAGATACCAGCAGAAGAGGGAAGGAGATCAACACAGAGAAAAATCAACTCCTACCAAATCAGAGAGCCAGAGCCTCAGAGACCCCCAACACCTCGTCACTGAAGCAGACCAAAAATGAACCCAACATGGCTCAGGGAAATTTTGCGGAAGAGGGGGCGGAAAGAATGTCAGAGCCACATGTTGGGTCAAGATATGAAGAGACATTTATCTTACCCATAACTGTGGGCTAACTCCACAATGCATGATCCATATACCTCAACAAGGAGGGGCCAAGGGGAGGGGGTAGGTCACGGATGAGCCTAATAATGGTACCAAACTGACTGTATTTGCTGAATACAAAACTAACTAATAAAGAAAAAAAAAAGAGATTGATAAAAAAAAAAAAAACTATTTGAGAGCTGGGCATGGTGGCGCACGCCTTTAATCCCAGCACTCAGGAGGCAGAGGTAGGCGGATTGCCGTGAGTTCAAGGCCACCATGAGACTCTTAGTGAATTCCAGGTCAGCCTGAGCTAGAGTGAGACCCTACCTTGAAAAACCAAAAAAAAAAAAAAAAATTGAAATGCTTAATATATTTTAACATTTATATTTGTTTATATTATCCTGGATACAAATTTTCAACCTATGGGTCAAGAACAGGTAATTAATATGCAGTTCATACCAACCACTTCATTTTGCCATTCTCCACTCTTTCCCCTCTCTGCTGCATAATAATGAGAGACAACTTGATCATGAATGTGCATGAACATGTTTTTTAAGTAAAGAGGAACCAGAGATAGGGATTCTGAGTTTACTTACCACCACCTCTTCTGAGGGAGGATGATTTGCATTTTAATTATTTAAAAATCCTTTAGGATGTAATACTAACTTGATTTCTGCAAGTTTCATTGCCCTTTGAAAAATAAGTTATTGTGCCTTTTGAATGGGAATAGTCTCAACTTTCTCATTCCAAGTTTTGTTCTTTAATCTAGTTTCAGTAAAATTTGCTCAGAAGATCATAATGACGCAGACACATGAAAATCCCCTTCCTGCCACCGTAATTACACACAGCATCATGGAAGATCACCAAACACATTGAGCTGAGTGGGATGTCTGGACTCATCGAAACCTGGACATGACAAAGGTAATGGGGCAGAAAATGGCATGTACTCTTTTTTGGAGGGTAACTTCAATATCGTGATTGTGGGTGGGTTCCACAAGGGTATACAATTGTCAAAATCCATAAAATTGTATGCTATATAGGGCAAACTTCACTGTGCCTAAATTATACCTAAATAAGAGAAGGAATTTCTAAGGCAAGTATTGCGCTTTTCCTTAGAACAATTTAATTTTAAACTTGGAAAATGTATCTTAGTTATAGGGTAGAATAAATGTACTTTTAGCTATCTTTTAAAATGTTTGTCAAAGTTTACATTGTTACTTATCTTTGAAATTTAAAATGCTTTTGAATAAATAGAAGACTTTAGAGATCAATGGTTGCTGATGAAATTAAAGGGATTACGAAGAAAGGTCTAACTCTTTAAATACTAGTTTCATCAAAGACAGAGGATGTGGGAGATGCTAACCCCAAATGATCAATTTTCAAGCACCAAACATCTAGCTCAAGGAGCTTATGGGTATTTTTTTAATGATATTTTGCTTTTTCACTAATTTTACTAAGAAAAGATAGATAAGGCAATAAGAAAAAAGTAGATTGACCCAAGTTATATAATAAATGGCTCAAGAGTAAAAGGTAAGTGCCATTGCAACCATAGTTAGTGCTGGAATGTTTGTGACTGTTGGTCAAAGTGACTTAGAGCAGGATTAGTGTTTACAGTTGCAAAAGATTTAAGCTCCAAAATAGATTATATAAAAGAGAAAATTGGAAGTGGTAGTGGGTAGATGCAAGCTATTATCAGTAAGAAAATAACCCATGCTTATTTTACACACATTTTTATTCCACTCCCAGCCTTCATGGTTAAGGGCATGCACTCAAAGTAGACAAGCTTTGCAGGTAAGAACTTGTTTTTCCATTTATAAGCTTTGTTTCATAGAGAATTTATTATCCTAACTTCTTTCCTGGCCACCAAAATTGGAATTAAAATGTTATTCATGAATATGCTTATATACATTAGGGAAATCTGTGGGATAAACAGCTCAAACTTATCATTATGAGACTTGTTTACTTCCTCCCACATGCCTTGTTTCAAGATCTTACCTTACCAAAGGACAGGGTATTTCCTTCAAAGTAGCAAGCAGCTGAAATGTCGTTTCTTAAAGCCATAGTTATAATATTAAAATAAGCATAGTTGACTTTTTGGTAGAAATTTTAAGATTAGATTGTCAACTTCTTTACTTTAACAATTGGTCTTAATTTTTATCTGTTCTTTGACAATTTCATACCTAGATGTTGCAATATGATCAAATACACCCCTTATTATCTTCTTGTCCTTCCCACCCCTGCTAAACCCTTTTTTCTTTCCCCCATATACTAGTGGATACATCATTGAAGAGGATGAGCCCTTGCTCATCCAGCATTCACTGAATACCAGTCTCTCGGGGACGGTGGGGTCTCAAAAATGTCTCCCTTATCTATGTTAGAATAGTAAGTGGCCCTATCTTGTGCAAGTCTTCTATAGATATAACCACAGCTGCCATAGACTCATGTATGCAATTGCCATTCATATGCAGGTGAAAGAATTCCACAGACTTCTCCCAACCAGACAGGTCTCACACATTCTTTCTGCACCCACTTCCACAATGTTTCCTGAGTTTTGTCGGGGGGGGGGATGATATAGATGTCTCAAGTATGGCTGGACCCTCAGCAGTCACCTACTTTTAGCAACCTGACCAGTGACAAAATGCTGCATTAACTAGAGAAGACTGCAAGTAGTAACCTTTTTCTGCACAAATCTTAGAGCTTAACTATTAGTTAAACATAGTATTTATAAGGCAGTTTAATATCACATATGTTTAGGAAAACACCAGTAATAGTTCTCCACCCCCCCCCCCACCACAAACACACAAAGTCTACGGTTTCCCCAGCCCTGGGCCTTTGATCTAATTAACAGTATCAGGCACAAACTCCCTCTTGTAGAGTGGGTGTCAAATGCAATTTAAAACAATTACTTGGCACCCCACAGAATTCATGCCACTATTGCACCAGTGGGTACCTCTTGCCTGGGCATTTTGATGAGTCTTGTGTATTCCAGATATAACTAAGGTTACAGATGTATGTTACCATACCCAGCTGTTTATGTGGATGCTGAGGAATTTAACCCAGATGTTTTCATGCACTCTCAGACACTCATGCTTGCACAACAAGCACGCTTTAACTGCTGAGCCATCTCTCCAGCTCCTATTGTTAGTTGTTAAGGAAACTCTATATTGATTTCTTTTTTTAAAATATTTTATTTTTATTTATTTATTTATTTGACAGGGAAAGAGGGAGAGAGAAAGAGAGACATGGTATGCGTGCACCAGGGACTCCGGCCACTGCAAACACCAGACATGTGCACCCCCTTGTGCATCTGGCTAATGTGGGTCCTGGGGAATCGAATCTGGGTCTTTGGCTTTGTAGGCAAATGCCTTAATCGCTAAGCCATCCCTCCAGCCCTCTATACTGATTTCTATAGAGGTGATACCAGTTAACAATCCCATTAATAGTGAATCATGGTACCTCTCTCCTCACAAACTTATTATACTTCTTCTTTTTTTTAATAGAAAGCCTTTCTGACTGGGATAAGATGGCTCCTCAAAGTAGTTTTAATTTGTCATTTCCTAATGACTAAGACACCTTTCTTTAAGATATTTATTATCAATTTGTATTCGTTCTCTTGAGAACTCTCTGTTCAGCTCCACAGCTTACTTTGTGATTGGGTTGTCTTTTGAGTTCTTATATAGTCTAGAGATTTATCATCTGTCAGATGCAGAGTGGCCAAAGATATTTTTTCCTATTTGGTATGTTGCTTCTTTGTTCAGTTAATGGTATCCTTTGCTGTACAGAGCATTTAATTTCCATGCGGTGCCACTTGTTTATTGTTGGCCTTATTTCTTGGGTGATTGGAGTCCTATTCAGAAAGTCTTTACTTGTACATATTTCTTATTTTCCTCTGACTGTTTCAGACATTCAGGTTCTTGATTGATCTGGAGTAGATTTTTGTGCACAGCAAGAGATAAGGATCTATTTCATCCTTCTACAAATGGAAATCCAACTTTCTGAGCACCTATTGATGAAGGTGATATCTTTTTTCCATTGAGTATTTTTGATATGTTTGTCCAAATAGGTGGCTGTAGTTAAATTCACTTACGTCTTTTTCTTTTGATCTACATGTTTGATTTTGTGACAGTACCACGATGATTTTATTATTACCAGTTTTTAGTAAAACTTGAAATCTGGTAGGGTGATACCTTCAGCGAGGTCAGAGTTTAACTTCACCAGTATTCTTTTTCTTCAGCATTGCTTTACCTACTTGGGATATTTGGTAATTAGTTTTTAATGTAATGGTTTGCCTACACTCTGGTTATTATTTTTTTTTTTTGCTTTGTGATAGCAAACATAATATATTTTTGACATCCTAATGTCCCCTATAACATTAAGTTGTAGGCAAATTAAAAATTCATTTAAAATTTATTTACAGAGTTCAGAGAGGAACTTAGCTACTTTAGAAATTTTCAGTATTTCCATTGCATTGTTAATGATAAGGAAATTTTATTTTGTAAATTTATAGTTCTGTGCCTTGGTTTCAAAAGAAAAAGCATTCCCAGCCAAAAGAGAAAGTTCTGGCAATTAGCTTCTGACACTTCTCCACTTTTTTCTCTTATGGTGTTCATCCAAGATTTCAGCCTTAAGCCATATGCCAAAGGAATATGAATTTTCTAGAAGAATAAAAATGATATAGTATTCCCCAATTTTCAGTGTGATAGGCAAAGTTGGTCAGCCTTTTCTGTACAAATCTTAACTTCTACCTCAATACAGTTCTGTGATCCATTACCAGCTGCAAGAAGCCAGTATCAAAAACTTAACTGTGAAACTTGATAAAAAGCTGAAGAGACTTTAAAATAATTTTCTTTTTTTTAATGGTATTATGGATTGAAGCCAGAATTTGTGCATGGCAGACAAGGGCTCTAGCACTAAACTGAACCTCCAGTCCTAAAGTGCCTCTAAATCTTGGTCTGTAGCCTAACATCCTCAGAGAGAATACCAACTTGCCAATGACTCTACTTTAGAATTCATTCAGTTCTCAGTACATACAATGAGCCACAGAATATATGGAAAAGTCATCCTTCCAAACTACTCCATGTTAAAAAGAAAAGTGATCCAGGGAATTCATACCTAAAAGGAATTTTTATCTCCATTTATTTCATTCTGTTTTTTTTTTATTATTAACAAATTTGAAGTGGTCAAAGGGCTTTTATAAAATACAGTGACTATGATGTAGTCACTTCATATGAAATGTTCCAAAACACATCCTATAATGTCTTTTAATGAGTCATAATGGAACAATATTGCTTAGAAATAAAGACTTAAAGTTGGTTGTAATAGTACATACCTGTAGTCCTGGCATCCTGGATGCAGGGGGAAGAGGATTTCCATGAGTTTCAGATAAGTCTAGTCCACGGAGCGTTCTAGGCCAATCAGGGCTACATAGGGTGACCCTGTCTCAAAAGACCCAAAAAGAAGTAGAAGGAGGAGGAGGAGAAAGAAAGAAAGGAGGAAAGAAAGAAAGAAAAAAGGAGGGAGGGAGGGAGGGAAAGAGGGAAGGAAGGAAAGAAGAAAGGGAGGAAGGAAGGGAGGGAGGAAGGGAGGAAGGAAGAAAGGAAGGAAGAAAGGAAGGAAGGAAGAAAGGAAGGAAGGAGAAGGAAGGAAGGAAGGAAGGAAGGAAGGAAGGAAGGAAGAAGGAAGGAACGAAGGAACGAAGAAAAAAACAAACCTCAGGAGACATCTAGAGAACACAGCTATCTCATAAACATAGTCTATCTGAGGTTCTCAGGAACCCATAACAATTGCACCACTGTCCTAATTGTGAGAATGGGAGCCACCATGAGACCTGAGGCAGCTTCAAAATGGGACAGATCTGGTTTCTTTATTCCTTACATTCACTAAAGTCCTTAATGTCCTCCAGTATGTTTAACATTGTTATGTAAAAGTTTTCCACAGAAAGTACTCAGCCACATTAAAATCCTTTTATAGTCATTGCAAAGTGGCTTGTTGGACTCTCAGTGAGAAGCATGTACACAGGAACCTTCTATTCTGAATTTCTAAATTTAAATCATGACACATCTCAGATGTCTATTTTCCTAATCTGTAACATGGGTAAGTATTTCATCTTGTAGGCGTCCCATGATGAGCACATTAGACCATGTGTTCTTTTTGGGTACTGCCAGGTGACTTATGTGGCCATCTAGCCTCAGTGCTTACTGATGACAGCCTCAAGGTTGATGTACAACAAGCTGCTAAGTGATTGATATGAAAAAATGAATCCAGGATGTGAGTATGACTTACACTTAAAAATCTTAAAAAGTGCTATATTCAACCAAGCCTAAGACAACTGTACACTGTTACTTTTTCACTATGATGAACTTGATTTTCTATAATATCATATATTAAAGGATTATTTTAAAAACTGGGAAATATGTTCATGTAACTTGTAGACATCTCTCTGAAAAGAAAAATATGAGTGTCAATGTTTCTCATTTGAGTGATGATCTGGCCACTTGAGGATAGGGAAATATTTTCTCTCATGCATTCTTATGAAACTGAATGTGCTCTAATGACTCTGCTTCCCTCACAAGAATACAAGGTTGGCCTGATTCCAAACTCCAAAATGTTTTCAAAGGTTAGAAATACATTCTGTTAATGACAGCTTCTTTGTTCTCAAAGATACTTCTAAGTTAAGCGTACCTAGAGAAATCATCTGCTGAACACAAAAAATATTAAGAAGGAATTATAAACCAGACGTTCGTGATTCTTCTACATAGAATAAGACTAAAGAAGTCTTGGATCTTCTAATTAATGATGCTTGCTGAGAGTGGAGATGCCATATTTTACAAATTACAAAATGATTCTGTCTTGTTATTTTTCAATATCTCTGAAGAATCTTGTATAGCAAAAAATTTTCCACAATAAACATCAACATTTGTTTCCTGTTGGAAGAATTTAGAAATACTTTAATATTTTTCTTAAATGTAATGTCTTTTATTCCCCATACTTCACCTTCCCTTCATTCAATAACATTGGTATCATTTGTAGGTTTAAATCATCCTTAAACTATCTATATTTTCACATGATCTTGTGTCTTTGGTTTGTTTTGGCTTTAAGGGATTCATTTCTGTATGTAAATACCTTACTATTATTTGATTTTTAATTGCATCTACTAATTGAAACTAAGCTTTACATTGACAAATACTTTTTTAGGAGACTGTTGGTGTATCCAAATAAAGCAATACAAATACACAGTCAAAAAGGTAGATTGATTATTATAATAAGTACATATAAGGGATTATGTGCTTGTCAGCATATATAGTGTGTTCTATCATATTATGGGATCTTAAACATGCACTGTGACATAGAAACAGTCTTTGGTGGTTTAAATGTAAATGTATGTCCCTCCATAGCCTGAGGCATTGTTTGATTAAGATTACACTTTCCTCTTAAGTCTCCAGCAGAAGAGCCCTGCTTGAGGAAGTGTATCACTGGGGATGGATCTTGAGTTCAGTCCTATTATGTGCGCCCTGAGTCCTCTTGAGCTTGCTGGTGTTGGCTTTCTCTCTCTCTCTCTCTCTGTTCCGGATATGTGATAAAGTTAGCTAGCCTCTTCCATCATGGTGAAACATCTTCTGGAATCTGAAAGCCTAAGCTTCTTCTGGTCCTCTGTTTTTCCCAGCAATGGGAAAGTAAGTGAACAGAAAATTGTTACCAGGAGTGGGATCATTGCTGAGAATGAAAATGATCATGTGGGTTTTGGTCTTTTGCAAGAGGGATGTGGAATGACTTGTTACTTTGAACTGGACAAGATTTGCAGTGCTGTAAATATAGCTAGATGGGATATTCTGATGAGAGTTGGAAAATGCAAAATGCACAGTGAATTGTGGACTATAAAGTCTTGGCTTATCAAGTTTCCAAAGGGAAGAAAAGATCTTTATTGGAACAGAGGTACTAGAAGAAAAGTTAGCTACATTCCAACCATATACTCAGAATTTGTGCAAAATTAAATTTAAAAGTGCTGGACTGGTGTGATTTTAAGAAGGGAGGGAACAAAAAGATATGAGAGGTATACAGTTTATCACAGAAAAATCAAAACAAGTTTGAAGTTGTAGACATTGAGACTGGTTTTAGTCTACTAAAGCTGTGATTGTTCAGACTACCACCATTAAAGGTGGGACAACTAGTTTTCATTGGGAGAAATAAAAAGATATGCCCTGAGAGGGAAAACCCTCCATGAAAGGCTTAAACTACTAGGAATACAAACTTCTGTGCAAGGAGGAGGCTTAAAGGAAGACTTCCAAAGGAGTACCCTGTTTGCCTAGGACAAGCTTTATTCCTCCCTGAATTTACAAATTTGGATATGCCACCCACACACCTGGTTTTGGAAGTACGAAGAGTGCAGGAAAGACAGTCACAAAGTGCACATGGCTTCGGGAGCTGCTAAGATGCAGCAATGTGAAGTGGGGTTGTAAATCCTTTATAGAGCACCAGTGAAGACCATTGTATGGAGCTGTGAAGATGAACCAGTTGCAGGAGCCACTGAGCTGTCACAATGTGAAGCAGGGTTGAAATCCCAGTAAGCCACCCAGTAAGACCATTGTATGGAGCTATGAAGATGAACTGTGGCTTGCAGAATACACCTGATCATGTTTTGGATGTACCAGGAATGGTTGCCATGGAGAGTTGCCAACTTGGGATGGAGTTTTCTCCTAAACTGTGAGAAGCTCAGCTGAAGGGTCAAGATTGGAAACCCAGAGATTTAGTCATTGATTATGGATGTAAAAATTGGAACTGCAAATGCTTGATGTTTGCCTGCTGGTTATTGATTTTGTATTAGTCCAGTCTCTGCTTGTTATGCCTTAGTTTTGCAATGGAAATATTTACTCTGTGACATTATGTCTTGAAAGTATATAAGTTGTTGTTTTGTTTTATGAGGTAGGGTCTCACTCTAGCTCAGGTTGACCTAGAATTTACTAGGTAGTCACAAGGTAGCCTTGAGCTCACTCAATCTTCCTACCTCTGCCTCCCAAATGCTGGGATTAAAGGCATGTGCCACCACACCTGGCTTTGTAACTTGTGGTTTGATTTTGCAAGGGTCACAGTTAAGAGACAGTTGAATCTCTGGTGAGAGTTTGGACATTTTAACAGTGTTAAAGTTATTAAAGACTATGAGGACATTTGAAGTTGTACTACATAGTGAATTGTGAGATTATCATGTGTCTATGGGGGAAGGGGCAGAATGTGGTAGTTTGAATGTAAATGTGTATCTCCCATATACTGAGGTACTTTAAAATTTTATTTATCTATTTATTTATTTGAGAGAGCAAGAGAGAAGGAGGCAGAGAGAGCAAGAGAATGGGTATACCAGGGCCTCCAGCCACTGCAAAGGAGCTCCAGACACATGCGCCACCCTGTGCATATGACTTACATGAGTCCTGGGGGATTGAACCAAGGTCTTTTGGCTTTATAAGCAACTGCCTTAACCAATAAGCCATCTCTCCAGCCCTTAGGTATTTTTGATTATGATTCAGCTTCTACTTAAAAGTCTCCAGCCAGCAGGGTCCTGCTGGAAGAAATGTGTCACTGGGGGTGGATCTTGAATCCAGTTCTTGTTGGTGTGTCCTGAGTTAGCTTGTGCTTGCTAGTGTTGGCTCTTTTCCACTCTCTGCCGTGGATGTACAATGAATTGAGCCAGCTTCTTCTGTAATGATGTAACTTCCCCTGGGCTCCGTAAGCCTGAAATAAACCCTTTCTCCCATAAGCTGCTTCTGGTATAGTGTTTATCTTAACAATGAGAAGATAACTGCAACACACACTATCCTTTACTCTACTTTTAATACTCACACATTCTCAGTGCTGATTTTTCATTATTTTCTATGGTACACAAATGCTAAACTTTCCTTTTTTGGCAAAATACAAAGATGATGATATTTAGCATGTTTATCATAAATTTTGCACTGACATATTTTCTTATTAAGTTCTAGTTTTAAATACATTGCATATGGTACATAGACATTTTAAATGTAATAAAAAGTGAATTTTTGTCAGCCCTTATTTTTCTCATTGAATACAAGAAGTAAAATGGACTTCACATACTTAAAGATATAGTCAATAATTTCATGTGATTTTAATTTTTATTACTAATTATATGTCATTTACAGAAACATATAAAGAGTCCTATTTCTTCTGTTAAAATAAAGTTTTTGGTTTTTATTCATTTCTTGGCAATTTCACTCATATGTGTGATATATTTTGATCATATTTACCACCCTCATTATATTTTATCTCCCTCTCATTCCCACTAAACACCATCTTCTTATCAATTAGTCCCCTTCCAGTTTTGATATTTTTGACTCACTGAATTTAATTAAGGTTGCTTACACGAACATGGGTGGAATATTATTTACCAAAGCATAGGTAATTTCACCAATGGCTACACCACTGAAGAATATGTATCTTACTTCCCCAGCAACAACTCACTGCCAATAGGTCTTCAGGAAGGGACAAAGCTTCAAAAGGCCCTTCCTCATCTATGACAATGTTAGAAGCCAAACCTTGTCTATGTCTTATGGAGGTAACAACAGTTGTAAGTTCATGAGTGCAATGATCATGTCATATCTAGAACACACTGATACACAAAATGTCTCCCCAGTATTCAGCCTTATATTTCCTACTGTGATATTCTCTGACAATGGAGGGTGTAATGTAGATGTTCCATTTAGGGCTGAACACTCAACAAACGTTATTTTTAGCACTTGGATAGTTATGACTCTCTGTTGCAACCATCCATTGCAAAAAAAGAAAAAAAAAAAAAAACCTTTTTTGAATAGAGCTGAGAGCAACAGTAAACTACAACTAAGGCCAAAAACATAAATCTTTCAAAGATAGCTTGAGGGATAGAACATGTCCACTTAACAACTCACCCACCTTGGGTACAGAATCTTCACAGTAACATATTTTTCACTAGCTTTATAGCATCAGACATGATTTCGTCCTATGGAAAAGGTATCAAATCCAATCAGAAAGCAGTTGATAACCTCCATAACAGTTATGTCACTGTTACACCAGTGGGCACACCTTGCCTAGGAGGCCAATTGTATAGCACATAGGTTCCACAGCTATGTAAGCCTATTGATAATATTTTTTCCCCTCAGCAGCCTTCATTACCAAAGCATAGGCAATTTACCAGTGACAACAACTAACTGCAAATAGGTCCTCAGGAAGTGGTAAAACTTCAAGAGGGAATCATTGTTATCATTTAAAGCTGAATAAATTACCACTGTATAAATGTGCCACATTTATTTATTTATTCATTTATTGGTGGATGAACATCTTGGGTGATTCTATTTCCAGAAATTGTGATAGAGCAGCAATGCACATGCATGTGAAAGTATCCTGTGGTAAGGTGTAGTATCCTTTGGGTATACACCAAGCAGTAGCGTAGTTGGATCATATGGTTATTTTATTTTCAGTTTTTTGAGACAGTTCCACTCTCATTTCCATAGTGAATGCACAGGTTTATATTCCCACCAACAATGAATGAAGGTCCTCTCTTGTTATTTGTTTTCTTTGTGAGGACCAAACATATTAAAGTGAGACAGATTCACAAAGCAGTTTAAATTTTTATTTCCCTCATGGCTAAGAATATTTACCACTTTAAAAATATTTATTGGCCTTTTTGTTTCTACTTTCAAAAAGATTTATTTATATTTATTTATTTATTTATGAGAGAGAGAGAGAGAGAGAGAGAGAGGGAGGGAGAGAATGGGCATGCTCGGGCCTCTAGCCATTGTAAACAACCTCCAGATTCATGGACCACCATGTGCATCTGGCTTATGTGGAACCTGGAGAATTGAACTTTGGTCCTTAGGCTTTGCAGGCAAGTTCCCTAACCACTAAGCAATTCCTCCAGCCATTATTTCTACTTTTGAGAGCTCTCATTTCATTTCAGTTCTATATCCCATGTTACTGTATATTTTGTTTCTTGATATTTAATGTTTCAAAATTTAGACATAACTATTTTGTCAGATACATAGCTGTAGGCTGTCTTTTCTTCAAGTAACAGTTTTCTTTACTATACAGAAGGATTTTTTTTTTACTCCATGGAGTCCCACTTTCCAATTATTGCCCTTATTTCCTTAGCTACCAGGAATTTCTTATTTATGCTTATATTTTGAAGTGTTTTATTCTTACTTTTTCTCTTTCAGTTGCTAAGTTTAATGTCTTATGTAAGTTCTTTGGTTAATTTCAACTTGATTTTTGTACACTGTGAAGATTAGGAATTTATTTTCATCCTTCTATATATAGATTTCCAGTTTTCCCAGTACTGTTTGTTAAACAGCTTGTCTTTTATGTAATGAGTACTTTTGCCATTTTTATAAGAAGTCAGGTGGCTTTAGCAGCATGTCCTTAGACCTGGATCTTTAATTCTGCTGATCCACATGTCTGATTTTGTGGCAGCACCATAATGTTATTGCTTCTATGCTTCTGTAATATATCTTAATAACAGTTATAATTACTATTGTTGTTGTCATTGTTGTTAATTTACTCAGAATTGATTTGGCTATCCAAAGGCTTTTATGCTTCCAAATAAATTTTACGACTTTTTTAAAAGTATGTTTGAGAATGGTGCTGCAATTTTGATAGGGATTCCACTGAACCTGTAAAATGTTTTTAGGAAGACAGCTATTTTAAACATAATGTTTCATTTAATACATGATCATGAAAGGTAGACAAAAGAAAATATTTATTCTATTTTACACAAAATACTCAAAATAGACAATTTTTTATTTTACAGAGAGAAAGAAGGAGAGAGAGGGAGGGAGAAAGAGAGAATGGGTGTGCCAGGGCCTCCAACTCCTGCAAAAGAACTCCAGATGCATGTGCCACCTTCTGTATCTGGCTTATGTGGGTCCTGGAGAACTGAGTCTAGGTCCTTTGGCTTTGCAGGCAAGCACCTTAACTGCTAAGCCATCCTTCCAGCCCTCCCTCAAAATAGATATTTTATGAATCTCCTATAAGTCATTTGCTAATTTGAATTTTTAAATAAATAATTCTGTACTTATAGAAAATGACTTTTTAATAATTTCCCCTATTTCCTACAATATAAAAATATGTAAATATATATCTTGGAGATTAGAACCTATACATAAGGTATACACAAATCACATTGCAAATTTTCCATTATATGAGAATGATTTTGTTAAAAATTTCTATGATTTTTCTTTAAATTTGTAGGGAAAACTTTTCTAGTGCAATTCTGTAGGGAAGAGGAAATTTGCCAAATAATAAGGCCTACTTTAATGCAAAATAGTAGTTTAGGAATGTCTTATAAATGAAGGAAAGAAAAATAGGATGAAAACTGAAGAGTGGGATGACATAATCATAGAGAAGTTAAGACTCAATGAGAGAGGTCAATTTAGTTACCAAAGAAAGAGTTGAGATTTAAAAATAAGAAAAAGACAAATCCGTGACATGGCTGAATAAGATGATTCATAATCTAGTCCTTGGAAGAAGAGCTATCGCTGGACGCCCTTGTTCCATCCACATACCCAGTTTGTGTTCTGCTACCTCTAGCAATTAAGAGTTAATGAGAGCGAAGTTACCTTTCCCTAGAGAGAAAAACCTTAGGCCAGAGAAATTAAAGAGAGAAAGGCTGCCAAGGGACTGGACTTTCAGGAGGCACTGCATACCTGCAGATGAGTTTAACAGGTGGACTCCTTAGGAACGAGGACTTCGCATTTATAGTGATTCAGCTGGAGGCACAAGTGCCTGGGGATTGAGTGGGTCTTAGGAATGGAAGCTTACACTGACAATAAATTGGCTTGGAACTGCATTTATCTTACAGTAATCCAAACTGTCATGGATAGATCTTATTAGAATGAAAATGGCAGAAACAACTGATGAGAAGGAAGACTTTGGGATGTGCTTTAAGCTGTTAGTATTCCATGGCACAAGGCTTCAATTCTCTTGGTCTCTCCATGCCCCAAAGCCACTGAGAGGTAACACAGCCTGCCAGAAGTCTCCAGATCCACTTGAGCTTTCCTAAACATAATCACCAGGAATGAGCTATGAACACTGGATCATAACTAAAGTTAATATGGGGCATGGATGAGCAAGACTCTGGGGGAGTCATTATCTGTCTTCCAGATGCTGGGAGTCAGGAAAGCATGGAAGTAACTGTGCATCTAACAATATTCATATTCTTTTGGCCACAACCCAGATCCTGACTAATAATTTTGAAATGCTGAGGACAGAAGTTAAACAGGCATCTAGATTCTTGTTCACTAGGGATTCCTTGATCAGCTAGCAGCAGACCAGCAGTGAGAAAAGCTATGAATCCTGAAGCTAGGCCAAGAAAATAAAATCCAAGGGCCTGGACCTATTGCAGGTGCTAATGGAGGGACAGAATACAATTAGAGCAAAAGGCCAAACTCTTAGAAGTAAGGGTTGACTGAGACGTGAGACTACTGTGTGAATGCAAACTGCATATATTTAAGGAAGTTCTTTCTTGTCAATGGTTCAGGAATAATTAAGAACAAGGGGAATGACCAGATCCTCATACATGTTACCTTTCAACTCAAATCTAAGCTATGATGTATTGACACGGTAATATTTTCAAAAGTGATTCAGGCAAGAATTTTGTCCATAACTCACATGATGAATGTTATCCCTTGTTCTACATTACTGTGGCTACTGATCATCAGAAACAGGGCATTTGCTTCTCTTTTTCAGATAGACGCAGATCCTAAGGAGACAACCACCAGTCATACCTTAAAAGGGCCCCAGATGAAATTAAGAATAATTGGGGAAACAAGCAAGAGTGTTGTTTTCTTGGTGAACCTGGTACCAGCATAAGGGTGAAGAAGATAGACACAGAGAAGGATCAACTCCTTCCTCCTACCAAATCAGATATCCAGAGACACAGAGGCTCCCAAGACCTCATCACTGAAGCAGACTAAAATGAACCCAACATGGCTCAGGGAAATTTGTGGAAGAGGGGCTGGAAAGAATGTCAGAGCCACACGTTGGGTCATGATACCCAGAGACATTTCCTCCTACCCATAACTGATGGCTAACCCCACAATGCACAACCCATATTCCACAACAAGGAGGGTCCATGCAGAGGTGGGAGGACAGGGAAGAGGCTAACAATGGTACCAGCTTGACTGCATTCACTGAGTACAAAACTAATAAAAAAAAAATATGGATAAAGAAAAGAAATCCCTCCCCCCCCAAATAAAACAGGGCATTTGTTTCCAAAATTAAACTGTCTTAGTCACCTATGGATGATGATCTCTCAACTAGCAAGAATATAAAGGTGGAAATGGAAAAAGAAGCAGAAGTAACTCTACAGGAAGAGAGAAGAAAATAAGATACAAAGAGAAAAATCAGTTCTGGGTAACCAGAAAAGGGTTAAAAAAGAGAGAAAAGTTAAGAATAAATTAGAAGAGATTGTTAACTATAGAAAATCCAAAGGGAAATTGGTTGTGTTACTTCATAAGGAAATTGTAGACTCCAATTCCTGGATTCATTGAGGTAATTTAGGTGAATTGAAAATGGGATGGGAAGAGATGTAATCTGGTGAGAGGAAAAAGGCAAATGAACAATTGAATATAGCATGTGGAGAAAACAGGAATGTTATGCCTAAGACCACATGGAGAATTGGTATGGATATATCTCACAAATGTTTTACACTACCTCATAATGCATAAATGTTTTGAGACTATCCCTTATATCTGCAAAATTACAAGTTAAATTACATATAAGTGATTACATATTTATTTATATTAGCAAGTTGGAATGAGTTTTTGCTGTTTAGCTATTTATAACTCTCATTACCTATAATTCATTATATGTGAAATTTTTATTTTCTCAAAATTATAGATGTTTGATTAAAACATTGGTTTTATCTGTAATATTCTCAAGATTTTTAATTTTTTTAAAAATTATATTTTTAAACACCAGAATATATGTATATTCATGCATATGTAAAATAACAAAAACAGAAAAATTAATCATTTTATTGCCTAGTAATGAATATATGTAATATCAGTTTCTCAATATCTGCCTGTGTATATAAGTTTTATGAACTTCATAATATATTGAAAAGACTGACTGTAAAATATGAATTTTCACATTTGTGTATGCAAATGTAACACTTTTGCCATACTTTTATATTTTATGGAATTCCATTCATTGACTAAACATTTCTTCTAACCTTCATAGAAGTTTAATTATCTAATTTTATTATTACATAAAATAGAGTGCATCCACCAAAGCTAAGATTTTTACATATCCCTGTTGCCTTAATATAAGGTCTCCTGAAGAGAAATTAATGCAAAATTGGCCTACATCAAGTTTCCCTCCATAGAGGGAAATTTATTCTAATGATTTATAACTCCACTAACAATAACCATTTTCATGTGGGAGGAATATGAATCATAGTAAGTAAGAAGGCAAATTGTAGTGGATAAGCCCTAATGGGACCTGAATGACCCCATCCTTGAACTTACACACTGTATAGTCTCTTTATCTCAAATGAGTGAGACCTTCGACTTCCTTCTTTCTCACCAAGAGAATATGGCAAAGATGGAGGCTGCCATTCCCATGACTTTTACTGTACTCAAAAGAAGACAAGACTCTGGTGCTGGGTTTGAAGAAAAAAAGCCTATATATGCACTTATGTTTGTGCACATTTCTACATCCATCCACACATGTGGAAAACAATGAGTTTTCAATGAGTTTGCACTAACTCAGTAAGGTTAATTTTATTTTAATACTTTTACATTTGTAGATATTTTTGAACAGGAAGAACCCCCAAAAATCACTAACCATAATATATACTTGTTATCCATGGTCACAGCTCCTTTTCTTTGTAAATTGCCTCTTAGTTTCAGCCAGATTCTGACATTCAGACATCTACTACTGCATCATTAACTTGGTACCTCCTGCTACCTCCTACCCTGTTAGCATGGACTTCCTTTTCTCCATTTAAACTTGAATCCTCAAGCCTGACTACCAAGCCTTATGCCAGCTCATGGATACCTTTTTGCTCCTGTTGGATTTTTGACACTCCAGCTAAGGGCATCCTCTCACATGAATCTTCTCCTTACTCTGTTTGATTCTTAGCATGACATGCCAGGACCTGCTAAGGACAGACAGCTCTTCATCCCACTGAAGCTATTACAATCCAGTGGACCTTCATTAGATCCCCTCATCTCTGCCTTCAGTCACTGAGTCCTGCACAGGGACTTTCCCTTGGTAAATGATATTATATGCAAGGCTGGGCATTGTTACTCAGCTCTAAATAATTCTACCCACATTTAAGCTCTAACATCTCTTACTTATTTTTTTATTTTAATTTTTTTTTGTTATTTTATTTATTTGAGAGTGACAGACAGAAAGAGAAAGAGGCAGAGATAGAGAGAGAGAATGGGCACGCCAGGGCCTCCAGCCACTGCAAACAAACTCCAGATGCATGCGCCCCTTTGTGCATCTGGCTAACGTGGGCCTGGGGAATCGAGCCTCGAACTGGGGTTCTTAGGCTTCACAGGCAAGCGCTTAACTGCTAAGCCATCTCTCCAGCCCTGAAATCTCTTCTTAAGCCAAATTTCTGTTAGCAAGTCTCCTCACCTGTCTGGTATCCAATGTCTCACATTTGGATGTTCTTCCTGCTCTCAAAGCTTTTCTTACCCTGTATAGCACCAGCACCTCACTCTGCTCAATAACATCCACCACCTATGAGGAAAAGGGCTGAAATAGGTCAACATTCACAGTAGAAGACTGTAGTGCTTCAAGAAATATAGACTGAAATGGAGCAGTCATGCTGGAACAAAAGGATGGTTTGACTGGAATAAAGTGGTACGAATGGACAACTCTCATGATGATAAAAGCTCAAAGGGTTGATGCATCAGTGACAAAATGTCACATAACTATAGAGGTGCTTTTGAACACTCTTTTCATGCATTGTCTCTGTCTAGGATCTCTGTAACCTGCATTGGTCTTGTTGATGGTAGCATTTACAATTGTGAAATTCATTGAAATGTAGCTTTCAGAACTTTTGACTAATAACAAGTGCATTCTGAAAAAAATTTATTTCAAAAATCAGTTTTTATTTCCATACTGTTTGTTAAAACTTTATTAAACTGAATTTTTAATTAGAATCACACTGATTTTAGTTTCCTTGTGTTTTTTATAATTTTACTTTAGAGAGAGAGAGAGATAATTGGCATGCCAGGGCTTCAGGCATTGCAATTGAACTCCAGATGCTTGTGCCACCTAGTGGGCATGTGCAAACTTGTACTTGCCTCACCTTTGTGTGTCTGGCTTATGTGGGATCTAGAGAGTAGAACATAGGTCCTTAGGGTTTACAAGCAAGTGCCTTAACCTTTAAGCCATCTCTTCAGCCCTCCTTGTGATTTTATGTACTCTAAATTATATAGAAGTAAGAGTGTTATTTGGGACTATTAACTTTTGTCTATAAGTTGTATTATAAATAATAAAATTTTATATATTTAGTAAATGTCAAACATTTGAAACTTTCTCTTTATTCCTTCCAAAATTTTTTGAAACTGACATACCATTGTTTTCCTCTCTGTGGTAAGGCTGAGGTAGATGCTGGTACACAATGGTATATAAACAAATGTCTTTATAGTGTTTGTATTCTAATAAAGAAAATATAGAACTAACTAAGCAACTAAATCCCAGTATTCAGGATGTTGAGACAAGAGTATATTGGGTTTAAAGGGCACCCTGGGCTACACAATGAGAACTGTTCATACAGAAAAACCAGCTGGAGTGAAGTGACAGATCCACTATTACATAGTTAGAAAGTGATAAAAGCACAATTAAAATTCAGATTTTCCTGACTCCATGACCTATAAAATGTTACTACTAAGTTTGCTCTTAATCTACATAATTGTGGTTTTCTACAGCCAAAAAAAAATAGTAATGTAAGAATTTAAGAACTTCTGTAATTAGAATTGAATATAGATATTAGCAATAAATACTGTGGCCAATGCTTGAAAGCATGCATTCTTCACAGGTTCCTCATTCTTCTTACCTGAGAGTTAAACAATATAGGTGAAGAATTATCATTGCCAGGTGCAAGGTTTAAGATGTAGCTGGATTAGACTAGGGATGTTCTGGGTGAAATTCATGGGATGCTGCAAAACTGGGAATCATCTAATAGCAAAAGCTTTTTAATCAACCTTTATATAAATGTGCCATTTCCTCTCTCTCTCTCTCTCTAAAAAATTTAAAATGATAATAATAATAATATATTAAAAGGGCTGGAGAGATGGCTTAGTAGTTAAGGCACTTACCTGTGAAGCCTAAGGACCCATGTTCAATCTCTCTCCACATCCCATGTAAGCCAGATGAGCAAATGATGAGGCAGGCACAAGGTTGCACATGCCCACTAGGTGGTGCAAGCATCTGCAGTTTGACTGCAGTGGCTGAGGCCCTGGCTCACCAATTGTCTATCTAAATTTCTTTTTTAAATAATAAATGTGCCAGTTCTAGCTTGTGGTTGCAGGAAACATTAAGTAAGGAGGGATGACTGGCTTGTGCTTCATTACTACATCATCTACAAAGTTCCTTTCACAGATTAATTAAATGATTTCAAGCAGTAGTTTGCTTTTCTTGTGCAACTGTACAAATATTCTTCATCTTTTGTAAGGTTTGTATCAGAGGCACTTAGAATTACAGGGAAAGAAAAGAAATCTTGCAAAAATATTTAAAATAAGCTTCATGTGATACATAAGCCTTTAGAAATGAAGACAAAAGGAACAGCAAAAATTTTTATAAGAAGATGGGCAGAGGCATGATTTAAAGAGAAAAGATAAAATCTAATAATTCACTAAGAGGAATAGAGGAAGGCCTCCTCACACTTCCTATATCTCTGTGTCTTTGAATACAAATAATATTCCTTTCTTCTTCCTTCTTCCTAGCACTAAGAAGGCTGTGGTGATGAACCATAAGGAGAATTTATGGCAATGAAGAATGGAATATGGGAATGAACTATGGGATGAACTGTGGTAATAGTTCTTATGGACCTTAAAAATAACTTTTCTGACATTATTACTATGAGATGCTATTGCAGGACACATTTCCCTTAGGGAGACATGAACACATATCTCCACCCCTGATTGGGCTCATATGGCAGACCAAAGTACAATTGCACCAATACCAGTTTGTTGAACCAATGAGTTTATTGGAATTACTTATAGAGTATAGAGAGGGGTTATTTACAAGAATATGGAACCCTCAAACCAGCCACTTTGGTGGGGCTTCCTGTGTCAAGATTACTCCACAGATGCTCCTCCTTCAGCCAAGGTTGAGGGCTTACGTGCAGAATATCCCATCTCATCCCATCCTGAACTACCATTTTCCCCATGGCCACTTCAAGGAGAACCTTGTCCTTTTCTAGGAGCATATATACCCCAGAACAGAACTTCAGTGGGACTAAATGTCAGGATTACTTCCACGGATACTGTTCTTTCAGTGTTGGGTAAAGGCTTACCTGCAGTGAGCACAGAGATCCCAGTGAAGCCTCTTAACTAGAGCTCATTGCCCGTTGATCTTTTACTTTGTGAGTCATAAAACTGGCAATAGTTTTCACTGCTTTCAATGAGGAAGAATTTTTTTTTCATACAATAGATACTAAGTTCTATAACTGAAACTTGCCCTAAAGTTAATTTTATAACTATACAATTATGGAATACACCTGCGTAAAGCAGTGTAACTAGGTTTCTGCTGCATTGCCATTCCTTTTGCCTGAACAGCACAGATAACCAATATTGACAATTTTTAAAGATGTTTAAAGATGCTAACTGACCTTAAATTAGGTTCTTTGCCCAACTTGTACAGTGATCTGACTGGACTCTCAACTCAGAGCAAGTATACATGAGTAAGAAGTGCTGATCATAGGGGCTAGATAGATGACTCAGAATTTAAGACACTTTCCATCAAAGCCTAATGACCCTGGTTCAATTCCCAATTCCCACAAACCCAGATGCATGGGATGAGATGGCATATGTGTCTGGAGTTTACACACTTGGAGGCCCTGGCGTGCCTACTTTCTGTCTGTCTTCTCTATCTGATTGCAAATCAATAAATAAAAATAGTATAAAAAATGTGTTGACCATAGTGTTGAAGACATTGAGATCAGCAACTAAGGACCCAAAGATTTTTGAAGACAACAGGTGATCTTAATGTGATTGCATTTTCAGTTGGAGTATATGTATATTCTGGATCAGCAAAGTCAAGTAGTCATACCTCTATATTCCTTCTTTTTAAAAAAAATATTTAAGGATTATCCAAAGTCAAAAGTTCTTTACCCTTTGCTCACATAATGTACAAACTGTCCATAAACTACTAGTTTTTGCTATTCAATAAAAATGGCAAACAGTACGTGCATGCTGAGGAAGCCAGAGCTGCACTAAGATCGTGCAGTGGTGGCAGCAAATGCTGAAGGGATACTAATGGCTTCAATTAAACTTTTCCTTTTTCCCTCAAGCTGCTGCCAGAGGCAGCTGACATATTCTTGGGTTGAGCATACTAGAAGTTAGCTGTCCCACTTCTCAGGATCTGCTCCTAGAAACAGTTTTCCAATTTCTATATAGGAAAGTTCCAAAATTTTGTCTTCTCTAAATTTAAGACTGTGCCCCCAAATAGAGCAGGTGGCAATGAAGCAATGACAAGTTTACGACCTGTCTTAGATGAAGATCAAGTATTTTTTTAATTTGTTTATTTTTATTTAATTGGGAGTGACAGAGAGAGAAAGAGGGAGAGAGAGAGAGAGAGAGAGAGAGAGAGAGAGAATGGGCATGCCAGGGCCTCCAGCCACTGCAAACGAACTCCAGATGCATGCACCCCCTTGTGCATATGGCTAATGTGGGTCCTGGGGAATTGAGCCTTGAACCAGGGTCTTTAGGCTTCACAGGCAAGTGTTTAACTGCTAAGCCATCTCTCCATCCCCCAAAGAATTTTTTAATGGCCTATATCGTACACAACTCAATGTTGCTAGAACAAACTTCAAAGTATACATAGTTTATAGGAGAATGGAATTTATTTTAGTTTACAAATCCAGGGGAAGTCCATCAATAGCAGAAGATACTGCCCCCTTTCATAGATCTAAGCAGGAAGAAACCACCCCCAAACCAGCAAACACCAAAAAGCAGGAAACCAGACCTCAGAGTGCTCTCTACACCTTTGGGCTACAATCAGATCTGGGCCCCAAAACACTTTTGGGCTGGACTCCCAAGTTCATCTCACATTGCAAATTGCATTCAGCCCAACATCCAAGGTTCTACTAAACTTAACCAGTATTATAACTATTTCTTAACTGTAAATTCTGTAAAATCAAAACAAGTTACATACTTATAACATATAGTGGCACATAGTATACATTTTCATCAGAAAAGGACATACAAGGAAGGCTGGGCCAATACAAAATTAATAACCATCAGGTTAACCTCAAAGACCTGTAGTTCAAATCCAACATCCATAACCAGTGATGAAAGTCTCTGGATTTTCAATTCCATCCCTCTTGTTGGGCTGAGTAGATGGGAGAAACTTCTATGATCACCCGACAGCACTTCATTATAGACTTTTCAAAGTTCTGGTATATCCAATTCATCTTTGGATATCAATTGAACACCATGGTCCATCTTACCATGGCCTCACTTGCCTCCAACATGATGATTCAGCCCTGCTTTCCATGTTGCATCTCAGTAACAGCTCCTGGAACCATGTACATTACACAACCCACTTCCAGGCATATTTCATGCTTTCAAAACCAATGCCAGGTGTGCAGTGGTGCATCCATTTTGTTAATACAGGGAGGAAATAAATCTTGACCTTCAAGAGCAAGTTTCTTCCTTTTAGTCATCTCTTTTCATTTTGAGTTTGTGTTCCTAACATTCAGTCATTCCTGGGTGGAATTCACCTCAGGCATCTTTTCCATTGTTATAATTTAAAGCAGTTGGGCCATCCTTAATGATAGCAATCTACTTGAAAATAGCAGCTTAAGTAACTTAAAACCTGTGTCTATACTAGTGATTTTAATTCTGTTTGAGTTTTTCCAGCTTTAAATTATATACCTTTCTGTTCTGTATCTCCAACCAAATACACTAGTCCATTACTTTAAAAATAAACCTTACTTTCCCTCTCTGTACATGAACAGGAGAGATTGCAACCAGATCTTATGCCAGTATCCCAGTTCCAACAAAGTTCTCTGCAGTCTCTCTTTCCCCTTTGAAAGTTTACAAGCCAACACAATTCTCTCTGCATTTCGCATCTTCAAACTCTCCCCAAAATAGCCAATAAAACTCGGTTTACCACTCTGTAGGGCTTCTAGGGTCACAAGTATCAAGTTCTGTCCCATTCTTCCAGCACAAAAGTTCCAAAAGACCAAAATCCACATGGTCAGATTCATTGTGCAATAACACCCAAACTCTCCATTACCAAAATCTGCTGTAATCAGCTCCATGATGCCTGGATGAACATCCAAACATGGGAGGAAGGGTTTAGTTCAGTTACAGATCTAGGGGAAGTTCTATCAATGGCAGATGAATATGGCTTCCTTTCACACATCCAAGCAGAGAGAAAAACCACCACTAGCCAGAAAAACTAAAAAGCAGGAACATGCACCTTCCAGAGTTGAGGCTGCTCTCTACACCTTTGGGCTTTAATCAGATCTGCCCCAAACACAATCTTGGGCAGGATTTCAGAATCTGCCCCCAGTGAAACCTCCTCCAGTCTGGTAGCTAGGGACCCGAGTTACAAGTTTAATTTTAACAACTGAGACAATGGTATACAGACATCCAAACTTCCACAGCCTCCTTAAAGAAAAAAGGGTCTGGAGACGTACAGGGTAATCTTGATGTTTCTGCTGTTTTCTCAACTACCAAGGTGTTGTCTTTCAGGATACCATGTCCTGAACTCCATGATATCATTTGTTTTGAAAAAAATAACCTTCAAAACATTGGAAATTATAATTTATTATAATTGTATTACAATGGACAAATACTATATACCTCATAATCCATTACTTTTTTTCTACTACTATATACCTCCTAATCCATTACCTTTTTTCTACTACTTTTTATCTTTCCTATTAAGAATTGAAGATTTAGAGAGTTCCAGGTAAGATGGGAGCATAGGAGCCACCCCAAGCCAGCCTAGGGAGGGATTTAAGCAAAAACCCAGCAAAATACACTCTTCTTCTGAAAAGTAAATGAGTATAGGTTCTGTATAGTATATTCTTAGACACAGCAGAGAAGCCAAAGAGACCAAGATCCACCAGAAAGGAGGAAAATGGCTAGAGACCCACTGAGGCACTTGCAGCCCACAACCCACACTCCACACCCACCCAGCACCACCCTGCCAGGTGCACCAGACAGCAGCAGCAGCAGAGACCAAGCAACAGATTTTTCAACTCCATCAGCCTTCTTGCAAAGTTAAGAAATCTGTAGGAAAGACAGCTAAGCTCAACTAAAGAGCTACTGAAAGTGCAAGCAACTCCAGAAGTCTGAACTCTCCCATCCCCCACCATCAGAACCACAAATCTCCAGCATTCAGCCTCCAGTGGCAGCACAGCCAGCAGAGTGGATCAGAGGAACATCTGCACAGCACAACATGGAGCGATCAAGGTGGGCACTCAGCATTGGTGAGATTGGAAGCCACCCCAAAAGGTAATGAGGCTGACTGAAAAAAAAACAGAGGTACACAGGCCTGCAAAAGTTAATCTCTCTTTCCTTGTTTCCTTGTCAGGGCAGGTTATGGGGTATATAATCTTGGTTGGCTTTATCACTTTGAAATAACCTGTATTTTAGGTTGAATATTGTTGCCTTTGGTATATATATATATATATAGCCTTTTTTTTTTTTGTTTGTCTGTTCCAGATCCAGGTTGACCTGGTACCCAATTCAGAACAGAAATCTTTCTACCTCCCAGCTGACAAGATAAAGGGTGTAGAACAACACACACCCTTAGGGATATGGGCTATATATGCCTATCTACTTGTTTTAATCACCACAATTGCATACTTTGTGCTGGTTTTTATTGATTGTGTATGTTACTTCATTGAAGTTTAGAATTTGCCCGTATATTATTCCACCAAGTCCACTAGAATACCTGCTTAGCAAGCAAACTCAACACCTAGTATTACTTCTGTGGCTTGATGGGGGGACAAGAGCTACACCTGGCACCTTGAACTCATACCCTGAGGGCATATGGAGGTGGACTGCCACATCTGGGAACACTGCAGATAAGTAGAAAATCCAAGCTTCAAAGCAATTCAGGATGTAAAAGTCACTACAATATAATACAAGAAACTCAAAGAATCAAGACCATACAGTCCCACCAAAAACTATAAATCTATCAGAAATGATCACCAATGAGACTGTTTTAGATGAAATGCCTGACAAAGATTTCAAGAAAATGATGGTATCTATGCTCAAATATATCAGAGAAGAAATGAAGAGAATCAAAAAAGAAAACAAAGGAATTAAAAAAGAAAGCAAAATTCTGAAAGAGAACACAGGAAACCAGCTTTATGACATAACGAGGTCATTGCAAGACATGAGTAAGGAAATAGAAATACTGAAGAAAAACCAGGCTGAATTCCTGGTTCTGAAGAATATAGTCAATAAAATAAAGAACTTTGTGGAAAGACTCTCCAGTAGAATGGATGAAGGAAAGAACAGAATATCTAAACTAGAAGACCAGGTGGAAGATCTAATACAGTCCAAGAAAGAGAAAGACATGCTAATAGCAAGGTATGAATGGAACTTTCAAGATATCCGGGACACTATGAAAAGATCAAACATAAGAATTCAGGGTATAACAGGAGAAGAATTTCAATCCAGAGGCTTAGTAGGTATTTTAAAGAGAGAGGTATTTAAAAGAGAAAGCAAAACACACACACACACACACACACACACAAGAGGAAATAGGAAAAAATAAACCACACTCAAATAACAGTTAAAACAAACAAATTAAGTGAAAACAGGAAACACTACAAAATAAGAATGGCAAGAATAAATGCATACCTTTCAATAATAACTCTTAATATCAATGGCCTCAATGCACCATCCGAAAGACACAGGCTTGCAGACTGGATTAAAAGACAGGATCCTGCCACTTGTTGCCTCCAGGAAACTCATCTCTCAATAGAAGATAGAAGGCAAAGTCAGAACAAAAAAAGAAAATCACAGGCCAATCTCCCTCATGAACATAGATGTAAAAATTCTCAATAAAATATTGGCAAACAGAATACAAGAATGTATCAAAAAGATTATTCACCGCAACCAAGTTGGCTTCATCCCAGGGATGCAGGGATGGTTCAACATACTCAAATCAATAAATGTAATACATCATGTAAATGGTCTGAAGGACAAAAAAAAAATCACATGATCTTCTCAATAGATACAGAAAAGGCATTCGACAAAATCCAACATCCTTTCTTGGTAAAAGTATTATAGAAACTAGGAATAGAAGGAATATATCTCAACATAATAAAAGCTATTTAGGACAAACCTACAGCCAACGTAATACTAAATGGTGAAAAACTCGAAACTTTCCACTAAATTCAGGAACAAAACAAGGGTGTCCACTGACCCCACTTTTATTTAATATAGCACTGGAAGTCTTAGCTATAGCAATAAGGTAAGAGACACTCATAAAAGTGATACAAATTGGAAAGGGAGAGATAAAATTATCACTATTTGCATATGATATGATTCTATACATAAAAGACCCTAAAGACTCTACCAGCATACTGTTAGAGCTGATGAACACTTTTAGCAACATAGGAGGATATAAAATAATCACACAGAAATCAGTAGCTTTCCTATATACTAACAACAAACATGCAGAGAATGAAATCAGGGAATCTCTTCCATTCACAATTGCCTCAAAAATAAATAAATTAATAAATAAAGTTCCTTGGAATAAACTTAACTAAGGAAGTGAAGGAGCTCTACAATGAGAACTTTAAAACACTCAAGTGAGAAATTGCAGAGGACACAAGGAAATGGAAAGACATCCCATGTTCTTGGATTGGAAGAATCAATATTGTGAAAACGGCAATCTTACCAAAAGCAATCTGCACATTTAATGCAATCACCATTAAAATTACAACAGAAATCTTCATAGGAATTTAAAAAACAATCCTAAAATTTATTTGGAAGCATAAAAAACCTCGAATAGCCAAAATGATTTTGAGCAACAAAAATAAGGCTGGTGGTATCATCGTAGCTAATTTTAAGCTATATTACAAAGCCAAAGTAACAAAAACAGCATGGTATTGGCACACAGACAGACCTGTAGATCAATGGCACAGAATAGGGAACTCGATGTTAATCCAGGCAGCTATAGCCATCTGATTTTTGACAAAAATGCTAAAAATATTCATTGGAGAAAAGCCTCTTCAACAAGTGGGACTGGGAAAACTGGATATCTATATGTGGAAAGATGAAAATAGATCCTTGTCTTCCTCCATGAACAATAATCAAGTCCAAGTGGATCAGGGACCTTAATATCAGACCTGAAGCTCTGAAATTGCTAGAGGAAAGGGTAGGGGAAATCCTTCAACATATTGACATAGGTAACAACTATCTGAATATAACCACAATTGCTCAGAAAATAAAACCACTAATCAACCAATGGGATCTCATGAAATTTCAAAGCTTTTGTACAGCAAATGACACTGTGAATACAGCAAAGAGACAACCTACAGACTGGGAGAAAATCTTTGCCAGCTACACGCCTGACAGAGGGTTAATATCCAGAACATACAAAGAACTCAAAAAATGGAACAGTGAGAAATCAAAAAAACCAATTAAAAAATGGGCTATGATACTAAATAGAGAGTTCTCACCAGAAGAAATACAGTTGGCATATAAACGTCTAAATAAAGTGTTCTACTTTCTTAGCCATCAGGGAAATGTAAATTAAAACTACCTTGAGATTCCATCTCTCTCCCATAGAATGGCTACCATCAAGAAAACAAATGACAATAAATGGCGAGGGTGTGGTCAAAGGCGAGCCCTGTTGCACTGTTGGTGGGAATGTAATCTGGTTACAGCCATTGCGGAAATCAGTGTGGAGGTTCTTGAGACAGCTAAAAATAGATTTTCCATATGATCCAACTGTAGCACTCCTAGGTATATATCCTAATGACTCTTCTCACTACCTTCAAGATACTTGCACAACCATGTTTATTGCTGCTCTATTCACAATAGCTAGGAAATGGAACCAGCCTAGATGTTCATTCACAGATGAATGGATAATAAAGATATGGTACATCTACACAGTTGAGTTATATTCAGTGGTATAGAAAAATGAAATTTGCAGGGAGTTGGATGGGTCTGGACATGATTATACTAAGTAAGGTAACCCAGGCCCAGAAAGCCTAATGTCACATGTTCTCTCTTATATGTGGATCCTAGCTACAAAGGCATAGACTTGTGTGTGATCTGGAACTAAAAATCAATAGCAGTAGCAGAAACCCATAAGCTAGAAAATGTCTATAAGGGAGAGAGGAGAGGGAAGGTCTTAAGAGGATTGTATTGTATATATGTAAGTAGAAGAACAGATTACAGGGAGGGGAAAGGTCTAAGCAAGGTCAGGGGAAGAGGTTGTATAAAAGAAAGGTGGAGGGTCAATCAAAATTTGAGATATTCTGACTAAGAAATATGAAAATCTACTTTCTTAAATAATAGCACTTCCAGAATCCATAGATTGTTACTACACAATTTTCAGTGCCTGGGATGGAATACCTTCCAGTTGGCCAGGTAGGTCTCTGTTGCCTCCAAAACATTATAGGTTATTGCCAAGGCCCTGTGAGAAAGAGGTGGTAAGACCCTGTCATTAAAGACTTCACATATCTGAGCACCAAATTCACTGAGAAATCAAGTTGGTACTGAGCAGAAATTCTCCCTGTAGCCCAGCCAACTGAAAGCTGAAAAAAGCTGCACTGTATGAAGTCTTATGGGAGACAGAAGTCATCAGCAGTGAAAACAGTGGACACTGGAAGGCTCAAGTTTGGCCAGACAGGCCAAATGACCAAACAAGTGCAATAGTGTTTATCTTAGCATGTCCTCATTTCTTCTGTTCTGAAGGGTAACTTTTTAATTAGTGTCTTTGTGTGTGTGTGTGTGTGTGTGTGTGTGTCTGTGTGTGTGTGTGTGTGTGTGTGAGAGAGAGAGAGAGAGAGAGAGAGAGAGAGAGAGAGAGAATGTATGAATGCGGGGTGCAACAGTACAGTTGGTACTGAGAAGTGGTGTCATTTCCTGATAGACACCCAACTGAGGGGCTTTGGTCTTTTGGAGCTGATTTTCAAGAGGAATGTGGAAGGATTTGAAGTCTTGGTCTAAGAGACTCCTTGCAGTGCTATAAGTACAGTATGATGGATTCTTCTGGTCACAATTGAAAGACCTGAATGCAGTAAGAACTATTAGGCTGTGAGGTTTGTCTTGTGAGGTTGAGAAAGAGCTTTGCCTGGACTGGTCTTGAAGCAGTTTGCGTGAAAGGCTTGCTGTTATGCCCGTGTCCTGGGAGCTTGTGCAGGGTTGCTTTGCATAGAAAAAGACTGATGTGAGCAGAGGGATATGGCACAGAAAGAAATCTTTGTGCTGAAATATCTGCCTGCTCAGCTGCAATTATATGAGAGATTACAGCCATTGAGATTTGGTCAGCTGATCTGCACTGGGACAACTGAAAGAATGCAACCTTTTGAAGGCTCCTGAGTGCTCAAGGAGTGTCCTGTTCTTCAAAGTCTGCTTTATTCTCCCCTAGATTAACAAATCGGCACACTACCTGGTATTATGGAGTATAAGAAATGCAGGGAAGAGAGAGTCATTGAGTTTGAAACATGACCTTGTGTTTTGGAAACAGCCATAGGCAATGTGAAGCAGGTTTGCTGGATGCCTGCATGGAGACCTGATGGAGCCATGAGGATAAACTGTGGGTTGCAGTGGAGACCCAGTGTAGATGCCAGAACCACAAGATGGCTGCTAAGAAAAGCTGCAGGCCCTAGATAAAGTTTTCCAGGACTGTGAGTAGCCTAGCTGGCGGGGGGAGGGGGGGGTGAAATAGGAACTCCAGAGACTTGTTGCTGGTTAGAATTATCAGACTTGGAGATTTGTCACTGGCTAGAGTTCTTAGACTTGAAGCTACAGAATTCTATGTTTTCCCTGGTTGTTTCAAATATTGTATTGGCTGAATATTTCTTTGCTATGCCCAATGTCATCTTTTGTTTTGTTAATGTTTATTTTTGCTGTTGTGGGTTTTAGGGTTTTTTTTTTTTTGGTATTAGAGATCAGTTAAAAAACCTTGGACTATGGGAATGTTCGACAATCATTGGAATTGATTAAAATTATGGGGACTTTTAAAGTTGGATGAATGCCTTGTATTTTATACCATGCATAGTTATCTGTTTATAGGGGCCAGTGGTGGAAAGTGGTGATTTGATTCAGGTGTCTCCCATAAACATAGGGGTTCTGAACGCTAGGTTCCCCAGCTAATGGATATTTGGAAATTAACACCTCTTGGAGGCAGTATACTGTTGGGGGTGGGCTTATGGGTTTTATAGCCAATTTTCCCTTGCCAGTTTTTGGCAAACTCTCCTATTGCTGTTGTCCACCTGATGTTGGCAAGGGGTTGATGGCCATCCTCAGCTCATGTTGCTATTTTCCATGATGGAGCTTCCCCTCACGTCTGTAAGCTAAAATAAACCTCGTTTGCCCACAAGCTGCTCTTGGTTGGGTGATTTCTGCCAGCAATGCAAACCTGACTGCAACAACTATAATTTTAAAAGGTTTGCCTTATAAGTGATTTTGAACTTCTGTCATGTAGTTTTCAATATTCTTTTCCTGTTCTGCATATTTGGCCTTTTAACTGTAATATGAGGTAGGCGGGCTCTTTTTTCATCATGTCTGTTTTAGATTCTAAAAGCCTCCTGTATCAAGAATGTCCTTCTTTTCAGCACATAAGAAGCTTTTCGCTATAATTTCGTTGCATGTTTTCTTTTTAAAGGGTAGTATGTAGTATGTGCTGCACACGTGTGTGTGTGTGTGTATGCACAGTATGCACATATTCACTCGTGTATTGCCCACGAACACATATGCAGAGGGCACCAAGTGTTCTTTTTCATTTTTCTTTTTACTCATTTCCCCTCAATAGAATCTCTGAACCTGGAGCTCCATTTTTTACAGTTAGTCTTGCTAACCTGGAATTCCCAGTAATTCTCCTGTGCCCATCCCCTTAAGCTGTGGGCTACAGGCATATGTAGCCATGTCTGGGTTTTTAAGTGGATGTTGTGGATTGAACTCGGGTTTTCAATGGTTCTTACCTGCTGAGCTACCTTCAGAGATCCTGGAAATGTCTTCTATGGTAAAGCTTCATAGTTTATATGGCATCTCCTAGGTCTTGTTTATTCTTTTTTCTTTATTATTGTCTGAATAATCTTATTTGTCTTCTCTTTAATCCTTCATATTTTTTGTCTTCCACTGATCTAGTCTGGTAGTAAACCTTTCAAATGAGTTATCATTATTATTATTATTATTTGATTTATTGAGTTTTCTTTTCCAAGATTTCCACTTGAGTTTTTAAATTATTATTTATTTGTGTCCTTCATTCTTTCTTACTTCATTCTAATATTTATTTGTATACTCCTTTAGTTCATTCAGTTACTAGTTCATATTCACTCTGAGTTCAGTGTTGAATCTGATAATCATCTTTTTTAATTCTTCAGCATTTTATTCACTTAACTATCATTGAAATTAGTTATTGCATGGTTGTTAGTGATTGGAAGAGTTATGTTACCTCATTTTTAAAAAAAATTTCTTGTGTTTCCACAATGATATTTGTGCATTTAGGGCTAAGTAATTCACTACAAGATTTGACCCCACATATTCTTTCAGTGAAGTAATCACCAAGCTTTGTTGGGATGAGGTCAAGGCAGGATTGAGATGCATTTTCTCATAACTGCGTGTTGCTTATAGCTCAGTAGACAATCACTCACCTATTATGTAACAGGCTACGGTAGTTTGAATGAATGACCCCCCAAAAGATTCAGGAGTTTTATTAAAGCTTCTTGGATTTCCAGCTACCTGGCTAGAGAAGCCATCAGTAGGTAGATCCTGGGGTCCAGCCCTAATGTGTTTGTTACTGGGGGTGGATCTAAATTCCAGCTAAAGATATGCAGAATGCTTGAGCTCTACCTGGGGTTCCTAGAGTGCTCTTGTTTATGGTGCTGCTGGTGGTATTTTTCTCTACTTGGATCTGTGTAAAGGGGGTCAGCGTCTGCCATCATGGAACATCTACTGGACCTGTAACAAATAAATTCATTCCTCTCAAGCTGTGTCTAGTCTGGAGGCTCATCCCAGCAATGTGAAGCTGACCACGACACAGGTCTAGGCCCAATGCCCATGTCCACTGAAGGGAAGAATACCAACAAAAGCAATAACCACAGCATATAAAGAAACCAGCCATGGCAATGCTGCAGTCACTATCCCCACTATCAGGTCAGTGTTTGAGGAGGCAGGAACAAAAAGAATATGGAATAAAATCACAATGTATTAGTCAATAAAGATATGGGCAAAAGTGGAAAAAAGAATGTTAAGGAATGACACTAAAAATGACAGAAAGAATATAAAGAGGGGAAAATAGAAAGGAGGGACAAGAAAAAAAGAAAAGAATTAATTAAGGGTTAAAACAGAAAACAAACTAGAATATTAAAAAAAATGAAAAAAGTTTAAGGTCAGAAACTAGAAAGAAGAAATAAAAGACAAAAACAAAGTCAGAGCAGAAGGTAAGAGGAAGAAAAGGAAGAAAGACAAGGTGTGATCGTTAAGGTGTTGTCAACTTGATCTGTTTAGAAATCCCTTTCCGGTGGGTCTCGGAGGTTGCTTCCAGGAAGGATCAACTGAAGGAGGAAGTCCTTCCCCCAGACTGAGACCTTCTCCCAGAGTGGGCGGCCCTGCCCACAGGGGGACTTGATATAGGGAAGCTCTGGGTAAAAAGAGCCCCTTCCTTCCATCCTTCCTTCCACTTGGTTGCAGGAGCTGCTCCCTACCTTCTAGCACGGATTGAAGACCGGCGTGGACTGAAGACCAGCATCAACTGAAGACCCGCATGGATCAAAACCCAGTAGGAAGCCTCCAGGAAACCTCAGGAAGCCTCCAGGCTTTTTGACAATATCTGCAGTGCCTGGTCAGGACTGCTGAGGTATCTGGCCACGTGGACTGAGCAGCTACCAGGTTCCGTGATTCTTGGGCCTGTAACTGCTATTGGACTACCGTAAACTAATCCAAAAAATGCCCTGTTAAAATAATTCAGTCTACCAGTTCTGTTCCTCTAGAGAACCCTGACTAATACACAAGGACATTAATATTAAATATTAATATTAAAAACTGGAGGGCTGGGAGTGGTGGCACACACCTTTAAGCCAAGCTCTTGGGAGGCAGAGGTAAGAGGATTGCTGTGGGTTTGAGGCTACCCTAAGACTACATAGTGAATTCCAGGTAAGCCTGAGCTAGAGTGAGACTCTACATGGAAAAAAAAAAATTAAAAACTGGATATGATTGTACATACTTATAATACCATCATTTGAGGAACTGAGAAAGAAGGATTGGTGTCTTGAAAACCTGGACCTCATTGCAAGATTCCATCTTAAAAGGAAAAATAAGACAACCCAATGATACTTGTACATCCATGTTCATTGGTGCACTATTTACAATAGTTAGGGAATGGGACCAGCCTAGATGTCATCAACAGATGAATAAAGAAAGTGTGCTACCTACCTAAAATGGAATTATTTTTGAGTTGTAGATAAAAATAAAATCCCAACATTCTAAGAAAATGGATAGAACTAGAAATTTATATGCTAAGTGAAATAAGCAAGAAACAGAAAGGTAAATGTCATGCTTTCTCTCATATGCAGAATTTAGACCCACGCACGCGCGCATGTGTGTGTGTGTGTGTGTGTATGGGTGTGTGTAAGCCATGAAAGTAGGAAGGGGATGGTAGTGGATGGAAAAGATGTTAAAGGGGAAAGGAAATAAAATTAGAAGGTAATGAAGTTCATGTGAATAAATACAGAAGGAGGAAAATTGCAGAGAGGAAATAACAGTAGGAGGGGAGATCAGGGAGAGGAAAACAATAAGAGCAAAGTATAATGACACATTGATGTAAATATGCCATGAAGAAACCTATGCCTTTTTCTATGTTAGCTTTAAAATTAGTTTAGTTTAAGTTATTTTAAAATTTGTAAGATGAAAAGATAATGACAAGATAGCAAAGAGAGATAAAGGAGAGGGAAAGAAAAGAATGACAAGAAGGAAAATCATAAGTTTATTTCTACATATAAATATTTAAACCAATCAGGATGACCAAAAATAATCTTGGGCTGGAAAGATGGCTTAGCAGTTAAGGCACCATTAAGATGCAGTTAAGGCACTTGCCTACAAAGGCTAACTACCTGAGTTTGATCCCCCAGTACCCACGTAAAGCCAGGTACACAAAGTGGCACATACATCTGGAGTTCATTTGCAGTATCTGGAGGCCCTAGGATGCCCATTCTCTCTGTCTCTCTTCTCTCTATTTCTCTCTGTTTGCAAAATAAATTCATAAAAGTCTTTCAAAAATAATCTCTATAGAAAAATAATTGAGGGCTGAAGAGATGGATTATCTATTAAGGTGCTTCCCTACAAAGCCAAAGGACTCTGGTTCAATTCCTGAGGGCTCATATGAGCCAGATGCACAAGGTGGCACATGTATCTGAAGGCCCTGGCATGCCCATTCTTTCTCTATCTCCCTCTATCTGAGTCTTTTTCTCTCTCCCTCTCAAAAACATAAAGATAAAATATTTAAGAAAAATAATTGAGTAAGTAACTACAACTAGAAAAAGAAAAAAAGGAAAGAAAGTACAAAACAAAATAAACAAACAAAAAACAAAGATAAGGTTTCCAGTCCTCCAAGGAGATCAGTTGGGTGGACAGCAGTGAAAGAGCTCAAGAACTCAGTCTATGTGGAGTTACTTATTACAATGATGTCACTTTGGCTAGGCTTCACCTGGTGAGACCTGATGCTTTTGGTCCTTTGGCTTGTTCTTTCATTTGTGTTTCTTGCCTAACAGCCAGAGGCCATGGCTGCCCTGCTCATCAGAATGGTGTGGACCAGAATGCAAGATATCCCCCAGTTTATCTGAGTCTCTGGCACCTTCTGATGTCTGCTCCTTGGTGGGGGAGCACTGTCAGGTCCCCGCAACCCACACCAAAGTGTGGCAGCAGCAGAAGGCACCCTGTACCACACTGAGTATTCGAACTTAGGTCCTTCTGCAATCACAGCACCCACTCAATTCTGCTTCTCTGAGCTCCCATACCAGCTTCCAGGGTGATTTCTGCTCCCTTTTGTGTTCCGAGTCAGTTTCCTACCAGGTGGAGTCCTCATCATCTCTGATTTTGTCTCTCCCACGTAACTTGATGAACACTTTCAGGACCAGAATAAGATTCTTGATATTGGCATTACAAGAAGAATACAATTATAACGTAGGGGTGTTTGATCCTCAAGCCATAAGTTCAAACAGGACCCACTCCAGGTGGCTTCTCTCCATCGCACCACTACCAAATATGAGGAAGAAGGGAGCTTTCCCAGTGCAGGTGGGATTCCTGACCTCAGTCTGGGTAGACTGCCCTTCTGCAGGATGCAACCTGTGTTGATTGTGTTTTCTAAGTCTCGCTTTTCTTTAGTCCCATACTTGACCCTGGGCCTGTGGCACTATCACGACACTGTCGGTGCAGGAGTGCTCTTTCTCTCCATTCTATTCTGCTCTCAAAAGTCAAGTGGGTTTTTTTTTTTTTTTTTTGACTGTTCACAACTGCATTTTAAGTTTCTTCCTACCATCACCCACCTCAGAAGGCAGCTGCTCTCCAGATGCTTTGCTTCTTTTCCTAGAGAAGCTAACGATTGGTTGATAGTAGCTACTATTCTAAAACTGTTGTGCCACACAGGTATTTGTGAAAACAAAACAAAACGCACTAACTAAAAAACAACACAGACTGGCTCCAACGACCTATGCAGGCACTCAAGAAAAATCACAGGCAGAAAAATAAGAAACTCTAGTTCTGAAGAAAGGTGTAGCCTGCAGGAAAGGTGCCAATTGCACTTTAATATTCCTTGCCTACACAGCAAGACACAATATTGCTTGCCACTAACTTACCAGTATTTTATTAATACAGTCTCCATAATCCTGATAAACCCCCCCAAAATCTTTGAGAAATCCAAGTTTCATAGTGATTTCGGTGCCCCCTTCAAAGCTTGTGTGGATACTTAACTGCTGCTGCAATAGCCCTAAGGGGTGAGATGATGAGGAGTGAAGGAGGGGGCCTCCTCCATGAATGAGTTAATGCTATTGTCAGAGAAGTCACCGCAGGAGCAAGTGCAGCTAGAATGAGTTTTGCCTGATTCTCTCCCTCTCATGCGCTCTCTTGTCCTTCCACTGTGCTACAGTGCAGTACGGGGCTGCCAGAGGTGTGCTCTTGGATTGCCCAGCCTCAGGAATCATGAGCCAAATATACTTGTAGTGTTTTTCAAATTACTGTTTGTGGTGTTCTGTTCTAGCAACTAGACATGGACTAAGACAGGCATATTATGAGCTAAAAAGAAAGAAAATGAACTGGGAAATGAACAGAAAAGAGAATGAGCTGGACTAATAGGAAATATTTTTTTGAAAAGTATCAGTTAGATAGAATAATAATTTATAGACTTAATATAAAGCTTCAATAATCAAAGCAGTGAAGTAGTATTAAAAAAGATAGTCAAGGGCTGGAGGGATGGCTTTGTGGTTAAGGTGCTTGCCTGTAAATCCAAAGGACCCAGGATTAATTCTCCAGGAACCACGTAAGCCAGATGCACAAGGGGTTGCTTGTGTCTGGAGTTCGTTTGCAGTGGCTGGGGACCTGGCAGGCCCATTCTCTCTCTCTCTCTCTGTCTCTCTCTCCCTCTTTCTCTCTTACAAATAAATAAATAAAAACAAAAACATTTAAAAAGATAGTCAAATAGAATGGGTTGAACAGAATAGAGCCCAGGCCCTCTGAATTATTATTTTTTTTTCAAGAAAGGTACAAAAGAAATTTAATGGAGCAATTATAGTCTTTTAAAAAATGGCACTGGGACGGTTGTATATCTATTTCTGAAAAATGACTCTTGACACACAACATATACAAACATTAAATAAAAATACATTGTGTCCTTTATTAAAAGCCTAAAATTACAAAATATTTAAGTGAAAATATAAAACATTTAGGAGTGAAGGTAAAAATCTGTGACTTTGAGAAGTGAGCTTTTGTAAGGCAAATATTACCTCTCCAAAAGCTGTATTCATAAAAAGTGAAATTAATGTGAACATCTTCAAAATATCTCTACTCTAAAGACCTGTTAAGAGAATTAAACATCAAGTCCTAAAGACATAAATTGCAAAACATAACTGTTGAAAAAGAAGACCTATATACAAAGAACTTTCAAAATTCCATGGTAAGTGAACAAACAACCCAATAAAAAGGTAGCAAATAATTTGGTGGACATTTTATGAAAGAACATATAATGATATCAAGAAAATACACCGAAAGAAAACTGATAGTATTAGTACGGAAGAAGAAAAGCACAATGAGGTACAATAGACACCTGTTGAAATGGTGAAAAAATAACCAGCAATAATAGCAGTTGGAGTTGGTGTACAGCACCTAGAATTTCAGATACTGCTAATGAGAAGGAAATTGCTGATAACAAAGAAAATATTACCACCGTGGAAAACACTATGGTGTGTGTTAAACATATAAATAGCATACCTCATTCATCAGTGTTTACAAAAATTAAAAAAAATAACTTGCATTCATCTAAAACTTATATGATTATATACTGCCTTTATTCATAATCAAAGTGAATAATGTCCCCAAGTGTCCTTTAGCTGGTGACTAATATAACCACACTGTAGGATGTCCCAAGGATTGCCTTTTACTCAATAGTAAAGTGTAACACACTGCTTTCGTGTGGCTTGTTGGAAAGCAAGGTGAAGGAAGCCTTCTCAGAAGGCTGCAGGTCAAGTGATAACTATGAGGGGATATAGAGGAGTTTGGGCAGGGGGTACTTGTGTGATAGATTACAGTGGTAGCTTTACTGACTGTGTTTTTTATAAATCATAGAATTCTTCCAAAGAGTGAATCTCACTCTTTGACAGCTATACTTCAGTATGCCTGAGAAAATGTCCAAAGTTGTAGTAATAACAGAAAACTAGACCAAAATAACCCCATTGAGAATTTATATCTGTATCTATTTATCTATTTATCTATCTATCTAACTTGTTTATCTATCATCTATCTTATTAATGATGACTGTATAGGAAAAATACAGCTCAGTCTCTACACCAAATATACAAATGGGTTTAAGTAGTTTCAAACCTAAATGTGAAAGGTAGAACTATAGCTAAGTAGAAAAAAATGCTAAAAAGTACCTATATCATCCAAGATATAAAGGAAATGTTTTTTTTTTTTTTCCTTTTGGTTTTTTCTAGGTAGGGTCTCACTTTGGCACTTTATCCCAGGCTGACCTAGAATTCACTTCGTAGGCTCAGGTCTCAGGGTAGCATCAAACTCAGTGTGATCCTCCTATCTCTGCTTCCCAGTGCTGGAATTAAAGGTGTGTGCATCCACACCCAGCTAGGAAGTGTTTTCGAATAACAACTGGAAAGAGAAATCTTAAGGAGAAAACTGCACTTTATCAGGTCAACATTAACTATTTTAGAACAGTACATGCAAAATCCAAACAGAGAGGTGACATAACTCATTATCAATGAGAAAATTGCAAACTAAAACATTAAATGACATTAAAATATGAATTAATGAGGACATGAGAATCCAAGGACCCATCCACTGAAAAATTTGTGTAATCACTCTGGAAACAAGGTGTCTGAGCTTAGAGAAACTAAGTAGAGGTATACTAATGATCTAACATGTGAGTCTGTTCTACATAAATGTGTATGGGAAGAAAATGGGTGTGGGTATGACACAGTAAAATGTGAATAGAGGGGAACTGGCGGGATCTCTTCCTGTACAGTGGAATAGTATATAAGTAGAATGAAATGGAGGCAATATTCTAAAATACGGTTCACCAATGAGGAACAGAATGCCAAGTGAACAAAACTGACGTATCTCAGGTTTTTTAAATTTTTTTTTTTTACCTATGAAAAAGAAATGCTAAGAATTTTTGAAAATACTAACAAGTTTATACAAATACACAGTGACCCGCTGAGTAGCTGACAAAATTATAAATCTTCAAAATAGTACTGTTACTGTTGTATGGTACATAACAGCATGGTTTTAATGGTTTTAAATGAAAAAGTAGGAAGCAGAGTTTAGAGGTTAAAAAGAAAAAGTAATCCAGGTGTGGTGGCACAAGCCTTTAATCCCAGCACTCAGGATGCAAGCAGAGGTAAGAGGATCGCTGAGAGTTCGAGGCCACCTTGAGACTACATAGTGAATTCCAGGTCAGCCTGAGCTAGCGTGAGACCCTACCCCGGAAAACAAAACAAAACAAACAACAAAAAAAGAAAATAATAAAACAACAACAACAAGAAGAACGTCTTTCTCACTGGTGAAGTCAGTAGACTGGAGGTAGAGCATTGCAGCAGCTGACTCTCCTCTTCTGAGCCTTCTACCCACCTCCTAATAAACACTGACCATTCGGAATGCCTTATCTCCCACTACTCGCAACCTTGACGGTCTACAGTGAACTCTCACCGCATTGGGTTTATCGTGCTTCATTCCCATGCGGCCCTCAAGGATGATTCTTCCACGGAGTGGGGACTCACATCCGTGGTTCGGAACTGGAGCGGGAGCTGGAGCAAGCACCATCGCCCTCTGCTGGATGAACATTTAGTGTCCTGTACTGTTAAGGGTAGGGCCTGATTTTCCTGAAATCTGAAGTTAAATTTGATCTCGTGATTATCTCACAAAATAACATCAGTGATGCCCAGTGTAACTCTCTAAGTGGAACTTGCATTCTAGCTTACACAAGTAACATCTTTTGGAATTTATTTTGGAACAGAAACCACTAACGAATGTCAGTGAAACACACTGATGGATCTGATCTAATTCCGACATGCACACTTGCAGTGAGCTTCACTTTGATATGTGATGTTTTGTTAGTTTTCTTTGAATTAAAGGGATTTATGTTGCCTGTTTTCAATATATAATAATACCTTCATTAATTATAATTTGTAAATCTGAATTAATTTTTTTTCTTATTCTGAATGTTTTAATATGTTTAAAATTTTAAGAAAAAATTCTCTTAACTCAGTTTCTGGAATTGATATTTGTCCTAAAATAGAGCACTGATGTCCTTGAAAGATAATTTCTAGAGATATGGTCTTTAACTCTCTGCAGTTACCTCAATCTTCAATCTTCTGAGCCACACCAGCTGCTTGCCTAAATAGCCAAATTCCCTTATGCTCAGTGTCAGTCATTAGTTAACAATTTGAAGGATGCAGAATTATTCCACTTTAAAAAATTATGTTTGATCTTTATAAAGCTTAAGTTTTAATTTTTTTGTTTTATTTTTATTTATTTTATTTCAGAGCGATAGACAGAGAGAGAAAAAGGCAGATAGGTAGAGAGAGAATGGGCATACCAGGGCCTCCAGCCACTGCAAATGAACTCCACATGCATGCACCACCTTGTGCATCTGGCTAACGTGGGTTCTGGGGAATCAAGCCTCGAGCTGGGGTCCTTAGACTGCACAAGCAAGGTCTTAACTGCTAAGCCATTTCTCCAGCCCCATAAAGCTTAATTTTTAAAAGATTATTGCAAATGAATATTCTTAATTTTTCCCAACTAACGTTAAGGAAACTAGAAATTCTGAAAATAATTGAAAGCACGGGTTGAGTTATGAGTACAGTTTTTCATAGCTGCTGCTTGTTCACTTGTACCTTTAGTCAGAGCTTTAAGAGCCGTATGTGGCACGCTTCTCTGCTGTGTATATTGTAGCAAAGGCAAGCACCCCTGGCCCGCTACCGCCACCACCACTTAGACTAAACATTGCTGTCAATGACATTTCTTAACAAACTTGTTTTAACACTATGTAACTTTCAAGAAAGAAATGGGATGAGAGGAGAAATTATATACAATATGATCTTTTTTTTTGTATTAGTTTTGTTGAGCTTCTGTGGCAATCTTGCTGGTTAGTTCTGTCCTGAAAGAGTAGGAGATTGGGCACAGCATTCAAATGAAAATGTTTTAGAAGGGATTATGCCAGGTGTTCTGTGGAAATAGCATTTTATAGTTCTGACTTCTCTGGTGTCCTCAAACAAGAAGCTTCCTGAAGCTAGAGAATGGAGTTTGAGGGGGAATGAACCAATTTCTTATTATACTATAGGCAAAGGGTTCAACTAGGAAGGTGGTCACCTCAGATTCCAAGACCTAGAATTTCCTTGTTATTAAGACTATAGATTCCTGACATTGAAATGTACTGACTTGCATGGTGGGTGCGCAAGGTAGATGGCTTGCTGCATAAACATGAGGACCTGAGTTCAGATCCCCAACTAAATTAAAAGTGATACAGGTCTATAATCCCAGTGCAGGGAAGTTAGAGATAGGAGGATCTCTGAGGCTTGCTGGGGAGCTAGTCTCACCAAATTGGTGAGCTCCAGGTTCAATTAAAGAGCCTGTTTCAAAAACATGGTAGAGAGTGATTGAGGAAGACATTTTTGTCACCTTTTGGCCTTTAGATGTACACATACACACATAAATGCATAGACACATGTGTATATCCACACACAAAAATTACTGACTGTGTGGCACTCAATATGTAGTTAATTTTGATTACAAATCCACCACAAGATTAACATAAAATTTCTAACTTTGGCTGAAGCTCAGTAATGGAGTACTTACCTGGCATTTGTGAGGTCCTAGGTTTGATATCCCAGCACCACACACACCGCACACAAAATTCTAACCTATTATATTCACATTTTCTAACTACAATTGAATCTAAATATTTTGTACCTTTTTACTCAGCAGCATGTTCCTCATTTCTAAAACCACTATTGCTAAGGCTAGATATTCTTTCTTTCAAATGCTATGTATTTGATTTATCATTTACACTTGAGCTTCTTGGCATGCTCACATGCTCCTTTACACTACAGTCACTTGATGTGAAAGACAGTGAGTCAGGGTCACCCTGTCATACCGAACAACTGAGTGAGGAAACATTCTACTTTTGCCCTGATGCAGGCTCAGTGGAAAGTCCAGCCACACAAGTCTTTAGCTGTGACAGAAAGCATCTAGCACTCACTGCATGAAACTTGTTAAGCTTGGAAATGTGTTTTGCAGAACGCCTTCTCTGGGAAGATTTTTTGTTTGAAGGGAAACTTATGAAAGATCAGAAATAAAGCATGTCTCTTTGCATTCAGATTCAAAGGTCCAGTTTATTGTCAACATTCTGTGATCATACATTCTGCTTGCAGAGTCCTGCTGTCCAACACAGGTCTCTGGCCACTACAGTATGCCTCAGTGAAAACCCACAAAGGAACTGAGAAGATGGCTCAGTGAGTGAAGTGCTTACCCTTTAAGCCTGGGGACTTGAGTTCATATTCCCCAAGCCCCTATAAAAGCTTGTAATTCTGGCATATGGAGAAGGAGACATAAGGATCCTTAGGGTTTGCAGGCTAAATTGTCTATCCAAATTGATGAGCTCTAGGATCATTGTGAGACATTATCTCAAAATAAGTTGGTTAAAAATGATGGTACAAACATATGATGTTTTCAAACAACTTTCTCCTTAATTTTTAAAAAGTGAAAAAAAAAAAGCCTGACCAGATGGACAAGTCTGTGCAATTGTGGCATCCAGCCTAGGTGGGTCACCGATGGTTCCCTGATTGGCTAAGAGATATGATCAACAGAAATAGAGAGCTCTTATCAGAAGAAATATAGATGGCATGTAAACATCTAAAAAAAAGTGTTCTACATCCTTAGCCATCAAGGAAATGCAAATTAAAGCTACCTTGAGATTCCATCTCTCTCCTGTCAGAATGGCTACCATCAAGAAAAAAATGACAATAAATGTTGGTAAGGATGCGGTCAAAGGGGAACCCTTCAACTGTTGGTGGAATGTAATCTGGTACAGCCATTGTGGAAATCAGTGTGGAGGTTCTTGAGACAGCTACAAATAGATTTACCATATGATCCAGCTATAGCACTCCTAGGCATATATCCTAATGACTCTTCTCACCACCTTAGAGATACTTGCCCAACCATGTTTATTGCTGCTCTATTCGTAATAGCTAGTAAATGGAACCAGCCTAGATGTCCATCCACAGATGAATGGATAATAAAGATGTGGTACATTTATACAATGGAGTTCTATTCAGCAGTAAAGAAAAATGAAATTATGAAATTTTCAGGGAAATGGATGGATATGGACAGGATTATACTAAGTGAGGTAACCCAGGCCCAGAAAGCCAAATGTCACACGTTCTCTCTCATATATGGATCCTAGCTACAAATGTATAGACTTGGGAGGGAGGAGTGGGAAGGACTTTAGGGGATGGTATTGTGTATATGTAAGTACATATATACAATAGAACAGATTATAGGGAAGCGAATGTCCTAAGTGAGGTCAAGGGAAGAGATTGTATAAAAGAAGCATGGAGGGAAGGTCAATCAAAATTCAAGATATTCTGAATAACACATATTAAAATCTACTTTCTTGAATAATGACACATCCAGCAGCCATAGATTGTTACTAGAAAATTCTCAGTGCCTGGGATGGGATACCTTCCAGTGAGTTGTTGGCCAGGGAGGTCCTTATTGCCTCCAAAACATTATAGGCTATTGCCAAGGCCCTTGGTTTTCCATGAGTAACAGATGTTAAGACCCTATTGCTGAAGACTTCACATGCCTGAGCACAAATTCACTGAGAAATTAAGCTGGTGATGAGCAGAAAACCTTCTCCCTGTAGCCCAGACAACTGAAAGCTGGAAAAAGCTGCACTGTATTCAGCCTTATGGGAGACCGAAGTCATCAGTAGTGAAAACAGTGCACACTGGAAACCTCATGTTTGGCCAGACAGGCCAAATGACTGAATGAGTGCAATAGTGGCATATCTGCTGTGGGGGAAACCAACTGCTCTCTAATTGGACTGAAGACCCACTCTGTGGGAGGGACTATATGCGTGGAACTGAAACCTACTCAAAAACCTATGGCAGGGGATGTCATGAGCCTTAAGGGTACAAAGCCTGCTCTTGTCTGGATAAATGCATATATTACTCTCACCAAATTGCCCTGAAAGCACAACACTTAATATTCATATTCTTATATTAATGCTACTCTCACTTCTGGTTAGAGAAGCTTCTCTTCTCAGATGATGATGACCACTGGGATGACCCAAAAGGCAACATACTGCTGAGAAGAAGGGATGGAGGAGTGTCCAGAAATGAAACATCTCACACCCTCCAAGGCTCAGGGTCCATTGTGGAAGTGGTGGTGGAAAGAATGTGAGAGCCAAAGGAAGGGTACCACTCCTTACATACAACTGTCTGGACAGAAATTGGCCTCGATATCCAAGACTTCACAGTGCCTAACAATGCCTACACAAGACCCTCATAATAGGAGAAAAAGATGATGACATCAAATTAAAAGAGAGTCTAATGGAGAGAGGGAGGGGATATGACGGAGAGGAGAGTTATGAAGGGGAAAGCAGGGTAGGGGAGGGAAATACCATGGTTTGTTGTCTGTAAGTATAGAAGTTGTCAATATATATACACATTTTTTTTAAAGAAAGAAACGGTTAGCTGGAACAGGGAACAGAGTCAGAATCCTATGGAGACCAAAATCATGGACTCCAACAAAAAGCTCTCACTAGTCTTTGCCAAAGAGTGGCTATACCCAACTCACACTCATATGTGGGTACCACCACTCCTTCCTGCCCTAATTCCACTGAGGGACCTCCTCAGTGAGATTGCTGGTATTTGTCATGGGTTTGTATGTTATGAGTTGTGAGAGCAGCAGTCGGTCAGTCATTGTTGGGAGGGAGTTCTAATTTCTTCTTTCATTTCTCAAAAGTTTCGGATTATCTTTGTGATGGTTCCTACACAAGATATTTTTTACTAGACTCCATGATTAAAGTTTTTACTACAAAAAGCTGTAAAGTCATAGTTTTTTCTCTGTTTTTGAAAAGTTATGAGTACATAGGATAAACTGAATGTTATTAAGAAGAAATAGTGCCCGATAGAGTGTAGATATGATCATTACTCTCCTTAGATGCAGAATCTGAAGATGGATTACTACAAATCTATGTGTATTTATATATATGTATGTATATATATATGTATATATATGTGTGTGTGTGTGTGTGTGTATAGAGTGTAATGATGGGGAGGGTATAGAGGAAAAATACCATTCAAGACCAGCCACTATTGCACCCGTTGGGTCATTTGGCCTGGCTGGCCAAATATAAGGCTTGCTGTGTCCATTGTTCAGTATCTTTATTGGCGATTTCTCTCTCTCCCATTGAACTGCATGCAGAATGGCTTCTTCCAGCTTTGTGTCAGCTGGTCTATATGTCTATATGGAGGAGTTTTCAGCTCAGCTCCGGCAGGATTTCTCAGTGACCATGCATCCCCAGCATGTGGAGTCTTCAGCAATAAGGTCTTACCATCTATTCCTGGGGGGAAACCAAGGGCCTCAGCAATGGCCTTTTCTGTTTTGGGGGCATCAGGGACTTCCCTGGCCAACAATTCACTGGAAGGCATCCCATCCCTGGCACTGAAAATTTTCTAGTCGCAATTTATGGCTCCCATGTGTTCAATTGTCTAAAAAAGTAACTTTCCATATGACTTACTTATATCCTCTTAGATTTTGATTAGCCCTCCCTCCACCTTTCCTTTATTCAATCTCTTCCCCTGACCTCACTTAGGCCTTTTCACCCCAATTAATCTGTTCCTCTACTTACATATATAAAATACCATCCTATTTATTCTCCCTCCCTTTCTATTTCCTTTATATCTCCTTTCTAGCTTACTGGCCTCTGCTACTGAGTTTTCTTCCTACTCAGGATCTATAGGTCTTCATGACTCATTGAATGCAAGAGAGGTGGAAATGAGGGATGCCTGCCAAAGTTTTTGCTTGGATGAGTAAAGGGATATTGGTATGAAAAGAAACAGGAGAACACAAAGTGCTGACAAAGAAGAAGAAAAGACATGAAGGTAGCTCTGTGTGTGTTAAACTGGAAGTGTTTTGTGGATATCTAAGTTGGACCCTATGCTTCAGACATGCTGCATAAAGAGGATCTTCATAGGAAATAGACTTTGGCTTTGTGGTGACTACATGTTATTTTGCCCATTTAACATCCACTCTTCAAATTTCTCTGTGGCAGATAATCACTAGTCTGAGGAATCATCAGTATTCCACTGTCAATCCATGTTATTCAAATTTTGTGGTCAAATTCATAGTTTCTAAGATAAGCACATGACCTAGTAGCTGGCTAGTCAGAGCCATGATAACCGGAAGTCATCTGAGAGCTTCTGATAAAAGTGTGGAAAAAAGACTCACTTTCTCTTATCTGCTCATGCATTATATATCTGAAATTGCTACTGGTCAATTTTTCTTGATATCAGAAAGTTTCATTTGTATGTAGGCTTGCAAAGACTGAGGTGGTAAAGTCTTGGTCCCAGCTAATGAGAAGACTGAGACACAGTTGGTAGGGTAGGCTTTAAAAGCCTGGTGAAAGAAGTTAAGTCACTAGGGGCATGCCTTGAAAGGAAAACTGGGACCTGTGCCCTTCTCTCTCTTTGCTCCCTGGCCTCCTGTAAGTGAGCAGTTTTCTTTGGCTTTGTTTGCCTCCTGTGGAGCTCTGCTTTGCTAGATACCTAAAAGCAACTGGTCCAAGAACCACCTTCCTGACTCTTCTGAAATTGTGAGCCAAAATAAACTTCCCCTCTTCTTAAGTTATTTGCCTCAGACATTTTGTCAGCAGTGGAAAGTTAATACTTCTTTCCTTATAGAGGAAATCAAAGCCTAGAGAGGGCAAAGAAAGAAAGGGAGAGAGAACTAGATTGACTTTCTGTTACCGTCTTCTCCCATGTCAAGAGCAACTGTGTGTGTGTGTGCGCGCGCGCACGCGTGTACGTGTGTGCGTGCGCATGCGCATGTGTGAATTTGTTTTTATTGGGGCTTAGGTCATGGGATATGAAAGGCCGCCTTTGGGGCATGCCTCTCACTTGCCACAGAATGTCCAGGCTACTTCTGGAATGCTTCCTGTCATTCACTCCTTTCTTCCTTCCTTCCTACCTTCCTTCCTTCCTTCCTCTCTCTCTCTCTCTCTCTCTCTCTCTCTCTCTCTTCAGGCCCACTGCTAACCAGTTCCATCTTGAAAGAGAATTTTCTCTTCTTGGAGATACTCTTTTTGGCTACCTCTTCTAATTCACTTGCCATTTCCTGCTTAGATGACTTTTTCCTCTTCGGAAGATTGGTGCTGCCACAAGCCTCCTGCTCCTCCTCAACGTCACTAACCAACTCCTCCTTGGAAAAGGCTTCATTTTTCTTGAGTTTGGGGAGAGAAACAGGTGAATACTCCATTTCATTTACCTGAGGAGCCTTATGGGACTTTTATTATTTTTTTGCTTTTGGATTTTCACATGTCTCCTCACACTTTTCTGGAGTGCTACTGTTGTTTACTGAAGATGCAAGGGCTGGCATAGCCAGTCACTCCTCCCCACCCTTCTTAAGCATTTCTTCTTCTTTTTCTCCAGTTTCCTGGTAATCTCTGAAGCTGTTTCGTCTGCCATAACTGTTGCTTCCTCTGCTGAAGGCAAAAACATCTGTGTCAATATCGAGTCCTCATTCTCTCACATGTTACATTTCATACTCAGTAATTATCTTGGTCAACTTCAAAAGATAGCAATTTAAATCAGTTATTTAAAGAAAACACCCTATTTTTCATTAGTAGATGAATTCCCTTTGTAATGATTTTGCTATTTTTTTCATGAACAGGTCAAATCCTTCTCTTGGCTTCTTGAGTGGTCTTGCAATTTACCTGTCCACAAGAACATGGAAGGGATAGGTACAGGGATGCCCCTACTCTGTCTCCTTAAATCCTGTTACTACTTTGTGAACAAGCTAAGGTCAGGCAGCTAGAGAAGAAGAAAACATAGAAGAAAGATTCAAGCCCAGCTCACAGTCAGCCAATCGTCCAAAACTGGGAGAATTACAAGCCTGCGCTCAGTTACCTACATGAGTGGATTTAGCTTAGACATGGGACAGAAGACCTTTATATGACCTGAAGATTTGTGAGTGATGTTTAACTTTTGTAGTTTTAAAAATGTATTTATTTATGAGAGAAAGAGGCAGGAAGAGAGGAGAGAGAGAGAGAGAGAGAGAGAGAGAATGGGAGTACAAGGGCATCTATCTAGCCACTGCAAAAGAACTCCAGATACATGTGCCACCTTGTGCATGTGGCTTATATGGGACCTGGGAAATCAAAGCTGGGTCTTTAGGCTTCACAGGCAAGCACCTCAAGTGCTAAGCCATCTCTCCAGCTTGCCTGCAGTTTTAAAACTCATTTCTCTGAAGTGTCATATCTATTAACTCTAACTTTTCTTCCCTTATTTTAGCCACTAGAATAATCTTATCCAAACCTGTTTTAGTATAACATATCTCTCCATTAAAGTATAGCAATGGGATTAGCGGCTCCAGCACTGGCTACAGCGGCGGCGGATCCAGCAGCAGCAGCTCCAGTGGATCAGCGGCGGTGGATCCAGCGCCGGCAGCTCCAGTGGCAGCAGCAGCGGATCCAGCAGCAGCAGTTCCAGGGGTAGCAGCGGCAGTTCCAGCAGTGACAGCTCCAGCAGCAGCAGCGGCGGATCCAGCAGCAGGGGTGCCAATCTGCAGGGCCACAGTTGCCAGGCTTGGTTTGCCCCACAAGAAAAGCCAGTGCCCAGTTCCAGAAAACAGAACAGCGGCCCAACGTCCCAGCCAGCAACTTGACTGAGACCAAAAACATCCAAAAAGGTAACTGGGATTGAACCAGGGAAGGATATCACTTGGTCACAGGCTGACTTGGATCCCACAACAGATCATAAATCTTAACGTCATTGTTGCTAGAGGATCTGGTTCTTATAGTACCTAGTCTTGCATAAATACTCAGTGCTGTTTTTGACTGAATGTGTACAGGGTTTAAATTTTAGAATCTACCTGTATTTTATTCCACTCAACCTACTTGAGTACTCCCATAGCAGGCAAGCTCAACCCCTAGGAGTATTTGTCTAGATACTCTGAGAGTGTTAAGAGCCACACCTAACATCTTAATCTCCTACATTGAAGATATACAACATCAGATCAATTGATAGGGTTAAGAATACCCAGTTAACTGGAAAATCTAAGCAGTAACTTAATCCAAGATGCAAAAATATATACATTATAACACAAGAAACACCAAAAACCAAGGCAATATAAATCCACCAAAAAGTATCAATGCATCAGAAATGACCTCCAGTGAGAACGAGTTAGAGGAAATGCCTGAGAAAGATTTCAAAAGAATGATTGTAAATATGTTCAATGAACTCAAAGAAGAAATCAAAGGAATCAAAGAGGAAATCAAAGGAATCAAAGAAGACACAGAACACCAATTTAACGAAATAAAGAAGTCAATACAAGACATAAGTAAGGAAATAGAAATAATAAAGAAAAACCAGTCAGAATTACTAGCAATGAAGAACACAGTTAATGAAATTAAAAACTCTGTAGAAAATCTCACCAGTAGAATGGATGAAGGAGAAGACAGAATATATAAGCTAGAAGACCAGGTGGCAAATCTAATACAATCCAACAAAGAGAAAGACAAACTAATAGAAAAGTATGAATGGGAATTTCAAGATATTCGGGACACTATGAATAGATCAAATATAAGAATTCAGGGCATAGTAGAAGGAGAAGAATTTCAGTCCAAAGGCATAGTGGGCATCTTCAACAAAATTGTAGAAGAAAACTTCCCCCAAATTGGGAAAGAGGTGCCAATGCAGATACAGGAAGCCTCTAGAACACCAGCCAGACAAAACCTGGAAAGAACCTCTCCTCGCCATATTATAATCAAACTACCAAACACACAATCCAAAGAAAAAATATTGAAAGCAGTTAGAGAGAAAAATCAAGTTACCTACAAAGGCAAGCCCATCAGGATCACAGCAGATTACTCAACACAAACTTTCAAAGCCAGAAGGGCTTGGAGTGATGTATTCCAAATTCTGAAAGATAACAACTGTCAACCAAGGTTACTTTATCCTGCAAAACTATCCATTCAAATAGACGTAGACATAAGGTCATTCCATGACAAAAGCAGGCTAAAGGAGTATTTGAAGACAAAACCAGCTCTACGGAAAATACTTGAAAGAATCCTCCATGCCAAAGAGAAGGAAAAACACAGATATAAGGAACCTGGAAAACAATAAGCAATACTCAAATACTAGTAAACACAAGAGAGCAAAGGTAGAACCTGAACCACACACACACACACAAAATGGCAAGCCTAAATAAACACCTTTCAATAATATCTCTTAATATCAACGGCATCAATGCCCCAACCAAAAGACATAGGTTTGCAGACTGGGTTAAAAAGCAGGATCCTACAATTTGTTGTCTCCAAGAAGCTCACCTTTCTACAAAGGATGGACATTATCTTAGGGTGAAAGGTTGGAAAAAGGTGTTTCAAGCAAATGGACCCAGAAAACAACCAGGGGTTGCTATCCTAATATCTGACAAGGCAGACTTCAGTCCAATGTTATTCAAGAAAGATAAGGAAGGTCACTTTATATTGATTAAGGGCACACTCCAACAGGAGGACATTACAATCCTAAACATATATGCACCTAACATGGGGGCTCCCAAATTCATCAAACAAACACTGTTAGAACTAAGGTCACAGAAAACACCAAACACAGTGGTAGTGGGTGACTTTAACACCTCACTCTCATCAATTGACAGGTCATCCCAGGAAAAAATAAACAGAGAGGCATCTGGACTGAATGAGGTCATAGAAGAAATGGACCTAACAGATATATACAGGACATTTCATCCACATGCTGCAGAATATACATTCTTTTCAGCAGCACATGGAACATTCTCTGAAATAGACCATATATTAGGATACAAAGCAAATCTTAACAAATTCAGGAAAATTGAAATAATTCCTTGCATTCTATCTGACCACAATGGAATCAAACTACAAATCAATAGCAAGAAAGGCTATAGAGCATACACAAAATCATGGAAACTAAAGAATACACTACTAAATGATGAATGGGTCAATGAAGAAATCAAGAAGGAAATCAAAAAGTTTATAGAGTCAAACAATAATGAGAACACTACATACCAAAATCTCTGGGACACAATGAAGGCAGTTCTAAGAGGTAAGTTTATAGCTTTAAGTGCCTATATTAAGAAATTAGAAAGGTCTCAAGTAAACGACCTAATGCTTCACCTTAAAGCCTTGGAAAAAGATGAACATGGCAAACCAAAAATCAGTAGACAGGAAGAAATAATAAAGATTAGGGCAGAAATTAATGAAATAGAAACCAAAAAAAACAATCCAAAGAATTAATGAAACAAAGAGCTGGTTCTTTGAAAGGATAAACAAGATTGATAAACCCTTAGCAAATCTGACCAAAAGAAAGAAAGAAGAGACACAAATTAATAAAATAAGAGATGAAAAAGGTAACATCACAACAGATGGCAGAGAAATCCAAAAAATCATAGGGACATATTATAAATGCATATACTCCACAAAGTATGAAAATCTGAAAGAAATGGATGATTTCCTTGATTTATATGACCTGCCTAAATTAAATCATGATGAGATTAATCACTTAAATGACCTATAACAAGCATGGAGATCCTAACAGTTATCAAAAATCTCCTAACTAAAAAAAGCCCAGGCCCAGATGGATTCACTGCTGAATTTTACCAGACCTTTAAGGAAGAGCTAACACCATTGCTTCTTAAGCTTTTCCATGAAATAGAAAAAGAAGGAATTCTACCAAACTCCTTCTATGAAGCCAGCATCACCCTGATACCAAAACCAGGCAAAGATAGAACAAAAAAAGAAAATTACAGACCAATCTCCCTCATGAACATAGATGCAAAAATTCTCAACAAAATATTGGCAAATACAGTAGAAGAATATATCAGAAAGATCATTCACCCTGACCAAGTAGGCTTTATCCCAGAGATGCAGGGATGGTTCAAGTTATGCAAATCGATAAATGTAATACATTATATAATTGGACTGAAACACAAAAATCATATGATCATCTCATTAGATGCAGAAAAATTGTTTGACAAAATCCAACATCCCTTCATGATAAAAGTCCTACAGAGACTGGGAATAGAAGGAACATATCTCAATATAATAAAGGCTATTTATGACAAGCCCAAAGCCAACATATTACTAAATGGGGAAAAACCTGGAAGCTTTTCCACTAAAATCAGGAACAAGACAAGGGTGTCCACTGTCCCCACTTTTATTCAATATAGTTATGGAAGTCTTAGCCATAGCAATAAGGCAAGAGACATGCATAAAAGGGATACAAATTGGAAAGGAAGAGGTCAAGTTATCATTATTGCAGATGACATGATTCTATATATAAAGGACCCTAAAGACTCTACTAGCAAACTGTTAGAGCTGATAAACACCTACAGCCATGTAGCAGGATACAAAATAAATACACAGAAATCAGTAACCTTCATATATGCTAACAACAAACACACAGAGGATGAAATCAGAGAATCACTCCCATTCACAAGTGCATCAAAAAAAATAAAGTACCTTGGAATAAACCTAACCAAGGAAGTAAAGAATCTCTACAATGAGAACTTTAAAACACTCAAGCGAGAAATTGCAGAAGACACTAGGAAGTGGAAAAACATCCCTTGTTCCTGGATTGGAAGAATCAATATTGTGAAAATGGCAATCTTACCAAAAGCAATCTACATATTTAATGCAATCCCCATCAAAATTCCAAAGGCATTCTTCATGTAAATAGAAAAGACAATCCAAAAATTCATTTGGAATCACAAAAAACCTCAAATATCTAAAATAATACTGAGCAACAAAAATAAGGCTGGTGGTATCACCATACCTGATTTTAACCTATACTACAAAGCCATAGTACCAAAAACAGCATGGTACTGGCACAAAAGCAGACATGTAGATCAATGGAACAGAATAGAGGACCCAGATATAAGTCCAGGTAGCTATAGCCACCTGATATTCAATAAAAATGCCAAAAATACTCATTGGAGAAAAGACAGCCTCTTCAACAAATGGTGTTGGGAAAACTGGATACGTATCTGTAGAAGGATGAAAATAGATTCTTCTCTCTCTCTATGCACAAGAATTAAGTCCAAATGGATTAAAGACCTTAACATCAGACCTGAAACTCTGAAACTGCTAGAGGAAAAAGTAGGGGAAACCCTTCAACATATTGGTCTTGGCAAAGACTTTCTGAATACAACCCCAATCGCTCAGGCAATAAAACCACAGATTAACCACTGGGACCTCATGAAATTACAAAGATTTTGCACTGCAAAGGACACGGTGAAGAAAGCAAAGAGGCAACCTACAGAATGGGAAAAAATGTTTCCCAGCTATATATCTGATAGAGGATTAATATCTAGGATATACAAAGAACTCAAGAAGTTAAATAATAAGGAATCAAACAAGCCAATCAAAAAATGGGTTATGGAGCTAAATAGAGAATTCTCAAAGGAAGAAATATGAATGGCATATAAGCATCTAAAAAAATGTTCTACGTCCTTAGTCATCAGGGAAATGCAGATTAAGACTACATTGAGATTCCATCTCACTCCTGTCAGATTGGCTACCATCATGAAAACAAATGATCATAAATGTTGGCAGGGATGTGGAAAAAGAGGAACCCTTCTGCACTGTTGGTGGCAATGTAATCTGGTCCAGCCATTGTGGAAATCAGTGTGGAGGTTCCTAAAACAGCTAAAGATTGATCTACCATATGACCCAGCTATAGCACTCCTAGGCATATATCCTAAGGACTCATCTCATTTCCTTAGAAGTACATGCTCAACCATGTTTATTGCTGCTCAATTAATAATAGCTGGGAAATGGAGCCAGCCTATATGTCCCTCAAATGATGAGTGGATAATGAAGATATGGCACATTTTATACAATGGAGTTTTACTCAGCAGTAAAGAAAATGAAGTTATGAAATTTGCAGAAAAGTGGATGGATCTGGAAAGGATTATACTAAGTGAGGTAACCCAGGCCCAGAAATCCAAGCACCACATGTTCTCCCTCATATGTGGATCTTAGCTACAGAGGATTGGGCTTCTGTGCGAGAAGGAAAAAACTCAGTAGCAGAGGCCAGTACGTTAAAAAGGAGATAGAAAGGGAAGAGAAAGAAAGGGAGGAGGGCATTTATTAGGTTGATATTGTATATATGTAAGTAGAAAGATTGAGATAGGGAGGGGATATGATGGAGAATGGAATTTCAAAGGGGAAACTGGGGGGGGGGGGGTTACTCCCATGGGATATTTTTTATATTCATGGAAAATAGTAATAAAAATTGAGAAAATAAAAATAAAATATAGCAATTATCCAGTTTCAAAAAAAAATCTAATGTCTCACTTAAGCTCACTTATGCTTACTGATACTTCACTGCTTCCATCTATTACTCCCCTGGTCACTTTTCTCAGTGGTCATAGGCTCTTTGCGGCCCTCCTTCTCTCTAGACGGATGGTGTGCTCTGGTATTGGCATTTGCTGTTTCCTTTGCCTAGAGTGCTCTTCTGCCACATCCCCATGGCTTACTCTTGTAGTATCCTATCATCTTGACTTGAACATCACTTTCCAAGAGATATTCTTATCTACTGAAAGAGTAGTATATATTCACCATCTCCATTTTTACTTTGTCTACCTAGAATTTACCAGCATATAGCATATAACAGGGTTGCATATCCATGGGAGAGAGAGAGAGAGAAATCATAAGTGGAGATAAGCAACAGTGGACACTGCAAGCTTTAAGTCTGGCCAGCCAGGCCCAATGAGACAATGGGTACAATAGTGGCATGTCTGTTATGAGGGAAACCAACTGCTCTTTAATTGGACTGGAGGACTGCTCCACAGGAGGGATTGCATACCTGATACTGAAAAACCTATGGTGGGGAAGTCATGAGCCCTAGGGATGTAACACCTGCTAGTTTATGGATAAATGCACATATTATGCTCACCAAATTGCCTGGTAAACATATCTCTTAATGTTCAAACCCATATATTAATGCTACTCTCACTTTTGGTTAGAGAAGCTTCTCTTTTCAGCTGATGGTGATCTCTGGGATGACTCAAAAGGCACCATAGCGCTGAGAGGAAGTGACAGAAGAGTGCTCAGCACTGGAACATCTTTACCACACCTTCCACGGCTCAGCGTCCATTGCAGAAGAGGTGGCAGAAAGAATATAAGAGCCAAAGGAAGGTAGTACTCTTTACAATGCCCTCTTATAGACACAAAATGGTCTGGATATCCATGACTTTGCATGGCCTGGCACTAAAATAAAAGAGAGACTTATTGTGAGGGAGAGGGGTATGATGGAGAGTGGAGTTGTGAAAAGGAAAGTGTGGGGGGAGGGAATTATCGTAGTTTATTGTCTATAATTATGGAAGTTGTCAATAATAAAAAAATTAAAAGCTGAAAAATAGTGTTTGTACAGTTACATTATCTATATATTTTATTACAGTAAATTGATTCACTTTTCAATGCCCAGTTTTTAGAATGGTTCTTGTCTCATAGTCTTCAACTGAAAACAGTTTAAATGAATGAATGCACTAAGCACCTTCAAATGCTTATGCTTATATTTTCCAGTTGGATTAGCTACTAAATATCTATATTTTATAAAGAGATTTGTTTCAATGTAATTAGTGTTACTAGCATCTGACATATCCCTGAGAAAGTAAGATATTATCATATGGAGTTTAATATAAATCTAAATATTAGGGTGGAAGACCCCTAGGAAGCATGCTGAATAGGAGGTATAAAGATCAAGGTCCGTAAAGCACATAAGACTTTCCCAGTAGAAAGTAGGAGCCTGCTGTGATAGTTAAGGTGTTGTCAACTTGATCTGTTTAGTAATCCATAGGTTGCTTCTAGGAAGGATCAATTAGAGGAGGAAGTCTTTCCCCAAGGTTGAGCCCTTCCCCCAGAATGGGCGGTCCCGCCCAGAGGGGGACTTGATACAAGGGAGCTCTGGGAAAAAAGAGTCCCTTCCTTCCTTCCTGCCCCCCCCGTCCATTTTGGCTGCCGGAGCTGCTTGCTACCTTCCAGCGTGGATTGAAGACCAGTGCGGACGAAAGACCAGCATCAACTGAAGACCCCCGTGGATTGAAGCCCAGCGGCTCCTCAGGAAGCCTCCAGGCTTTCCTGCACCATCTGCAGTGCCGGGTCGGGACTGCTGAGGCATCTGGCCACGAGGACTGAGCAACTACCAGGTTCGGTGATTCTCGGGCCTGCAACTGCTATTGGACTACTGTAAGCTGATCCAATAAATCCCCCTTTAAAATAATTCATTCTAGCAGTTCTGTTCCTCTAGAGAACCCTGACTAATACAGAATTTGGTACCAGAAGTGGTTCTAGAGAAACAGAATTGTAAGAATGGGTTTCTCTAGTGGGCTTAGTGCTATCTGGGGTTGGCTCTCCAATTTTGATGCTGCTAAAGGCCCCACTGATGATAAGGAGAGCGCTTTTCCTGGAAATAAGGGGGGCACTGATAATCCATGGTGTGCACTATTTCAAGAACTACGTGAGATAGATGTATTTGATGACCCTGAGTCATGTCTTGTGAAGAGCGAGGAATTTAGTAACTCTGTATTTAAAACATTTGAGTATTTGTGGAAAAGTAAGACCAATGATGAGGCTGGTTGGTTGCTTTTGGCATCTCTGGACAAACTAGTGAGGGAACAGCAGAAGCTCAAAAAGGAAAATTCTAAGCTTAAGACCCACATACATGATCTCAAGGTTTCTAAGGGTGCCCTGGAGGAGAGTCTCCTCTCTAGCCAGAACAGGGCTCGGATTGCAGAAAACCAAACCCAAGCTCTCATTGTGAGATTGGCTAATTTGCAACGTAAATTCAAATCCCAGCCTCACCAAGTTAAAGTGAGGGCACTGATTGGAAAAGAGTGGGATCCTGTGACTTGGGATGGTGATGTGTGGGAAGACCCTGAAGAACCTGGGGACATCGAAGTGTTAGATTCTGAAGAAGATGTTTTGGATGAAAATATGGCCTGCCCTCCCTTAGCAGCAGTTGTATCCCCACCCCCACATCCTGAGGTATTATCCTCCCCACCCTTGCCTGAGGGAATTCATCCCTCTTTGTCTGGGGAATCAGCAGGAAGTGCTGGTGCTTCTCAGTTCCCACCCGTTTTTGCCTCTAGGCCTATAACCAGACGGAAGGCTAGGCAGGCCCCTAAAGGTGAGATAGAAAGTGTGACACAGGAGGAAGTGAGGTACACCCCTAAAGAACTTCAGGAGTTTTCTAACTTGTACAGGCAGAAGCATGGGGAATATGTGTGGGAATGGATCTTAAGGGTGTGGGATGATGGAGGAAGGAACATAAGATTAGATCAGGCTGAATTTACTGAAATAGGCCCATTGAGCAGAGATTTTAGATTTAACAATGCAGCTCGTGCAGTTGGAAAGGGTGCCAAGAGTTTATTTGATTGGTTGGCTGAAGTATGGATCCAAAGATGGCCTACTGTGAGTGAGCTCGAGCTGCCTGATATCCCTTGGCTTAATGTCGATGAAGGGATTAAAAAGCTCAGAGAACTTGGAATGCTGGAGTGGATTTGCCATGTAAACTCATCTTTGCCCCCACAATGGGAGCGTCCAGAAGATGTGCCCTTCACTAAGACTATAAGAAACAGATTTGTGAGGGGAGCACCAGCATACTTAAAGTCTTCCATCATTGCTCTTTTATGTAAAGAAGACCTCACAGTGGGAGCTGCAGTTGCTGCATTAGGTGATTTAGATGCAATGGGCATAACTGGATCTCGGGGTAACAAGGGCCAGGTGGCAGCACTGAATCGCCAAAGGCAGGGTGAACGTGTTTTTCATAATAGACAGCGTAGGCAAAATTATGCACATAAAGGTATGACTTGTATGGACCTTTGGAATTGGCTGATTAATCATGGTGTTCCCAGAAGTCAAATAGATAAGAAGCCTACTGAATTTCTTCTTGATCTGTATAAGCAGAAAAATTCCAGAGCAAGGGAACATAAAGCCACTTTGAATTATAGCGACAGAGAATCAAGACCTCTTAATCAGTTTCCAGATTTGAGCCAGTTTACAGACCCTGAGCCCCTTGATTGAAGGGGTGGCCGGGTCCCCTTGAGGAAGGACCCTGCTGCAACTGCCAAAAGTTTCAATATTAAACTTACACCTATCCTTCCTCAGAGGGACCTGCGGCCTTTTGCTAGGGTAACTGTACACTGGGGGAAAGGAAATAATCAGACCTTTTGGGGCCTACTGGACACTGGCTCTGAATTGACATTGATTCCAGGAGACCCCAAAAAGCACCATGGCCCTCCAGTTAAAGTAGGTGCTTATGGAGGTCAGGTGATCAATGGAGTTTTGGCAAATGTTAGACTGACAGTGGGTCCAGTGGGTCCCCGAACTCACCCTGTGGTTATTTCCCCAGTGCCAGAATGCATAATTGGGATAGATATACTTAGGAGTTGGCAGAACCCTCACATTGGTTCCCTGACTTGTGGAGTGAGGACTATTATGGTTGGAAAGGCAAAATGGAAGCCACTGAGGCTCCCACCACCAGGGAAAATAGTGAATCAGAAACAGTATCGCATCCCTGGAGGGATTTCAGAAATTAATGCCACTATAAAAGACTTGAAGGATGCAGGGGTGGTGGTTCCCACCACATCTCCCTTTAACTCTCCTATTTGGCCTGTTCAGAAGACAGATGGATCCTGGAGAATGACAGTGGATTATCGGAAACTTAATCAGGTGGTGACTCCAATTGCAGCTGCTGTACCAGATGTGGTTTCTTTACTTGAGCAGATTAACACATCTCCTGGTACCTGGTATGCGGCTATTGATCTTGCAAATGCTTTCTTCTCCATACCTGTCCATAAGGACCACCAGAAGCAATTTACCTTCAGCTGGCAAGGTCAGCAGTACACATTTACTGTTTTACCTCAAGGTTATATTAACTCTCCAGCCCTGTGTCATAGCTTAGTTCGCAGGGACCTTGATCGCTTGTCCCTTCCACAGGGTGTCACTTTGGTCCATTATATTGATGACATAATGCTAATTGGATCAAATGAGCAGGAGGTGGCATCCACTCTGGAGTTGCTGGTACAGCATATGCGCATCAGGGGATGGGAAATAAATCCATCCAAAATTCAAGGACCTTCCACCTCAGTGAAATTTCTAGGAGTTCAGTGGTGTGGGGCATGTAGGGATATTCCTTCTAAGGTGAAGGACAAGTTGTTGCATTTGGCCCCTCCTACCACCAAGAAAGAAGCACAACGTCTAGTGGGCCTATTTGGATTTTGGAGACAGCACATTCCTCACTTGGGTGTCTTACTCCGTCCCATATACCAAGTGACTCGGAAAGCTACTAGTTTTCAGTGGGGCCCAGAACAAGAGAAGGCCCTTCAACAGGTCCAGGCTGCTGTGCAGGCTGCTCTGCCCCTTGGGCCATATGATCCAGCAGATCCGATGGTACTTGAGGTTTCAGTGGCAGACAGGGATGCTGTTTGGAGCCTTTGGCAGGCCCCCATAGGTGAATCACAGCGGAGGCCATTGGGATTTTGGAGCAAGGCCCTGCCATCGTCTGCAGACAATTATTCTCCATTTGAGAGACAGCTTTTGGCCTGCTATTGGGCCTTAGTGGAAACTGAACGTTTGACAATGGGCCATCAAGTTACTATGCGACCTGAGCTGCCCATCATGAGCTGGGTGTTATCTGACCCACCAGGCCATAAAGTTGGACGTGCACAGCAACAGTCCATCATTAAGTGGAAGTGGTATATACGTGATCGGGCTAGAGCAGGCCCTGAAGGTACGAGTAAGTTACATGAGGAAATTGCCCAAATGCCTATGGTTGCTACTCCTGTTGCAATGCCTTCTGTCCCCAAGCATGCACCTATGGCATCATGGGGTGTGCCCTATGATCAATTGACTGAGGAGGAGAGGTCTAGGGCATGGTTTACAGATGGTTCAGCACGTTATGCAGGCACCGCCCAAAAGTGGACAGCTGCAGCATTACAGCCCCTTTCTGGGACAACTCTGAAGGACTGTGGTGAAGGGAAGTCTTCACAATGGGCAGAACTTCGGGCAGTGCATATGGTTGTGCAATTTGCTTGGAAAGAAAAATGGCCAGATGTGCGCTTATACACTGATTCATGGGCTGTGGCCAATGGTTTGGCTGGATGGTCTGGGACTTGGAAGGAGCACAATTGGAAAATCGGTGAAAAGGACATTTGGGGAAGGTGTATGTGGATAGAACTCTCTGAATGGGCAAAGGATATAAAGATACTTGTGTCCCATGTTAATGCTCATCAGAAGGTGACCTCGTTGGAGGATGACTTTAATAATCAAGTAGATAAGCTGACCCGTACTGTGGATAGTGGTCAACCTTTTTCCTCAGCCACCCCTGTCATTGCCCAATGGGCCCATGAACAAAGTGGCCATGGTGGCAGAGATGCAGGCTATGCATGGGCCCAACAACATGGACTTCCACTAACTAAGGCTGACCTGGCTACGGCTACTGCTGAGTGCCAAATTTGCCAACAGCAGAGACCAACTCTGAGCCCCCGATATGGTAGTATTCCTCGGGGTGACCAGCCAGCAACCTGGTGGCAGGTTGACTACATTGGACCTCTTCCATCATGGAAAGGGCAGCGTTTTGTCCTTACTGGAATAGACACTTATTCTGGGTATGCATTTGCCTTTCCTGCACGTAGTGCTTCTGCCAAGACTACCATCCGTGGGCTTACAGAATGCCTTATTCACCGTCATGGCATTCCACACAGCATTGCTTCTGACCAAGGAACTCACTTCACCGCCAAGGAAGTATGGCAGTGGGCTCATGATCATGGAATTCACTGGTCTTACCATGTGCCCCACCATCCTGAAGCAGCTGGCTTGATAGAACGGTGAAATGGCCTTTTGAAGAAACAGCTACAGCGCCAACTAGGTGGCAATAGCTTGGAGGGCTGGGGGAGTGTCCTCCAGCAGGCTGTGTATGCTCTGAATCAGCGTCCTATATATGGTACTGTTTCTCCTATAGCCCGGATTCACGGGTCCAGGAATCAAGGGGTGGAAATGGGAATAGTCCCACTTACCATCACTCCAAGTGACCCATTAGCTAGATTTTTGCTTCCTGTTCCCGCAACCTTATGCTCTGCTGGACTACAAGTCTTGGTCCCAGAGGGAGGAGTGCTTTTGCCAGGAGACACAAAGAACATTCCATTGAACTGGAAGCTAAGACTTCCCCCTGGTCACTTTGGGCTCCTAATGCCCTTGAGTGAACAGGCTGAGAAAGGAGTTACAGTGATAGCAGGGGTGATTGATCCAGATTACCAGGGGGAAATTGGACTGCTTCTCCACAATGGAGGTAAGGAAGAGTATGCCTGGAGTGCAGGAGATCCTTTAGGGCGTCTGCTAGTGTTACCATGTCCTGTTGTCAAAGTCAATGGACGACTGCAACAACCCAATAGAAGTAGTGTGATAAATGGCCCAGATCCTTCAGGAATGAAGGTATGGGTTACCCCTCCAGGTAAAGAACCAAGACCTGGTGAGGTGCTTGCTGAAGGTGGAGGAAATACAGAATGGGTAGTAGAAGAAGGCAGTTACAAATACCAGCTAAGGCCACGTGACCAGTTACAGAAACGAGGACTGTGATTGCAATGTTTCTGTCCTGCCTTGATAACAGAGTGTTTGTATGTATCTACACCAATATTACGATTATATCATTAGCTAACTGTTGAATTTATATTAGACCCATTATACTAGAGACTAAGTTTTGTGTTGGGGGGAAGATTTTGCGGTTCCGGTTGTACGTGGGATAGTTATGCCATGTTAGGCGGAATTATGAGCTTGTTACTGTTTTCATTTGAAAATTAAGTATGATGTAAGGAGACATGATTTGATGCCAAGTTGACAAGGGGTGGACTTGTGATAGTTAAGGTGTTGTCAACTTGATCTGTTTAGTAATCCATAGGTTGCTTCTAGGAAGGATCAATTAGAGGAGGAAGTCTTTCCCCAAGGTTGAGCCCTTCCCCCAGAATGGGCGGTCCCGCCCAGAGGGGGACTTGATACAAGGGAGCTCTGGGAAAAAAGAGTCCCTTCCTTCCTTCCTGCCCCCCCGTCCATTTTGGCTGCCGGAGCTGCTTGCTACCTTCCAGCGTGGATTGAAGACCAGTGCGGACGAAAGACCAGCATCAACTGAAGACCCCCGTGGATTGAAGCCCAGCGGCTCCTCAGGAAGCCTCCAGGCTTTCCTGCACCATCTGCAGTGCCGGGTCGGGACTGCTGAGGCATCCGGCCACGAGGACTGAGCAACTACCAGGTTCGGTGATTCTCGGGCCTGCAACTGCTATTGGACTACTGTAAGCTGATCCAATAAATCCCCCTTTAAAATAATTCATTCTAGCAGTTCTGTTCCTCTAGAGAACCCTGACTAATACACCTGCGTAGGAGATGTGGGATTCAGGAGAAGAGAATAGTCCAAGGCAGAGGATGTGTATAAACTATTTCAAATTTTACCATGAGAACAAATAAGGTACAAGTTTATAGAGCTGACTAATGTTTCCATGTTATGTTTCCTTGCTCTGTGTGTGAATTTTTCTTTTATAAAATTGTCTAGGATCTCTGTCCCTGTACTATTAATGACTTAATTTTGTGATATATTTTCCATCTGTACTTTTTCACATTAGGATTGAATCCCTCTAAGGAACTTACTTTGTGCCATTCATTTTAGATCTCTATTTGGGTTGGTGAACTAGTGGATGCAAGCATAGAGATTATAATCCTGTTACCATGGCATAGCAAGAAAAAAGTGTATATATATATATATATATATATACACACATATATATATATATATATATATATATATATATATATATATATATATACTATTCAAGGACACCTGATTCTATTATTTGACTGTAGATACCTCCCACTTTATATGATGCTTTACTTGGTCATGCATATGTCAATTGCTAGTACCATTAATTCCATTTAAGACAGAGAGAGAGAGAGAGCAGACACTTTTTTTCATGAACAGGAATTATATTATTCACCTCAGTCACTTTCAATGACTTAGGAAAAGAGCGTCTTCCTTTAGTAATTTTAGAAACCATAGTGACCACATAAGGATTCTATGGATGAATTAAAAGGAAAACCATTGGGGGAAAGGTCTTTATAATAGAAAGTGTTCTTAAAGATGAGCATCTGGGATTTCCATATCAGGCAATCAGAACAAAGCCCCTGTGTATTAATGCACTAATGCATTCTAAAGATCCTCTAAAATTGTTTTAAAGTGGGGTCATTCTTACTCTCTCACTCTGTCTGGGAGTCTTCAGGCGCATAATTTCTAATAAAGACGACTATGGCTCCCTCTTCTCCTGCCCACGGGAACAGTTCTGCTGAATAAAATTTCTCAGCTTATTCATCACATTTCCTTGTGGACTCTGATATGAAGGCTGTGCATGAAATCATTCTATCTTTCCAAGTGATAAATTTTATTTTTCTTTATGTTCCCCAAAGATAGCATTAGGCTTTTAGAAAAACTCTTTCGAAATCTAATTCTACCCCAACCTGTGTCAGAGTGAGAATCAGGTCTTGGCCACCACTTCTCCAGAGGTGACCACCAGAGTCTGTTCCACTCATTCAGAGATGAAACCTGTCAGTAAGAAGGACAAATTGTGTCCCCATAGCCCATTTCCACACACAGTGTTTCTTGACAGAACAAACGACTGCCATTTGGACCAAAGTTGAGGTCCTTTCCTTATGTACTGAGAACTTTCTTTCTCTGGGAATAGTGCCAAGACCACCAGACATATTGAACTCACAGCTTTTTACCATCACATCATCAGAATGAGCTCTAGTCCCCGAGGCCAACATTGGATACTGACCAATGTGAGTCAGGTGAAAGGTTACTAACTTAAAGATTACTTTGATTTTTTTCTCTCCCTCAAACTTCTTTCTCATTATCCTTGCAACTAACTTGTGTTTACCACTCCTTAATACAAGTAGGTATGTACTACTATATGCTGGATTTCAGGCTACTGGTAGGCAAATGTTTTCTTATCTCCATATGGCTATAATATTTAACAAGATATTTATACCAATACTTGAAAATATTTTTTCATTTATTTGCAAATGAGATAGGGCATGTTAAGCTCCTGCCATTGCAAGTGAACACTACATAATTGCACCCACTTTTACATCTGGCTTTATGTAGGTACTAGGGAATTGAACCCAGGCTGTCAGGGTTTGCAAGAAGCACACTTGACCTCTGTGCCACCTCCAAAGTACATATAAACAACCATATTTACATGAGTAATAATGCATTTTAAAGTATTTTGCAGTAGATATTATCAAATAACTTGCTAGTATCCCATTTACAGACACCTTTCCCTATAATAATGCATTTCTCCCTAAATTAGCATGTGGGATGAACAACTGTCATAGGCATAGATTTCTACAGCTATTTGTATTATAAAAGGAAACACATATTTATTAAAAACCTATTTTGTACTAAAAATATAGATGGAAATGTTTCCTTCTGCTGTTTTTCTTCTAGTGCTGCTGAGTTACAGCCTGATGGTGAAGGATTAGAGAACATGGTAGAGCGTGCACTGTTGCCTTCCTATTCTGTAATCTTAATACATTCAAACTTTTCCAGTTTTGCCAGTTCCAACTACACAGATAACCAAAATACACATTGTACTTGTACAGAGATTTATTAATCCCTCAAAAGACAAGGTGAATATATTTTTGTTTGATGGTCATAGAGGCACATAATTGAGTTTTGTTGATTTATTTGCCTGTTTTGATATTTTTTAGTTATTTATTTTCAAGTAGAAAGAGAGAAAAAGACAGGAATGGGTGTGCCAGGGCCTCTAGCTACTGCAAATGAACTCCAGATGCATGCCTCACTTTGTCCATCTGTCTTTGTGTGGGTACTGGGTCATCAAATTTGGGTCTTTAGGTTTTGCAGAATGCCACCTATACCACTGAGCCATGTCTCCAGCAACTTTATTTTGAGTCACAAAACACTATCTTCCTGATTCCACTTTGAAATGAAAAGTGGAATTTTCTTTGAATTCAGTAAAAGTAGTACTTAGCAAAGTCCAACCCACCTAAGAACCACCATGCAGGTACCTCACAAGATGCTGTTTTTTGAAGCTGGGGAAGTCCTGGTCATGCTTCTCTCAAGTATATCATTCATCTCCTTCCAGAGAATGAGTCATCCCTAAAATCACCAAGCCTAGTGTTTTCTAGTTGGGCACTTTTAAAAGGAACTGGGAGCTCTGGCTTCTTCTCTCAGGTTCACCATCAGATCATGGAGTAACCTTCCACAAGTCAGCTTCTCTGTGACATTGTGGACATGTTTAACCAAAAACAGAAGAGACGTATGTTTAATGTTTGCTGTAAGCATCTAGCTTAAAAGGTACATGCTCTTTGAGAGAGGAAAGTTAGCACATGATGTCATTGCTTCTAACATTTGTTCAAATGTCAAAAAAATAAAAATAAAAAGCAGGGAAGGTAACTAAAACCATAATGCTTTCTCAGAGGGTGTTGTCAGGTTTGAAGTAGGAGTGCACAAATAAGTAGGTGGTAGGCTGTTTTCCCAGTGTAAAACACAACTTTTGAATCATGTCTTTCTGACAAAGTGGAATTTAAAGAATATTCCAGCAAGGTGTGATATTCACTGGAAATGTTTGATGAAAGAGCATGGGGAAGTGATTGGGGACCTGGAAATATGGACTTGATTTGGGTCCATGAATGAAAATCCTCTTCTCTGGGTTGTTTCCATGACTTGTAATATTATAGTGATGACATTTGCATTCTCCAGCCCAGGATTAGCTGGAGGGGAAAGAAGGGCTCAGTTGAATTGTTTTAGTAAACGCATAAACCATGACATCTCCTGAAAGATAATTCTGATTAAAGGATACTGAACCCTAAGTCTATTTGCTTCTCAACATGGGTAACAGAATTATACACAAATGTGACATTTGCCTTCATAAAAAGAAGTTTTTCTTCATCATTATCTGCATCTTGGTTTGGGGTTGAGATAAGTCATAATTTTCAGATGATGATGTCAGGCCCATTCCCCCAACAGAGATTAGACGATACCACAAACACAGACTTATACTTTCATGGGAGAAATCTCCTGTTTGCAAACATTTATCTTTAACAATAGGCTACTGGTAGAGATAGAGAAAGCCATCTGTCACACATGAAGAATATTGCTTTTGTTGTCAGTGATGACCTAACACAGACCAGGTACTGGTTACTTCATTTAATTCACTCTCAACATTTAAGGCCTCTATTTCTCTAATATATTAGCCATAATATATCGACCTCATACAAGATAAAAGCTCATTTGGGTAGGATAATTATCAAAATTATTATCATAGTTAATAATGATTATGTTAAAAATAAAATGCATTTCTGTCAATGTAATTTCTATGTCAAGGACTAGAAGATACATTTTTTAAATACACACTTATTAGTTGAGGAAACAAAAAAACTATTGTTACTTCCTTCTCTGTATAAAGACAGTTAACTAAGGCATCATGACTTTTATCAGCTTTAACATTATTGAATTGTACAAATTTTTCACTGTTAAGTTATGTATTTTCTAATAATAGTACCACAGGGAACTTATGAATTTAGAGTAAATTACTTTAAAAGGTCATTGAGGCTGGAGAGATGGCTCAGTGGTTAACGTGCCTTCCTGTGATGCTTAACGACCCAGATTCAAGTCCCCAGTACAAAGAGGTACATGCATCTGGAGTTCATATGCAGTGGCTGGAGGCCCTGGTATGCCCATTCTCATTTTTTCTTTCTCTGCTTGCAAAAAAAAAATCATTGCCTCCATCTCAGTGTTTGAAGGTGACTCAGTGCACTTGTTTCTGTAAATTCTGACTTCTTTCTTAGTCCAGAAAAGATTTATGAGTTTCTGAATATGTAGACAATATAGGGAGATGAAATCAACATAGAGTAAAAGTGAAGAGAAGAAATAGGAGGTGAAATTGTAGCGAGGATATCATGGTAAATTAACAAACTCATATCATGGACTCCATTTTCCAATGTTGAATCTGACATTTGGATCTTATTTTTCAAAAAGTCCAAAGTAAAGGAGAAAACAGTATCAAAGATATGATTTTAGCCTCTTTTAAGCAGTATGGTTAAGAGGTGGCCTGAGACTGCATGAGGGTCCCTTGGGTCCATTATCAGGCATAAAATAGAAATTTTTTCATAATAGGAAAAAGTGGTGATTGCCTTTTTCTTCTCATTTCCATAACATGGTAGAATTGTCCAGGAGACACAAGGCACATAGTGATGTTCTCAGTCTGGGTCTCAATGGAGTATCTGATTGCCTGTGATTATATTTTCTGCTTTAATTCTAATACTGTAAGTACCAACAGATATAGGACACAAACAATACCACTTTAATGGTCCTCAATCACATTGACAGTATAAAAGGATCTTGAACATTGCTCTTTGAAAGTAAGAACATTTTGTTTATTTTTCACTTTCCTGCTACTAAAATCCAAAACATTTTTCACACATGCTTACTATTGGTTGATAATGGGTACACAAAAACTTGTAAAAAATTCATAAATATTTTGAATAATGCAGAGTCTATTTGCTAACACCACAGAGTTCTATGACCTCTTTCATAAGAGAAAAGAAAATAACTGATACTGGTTTTTGGAAACTGACTTCTGTAAAATGCCTTAAAACATGAATTTGTAAGTTTGCAGCACCAGGAAAACTTAGTCAACAAAATAGAGAAGTTTAAGAAATAGTGTTTTATTTCCCTTTTCTCTTCTCTCTCCTGCTGCCCTCTTTTGTCTCCAGAGTAGAAGTTAAGGTAGAGCACTTTCATTCCTCCTATGGAAGGAAATGAGTGCTTCTGGTCATGTTTGTTTATAGAAAGCATTTCAGGTCCAGGTTTTCTTTGTTGCATCTTAAAAGTGTTCTTAATTTCATAGCATAAATTCACTTCCTTAGAGCACTCCAATTATTTCAAAATAAAAGTTTAAAAGTTCCATAGAGTCTTAAAATCTGGCTCAGGTAAGTAAGTACCAACAGATACAGGACACAAACAATACCACTTTAATGGTCCTCAATCACTTTGACAGTATAAAAGGATCTTGAACATTGCTCTTTGAAAGTAAGAACATTTTGTTTATTTTTCACTTTCCTGCAACTAAAATCCAAAACATTTTTCACACATGCTTACTATTGGTTGATAATGAGTACACAAAAACTTGTAAAAAATCTAGGTAAGAGAGAATGTCTCTAAACCTCTAGGTAAACTATGTATGTATGTATGGGTACACAAAAACTTGTAAAAAACCTAGGTAAGAGAGAATGTCTCTAAACCTCTAGGTAAACTGGAATACGGAAATTGACTCTCTTAGGATTGTTAAGTTTCAAGTATGGCTTATAAAGTCACTAAGGAAAATTATTGGGTGTCTTCTAGAGCATAGACCTGGAAACCATAGGTGCAATTTGAGTGTACTATAACATTTGTCTATGATTCAATAAGTTAATAAAATATAATTAACAAGTGAAAGTACACATTATAGGTTCTGATACTCCATGGCTTATAAGACTCATAAACCCACTGTAAGCAGAAAATACTATGTCAAAGTTTTGTTTTATAGACCTAACCTACTGACCTCTATAGTTGAGCAACACCTTGTTCTGTGGGACACAGATTGTGGATTTTTGTGGTTGTATAGCTGATTGGGAGCTGTGGCTTGTTCCCAAGAGTACCATATCAACTATCACTAAATGAGGAAAAAGTTAAAATTCAAATAGAAAATATGACTTCTACTCAATTCATGGGGTTTCACACAATTGTAAGTACAAATGTCTCAAGATGAATAGTAGGTCAAAGAACATTTACATGAGAGAGAGAGAGAGAGAGAGAGAGAGAGAGAGAGAATCATGTGATAAAGCAAATGACTACATAAAACATCTTCATTTCAGAAATTTAGATGAATGAGTTCTAGTGCTTACTTACTGCATAGCTTCAGCAGATATTTAAGTCTTGTCTACTGAAGGGTCTCAAGGACTACCTAAGGTAGTTACTATGAGAATAAAACTGGTGCATATACAAGGCAGAGAACAAGTGGGAAGTAAATATTATTACAGAAAAAAGCTATGGAATGTGATGGAAGGAAAATACAAAATGAATTTGGAGTAGAAAATGTTCACCAGTGGTGTAAGGGAGAATTTGTAGGGGAGTCAAATCTTCAAATCTCTAGGGCGAGTAAGTGGGGTGAGACATTATAAAGTTCTTGATGCACTGTAAATTTAAAGTCTAATGGATAAGGGAGGATCAGCCCCAATATTTATAAGCACAAGTGTCAGAAACATGGAAAGTATGCCCAGGTCTCTAGAGATGTATATAGAAGTGCTAAAACACAGGCGAGTGGAAAGGATAAAGAGTGGGTGTGAGTTATTAAAGTGATTGGAGTGGAGCTAAGTATATTGCACTACTTATGGGACCAGGTTGTTCTATTCACCCCTCCCAAATTAAATTTCACTTTTCTCGCAGGAATCTTTTGAGGGTAATGGTTCCAAAGGGAGGATTTGTGTGTTACTCTATTTATTTTTGAGGAAAACACATTATATGTATAAAAAATATGGAACAAAAATGAAGTATTAAACTTTATGTCTATGCACATTTCTAACACATTTATTCTTTTTGTCTATTGACTGAAAAAAATAAAAGATTATTACAGGCTTTTGAAAAGGCTCACAGATATGCATGGAAAGAGACATTACTGCAGACAAAAACTTCAATTATATTCTAAAGCAATGACTTTGCAATTCTTTAATGATTTTTGTAATGGTCACAGTGATATATCCTGGTTTTGTTATTTCACTTTTCCTGATTAAGTACCACCATCACTCTAATTAAAATAACACCATCTGGTTTTCATAGTGCATAATAACCTACATCCCTAATCCCAAAGCTGAAGCAACATTCACAATCTGGACCATTTAGAGGTCATGCAGTTAGTTGAGTCACTGCTACAATTTATGGATTCACTGGTGGGTGAGCTTGTGGAAGCAGTGATAGAGAGTTTACAAAAAAGGCAGAAAGCTCAGAAGAAAGTATGACCTTGACATTGGTGGTAGATTCCGTTGTGTGACTGGAGAACATCTGGTTAAGGTAACACCTGGTGATGAAGTAAGGGAGCAGCTATGTATTCCTGCGCATGTGTGTGTGGAAACTGTTACAGGCTGGCAGACTGAAGAAGGTAGGTTTGAAGCAGGCTGAGTGAATTCAAGGAACTGAAAGAAAGCAGGTTTGGCTAAGGGGAGGAAGAGAAAGTGAGAGTGGCAGGAAATGAGATCAAGATGATAAGCCAGATATGGCTGAGCATGGCAGTTGTTCTGAGCACAGTGAAAGCTATTGTAATATTTTTAAATGAACAATACTGTGACAATTTTTCTTAGTGTTTGCAAAGAAAATATCCATCATTCAAGATGAACATTAAAAAAGTAACTAGTAAGGAGCAGTGGGAACTGAAAAAGAGATTTTGAGTTCTCTCAGAACTAGTTATTATTGAAATGCAGAGATTCTGACCTAGAATTTCCTATAGTACAGGGTGTTTTGTTTGGTTTTGCTTTCCTGTGCTTTCCAGGAGAATCTAAAACTGTACTTTATGCTACAATCTTACAATCATTTAACTGTTGCCAAATAAGGCAATTTTTTATAATTGGCTTACAATACAGCATTTTTGAAGAAATTAGTTTAACGACAAAATTGAAAATATTTGGAAGCCAGATACAGCCCTGATTTTTATAATTCACTACCCTTATGATGTTGCATCTCCACTTTCATGATCACAAGAGAGCAATCAGAAGGAAAAGCTCAACAGGCTAGCTTTCATTCAGCTTCTTGCAGGAAACATAATAGATAGAGGGTGAGGAGAGAGCGAGGGGGGAACTAGTTACAATGGTCTGATCATGTCTATGAACAGGCAGCAAGGGATGATGAAATATGGAGGCCGGGGACCATGGGAGGTACCACCGCTGGGGCAGAGGAAGAAGCTCTAGCTGAAGCTGAGGCACTAAAACAGCTATGCATCCCAGTCTGTGCTGGGGAGGTGGAACGGAGCCTTCACCAATCTGCATCAGGTCAGGGAAAACACCCAGAGGACACATTCTCTGAAATCTTTCATTGTCAGTTCCTCAGAAGTCTCCCTTTGGCTGAACCCAGCAAAGAGCTGGGGACACAGGGAACTCAGAGAAGAAAGTGGGTATCTGTTCATCTCTGAAGATATAGGACACAGAGAAATCATCTGGAACAATTAGGAACACTTATTATTTTTATACTGTTATTTATGTTTCAAGTATATATGAGTTCAAAGACACTGCTAATACTAAGATAATGTCACTCTAATAAGCAACAAAGCAAAAAAGATATTTCAAACCTGGGCCATTTTTTGAAATAGAAAGCAGTTAAAAGCTGGCTGAGGCTGTCAAAACTTCCAGGCTTTTCTTCTTTAAACTTGCTTCTGGTTAGAATATCAATCATGGCCACATGGTCATACAAAGCCTTTCCTCTTCCAAAACTGATTTTTTAAAGTGTTGCCTTCTTTTAAAGAAATAGAAAGAAGTTCTTCTTGAATGAACATTCCATATTCTATTCTATGAAAATAACTTCAAATCCAGGGCTTTTAAGAAAGCCACGTTTGAACTGATGGCAAGCAGCCTTACTTTCCTTCTGGAGAATCCAAACAGAATGCATGGTGACCAGTTGACATCCAAAGGTTAGTTATACTATAAGGAACCACCATTCCAGAAACTGATCAATTCTTTAACCACACCAGACAAAGATATAATAAGTATAGTAATTTTTATATATGCCTAAGAGAACTTGACTTACAAATGAAGCTGAGATATGAAATCAAGGTATATAAGTCAGCATTTGGGAAAAATCTTCACCTATGTGTCCTCTTGCTACCTAGCCAATGATTTTGGAAAGGTCAATTTGTTCAGTCTTCATTTCAGTTACCCTCACAGGATGATTGGAATGCCATATACATATTTATAATATTAATTAAATTTAATTGTATGTAAATATACAGTCAACTATATATATATATGTGTATATATATATATGTATATATATATACATATATCATGTTTCATAAAGCTGTGTGTTATCTAATTAGATAATGTATTAGTAAGGGGCATAGAGCAAAGAATGAGATCAGTGGAATCTTAAATTAACTTTTTAAATAGAAATATTTTCAAAGAAAAAAAATTTTTTAAAAACTTCAAAGAATTATTTAAAAATATTGTCGAATTTTTAAAATAATCCCAAATAAGGTTTTTAAAGTAGAAGTTTTACTTTCTACTCTGAATTCTGTTCTCATGGCAAAATGGGAAACTGGGTAGGAAGGAGATTCAATTGCTATTTAAGGGTGTTAGTCCTTATAAGGTTAGGTTCAGCTAGGTTAGATACTCCCTAAATCCTATTTGATGAAGCACACTTCCACCTTGCATTCACCTTGTGAAAATTTGAACTTTTCAGAAACAGCATTTTTATTCGCAAGGAGAGCGAGACAGAAACAGATAGAGAGACAGAGAGAGGAAGAGCACTAGGGTCTCCTGTTGTTGCAAACAAACTCCAGATGCATGTGGCACTTTGTGCATCAGGCTTTACCTGTATACTTGGGAATCAAAGCTGGGCCTCTAGGCTTTGCAAATAACTGCCTTCACAACTGAGTCATCTCTCCAGTCCCAAAATTTGAATTTTTGAATTACCATTCAATTGCCTTCATATCAAATGATTATAACTTATAGATTATTACATACCCAAAAGCTGTTTTTGTTAAACATTGTCCAAAATAGTGACTGATGGTTGAATTTGTCCTCTAAAATGAAACCGTATGGAGAAAATATTTACTGGATGGTAGGAGAAGAGGTGATATACTTGCCATAATTTCAGTCCTAGCTACTTTGTGCTTTCAAAAGTAAGCAACAAAGCTTATAGTGAATAAACAATTGCCAAAGATAGCCTTGTGCATCTGATCAAATACGCATGAAGAGTGAGACAGCAGGCATGCCACAGAAGAGCAGGATAAAGCACAGGGGATAGTCAAAGCTAATAGAAACTGCAGAAGCCACTGAATAAGAGTGAAAACCACAGCCCCAGAGCAACATAATCTCAAATCCTGACCGTGCCCCTCAGCTGTAGAATGGCTGCTCTAAAGAATAACGTGCGATGATCCAGAGATACCACTAAGCTAACACCTTCTCCACAGTGAACATTCAAAAGTAAAAGGGAATTCCCAGCTTATTGTAAGGAATAGTATAAGAGGGCAAGTAAAAATTGCTAAGTCAATGTAAGATCACTATCAATACTTGTATGAGCTGTCCTTGTTGCCAGTAGATGAAGTGATAAGAGCCAGGTTCTCAGTACGATGGCCTGCAGAACCAGGGAAGAATGCTCAATGAGCACAACACTGTTGGAATAGTCCTCAAACCACTGGTGTTCCTGAGAACATCTATCCTAACAGCCAGTGTTCACCCACTAAGTCTAAGTGTTTCTTTTATTTGGCTTAGTTCAGGCTACGAAGACATATTTCCCTAAGAAGAAAGACCACAAGTCCAAAGTCTCTGTTGTATGATTGGACCTTTGTTTTCCCCTTTCTTCCAGATGATCAATGTCTTCAAGATATTCTGCTATTAATACTGAATAGGTTTTTCCTATTTTTTTTCTGCATAAAAAAGTCATTATCTTCTGCTACTGAAAAGGCTTTTGAGCAATTTCATAGTAGTTAAAGAGACAAATTCTTCTATAAATTGTCTATAATGTTTTATTTTAATGAATATTGTGCATATCATCCCCTTATTTCTCCACAATTAATGTTAATTTTTAACAGTCACAACTGGAATCATATGGTATATCAGGGCATTTATTACCCACGAGAATTGGAAATCCCTTGAAACATAAAAAAGAGTTTCTCTATGTTTTACTCTCGAGCCTTGGAAAAAGCAGCATTATAGTACTTGGATCTTGAAAAGTTGTAAAGTATGGATGTGTGTTAAACCAATTCAGTGTTTCTGTGAGATTTCCATGGATATTACTCAGTCTTACTGTTGTCTAAATTAGCTATAAGTATTAGCTATAACTGGGCACAGAATCAATGCCGACTGGAACAGAGAAGAACACAGCTGGAAGGAAAGCTAGGCAATGCAACAAAAAAAAAAAAAAAAAAAAAAGAAAAGAAAGGAAAGACAAAATTATCTCAATGACAAGGTTTGTCTGAAAAGCTTAAGAAAGAATTAGAATATCTTACATGTGAGAGCTGATCTGATTTTTCTCCATCTGTTATGAGACTCTGGAGGCTGACTGCCCATTAAACACCAAATGATGACTGGTGTAGCAGGTGCAGTGAAGTGGGAAGGTGTGGAGCAAATAAAACAAGAGTATGGCATCTATAAGAGATGGTGACCCCCTCCGGAAATTTTAAAAGCTTGCGCACCGTGGTATTCATGACGTATGTGTGAGAAGTATGATGGCAAATGTATTTCTCATGAAAGTACTTCAATTACTTGCACAATGTTATTTCTTTAGAATTCCCAGGCCTAACACTATACAGTTACTTAATACTCAAAGAGAACTATGACTTGCTTTGACAAATTGGCCTTTAATGCAATTCATTGGCCTGATGTCAACGGGAATGTTGCCTAAGCTACACCCTTTGCGAAAGTAATTTTCTAAGCCTACCGCTGTGAATCTGTTCTTTTCCCGTAAGTTTTTCTTGACACCCTTTGACATCTGTATCAAATTGAAGCACTTATTAGTACCTTTCAGAATTTCTAGTGTTCTACTTGAAGTAGCTATTTCTTATACTGTCCTGTGACACTCTATCTAGGCTGTGCTTTGGCTTCAGAGCTCTCTGTCATTCTGCTACCTTCTCATTCCACCATTTGCCTGCAACAACTTCCCTTAGCACATCCAGCAAACTCATCTATTAATGTGATCCATCCTCCACAAATTTTTTATTAAGATCTCAAGATGCCTGCTGGGAAACTTATGAAGGGAAGCTTTCTAAAGAAATATTTCTATGGTACTATGGCAATTGTTTTATATGCTAAATATCAGGGCACTGTAGAGAAGAGAGTTGTTTTTTAACTTTTTTCATTAACAAATTTCTATTCCTACATTCTTGATCATAATCTAGACTTGGAGTTGTTCTTTCCTTTGTAACTTCAATTTACTTCAATAGTAAAATCAGATAGTTTTGCTTCCTATGTGCTCCACATGCAGACACTTATGATCTCCAACGTCCTTCACTTCCCCAAGCCACTGTTAATTCCTGCCTAGATGCCATATCTTCCACTCACTATCCTTGGTAATCTTTAGAAAGCTTGGACAACATGTTAGCTTGTACGACTTCCCAGTTCTATTTTATTTTCAAAATAAAACATACAGTGGTCAATAAGATTCTACACCATCTGACCCAGCTTCTTCTTAGCTGTGTCTCCTATATTTCTGTTCTCATCCACCTCATTCCAAACTGCCCTCATAAACTTCTTTCCATTGCCAAATACATGCATTTGCTTTTCTGACCATGCCACTGTCCTTTTAGACTTTTTTTTGTGGGGGGGGGTGTTCGAGGTAGGCTTTCACTCTAGGTGAGGCTGACCTAAAATTCACTATGTAGACTCATGGTGGCCTCGAACTCATGACCATCCTCCTACCTTTCCCTTCCAAGTGCTGGGATTAAAGGTGTGTGCCACCACACCTGGCTAGACTTTTTTTTTTTTAATCATTAGCCTTCCAAGGTTTCTGTTCAAGTTATTGTCTTCTTCAAAATACTTTCCATTAGCCCTGGTAGGTGTGTTATATGTCTAATTTGGTGTTGAGCTCTGGTAAACGAGGTGGAACGATTGGAAGAGCCACAGGATGGGGAGAAGTATCCTGAAGTACTGACCCTTACACACAGAGACTGACTGATACAGTCATAATCCCATGGTGAATATCCATAGCTCTCCCACTGAGGAAAACCCTTGGTGGAATGGGGGCAGGAAAGAGGGAATATAAAGAATATGACATAAAGGGAATGGGGCCAGCAGATGATTTGTTCATATAATAAAGTTCATCATTAATTTATTTAAAAGACCTTCCCTGACTAGAGACTCTAAAATAACACCAATCATCTCCCTTATCTTCTGCCCCTTGCTTTAGTTTTCTTAATATTACATTCATCTCTGTCTCCTATAGTGTTGACATGTTTTATTTATTTTTTTTCAAGGTAGAGTTTTACTGTAGCCCAGGCTGTCCTGGAATTCACTATGTAATCTCAGGTTGGCCTGGAACTCATAGAAATCCTCATATCTCTGCCTCCAGAGTCTTGGGATTAAAGGCATGTGCCACCATATCCAGCAGACTTTTTAAATGTTTTTCATTTTATATATATTAAGACAGGTTGTATACTTTTATTCCCTCATCCCTGCCCCCATTACCCTGGAGACCTCCTCAGTATGGTTATTGTATTCAACTTGGGGTCATGAAGTTCTCCATAGTCCCTGTGGGATAGTGGGAAAGCTGTACTTCTGTGTATTCCTACCCACTCTGCGGCTCTTACAATCTTTCCACCCCTACTTTCACAATGTACTCTGAGCCACATCAGGCTGGTTGGCAGTATGATTTAGTGTTGAGCTCTCTGTAGCCTCTGGATTTCTGCTTTGATGGGTTTTGATGGATCACCATTTCTGTCACCTTCACTCTGGAGCTGGCTGTCAGGTAAGCAGTAACAGCAGTATGCATGTCACCTCTTCCTGTGCAATTTCTCTAGGGTCCTAGAAGATGTGGTAGAGGTAGCACATATCATGGTGGGCAGTCAGCTATCATTTGATCTTATCAATAGATTTATTTACTTTGCCATCTGTAAAATAAAGCAGATTCTCCAACCAAAGTGAGAGAAGCTTGGGTTAAAAGGGGATATGCAAAGTTATTTGAGAGAATTTTTTATCTGTTTTTTTTGTGCCAGTCTGTTTTAGCTATTATTTGGTTCTGTAATATATCTTGAAATCAGGTATGGTGATACCTCCAGACATATTTCTGTTTTTTAAATTTTATTTATGAGAGAAAGCAAGTAGAGAGAGAGAATTGGCATACCATGGCCTCCAGGCACTGCAATTAAACTCCAGACACATGCACCATCTTCTGTATATTCATGACTTTGTTTGCCTGCCTCACTTTGTGTACCTGGCGTATGTGGGTTCATGGAGCTGAACCTGGGTCCTTAGGCTTCACAGGCAAGTACATTAACTGCTAAGCTATCTATCCAGCCCAATATTTATATTATTGGGTTTATTTTTGGCTATCCAAGGCCTTTTGTTCTTCCATATAAATTTTGAGGATGTTTTTTCTGTCTCTGTGAAGAACATTGCATAATTTTTATTGGAATTGCATTGCATCTGTATAGCTTTTGGTAGGATGGCAATTTTCACAATATTAAAACTTCCAATCTATGACCAGGAGAGGTCTTTCCATCTTCTCATGTTCTCCTCAATCTTTCTTCAGTGTATTTATGTTTTATTTAGGTATTTCACTTCCTTGGTTAGTGACATTACAATGTATTAAATTTTTTGGTCATTAAAAACAGGATAGCATCATTTTTATCTTCCTATGTTTGCCTTTAGTATATATGAAGGCAACTGATTTTTGTTTGTTGATTTTGTATCTTACCACATTATTGAAAGAATTTATCAACTTTAGAAGGTTTTGGTGGAGTCTTTATGATCATTTATATATAAAATCATGTCATCTGAAAATAAGGCTAGTTTGAATTCCTCCTTACCAATTTGTATCTCTTTTATTGGTTTTTATTATATTATTGCTTGAGTTAAAACCTCAAGTAATATTTTGAAAAGCAATGGTGAAAGTGGACACCCTGTCTTGTTCAACTTTTGCTTCATTTAGTGTGATCTGAGCCTTAGATGCATTATACATACAATTTATTATGTTGAGACATGGTCTCCACATCCCCAATTTCTCCAATGTTTCAGTCATGAAGGGGTGTTCTGTTTTGCCAGTAGCCTTTTCTACATCTATTGAAATAATCATGTGATTCTTGTGTTTGAGTTTATTTATGTGGTGAATCACATTTATTGATTCCTTTATATTGAGCCATTCATGAATCTGTGGATAAAACCTACTTGATCAAGGTGGATGATGCTTTTCATGTGTTCTTGGATTCAGTTTGCAAGGATTTTATTGAGAATTTTTGCATCGAGATCATTAGGGATATTGGCCTATCACTTTCTTTTTTTGTTTTATCTCTGTCTGGTTTAGGTATTAGAGTAATTGTAGCTTAATAGGACTTTGGGAGCAATCCCTCTTTTTCAATTGTGTGAAAGAATTTGAGAAGAAGTGATTTTAGTTTTTGAATTAAGGTTTGTTAGAACTCAGCAGAGATTCCATCTGGGCCTGGCCTTTTTATCCTGGGAGACTTTTTTATTCATTTTTCAATTTTATTACATGTAATAGGTTTGTTTAGATAGTTTTTATGTTCAGAATTTAGTTTTGGAAGGTGACATGAGTCAACAAATTGATCCATTTCTTCCAGGTTTTCCAATTTTATGGCCTATTCTGTTGGTGAGCTTTTCTTGGGAAGGGGTTCTGTTTTTCTTCAACATATCCATCTATTGCTTGGACACCGTTTTCATTTCTTAATTTGACATTTTATTGTCTCTTGGACTTTATTACTATATTTAGATATGTCATCATTGAGCTTGTTCCTTTGGCCTATTAGCTCATTTATTTGTTGATTTTCTTCAAATTCCTTTAGCTTACTGTTGATCTCATTTTGACTGCCTTAGATTTCATTATGGAGCACTGTTTTCTGATGCTCAATCTGGTGCTCAGGCCCTGCTCACAATAGTGCCTAGCTCTGCTTGCCATTGAGCTTCTCTGGTTTACTTTCCTAAGAAGCCACCTTAGAATGGCATCTAGCCCTGACACTCAACCCAGGAGCTCAGCCTTGTCTCACATTGGCACGCAGCCTGGCTGAGCTTCCCCTGGCTTGCTTCCTCCCAGCCAGCTGCCTTAGAATGATGTCTAGCCCTGGTGTCCAACCTAGGTGCTCAGTCCCATCTCTTATTTAGAGTTTTGCTACTTACCAATCATGTGACATTAACTTACATACAAAAAGAAAAAAAAATTGGTTTTCATTGGTTTGCATGATACCTTCATCGCCTCACTTATGGTTAAAGACCTCATGGAAAACAGCAAATGGAAATGATAGGAGAGCCTGTTAGGGGGAAGAGTTCCCCAGAATCAGAGAAGATGAAAATAGTCCCATGGACCCTCTAAGGACTACAAAAGACCAAGATCCCCCTGTAATAGCCCATGCCACCATCCAGAGAACCACGTTATCCACTCAGAAACATTTAGGAGGGTGGCACAAACCATATTCGAACCTTAGCAAGAGGTTCTTCTATGATATTAGGAATATAAGCTTTGCTAAACTAATTTCTAAAATATCAGTAGCAACTTGAGTTCAGGAATATGTGGATGTGCATCTACAGTTAGAACAAATATAGAAATAGGGGGATACCATAGTTCAACATCATGAAGCAATGAAAACCTAATGGAGACACAGACCAAAAGATGCTACCTTACAATACAGTATGGAGGCCACATCATTGGACAGAGACTATTCTCAATTAAGCATGAGTTGTGCTTTAAATATGCTGAGTACATAAAAAGTAAACTCTAATGAGGAAAAAATCTCCAAACTTGGCCAGTGCTGCATGTAGGAAGCTGAGCAAGGGTCACTTATTCCATAAAAGGAGAAAGAATACAAATGTGGATCTGGAGAGTTAACTTAGAGGTTAAGGCACTTTCCTGTGACGCCTAAGGAGCCAGGTTCAATTCATTAAATTTCTGATACAGCTAACTTTTAACCAAGTCCAGAAAATTCAGAGGACATAAAAAAAAAAACAATGAGGCAAAGGTGCTAACCATTTACAAATCAAGCTGATCACTAGTTCTTTAAGCTGATATTGTAGGCAAAGTTGTTCCAACACATGGAGGACTTAGAACTACAAAGACCTAAGAGATGTATCAGATTGTGTGAAGGAAGGTATATGGGGAAAAATTTCTTTATACTTTCTACAATTGAGAGCCAGTCTAATCACTAGAAAAAACAATGTTTTATCAAGAAGTTAGAAACAGAACTGTATTTCAATGCATGATAGGATGGAGAGGATAATCCACCTTTGTATTCTTTGAAAAAGAAAATAGATATAAATTTTACTGGTGAGAAAGGGAGAGAGAGAAAGGCAGATAGAAATTGGGCATACCAGGGCTTCCAGCCAATACAAACAAGCTCCACATGCATATGCCACCTTGTGCATCTGGCTAACATGGCTACTGGGGAATCGAACCTGGAAACAGAAAACTTTGTTTGAACTTGGCTACTGGTGGAAAGGCTGGCTGCATCCTTCTGTTCATGCCAAGAAAGTTTGGTCAAGATTAAATTTAAAAGAAAGTACTGGTGTATTTTTTAGAAGTAACATAACAGAAAGTTATAAAAGTTGTACACTTTATCAAAGGAAAATTCAAGCAACTTTGAAGTTACTGCCACAGAGTCTGGTTTAAAGTTACTCAAGTTGAAATTGTTAAGTTGATTACTGCAATTAAGAATGGGCTACAAGATGGCGACTGACTAGCTGCACCACAGATCCTGGGGAAAGAAAGGCAAGACATTAAGGGTTCACTGGATCTTTTATGGGAGAGAAATCTCCAGTAGATTTCCAGTGGGAGGGGACAGAGGGAGAAAAACAGGGAATTGCTGTTCTATTGGTAGAACTTGCAGAAAAGCAACAAAGGACCGATAATCGTGTGGATGCTGTCATCACTAAACTAGACCTAATAGATAAGAAAATGGAAGGAGTTCAAAACCAGTTAAGAGATTTGAGGGAGAGTGAAAAAAAAGAAGACCTCAAAAATCAGCTGGCCAATCTAAATGAAGACATAAAAAATGCAAGGATGAATTCCAAGAATCATCAAAAAAATCAGGAAATGATATGAAAAGAGAGCTTGACAGAGGGATGGAAAATATATATAGAAAAGTAATAGAAAATGCAAACCTAATTGAACAAGTCTAAAACTCTCTAGAAGTTCTCAAGAATAGACTCAGCCATGTGGAGCATAGAAACTCTAATCTGGAAGAAAAGATGGAAGAAAGAGTTCAAGAGTTCAAAAATATCAGTAAGTTCAAAAGTTTCTGTGAACAGAACATGAGGGAATTGTGGGATACACTTAAATGTCCTAATATCAGGATCATTGGAATACCAGGAGAAGAAATTCAGACCAAAGGCATGGAGAACTTATTTTACAAAATAATTGAAGAAAACTTCCCCAGTCTCTTAAAAGAAAGGCTCATCAAGACACAAGAAGCCAACAGAACTCCAAACAGACTGGACCAAAGGAGAAACTCTCCAAGACATATTGTCATTAAGACTCTAAACATTGACAGCAAAGAGAAAATCCTAAAAGCAGCTAGGGAAAAACAGCACAACACTTTCAAAGGTAACCCCATCAGAATTACTCCAGACTTCTCAACGGAAACTCTGAAAGCTAGAAGGGCCTGTAATGAAACACTGCAAAGTCTAAGAACCTATGGCTTCCAACCCAAACTACTCTACCCAGCAAAAGTATCCCTCATAATAGATGGTGAAAGAAAAACTTTCCATGACAAAACTCAGCTTTACAATTATAGGAACACAAAACCAAACCGACAGAGAGTATTTCAAGAAATTCTCCACAGAGAAGAAACAAATAATCAAACTCAAATGCCTCCAAGACGCAGATCAGAATAACCAAACTCAGAGTAGGCACAAAAATCTTCAAAGTCCATGAAAACACCAACCCACATATATCATCACAATAGTGCAGGGATCAAATCAAATCTCACAGTCATTACCCTAAATATTAATGGCCTGAATTCACCCATCAAGAGACACAAGCTAACAGGATGGATCAAAAAAGTAGACCCCCCAATCTGTTGCCCTCAAGAAACCCATCTCACCACTAAAGACAGACACCTCCTCAGGGTGAAAGGGTGGAAAACAATATTCCAAGTAAACGGAAATAAGAAACAAGCTAGCATAGCTATATTAATATCAGATAAAATAGACTTCAAACCAAAAATAATCAAAAAGACAAAGAAGGCCACTTCCTACTTATCAAGCGAATGGCCCAGCAAGAGGATATTACAATCATAAATCTGTATGCACCAAAAAAAGGGGCACCACAGTTCATAAAACAAAACATACTTGACAATAAAACAGAAATAAGCACCAACACCATCATAGTTGGGGACTTCAATATACCATTATCAGTAATAGACACATCATCCAAACAGAAACTCAACAGGGAAGTAAGAGAGCTCAGCAAAACCACAGACCACTTAGACCTAATGGACATCTACAGAACTTTCCATCCCAAATACACAGACTACAAACTCTTCTCAGCAGCACATGGAACATTCTCTAAAATAGACCAAGTACTGGGTCACAAAGACTGCCTCCACATATTTAGGAAGATTGACATAATTCCCTGCATGATATCAGATCATAATGCTATATTGCTAGAAATTAACAACAAAAAGCCCAGCAAGAATCCCAGTGGCACCTGGAAACTAAACAGAACACTTGTAAACAATAAATGGATAGTGGATGAAATAAAAAATAAAATTGCAACATTTCTAGAATTGGATGACAATGAGAACACATCGTACCAAAACTTATGGTACACAATGAAGGCAATCCTCAGGGGAAAATTCATAGCACTCAATGCCTTCATAAAAAAGACAGAGAGATCCCAAATCAATAACCGAACCATCCACCTAAAGGCACTGGAAAAGCAAGAATAATCCAACACAAAGAGCTCCAGAAGGAAAGAAATAATTAAAATCAGAGCAGAAATTAATGAATTGGAAACCAAGGAAACAATTAAGACAATTGACAAAACAAACATCTGGCTCTTTGAAAAAATAAACAAGATTGACAAACCCCTGGCCAATTTGATCCAGAAAAAAAAAAAAAAGAGATACTTCAAATTAACAAATTTCAAATGAAAAAGGAGAGATCACAACAGATATAAGTGAAGTTGGGAGAATCATCAGGACTTACTTCAAAAACCTCTACTCCACAAAACTGGGCAATGTGGAGGAGATGGATAAATTCCTGGATGCATACCATCTATCAAAGCTAAACTAAGAGCAGATTAATCTCCTCAATGAACCCATCACACTCATAGAGATTGAAACAGTAATAAAAAATCTCCCCAAAAAGAAGAGTCCAGGACCAGATGCTTTCTCAGCTGAATTCTATCAAACCGTCATGGAAGAACTCAAACCAATCTTCCTCAAACTATGCCACACAATTGGAGAACAGGTAAAGCTACCCAACTCCTTTTATGAAGCTAATATCACCCTAATTCAAAAACCAGGTAGAGATGCCACAAGAAAAGAAAACTACTGGCCTATTTCCCTGATGAACTCAGATGCAAAGATCCTGAACAAAATCCTTGCAGACTGAATCCAACAACACATCAAAAGCATTATCCACCTTGACCAAGTGGGATTCATTCCAGGAACACAGGGGTGGTTCAACATACGGAAATCTGTCAATGTAATACACTACATAAACAAGGTTAAACATAAAAACCACATGATCATTTCAATAGATGCAGAAAAGGCCTTTGACAAGATACAACATCATTTCATGATCAAAACACTGGAAAGAATTGGCATTGTCGGTTCATATATTAACATGATAAAGGCAATGTACAAAGCTCCTAAGGCCCAAATAATATTTAATGGAGAGAGACTGGAGGAATTCCCATTAAGATCAGGAACAACACAGGGTTGTCCACTCTCACCTCTGCTTTTCAATATAGTACTAGAAGTCCTAGCTCAAGCAATAAGACAGGAGAAGGAAATAAAAGGGATACAATTTGGAAAGGAAGAAGTTATGTTAGCTGTATTTGCTGATGACATGATTGTATATGTAAGAGACCCGAGAGACTCTATCCCAAAACTCCTGAAGGTGATTAGCTCCTATAGCAAAGTAGCAGGATACAAAATCAATTCACAAAAATCAATAGCCTTTCTAGATGCAAATGACAAAGATACAGAGAAAGAAATAAGGGACATGGTCCCATTTTCAATAAGAACAACAAAAAGAAAATAGAATACCTTGGAATAACTTTAACCAAGGAGGTGAAAGATCTATACAATGAAAACATAAAAACACTCAAAAAAGAAATTGAGGAGGACCTCAGAAAATAGAAAGACCTCCCATGCTCCTGGATTGGCAGAATTAACATTGTGAAGATGGCAATCCTACCAAAGGCAATATATAGATTTAATGCAATTCCAATTAAAATCCCTACAGTGTTCTTCACAGAGATAGAAAAAGTTATCTCAAATTTCATATGGAAAGGCAGAAGGCCTCACATATCCAAACATATCCTCAGCAAAATAAATACCTCTGGGGGCATTACCACACCTGATCTAAAGCTATAATACAATGCCATCGTAACAAAAACAGCATGGAACTGTTTGTAGTGCCTCAATTTTTAAAAGCTAAGAGCTGGAATCAACCAAGATGTCCATCACTAGAAAAATGGATAACTAAGATGTGGTATATCTACACAATGGAATTCTATACATCAATAATAAAAATGACACAATGAAATCTGAGGAAAAATGGTTGAACGTGGAACAGATCATTCTCAGTGAACTTACCCAATCACAGAAAAAAAAAAAAAAATTGCCACATAGTCTCACTTATCCATAGCACCTAACCTGAACCTACCCAAGATGCCTTACTAGCCCAGCAAGCATGTCGTGGACTAGACAATAGGATGGGTGGGGAGGGAGAGGAGGGCAACGTAGGGGTGGGAAACACAAATCTAGACCCAAACGGCAATGGTACCATAAAATTCTACTTCCTAAAAGTCAGACCAAATGGCTGAACCTTCACCAGACCCTTAGAGGGAACACCTGAACCACAAGACACTGGAGAGGGTATGATGAAGACTGAGATTAATCTTCTACAGCCTCTCTCTCTCTCTCTCTCTCTCTTTCTCTCTCTCTTCTCTCTAACTCTTTTATATTAGTTATCTTTTTCTTCCTTTTCTTAGTGGGCACTGACCTGTAACTCCCAGTACCAGTATGTACAAGGTTTCCTAAAAGAAAGACATATTTCTGTCTGAGTACTTGATGACCCTACCAAAGGTTAGTGGTAAGACCCTACTGCTGAATACACCTTATGTGGTTGACACGTAAAATGGAATGGCATGGCTGGAAGCTGGAAGAGAGTCAGTCCCCAGACAGTCAGCGCGTCTAGTGCCAGAAGGTGCTACATGGGTGACTGGGGAGAAAATGACCAATATCTGTCCAAGCAACTCATGGTCTAACCTACTTAGCAGCAAATAACTTGTTGCGATGCCCAAGCAAGTGCAATAGTGGCACACAGCCATGGTGGGGAATCAACTGCTCTTGATTTGGCTAACTGATCCCCTCAGTGGTACGGGACCCACAGCTGGAGCTGGGAAACAAGTCAGAACCATATCCAAACATAAGCCCACTCTCCATTATCAAGCTACCACCAATCAAGAGCTACAAGAGGGCCTACAGCTATTAAATTCTCTATAAAAAAAAGTAAGGGTTATCTCATTTTTCACGGTCCTACCTTACTCTCCATTGGAGAATCTGCTTCTCTTTTTCAGATAGATGTAGATCCTAAGGAGAGAGCCACCCATTGGGCCCTGGCTGAAACTAAGAACAATTGGTGAAACAAGCAAGGGTGCTGTTTTCCTGGTGAACCGGGTACCAGCACAAGGGTGACGGAGATCAACACAGAGAAAAATCAACTCCTACCAAATCAGAGAGCCAGAGACCCAGAGGCCGCCAACACCTCATTACTGAAGCAGACCAAAAATGAACCCAATATGGCTCAGGGAAATTTTGTGGAATAGAGGCTGGAAAGAATGTCAGAGCCACATGTTGGGTCGTGATATGTAGAGACATTTATCCTACGTACAATTGTGAGCTAACTCCACAATGCATGACCCATATACCTCAACAAGGAGGTGCTAAGGGGAGGGGTTAGGTCACGGATGAGCCTAATAATGGTACCAAACTGACTGTATTTGCTGAATACTAAACTAATTAATAAAAAAAGAAAAAAGAAAAAAATATTTTAACTTTTGGATAGAGATGTGAAGAGAAAAATAAAATAATTACTCCAGAAAAAAAAAAAAAAGCACGGGCCAACTGTTTTGCATTGGCACAACAGAAATGATGTTCTGAGGGTAAGCCATTAAAAAGAGGTGGCTTGAAGCCAGACTGGTGAAACAGTATCCTGCTCTTCAAGGTAAGGTTTATTCCACCATGAATTTTCAAATGTTCTTATGTTGCACATTTGATAATGATGTAGAAAGCATGTAAAGACAGGGAAGCAAATTTCAAGGTACACATGGTTACAAAAGTAGCTGGTGAGATGTAGCATGTGACACAGGGTAGTAATCCTTTATGGAGATCCAGTAATGCCATTGTATGAAGATGAACTGGGGCTGCAGAGATACAGCATTGTGAAACAGGGTTGAAGATCCTGTATGGACGTGCTCTTGCAGTAAAGCCATTGTATGGGACTATGAAGCTAAACCACGTTTTGCAGTATAGACTCAAAGATGTTTGGATATACCAGGACTGTGGAACTGCTACCATGGAGCACTGCTGGTTTGTGACAGAAATTTCCCTGGGATTTTCAGCCCAGCTGGAGGGGCAGAATTGGAAATGCAGAGACTTTATTCAGTGGTTATGGATGTTGAGCTTGCACTACAAGTGTTTGGTGTTTATATGCTCGTTATTGATTTTGCATTGGTCCAGTCTCTTTCTGTTATGCCTTTTTTTGTAACTTGACTGTTTACTCTATGCCATAATATGTTGAAAGTAAGAACTTTGTGTTTTGATTTATACATGGCTCAAATTAAAAGATTGAATTCAATATCACATGAGACTTGGAACTTTTGAACATCATTAAAGACAGCAAAGATTTGAGGGCCTTTAAGTTGGTCTGAGTACAATTTGTAATATGACATGATCATTAGTCTGTGGGTTCCAGGGGCAAACTGTGGTGGTTTGAATCTATGGCCCCAGAGACTCAGGCATTTTTGATTAATATCCAGCTTCCTATATACGTCTCCAGAAGTGTGTTGGAGGAAGTCTCACTGGGGTGGGGTGTGTGGATCTTTCAGTTCAGCGATAGGGTTTGTGAAGATCCAGTCTGAGGTCTGGCTGTTCATGTTTCCTAGCTGTTAGTAGTGTCTCTTTGCTTTGTATCTATGCAATTGAGATATTTTCTTCTGACATGTTGATGTTTTCCCAGGAATCTTAAGCCTAAAATAAACCCCTTGATCCCATAAACTGCTTCTAGTTGGATGTTTGTGCCAGCAATGAAAAAGTAACTGTAAGAGAGATTTGGACTCATTTTAAAGAAAATGATGATTACAGTGTTTGAGTCTTTAAATGTCAACTAAATTTTACATGAACATGCAAGATTATTTACCTTTTGTAGTTCAATTTAACCCTAAAAACTTTTAAATGGAAGAAGAGTTATATTCAAACATGGTGCTTCTCTGTATTGTTGTAATTTTATTATTACTGAAAGGTATTGCTGAATTATATTATTGGATACTCAATGTGTCATTTAATTTCACTGCAGACTCTCATGTACTATGTTAACTAATATAATAGACATAGTGGATAGAGTAAAAAATTAGAACAAAGTTATTTTCCATGCCTAGTTATAGAGTGATATTGGAATTGATTTAATTAACAAATATTTTTGTCCATTTCCAAGCTGAAACTCTAGAGGCATTATACATATTCTATGGGGAAGGCTTTACCTTGAGTACCTTGCCTCATGACATGCATAGTAATGACAGGAGCATGTACAGGAAACAACTAATTACATTTACCCGAGAGAAAAGGGAGATTGAGGTTGTTCCATCCTTCTAAATGCATGTCTCCAGTGATATATATACTTTTTTTCCAGGCCCCATCTAACTTTTTTGGTGTGTTCTTGTGTGTGTGTGGCATGTATATAGGTATGTTCATATCTATGTGAGTGACATTTGTGAACATGTGTGAGTGTGCATGTCAAAGCCAGAAGTTGATGTCAGTTCATCTTGCTCAATCATTCTACCTTGAATTTTTTGAGGAAGGGTTTCTCAACAAACCAAAAACTCACAAATTTGGACAGTTTACCTGAGTAGTAAGCCTCGGGGCTCCTCTTTTCTCCAGCTTCCCAGTTCTGCAAATGCCTTCACACACTGCCATGCCTGGCTTTTACATAGATGCTGGGGATTTGAACTCAGATCCTCACACATAGGTGACAAGCATTTTACTCACAGAGCCATCTCCACAAACCTCAGGTCCCATCTCTTAAAGGTCCACATCATCTTCCCATACTTCCATCTGAGCTATCACATTCCCTACACAGGAATCTTTGAGGATACATGTTCATGCACAGTCAAACCACAACATTGCCCTAGTATATAGCCAATCAGATTTTGATTCAAACCCATGCCTTTACCATAAGGAAATGGGTGTGTACAATTGGTTAAAAACAAACATGTGTGAACTGGTGCATTTTAAGAAGCATTCTTCTTCCTAATCCTTAATATTAGTTTAATGTGAAATAGAATACTATACTTCATCTCACTGCATCCCATATTTATCTCTGTTATATAAGATGTCCAGTTTTGGGGAATTTTGAGGCAAGGTTGCTGAATGTGAAAAAACATAACTCAGTTGCTTCCCCAACCCTTGTTCTTGGGGTCTAACTCTAGAAGTAATTATGTCATTCTGCTGTGCCTGTCCATGTTGTAAATCTGCAAGGGTTGCTCCCTTAGGGCAGAACTGATAGCCTGGCGTCACCAGTGCAAAATATTTCTGATGTTTAGTGTTAGGCTTGACCTTTGTTCACTTATATATGCCACATTTTCTGACATTTATTTTATCTTCAGTGGAGTATCTGTCTTCTGACCTTTTAAATAGACATTGTTCTAAGCTGGCCTGAATATGAAGGAAAAAATTAATATGGTTTAATATTTTTTCTTGAAATTCTAAGAGCCACTGTGGGATGCTTTAGTTTTTACTTAAAAATGAAAGTCAAAATAATCTGTCTCTTCTCAAACCATATCACTGAATGTAAAGGAAAAGAAAAATGTCACCCATATGATTGCCACCATCTAAAAATAGACTTTAACAAGGAAATACAAATGTTCTCAATTTGGAGGAATGAATAACTAGGACTGCCCTAAGTGCCTGATGAAAATGATGTGGAAATTACTCAGCAGTGCTTTAGGGACCTTAACTCTTTCCTCTAGCTCTTGGAATATGTTGGTTTCATTAAGCTGTCAAAGCTACACTTAATCCATTCTACTTTGTCACAGTATGTTTACATTATACATTTTCAGCCCACTAGCATCTGTAATACGACATGGGCTTTTACATCCAAGCTTGGCCTCATTTCTGGTGAGTACTATTGGTCAAATATGTCAATATCCAGAAAGCAGAGGAAAGATCTACTTGCCAGGATGTAGATTTGAGTTCATTAGGCCCAAGTAACTGGATCCATCTCCATCCACAGATATAGACACCTCATAACTTCTTTGTATCATGTGGAAATGTAACAATACCCTAAGCCTGCTGGCATGTCCACTTAATGGAAATTTTCTGCTGAGAGAGAAGATTGTGGGCATACACTACTTGGGCAAATATTCTGAAGACATTTGTAGAGAGCTCTGATTCTAAGATGTTCCTGAAGGTGAATGAATAAATGCAGGGGAATCACAAGTGAGGCTGCTTTGCTTTAATTTTATGAAAAACACAAATTATAGCTGTCCTGTACTGTACTGAGTGGCCTCAGTAATAGCAAGCTAGATCATTCCATGGTACTGACGTCCAAATGATTCCTACTCAGGCTGCAACTGCAGACTAAATCCAGTGGAACTCTGAGAACTGATGATTCCATCAACATTCTTTCCCACAAGCAAAACACAAGGAATTTTTAATTCAATTTTTTGAAAGAGAAAAATTTAATATATTTTATCTTATTATACATTTCCCCTAAATTACAGTCAACAGCTGCAAATATATTCTGCTACAAAGCTTTCTGTAAGAAATATCTCTATAAGAAAATACATCTCATTAACACTTCCTGTAAATAAATTACTTCAAATAATAATTTTGAAAGGCTGAATATAAGGGAAATAATATGGAAACCACATTGTAAATGTAATTTCTATATAGGAAATGTTTTACTGAAATGTCCCATTTTCACATCACCAAGCTTATACAGCCTGTTTGCACAAAATTTGGCTCTTGGATAAGTTATCCTATGATTTTTGTTTTAGCAGACATGTTCAGAACCTATAGATCTGAATCATCCTGGTAAATGGGTGTTGGAAACTGAAAATTTTCAACATTTCTACTGGGAGAATTAGAATTTGAGATTGTTTATGGGATTTACGTAAACTAAAAGGAGTGATTTGAGTCTGTAAGAGCATAAAGTAACAATAGTATGAGGAGAAGTTTCCTTACCTTTAGGCTCTAGACATAATATTCAGAATTGACTTAAGTCAAAAAGTAGTAAAGTGGTTTCAATGAATTTAGAATGTGTGGATTTTATATATTAGCAATACATAGACCTTGCAAGTTATTACATTTTAAACCTCAGTGGCTGCAGAAAACAGAAACTATATCATGGGCAATAAAATACCCATTTGCAGAGAGAGTTTAGTACAGAAAAAGTGGATGGTGCCATCAATCAGAAGTTTAAGGAGGTCAATGGACTCTCCTACACCACCTGCTTTAGGAGTGTATTTTACAATACCTCCTTGCATTAAGATTATTTTACAACCTCAAAAATGGAACATAAATATTTTGAGGGTAGAAATGGCAAGTTGCCTTATACTGAACTCATCTGCATTATAAATATTATGGCAGTAAAACCCATTGAGAGTTTTCTCTTAGGTTGTCAGCCTCTGGTGTCAAAGATAAAAAGTTGGCCTCTGTTTCAGACATGTGACCTTAGTATTGTCAAAGCCTGGACAATTGACAAAATTTTCACCATTTCTTTTCTGTGCTTCTATGCAGTACAGATACCACTCAAGTCTCATTCTACTTTATTTGAGATAGGCAGAAAGAAATGTGTTTACCAGTCTCATACTATCAAACATAGGATATGTCAAAGCTTTTAAAACTTAGATTTCTCCACTAGCTCTATTTTCCATATGATTTAGACATCTTTGTGAAAATTCTTCCATGTGCATATATTACACTAGTTCCAATTCATAATGTAGTTTAGGTAGGAACCTCATTAAGAGTCACAGTGGAATGCCATTCCTTCAGAATCTAGAATCTATTTTTGTCTTGTATTGGTCTTCATGAATTGCAGGTGATTTAAATTTTTGAAAAATAATGTAAATGAGTAGCTTAAGAAGAATTGTTTTTTTTTTTCCTAATGACTAAAAGACCTGTCTCTATCTTGAAATTATTTGGAGAACATTTACTCTTCTTTTTATCTTGTCTACTATTGGCCAGTAAAAGCAGATTTCCAAATTAAGAAGTCATTCCATACTGCATGAGAATTATGTAACATTTTCAATTCATACTTGTCAACTCTTTTTGTGTTTTGGAGATTATCTTATGTCAAGGTATAGTAGTAGTATTTTGTTAAATTATAACTTTGCCTAGAAATATGGCTTCTAGGTCATTTTATAGGTCATCAGAATGTAAAGGAAATGTCTCCTCCAGCACAACCTCAACTCTTGCAAAGTCACATGATATTTATCAGTAATTTCCACTGTGGGCTTTCTTTTGCTGATAGCATTTTCACAAATGTGTACAGTATTTACAGAAACAAGTCGCATAATGGAAACACTGGTTGTGCTTCAGCTGTCACCCATCCTAATCCATTCAACTCTCCTTTCATTTCTCCCTTTCTGTGCTCTGTATCTCATCACAGTCTCCGTTCTTCTGTATTCCAAACCTTATTTTCCACCATGCCATAATGCATTAAATACACAAATTCACAGTCTGCTAGTGATGACATTCCCCAGTGCTTATCAGATTTTCTGACACACATGGAGTCTGGCTTTGGAAGAATAGGTGGCATCTTTCCATACTTTGCAGGACAGTCCCTTTGCACAGTCACACCGCTGAAAAATCTCCAGCCCGTGAGAACCCTTCTTGCGCTGTTTGGTACAGACCTCCCCCTGATGGAGCACTGGTTTGCAGATTTTGGTCCAGAAGTGACGAGCACAGCAAAACCCTTCCATACAGTCTGATGATCGCAGGCAGGGATCTCCTTCATGCCCTGTGGGAAACAGGACCAAAAGGACATGGCATGACACTTTAGGAACACATTCACTTTTAATCTTCCAAAATGTTGCCATTTGTAATGAAAAGCCTTGGATTGGTATCCATTGTTTCTCTCTCTTTAGTCACATAAATCTGCTATTATCTCAATTATCTCCACCCGACTATAAAGCTCAGTGAGTAGCCAGGACTATGCTTCACCTTTCCCTTACTAGGTGTTTTTAGGTATTTTCTTGGTCATTTTTTCCATGAGGTAAATGTAAAAAAAAAAAAAAAAAATTTAGAAGGTTGGGCTGGGGAGACTGTTCAGTGGTTAAAGTTGCTTGTTTGTAAACCTGTGGACCTGAGTTCAATTCCCCAGCACCCATGTAAAGTCAGAGACAAAGTGGTGCAAGGGTCTACAATCTCAATGTGCCTATGGCAATGGGAAGCCCAGACAGGGAACCCCGAAGTTCTTGGGCAATCTAGACTGGCAAGCACACAGGGGAAAAAACGACAAAGGAGACCCTGTCTTCAAAAGAAAGAGAGTAAAAGCAATTGGAAATTGTCCTCTGACCTCCACACATCACACATGCACTGTAATGTATGTGCACGTGTGTACATGTATATGCACACACACACATGAATAATAAAAAAATTGAAAGGGTGATTTTATACCAACTAATTTGACATTTTATCAGAAGATCTCAGCAAAGCTCTGATTGAAAGGAAAAGGCCAAAATTCTCAGGGACTTCCTACCATCATATGTCAGTTAGAATGCAAGTGGGAAAGCAAAGGCTCAGAGTATTCACATCAGAAGTTATTTCTGTGGACAAGTAGTCACACAGGCAGTGTATGAATTAAGAAGCACCAGAAGGTAATCAGCTACAGGACACCATTACCACATTTAAGCTGCAGGACCCAAAGGGGCCTGATTCACTAGCCAGGACTAGAAACCTAATGGGCCCACCTGGCATGAGCTAAGCAGCCCTACCAGAAACACCAACTGAGGCAGTGGGAGTCAGAGAATACATTGGTTAAACCCAGCCAAAAGCATCTGGCAGAGAGCGGAGAAAATGCCGTCTATAAGAAACTGTGAAACAGATTACAGCACAGAGCAGGCAGCCAACTTTTCTGAAGGCCAACAGGCTCAGGGTCAACCAAGAATATGTTAAAAATAGATGGAAATATGAAACTGGGTATTTTAGCTATAAAAAGATTAAGTCCCCCAAATAGTCCCTACATATGGATGGGTTGATACGCATTCCTTATCAACACAGGAGTTATTAAAGTTTTCTGCTAATGCCATGTTGCAAATATATTAGAGTTTAGAGGCTAAATGTTATGTTACTGCTCCCCAGTTCTGTTGTACTGCAAACAGAAACAAACAAATAAGAAAAAAAAAACAGTTATGCATAAGGCTCAAATGAAAGCATGAGCCTGTGTTCCTATAAAACATTATTTAAAAATCTGGTGGTGACCCTGATTAAGCTCACAGGCCATAATGTGCTGGATCCTGGCCTGAAGGGATTTTTTTTTTTTAAATTACCCCAGATGTAGCTAATTCCATTGTGAGATTTGAACACAACTAACTAGTCATCTAACATAAGATTGCCTTGCTAATGATAAAAATAATTAGTAGATTTTTTTGTACTGCATTGTGATGTACATATCTGTTGGAATAAAAAGAGATCTCATGTAATGACAATTACATATGAACTTGGTGGCATAGAAATAGGAGGTTTATGGAAAGAATTTAGGGCTTTGGTAAGTAGAGAGAAATACAGCTAAAGAACTATTTGTCAGTGTTTTAGCACTATCCTCAGGGCCACTAGTAGTTCAGGTTAGACCAATGGTTCAGAGCTTCTCCAGGAGACTGGCTCTGCTGAAGAATGAAAGGGTGGGGAAACAGCTTTGTGGTCAGACGAGCTATGCCAATATCATATTCAAAAGTGAACCAGGATTTTGCATCAGGACTTCTCACAGCCATCATTTATAAATTTCCAAGAATGGGAGGGTCAATATTACAAAACTCTTTTAAACACAAGTCACTTATTCACATGCATCTGGAAAGAGGAATACCTGATAGACAAATTTGAGGAAAACTTCCTTTAAATCTAAAGGTGTTTTGTGCTTTCAGATTTTGCTGTCAGATGACTTCAGTGATCAGGCTTCAATAATTTCATGCTTTTCAAGTTAGTTCTTAGTGATTGAGATTTTTGAGTATTTTCATATAAAGAAGGGGAATTGCGTGGTCATATGTAATCTCACCATAAACCAATTATTCTAATAGGTTGGTTTATGAATAGCATAGCATGTGGTTTTTCCATGAAATAAAATTTCTGAATCAGTAAAGGTGAGAAAATGACTAAAAACCTTGGAAATTTAATAATATGGCTGCAAGAATTTTCTCATTTATTTTCACGATAATGTACTCTTGATATGTAAATGACAGACATGTCAGCATACAAGATTTCTTCTAAATTCAGTGTGAAAAGAAAGGACTGTTTAGAAATGGCATGGTGGGTCAGCCCACCACCTCTCTTGCAACATATATTTTCTTATAATTTGGGATTCTTCAAAATCTCTAGCATTCTCAAAATTAAAATTTATCAAATTTTGTTTAGATTTTTTTCCACCAAAGTATCTTTGTAATTATTTTAGCTTTTCTTTAAGCACAAACATAGATGTGTAAGTAGTCCTACCTTTTATATGAGACATCTTGGTGTGTGGTCTTCCTAGATTCTGCCATCCCAAGTCATGGTTTGAATAATGACCATGATTTCGGTCTCTATGCCGAGTGCCGTCCAGTGCTGGTATGTGAGGGGTCAGGATGCTCTCAGTGACTGGGATGCAGATGCCTGGAATGATGGTGTAAACAGTTAAAGCAGCTTAACTCTGTAAACTAGGCTATTCATTCCGGTGTGAGGAATAAATACATTTATCTGGTTTTGTCCATAATGTACCCATCTTTCTATTTATTCATTCCTTCACTCATTCATTTGCATACTTATTTAAATGAATATACTTAGGTATTGAATATAGTACATTTTGGCTCTGAAGCCAGTTACCTTGATCTCAATTTTGTTTCTTTCAGAAACAAATGACTTTGGGCCAACAACAACAAAACAACAAAAACAGAATTAAATTTAACTGAGTTATCGTAATTAAAATATGAAGTACTTAGCACAGTGACGTAGTTAATGATTAGGGTTAGTTATTGCATTTTAAAGTTGTCTGACAAGACTCCATCTTCAGGATCCAGTTTATTTTTTTTTAATTTTTAAAAATATTTATTTATTTATTTATTCACAAGCAGAGAGATACAGACATAACACACACATACACCACACACATATACACAGACACAGAGAAAGAGAGAGAAGGAGAGAGGGAGAGAATGAGTGCACCAGAGCCTCTAGCACTGAAATTGGTCTCCAGATGCATATACAACTTTGTGTATCTGGCTTATGTGGGCACTAGGGAATTGAACCCAGGTCATTTGACTTTTCAGGAAAGCTCTTCAGCCCTAAATTTTTATTTATTTTATTTATGAGAGAGAGAGAGTGAGTATTGGCATGCCAAGGCCTCTTGCCACGGCACTCAAACTCCAGACACATCTTGTGTGCATGCATGACTTTGTGTGCATGCATGACCTTGTGTGCATGAATGAATCTTGTGTGCAGGTAACACCTTGTGTGCAGGTGTTACCTTGTGCATATCTGGCTTATGCAGGTTCTGTGGAGCCAAATCTTGGTCCTTAGGCTTTATGGGCAAGAGCCTTGACTACTAAGGTATCTCTCCAGCCCTAATTTTTCAAATTTTTTGTTGAACAATGCAATCTCAATCTACACTGTACATTTCTCTAATGGTGTGGGCTCTCCTTCTCTCCACTTCTCTCCAAGGTACTCATGGCTGTTTTATGCCTAGAGGTCACAGCAGCTATAAGCCTGCTTATGTCTTTTTGTATGACTGAACTTGTATTTCTAACTATCTTCTCTAATTCCTCAATATTTTCTTCATGTGTTACCTGTGAGTCTCCATTTCATAATTAATGCTGAATAAATATTTACCTACAAATTAACTGATGGTGGACACAGCCAGACTGGAAGATAGAATTCTCTTTGGGTACTTGTAAGAACCAGTCACCTTCTCACCAAATGTGAGTGCCCCAGGACATCTAGAATATATAACAAAACTAATGCCCTACTCACAGTAGGCCCCCTTTTTTTGGATTTTTTGACATTAATGTAGATATTTATTTATTTATTTATTTATTTGAGAGAGAGAGAGAGGGAGAGAGAGAGAGAATGGGCTCATCAGGGCCTCCAGCCAACTGCAAACAAAGTCCAGATGCTTGTGCCACCTTGCACATCTGGCTTACATGGGACCTGAAGAATCAAACCTGGGTCCTCTGGCTTTGCAGGCGAGTGCCTTAACCACTAAGCAATCCCTCCAGCCTGTTTGGATCTTTTGCATGTATTCACTTGTGTGTAGCAGAACAGATCACTCAATTTGAAGCAACACTCAACCTTGCGATATCTTTGATTAATGCAGAGTAAAATCTTCAGACGTGGTCAGAGATGCTAAAAACTAAGCTTTGGGGGTGGGGGTGAACCAGTTGATCTCCTGCTACATAAACTATGATTCAAAGCCTCCCAATCTTAAAACGTGAGTTAAGCTTGCGGAATCTGAGTAGGAGGAAGTTAAATTAACTTTCAAAACAAGCTTGTGCAAAACAAATAGGCCCGTGAATGCTTGGAGGAATCCCTTACCATTATTACAGCGGGTACCAGGGCAACACATGCCATCCCTGTGGCATCGCTTCTTTTTCCTCCGGCACACCATGCAGGCTGATGGCCCTTGGTGGGGACTGTGGCAGTATCTTCCAACTTCACATTCCTTATCACTGCTGCAAGGATAGGCCTGTCAAAGAGTGGAAAGAGCGCGGAAAGCAAAGGGTGAGGTCCTGTTAGAAGAAAACGGAGTCACAAGTGCCCAGCCTTAAAATATTACACCACCAAGTAATGTGGTTAATAGCAGTCTTCCATCAAGACGATGCTTAACTGAAGACTTTACACTTAAAAGTTTTTTGGATTTTTTTTGTCTGTTTGTGTGCTGTATGTGTGTGTGTGTGTGTGTGTGTGTGAGAGAGAGAGAGAGAGAGAGAGAGAGAGAGAGAGAGAGAGAGTGTGTGTGTGTGTGTGTGTGTGTGTGTTGGGGGCATGCATGTGTATCTGACCTTGTAGTGCCCCACTCTGGCCTGAAGGGGATGGGGAATTGCCCCTCTGTGCTGGGCAGAGCAACATCTTGTGGTGTCCTTGCTCTTCTGTACTTTCTTGTTTGCTCTGGAGTTTACTAGTGCTATCTTAATTGCTGTTTTTGAGAGACCCAGAGGTTTCCACATCTTTTCTCCTCTATGCAAGACTGCGGTTACAGGTTCATGTGGCCACACCGACCACTTCTGTGAGACCCAGAGAGTCAAACTGGTGCAGTTTTTCTGGTACCTGCAGAGAGGCTCAGGAAGCCATCTCTCCAACCCAGTACTGAGTTTTGATGGCGACAAAGATGACCTTGACACTCCTTGTCTATTTTCATTGGCTCAACTCCTGAGTGAGGGTTAATTTTCTTTTGTTTGTTTTTGTGACCAGGCAAGTTGTTGTATGGCCCCTACTTGAACACACGCAGCAGTCTTCGGCAGGCCTGTTTCCCATCTGCTACTGAAGGGCGGCCGGATGTTAAAGAGCTGAGCCAGGAGTTAAAACATATCTCCTGCCCAATTATGGAGAAAATAATTTTAAGAGCAACTCCTCACTATCCCTGCCTATGAAAAGTAAGGAGAAACTCTTCTGAAAGGTAAATGAACTGCCTGGCACCAATAAATAAGGAGCAGTGTGTTGATTCCAGCTCCTCACACTAAGCCCCCATAATGGTCGAGATAGCTAGAGACACTGGATTAATTATCCACACGGCTCTCAGGAGGCCAGAGGGCTGTCCACACACAGCCCTAAAGCAAAGCTTTCAATGTGCTCCGAAAAGACTGCTGAGATATTTCTCCCTCAAGCGGTAAATTCTAAAAGCTACTTCAGCGGTGGCTCAGTTACTATTCCGAAAATAAAAGTAAAAGTATATATTCTAATTGTGTACAACTTGCCTCTTGGAAGTTTTGAAACATTTAATATGTCCCTGTTTATAGAGACTGAGAGGTCACCCTCAAACAACATTTTGAAGCAAGAATACTTATTTCTAAGTCTTGTGTTACTTTTCTTCAACATTTACTTTTCTATTTTGCCTGCCTTCCTTCCTTCCTTCCTTCCTTCACTCCCTCCTTCTTGCCTTCCTTCTTGCCTGCCTTCCTTCCTTCCTTCCTCCTCCCTTCCTCCTTCCCTCCCTCCCTCTTTTCATTTCTTTTTGAGGCAAAGTCATCCTGCTATGTAACACTGGCCAGCCTGGATCTCACTGTGTAGACCAAATTGGCCTTGAATTGTGATGACCCTCCTGTCTCTGCTTCGTGAGAGCTATGATTAGAAGTATGTACCATCATACTCAGTCCACATTTTTTAGGTCCATTTTGTTTTTCTTATTTTTAGGATAATACGTAAATTTTAATTAAAAATACAAAATATATTTATTAAAAGCTCTGATTCCATGAACAATATGAGTTTGAAACTATGTAAAATATCTTTGAATCTAAAATAATTAGTCAGGTCTAGGACACATTGCTATTTTTTTTTTAATCTCTTTCTTTCTCTCACTCTTCCACTGTCCACTTCTTCCCACATTGCTTCTCACCATGCTGGTCCTGTGTATGTGTGTGTGTACACATGTTTTGCATTTGTCTGATCATCATCAATTAAAAAGAGGAAGTAAAGATGATGTTTATGTGTGTCTGAGGAAAACAATATATTTTGTATCATTATAATGTCTCATTTACTCTAGAAAGAAGAATTATATTGAAAACCACTAACTTCATATTGAAAGTGATGTCAAAGGATTCACAGTGGCAATGTTTAATGTATATGACTGGGATACAGATAAAGATCTATCAGATGCATTTGTATATTACTGTCCCACTTTGCATTTCTACAATTGGGCTCTGGAGAATCTGAATGAAGCTGAAGTCACAGTAGCAGGCTATTTTTCAAGATCCCTAAACTGATGAAAACAAAACAAATGTCACTTCCCGCCTTGCCACACTCTTTCCCCCAAGCATTTTACCCCCTTCATATTTAAGCCTATTAATTTTAACTGAAACACAATTCACATGTTTCTGATTCATTTACATTTATTTCATCAAACTGTTTTGCAAGAAGTATTTGATGTCTTACAAGCTTCTTTCCTTCCTTAAAAAAAAAAATAGGACATCTTCTTTCAACGGAAATAAACATGTGCATCCTAAAACATCATGTGCTATTTACAACTCAAGGAACAAGTCCTCTAGATATTCTGAACATAGAACATGTGTTTCTATCCCTAAAATGTCTAGAATGATAAAAAGAATTTTATTTATGCAAAAAATTGTGGAAAGCTCTCATCTATTCCCCATTCCCAATTAATGGAAAATTGAAAAGATTAAAATGACAATTTGTGCAGATGACATTAGAAAAAGTGGGATACACAGTAATACTTATTTTGAATGGGATCTCAGTAAAATTCTCATACTTATTATTTTAAGGAGCTCATATTGTCTGAAACAAATTATGTTGATGGATATGTAGTTTAATGATGTTTTTAGCTTGAAGTAGAAATGACACAGTAGAGAATTTATGACTTGTTTCAAATAGTAAAGGTTATTAATGTGTGTTCTTGTACATGGAACTGAATGCCAAGATATAAATCCTAGAAGGAATATTTTGGAAATGTTAAAATAAATTCTAATAATTGAAATGCAAACCATTTGTATTTTTTAAGGAAAAATTAAATAAATTGAATAAACCAATATTGAGATAAAGCAAGTGATATCTGGAGGCATGTCTTCCAAAATCAGTGACCCCTACACGAATCTACTTAGCCATGAAGCTCTTTTGGCATAACCATCAGCAATTATGCATAAAAAATGAGGAAATATGTCTCTATCCTATTAATAGCAATTCACATGCTTTTAGCATTGATACATTATTTTTCAGTAAATTATTTTAAACAAGTATTTCAACACAAATATGAGGGCTCTGCAGCTTGCCATTTAGCACTTAAATACACTACCACTGAGCTATATACCCTCTTACTTGCGTGAGTGCGTGCGTGTGTGCATGCGTGCATGTGTGTGTGTGTGTATTTCTATATAAATCCCTTCAAAGTGTCTGGAAATGGTGTCACAGGAGGACAGCATGGAAAAAGGCAGAGAGGCAGGAACTCACTTGATGGTGACTATGGGAGACCCTGGAAAAGTGATGGCCATGGCAATGAATGGGTGGCTGGTGGGAGTTATATACAGCAATTAAACTGCCATTTGGAAACTTGAAGATAAAAAATCTTTATTTCCCATTTACTTTGGTCTCCAAAGGCTGTTACTTGTTCCCACATGATAGCCCCATGAAAAACAAAAAGTGAGTTTGAGAACCTTACTCAAAGTTTCCACTTAAAGAAATAAATGATATCCTTACTTGGTACTTACATTAGAGGTAAAAAGAGGCTGATAGGTTTTGAATACAGACATTAATAATAGTGAATCATGTGCTATTTGTTTACTTGGACTTTAGCAGAAGATATGAGATAGATTTCTTTTTGTGCACAAGTACCAGTGATAGGCTTTGCAGGACAGTGATGATCAAGTGAAAGATCTGAGGAGTGACCTTATCTCTATCCCTACTAAAAACTCCCACAGTTGATTCAGAAATTTGATATTGTGGGTATATAGAACCTTTCATTATCTAGCCTCAGGAGCAATTAGGAAATAAACTAATTTGAGATATCTAATAATAGCAGAAATTTAGCCATAAACTAAGAATGCATGAGAGCTGTCTAGGATCCGGCCACAAAGCAAAGACATTGGCTCAGCTCCCTTCTAGTCTAAAGATAGTGTTTTCTACAAACAGAAGTACTAGTACTCATCATAGCCATGGCGTGAACTAAAGAGAGAGCATACACATTGGACACAGCTTGAAAACAAAGTCAATCAGACATCAGCATTCCTTTTTGGTATAAAGGATTTTAATCCATTTTTGCTGTGTTTGCTTGGAATCATCAATTACAATTTTAGCAATGAAATGAGATAGCCTTAAGTAACTTCTGGAAATATATAGTCTGCTCAATGGTGGACAGTGAGGCTGTTGTGCCTTTTTCTGGCTTCAGGCCTCACTGTAAGATGTCACGACTAAGTTTGTCATAGTGAGGGCTTAGCACACACATAGACACGGTGATGTACTTGGAATCTCTGAGTCCAATACAGAGATTAGAAAAATAAACTTGTCCAGATACCGTTCTAATACCAGCAGCATGTCCTGCTGCAGCTGTTGGAAAGACAGAACATTGGTGGGAAACGCTGATGAAACAGCAAGACTTTTTACACATTCCATTTCTTGACATCAGTTTTACATCCATTTAAACTCCACATAAACTAGGATTATAAGCAGCATCTCACTTGTGAATAATGACAGTTAAATAGTATTCAAAGGAGCAAAGTAGAATGACATGTAGGTGCTCTACCTTATTTGAACTAATTGAGCCTTTATTTCCCCAATTATTCTCAAAACTGCACGGAGAAAGGACCTATTAACTCAGGCTTACATTTAGGGTTTAATTTATTCTTACTTAAAAATAAGGGCTCGTCTCTTCAAACAGACTGATAAATGTCCAATTTCTAGGAATGATAAAGTAAGGAACTGTGGTGGTTTGATTCAGGTGTCCCCCATAAGCTTAGCTGTTCTGAATGCCAGGTTCCCAGCTTATGGAGATTTGGGAATTAACGCCTTCTGGAGGCAGTCTATTGTTGGGGGCCTTATGGGCATTACAGACAGTTTCCCCCTTGCCAGTGTTTGGCACACTCTCCTATTCCTGTTGTCCACCCTATGTGGGCCAGAGGGTGATGTCCACCCTCTACTTATGCCATCGTTTCCCCCTGCCATCGTGGAGCTTCTCCTTGAGCCTATAAGCCAAAGTAAATCTTTTTTTCCCACAAGTTGCTCTTGGTTGGGTGATTTCTACCAGCAACGTGAACCTGACTGCAGCAGTCACATAAACAGAGCAGTCATGACAACTTGGTGCTGTAACAGAGGTCTGTAAAAGCACCAGAGGACACAGAAGAGAAAGGAGCCACCAGCAGCTTGGAGGACAGAAGACGGCAACTTCATAGTCAAGATTCCCCCCTAAACAGTTAGTGAAGAGTGGGAAAATGTTTACTAAGAAAAAGACCCATTTGTTGCTTCTTATATTCCTAGCATGTAGAACAGTGACTGGTACGCAGCACATGTTAGTAAAAATGGTAGAAGAAGCGTTGCTAACTTAAATAAATAAATAAAGGAAAAATGTTTCCAGTATCTCTGCCACACTGGCCACTGGCTGGACCTTTGGCTACAACTAATACCTTATTTTAACTCCCAAGTTCTCAAAATAATGATGTTGTTCCTGTTTAATGAGGAGAAGGGAAAAAAATGAAGGGAGCAACATCACACAGTGTTCATGTGGTGTGGCCACCCATCCGGATTCTTGCAAGACCGACCTAGTTTTGTTGTTGTTTTAATCCGGACAATCGTTTGTCCCCTCAAGCACTGTTTGTAACAATCTCGGAAGTTAGCTGGAGCCAGAAAAACGTCATCAACTGGGCAGGCGGAAGAAAGCCTTCAGGGGACAACCCAGCTGTGGGAATGAAAAACATTTGAGTGGATGGAGGGAGCAACAGCAAAGGCCTATGGAGAGGAACATATCTCAAGGATTTGGGACCAGAACACAGAGCGCAGCAGTGCTGGCAATTCCATCCGGGAATCCAGATCAGATGGGCTGAACTGAACTCCTTAGAGAAAAGATTAATTTTCCTTGTCATGATGCTCCACATGATTGCTCTATAGTTTCAATGAACACACAGGAACCCTATTCTTTCTTATTTTTAAGTTACTTTTATATATAACAGGGTTTGCTCTTTTATGCCCTTGCCCCTGCTCCTATTTCCTTGGGGCTTTTCGCAGGAGAATGATGTTGAGAGGTCATGAAGACCTCAGCCGGTCACTGCCAGGTAGCCAGGGAACGGTACCTCGGGCACTCCTGCCCACTCTGCTGCTCTTACAGTCTTTCCACCCCCTCTTCTACAATGAATCCCCATTCTTAAGGTGTGCATTTCAAAATTGAACGATATAGTTGCTACGATGGGGAGTGCAGGGTCTTGAGGCTGGCTGTTTACATTGTCCACTGCCTGCCACAGGTGTGTCTCTCCTCTCTCGTTACCATTACCTAGAAGTAAGATCTTTGTAATTTCATGGACATCAAGTCACAAGTGAACTGCATTCAAGGTGACGGAAAATGTTCAGCTATTTTTCTGATGGATGTGCAAGGTGAGCAGTTTCAGGTTCCTTACTGTACCTGTTTGAGCCTTTACTCAGCATTCCATAGGTAGTGATTTAGCCTTTTGTTACTGAATACCACTTATGATCCTGATGCTTGTAACCACTGGGTCAGAGACCTGTAAACACTTTACCTATTGTCCCAAAGATAATTTTGAAAAAAAAATGTATATGCTCTTATATATTTGACATCTAAAGTTTGTCAATATGTATTTAAGTTTGCTTTATTAAATAAGCTATATAATGTTAAACATGTTACATGATGAAGTTCACAGTAATTTGAAATAGTGCAGTAAAATAGTTTTTAACTACCATATTGATCAAAGCTTTGTGTTCCTCAAATTAATCACAAAATGTTTATCCAAAAACATTTTCCTTTTAAAATCAGTGTGGCTCGAGTCCAGTTATATATTGAAGTATATAAGTTATCATGCAATTACAATGGAGAACAATATCACTTAAAATGTGAGGATAAGGCAAGAGTTTACTAGGAAAATCATTTAAGAATAAATTCATTAGAATCAGAGGCCCAGCCTGGCATGGTAGCATACACTTGTAAGCCCAGCACTTGGAAGGCAGGGTCGGGATGATCAGAAGTTAGAGGCCAATCTTGGCTATATGAGTTCCTGTCTCAGTAAAACAAAACAACAAAAGATCAAAATTCAATTCTTTTGTTCTTCTGGCTAATGCAGACTATTAAAATTTGGGTATGAGAGTTTTACCTATTTTTTTTCACCCACAGGTGGCAAAAGAATTGTGAACTTAGGTGTATTCTTGGACAATTTTAAGAACGATGCACACTGTGGATAGGGAAACTGAATTGACTGAAAAGCTCATGCTGTATACCCCATGGAACACCTTTCAGTGTATATGGCATATATTCATTTGTTTTAATGATGAAGTAGTGAGAAAATTTGACACGAAAGTTCACAATCATGAGACTATCTACTAACACTGGATTATAAAGTGGGAATGAGGAATACCTTTGAGAGGGCTACTGGCTTCTCTAATGCTCTTAGAAAACCTCACTTTCGTTCCAAGGGGTGGTTAATTCTAGGAAATCAGAAACCTTGATCCTATCAAACTTTGTTTGCTCCACCCTGTTCTCTGTATGTTATTATTACGCAGAAAGGAGATTCTGAAGAACTGTCTACTTTGAAAGCAACCCTATTTTCATTACTATTAGTGGCCATGGAGAGGGTGGGGAGAGCAGTCTTAGTACTTAGAAAACTTAAGGACAGAGATTAGCTTGATTATTTTTGTGTTTTAATCCATTCCTCCTCACTGTTTTTACTAATTTCCCTGCATTTAAAACATATAGAACCAAATACTTCTACCCATTAGCAGTAGTGGCTAGAGCTTGCTGTATTCCCTATTAGAATTATGAGACCCTTTTTGATGCTGTGACTTGTTGAGTATGGTTATTCTAAACTAAAGAAAGCAAGAAGATCCCCACATTTATGGTTCTTTCTAAATCTGGGGTTGATTGTCTGTAAAATAAAAATTTCATAGCTGGGGAGATGGCTCAGCAGTTAAAGTTTGTTGGCTCACATTCAATTCACCAAAATCCAAAAGGTTGATACGAAAAGTGTCACATGTGTCTAGAGTTCATTTGCAGAAGCAAGAAGTCTTCCATGCATGTCCCTCTCCGCACATGTGTTCCTAACTTCAGGAGTATTTACCTCCTTGCTTAATTACAAAAAGTCCATGGAGTCTATTCAAAAACTGCTTATTCACAGACTTCTCTCCTAGAGATTATATCTGCATAAGACTGAATGCTAGGAATCTGTCCTTTAATCAATTCTATGCTGGTGAACACACAGTAAGACAAGACGGAGAAGCATTGCTTGAAGGGATTGTTGTAAAGATGAATGATCCAGTGTGGGTGTCACCAGATGATGCTAATCTAGATAAGATATGGCCTCGGTATTGCCTCCAGCCAGGCATGGGTCTACACAGGAATTGTTTCTACGGCAACAACTGAGTCCAAGTGAGTCTCACTGACAACAACTATTTCTAGGAAGGTTCATCTTCACTTCTAGAACTCAGCCACTGGGCTTAGGGGAGGACTTGAGAATTCCTAAGGCTATATGAAAACTAAAGTAACACATAGCAAACACCCCGGTGCTTCAGGAAGAACACAGTGTGGACTCAGAGCTGTCAACACATCTGTTATGTCTGGATTGTTTCATATCCTCATGTGGTATACACCTGCATCATATTGGCAATGTACAGCTCTACAGTCTTCTTTGTGTTTTATATTCTGTAGGTCTTTACAAAATAGACAGTGCTCTTCTCCATAATAATTATAATAGATAGATGATGTATGGTTTTATTATTTTCTGTTCTTTGTGTGACATCCAGTTTTTCCTTCCTCAATGAAAAATACATTTATAATAAAACACATATATCTATGAAAACTTATGCTTTCAAACTGCTTCTTTAAAAGACCTTTATGATTATAGAATGGGCAAAGTTTAGTAAATATGTCTATACTTAAAATGTAAACAGTTAGTTTAAAATGCTATATGAGTCTAAGTGACCAAATATTTTCTTATAATGTCATGGATTTAGAAATGATGATAGTATATTCCTGTATGTGTAATTATATATACATATGTATATTAATAGTTTCAAAGCATCTCAGGAAACATACCTCAGGAATATGGTAGTGTTTACCCATGGGAAGGTGAATGAGATTATTTAGAATAGAGGAATGAGGAAAATTTAGGGCAGGTTACAAGTAACCCTTTTAAATGTTATAACATATTATATATTATATACGTATATATAATATTATATATATATATATATATATATATATATATATATAATTTATTTATTTTTGAGAGAGAGGGAGAAAGAGAAAGAATGGGCACACCAGGGTGTCTAGAAACTGCAAACACACTCCAGACGCATATGCCACCTTGTGTATCTGGCTTAGGTGGGTACTGGGAAATCTAACCTGCGTCCTTTGGCTTTGTAGGCAAGTGCCTTAACTGCTAAGCCATTTCTCCAGCCCACAAGAAAACCTTTTAAATATATTTTATAATTCTACTAGATTCATGCATAACCAGCGAAAACCAATGTGATTTCAAAGAACTAATATGACAAGTTTCAAAGCAAATTTCTTTTTCTTATGAATTTAAAGCCTTGCGGATTTCCATTAGAAAAAGTTGGAAGAACTTGTGTTTTCTAGATCCATTAATTCCTGTAAGAGGTATAAATCTCCCAAATTAAATGTTCATGATTAAATATTTCTTGAATTGTTTCATAAATTTCACCTTATTAACATAATATGCCTATTGATATAGCACTCAGGAGTATATTTTCTGTGCATGTACACCCGTAATGCATTGTTAAAACAATTACTTAACTGATTTCATGTCTATTGCCATGGCCGATTTCACTTAATATAGAACATTCAAATTATAATAATTCTCTAAACTTGTTTAATTCTCTTTCATTTCCTCTAGGAATTAATGCAGACTAAGTTGAGTGGCCACTGGCCACATTTTATTCTGATTTTGAGGAAACAGCTGATGGAAGGAGATAAATTTTGAAAGATTACACTTTTATAGTTGAAAACTGAGGGGAAAGCACAGCAAAACATAAACCTCAGTCAGAGAGAGAACTTTTAACTTAACTTAAGAACTACTTTAAGCACTAAGTTAACTATTTTTTGAAAATCATAAAATGTTCTTATTTAAGCTTAGAGGCTGCAAACAGGAAGACAGACAGCATTTTTATCTCTCCAGGTGTACCTGGGTGGAGAGACAATGACTTGGGAAAAATCTGGTCCTTGCTTATTGCACAGGTAGTTGCAGCAAGTTCCAATGCAATCACCATGGATATATTTGAATAAGAAATCTTTTGAGTAGAAATTAGGGAGATTGTTCCATCAGTTACAAGCATGTGAATCTGCGTTTGAGCCTTAGAACACATGCAATAAAAGCTAGGCATGGTAGCACATGCTTGTAATGCGAGTGCTGGGGAGACAGGCTAACCTGTTCCCTGGTCAAATAGTCTAGTCTACTTGGTGGGTTAAAAACCAGTGAGTAACCCTATCTCCAAAACAGAAGTATGTGAATGTGCTGGTAACTGAGGAAGGACAACCAAGTTTTCTTCTAACCTCTGTACATATGTATATGCACCCCCTCACACACACACATACACAAGAAGCATGTCTATTTAAAAAGTAGGGCAAGCAGATGATTGGAAATTCTATCTCACGTAAGCCTATGAAGAGAATTGTGACACCTGTATGCAAGATGTACCAATACTTACATGCCAGTGATACTTGCAACAGAGTGGAACACTTTAAGACCCAAGCTGTGAAGAAGCCACTTGTCTGTCAGTAAGATAATGGAATGGACATTATCTCATATGATCAGGATTTTGACCATCCTTATTCTTTCCCATTTTTCCTTCCTACTTCCTGAATTTCCAAGTATCTTAAACTGGTACTTGTACATATGGAAATAAAGGCCTGCATTCTATTTCTGTGTTTTGTTCTCAGTTATTTAGATGGTTCTGGTGATAAGACAGACAAGATGTCCCATGGCAGTTTATGTAAAGAGCACTCCCAGTTCACTTACACTGTCAGTCCAATCATTTCTGAGTGGAAAAAGTCGCAGCAAACTATGCTTGAATCACTATCAGCATGTCAATGTAATACTAAGGTAAAAGTCTCCCAATGGAAGACTGTTTGACTTTCTGACAGATGAAATTTGACAATAGCCTAGGCTGCTCATTTATTTTAGACATTTTAAAGATGACTAGAACTTGGAGAATATGTTTATTTTTACTCTCTGATAATAACAATAATCTGAACACCTGCTATTTATTAAAATCAAGTATTTTTCCAAGAAATAATCAATATTTCAATGCACATATGGTTCTCAGTCTCTGACCTCTATGAACCTATTTGAATTCTTACTGTGTAGAAAAAGGAAGGAAAGTTAGCACACGGAGACAAGGAAATCTGTATCATGAGAACAGCATGGTATAAAGACATCACTCTTGGGATTGTCATCGATTTCTAGAAAAACATTCTGTTCAAGTGCTTTCCTGGAGAACTGGAAGAAGAAGAAATAATGCGCCAGATGATGGGTGCTTTGGTTTTGGTGACTCTAGTGTTCAAAATCAGCCTTGGAAATATGTTACATCTTGTGATGACACACTCAATGTGTTAGTAATCCCACAGAAAACATACTGAAGATGTTGGTCCCCCAACCCACCCACATGCCGGCGCATCTGCTTTGGTGTGGTGACCAGTACATCCTCAATAATGCATCAGAGGTCAAAATATTTGTTACCAGATGAAAAGAAAATCATGTCTCTGGGCTTAAGTTACTTTCCTTCCATCCCATTGATTCTTCCTGCCTATGCAAAAAGTATGCTCCTCTTTTATTTTTCCTGCTTCCTTTGTGGGCCTTGTGCATTACTAAACATCAGTGGATGTGTGAGAATCAGACTCCATAACATCTCTGTGTCTGACTTCACATTCTAGTAGTTCTGCAGCAAGTATGGGATTTTACGATGGGAGATGGGGAGAGGCAGGGATGAAAGTGACATGCAGTGATGTAAATAAGTGTCCCAGCAGCAATGAGGTAGATCAGTGCTTCAATACAACTGACGTGCTATTTTGATCAATAGCCAGTCCAAGCAAATGAAGGGAACGAGTGTCAGTAGTTAAATTGCCAGGGGAATATTTAGACAACTTGTCAGGGTCATTCCAAAATCATATGCTTTGTAAAAAAAAAAAAAAAAAGTTTTTTGAGGGCTGGAGAGATGGATTAGCAGTTCGGGTGCTTGCCTGAGAAGCCTAAGGAACCATGTTTGACTCTCCAGATCCCATGTAAGCCAGATGCACAAAGGTGAGGCAAGCATGAGGTCACACATGCCCACTAGGAAGTGCAAGCATCTGGAGTTCGAGTGCAGTGGCTGAGGCCCTGGCACGTCAATTCTGTCTCTCATTCTCAGTCTCTCTCTGTCTCTCTCTCTCTTAAAGAAATTTAAAAGATAGTTTTGTTTGATCACTTTATCCAAAGAAGATAAGTAACTTATAAATAAGATTGCCGGAAACCGTTTTTGTTCTTGGCATGGTATAAGATGCTTATATTGCTTACCCACCTCTATAGCTTTTGTTTTACGCACTCCAGCTATGTGGGGCTATCTGTACCTCCTTTTGTCAACCATACTCTGAACTATGCATTTAGAGACAGTTTTCTTTTGTTAACAACATACTGCTTCCTTCCACTTCATCATCAACATATTTCTATCTCATCATTCAGATGAACTCACTTCACTTTTGTGGAACCTCCCAGGTTTGGTCCCTAGTTCAGAAGGATGTCCTACTCAATGTGTACAGTGATGTCTCAAGCTTATGTGTACCAGGACATGGTGCATGCTCTGTTGAGTTCCTCATTTAGTTTCTTCATGGTGTTTTATTTTTCATTTTTGAGTAAATATACCATTTTTTCCCTCCACACACATAGAAGCTACATGATACCTTGATACTCTAACGTTCCCCCCTCTGTGTTCACTTATGGGTTTATGAGATTTTGCTGCACTTAAGAGTTGGGAATCTGTAGCACTGAGCAGACAGAGATATTTAGTAACCAACCAGGAATGATAAAAAGAAAAGGCATGAAAATTGAGAGGTGACTTTGCAGATATTTTGGTATTGGTTTTTGAAAATCAGCTAAGTTTTATTCATGTCGTTTATAACCTATACCTATGTAGCCCAGGCCATAACAAATGTTTAAGAAGAAAGGAAGGTGGATGGTAAGAAATTTTTCATACAGTAATTTGGCATAAGGGTTCCATATTGAGTTACCAGGTTCACAGTTGTGAGTTTTAACATTAATTCCTCTGCTGATTTATTTTCATGTAAGTTAAAATAAAAAGTAGGACCTTCCATTTATAAGTATTATAAATGATCTCTACCAAGCAACAGTGATATCCTAATGGTTGTCCATAGCAAAAACTTCCTGTGTTCTCTCCTCTAATTGTCCTCTGAAAATGTTTAAGAATTTGGCAGGAAGAAGTCATGATAATGGATCTTGTGAGGAAAATAGTAACATACCCTACATAAATACCCACTTCAAACTTTTCATGCTCTCTACCAATAAAAATTGTTATTGTTGATCCTATCCGATAGTTTTGATAGTAACCTACCACCACTAAGTGCTATTGTAAAGAGCAGTAAGTGAACTCAAAATGACATCCTTTAAACCTGGTGGAGGTATATGGATCAAACATCTTGGTGGCATTAAGGGAGCAATATCTTAATAGACCATAGTCATATACTAGCCAGCACATAACGAAAGGACATGTTTCAAGTGTTTATGTGACAACTTCTATACTTACAGACAAAAAACCATGGTATTTCCCTCCCCTCCCCCACTTTCTCCTTCATAACTCTGCTCTCTGTCATATTCCCTCCCTCTCTCCATTAGTGTCTCTTTTAATTTGATGTCATCATCTTTTTCTTCTATTTCGAGGGTCTTGCGCGGGCATTGCTAGGCAGTGTGAGGTCCTGGATATCGAGACCAATTTCTGTCCAGACAGTTGCATGTAAGGAGTAGAACTCTTCCTTTGGCTCTTATATTCTTTCTGCCACATCTTCCACAATGGACCCTGAGCCGTGGAGGGTGTGAGATGTTTCAGTGCTGGACACTCTTCCGTCCCTTCTTCTGATTACTATGTTGCCTTTTGGGTCATCTCAGTTGTCCAACAAGATTCTTATCAGCTATATTAAATTAGTTGTCTTATTTAAATGTCAGTTTATACCAGATATAAGAACAGTTCTTTTATATTTGGAACCAAATTCATTTCAAATATTGCATATAATTCTTGTTTATATCTACCCAACTCTCATAAAATTATGCCCACCTTAACTGGAATTTTAGAAAAACATGCACATTTTTTCAGGTTCTGCTCCCAAATTTAAGAACATACAGAAATTTGCCAAAAAGATATTTCTTTAGCTTAACTTGAACTTATATTTGATATTTTTGAATATACCAGCCTGTTTGTTGGGGGAAAGGCACAAAATGAGAACTCTGTCCCTTAGGATCACTTTCCTAAGGTCCATATTTGCCATATGTCTAGAATGTGACCATGCATATGAAAAGGTTAAGTCCTGGTATGAATCTCATGCATTCTGGCTACAGAGAACAGAGAAGGAAGTGTAAGGTTCCTTGTTCTGTAGTAAAAGGAAAAACACAGCTCCACCTGGACACAGCAGGTATCAGACAGGATGGATTGCATCTGACTATAACATTTCCTGGGTTTAAATGAGATCACCAGAACTTTAGTCACACCAACAAGTTAAGTTGCTTCCACATTAAGATTAAATGAGTGACTTTTCATTACAGTATGCTCCTGTCTGAGGACAGATCAAAAGCGCAACAGTGCATGCACCACATTTCATCTGTGCTCCTGGAGCACAGCACTAATGCATGCTGATCAAATGTTCCCTGGGATTATAAGAAGGATTGTTTGAAAAGCCAAGAATGGGGCCTTAAGATAAGACTTCTCATTCCATGGCAATGGGAATCAGCTGTACTTTCATTAATAGTGCTTTGAAAACTGTTTACAACTTGCAAATCAGGCTTCCAAGAAACAATAGAATGTCATCCTTGTATGGAAACATTAGCAAATATTAGCAAATTTGCTTTAAAAAAAACAAACCCTAGCCCTACTTTTTAGTTGAACATTCCAGTAAAAAATGAGATGTTTCCAAAACAGTTACACAGAATGAATCAGTTAGAGATGTAATCAGCCAGTTACTGATTATATAATACTAATTATTATTTAACAGCAACTGTACATAGATCCTTTTATCTTCAAAATAGTGAGATTTTAAAACACTAGCAAATCAATCCTTCATCAAAAACTACCAACCCATGTTTGTAGAGCTCTAAGAACTTTTGCATCCATGGGTCTTAGATTGTCCTGTGTGCAGTGGGATCCTTGGATACAAACACTCTTGTGTGTATACAGATGGGGTAACAGCTTGCCTATGTCCTACCATCTGGCTGGTTCAGTGATGAGTCCTCAGCCAGTGCTCCATCTCAGAAAAATCATGTGCCAAATGGTTCAGTAGTGTGGTTTTCATTGAGGATGACTTTAGCTGCAAATAATACAGAAATTGTCTGGGAATCTGGGTGCATAACCTGGGTGTGGTAGGGACAAGCTTTTCACATTTTTTTTTTTCACTAGAGTTCAGCAAGTCTACATATAACCTCAGTCAGGCCACGGATTCTGAAATTCTCCACCTCATCCACCAAAACGTCTCCTCCTGCTAACAGATGCCACAGTCACTGACACTGAGCCTCATTGCAGATTGCACACATTTCCATGAGACCCTGAAAAGAACAGGCTCCTGGAAACTACAGATATTTTGCAGATGTCTCTTTTACAAAATGATTTCACAACTTGCCTAGACATTTTTTGGGGGTATGTGTGTTACTTTATAGAAGAATACAGACTGACCTCTGGTTTTTATTACAAATTGAAGATTTTAATTGTAATCCCTTTTCCTTGGTGAATTCCAAACTGGTCAAAATTCAAAAATTCCTTTCCATGTATATTTTAATGATACAAAGGAATTGTTATTAATGGTTGATTTGATGGAAATGTTTAATCTATCTGTTAAAAGATTTTTTTTTTCTTTTAAAGGAACACTTGAAATATTTGTGGATGAAATAAGGCAATGTCTGGAATTTATTTTAATATGCTCCATGGAAAACAAGGAGTTAGAGAATATGGATGTAACAAGATTAGCCATGAGCTAAAAATGGCTGGACCTGCAATATCTGTATGTAGGGTTTCACTACTTCTGTGTCTGTTTGGAATTCTCATGAAAGAATGAAAGAATCTTTGCAATTCAGACAGAATTTTAGAATTAACCTTCAAGGGGCAGTCAGCTATAGGCACACACAAATCATTTGAATCCTATACATAGATCCTGAGAAGAATACTGGGAAATGGAGTCAGAATTCTCTCCTGCCCCCATATTTAACATGGAGAGAAGGAAAGGCAACCTTCAAGAGGGCTACAAAGGCTAGAAAGATCTTTTCTCCTTTAAGAAACTTCTGAGCTTCCACAAGGTAGTGATTTCCTAATCAATTATATAGAGATAAACATGACTTAACTAGGTTTAAAAATCAGTGCTTTAAAACAAGGCCTTATGGCACCTATAATCCCTACTACCTGGCATGAAACTTAGGGAGATCTTGGCACAAAATAAAAAGTAAAACTCCTGAGTTCCATCCCCAGTAGCATCAAGAGAAAAAGAGAGGGAGTGAGGGATAGAAGGAAGAAGAGAGAGGGACAGGCAGAGAGACAGAGAGACAGATAAAGTAATTGGTGCTCTCAAATGTATTCTTTAATCCCTAAAGACCAAGCTTCCCAGGAACCAAGAGGGAAACATGCACTTCCAATCACTGGGACTCACTGGCCATTTCTTACAGGCCTAATGCTATGCTTCTTAGTAGAGGCAAAGGTTCTTGAACCAAGGTCACTTCCCTGCAGAGATCTATACAACACAGAGCACAGAAAGGACATTGTACTGTAGGAAGCCATCACCTAGGGGTGTGGGGGGGTACTGAGATACCCAGATCTTCTCATCAATGGGGTAATGGGAACTTTGTGACCTTGGAGTGCGCAAACAAGGAGGAAGAAGAATTGATGTCATCAGACTGAATGATAATTTTTTTTAGTATAAGAAGACAGCCTTCACTTTTTAATTTTTCTCAATTGTTTGCTTGATTTTTAAATATTGGAATAACTTGGGGACATAAATGACATTGAAGCAAAGGTCTCGTGACATGAACACTGACTACATCCCCTGGGCCATCCTCCCTCCTCCCACCCCAGCCTCACAACTGCCTGAGATCTTTATAAAAAATGTTTTCTTTAAAATGCTGCATTATTTGACAATACATTTTAAATGTCTGTCTAATTGAAATGATAGAATCCTCTGTTCTTCAGAAGAAATAAAAGAAACTAAATATAGTCACTTTCTAAACTCATTTGTACATTACCTTGTGAATGGCAAAGAGCATTTACACACATTCTTAACCTGATTAGGAAAAATGATTTGAGTTTCTCTCTCTCTTTCTCTCTCTCTCTCTCTCTCTACACACACACACACACACACACACACACACACACACACATATATATATAATTTATATAATTTCATATAACATAAAATTAACCATTTAATAGTTCAGAAAGAGATAATGTATTCACACATATACAGTTGTACAACCACTATGACTGGTTCCAACATATTTTTATTGCTCTAAAATAAACTCCACGATATCTCAGCAGTTTTGGTAGACATGCATTACTTAAAGCTTGCAAGTGAGGAAACTACTCACAGGTTACTAAGTGGCCATGGATAGTAAGTGCTGATAGTAAACACAGAGCCCTGGCCTTATTCTAAGGTCATTATCAGGCAGAAATCCTAGACACCAGGTGGCCATGGATAGTAAGTGCTGATAGTAAACACAGAGCCCTGGCCTTATTCTAAGGTCATTATCAGGCAGAAATCCTAGACACCTGGTGGATATACCAGACATAGACTGCAAGGTTCACCCCTCCAAGCCTCTACCAATGAGACTATAATGGCTCCTAGAAGTCCACATTGCTAGCAAATTCCCAAGTAATGCTACACTTTGAAGAGCACTGTGCTATAACGAGTAGCTCACTCCCCAATTTCTAAATTATAGGTTTTGTTCAGTTAACCAACTTATACAAAGTAGGCTTATAGTATATGTTTAGTGTTTTTTTTTTCTGTTTATTTTAGCTTTTTTGGCTAAATCACCACCAAAATAAGAACTTGTATGAGGCATATTGAATTTGTGGCTCACAGGCTACATATGTCTCAGGATGACATTTGTAAAGGACAGTGGCATGTCGCAAAGTCAAAAACCTGGGGCTGGAGAGATGGCTTAGTGGTTAAGCGCTTGCCTGTGAAGCCTAAGGACCCTGGTTCAAGGCTCAACTCCCCAGGACCCACGTTAGCCAGATGCACAAGGGGGTGCACGCGTCTGGAGTTCGTTTGCAGTGGCTGGAGGCCCTGGCGCGCCCATTCTCTCTCTTTCTCTCTCTCTCTCTCCCTCTGCCTCTTTCTCTCTCTTTCTGTCACTCTCAAATAAATAAATAAATAAATAAGTAATAAAAAAGTCAAAAACCTGGACATACCTGTTTAAATGAGAGTATTTTGCCAGCTTGAAAATTAGCACGGAAATAAGAATTGCCTTTAATCCCAGCACTCGGGAGGCAGAGGTAGGAGGATCGTTGAGAGTTCGAGGCCACCCTGAGACTACAGAGTGAATTCCAGGTCAGCCTGAGCTAGAGTGAGACCCTACCTCGAAAAACCAGAAAAAAAAAAAAAAAAGAATTGTCCTTGCTGAAGATAGATCCTTTTCCTTAAGTAGGTAAGCTTATCTCTTGTAGCATGTCTGGGTAAAGTTCAAACTGGGTGTGTTTCTAGAATAGCGCTGGAGGCCATTTTCAATAATCCTCTGACACAATGTCTAGAATGCAGTAGTCACTAACTGCCTGTTGAATGAGTTAGTTTATGTAACAATTAAAGGTAAGAGGGCTCCTTTTAGTATTATTTGAAGTACTGCCATCTACATGGCTGTGAAGCAAACTGTATGCTTTACATTATGGGTAAAACTGCGTTGGTTCATCCTTAGCCAAGTTGGTTTCAGGCCATGTCCTCGTCTAAGAGCACTGGAAAGTCTTCTTCCAGGCACTGATTGTACTGCCTGGGGCATTCTTTCCTTTCTTGATCTCTATATAAATTGATGCCAATATTTTAGATCAACTCAAGACCACCCCTGTGTGTGTGTGTGTGTGTGTGTGTGTGTGTGTGTGCGTGTGTGTAGATGAACCAGTAAAATAGCCAGCACGCATTTGAACATCTGCCCACCAGATCTGTGTGTGCCCTCTTGGCCACTGAGCTTGAGGTTGGATAAGGTGGAGCATTGCAGGAGAGTCAACAGTGAGGCTGACAATGTCTCATTTCTAAAGTGCTCGGATCCTTTAATCTTTCTTCCTTTGATGTCTACAATTTCCTTCTTTAGGCAGTGACACTGGGACCAAAGGCAACACCAGGAAACCATTTTCCAGTAAAGAGTGCGTGTGCTACAAACACCTGCGGCATCCCTGCGGCCAGGTGACTTGAATTACTTACACATTTCTAGACCTTCGCTTTGTGGGTGGGTGGTAATTCTGACCCCTTTCTTAACCTATTGGGTAAAAAAGATGATAGCTCTAGTCACACTGCTGTGACTTCTACTCATTTTCTCCCCATACATCAAATAAAGTCATAAACCATCAGGGGGAAACAAAACCCTCTGTAGCTCTGATGTGAATAAAACAGTTGCTTGCAAACACATAGTTTTGGTTTGCAGATTCAAACAAGAGAGAAAATAGTGTGGTCAAAGTGATTTTGTACTGGGAGACAGAATTTGGGGTTCAAGTTCTAACTGATGTCAGTGAGCATGTGAACTTTGCACACATCACTTAACATCTGCGGGCTTCTGGCTTCTTGTCTATAGAAGGAAGGTCAGCTTTTAAAATGTTAGGGCTTTGTTTTGTGTTACACAAGCTACCTCTTGCAATTGATGAAAAAATTTACCACATTTCTAGGGAAGATGTGTCATTAGCCTGCTTTTCTGTTACATTACAGAAATGATACGGATTAATTGCTAATTTAGACCACAGAAGAAACTCAACACCTATCTTGTTATTACTTAACCATTTAATGGATAAGGTTTCTTTTGTCTGTCATCCTCTACAGAAATTGTATGGGTACTCATTTCCCCTCTGTTTCCAGTTCACAGCATCCTGGTCCTTACCCTGTTTGTAGTGAGTCTCCAATTTCTCTAACCTTTCTAGCATAATAATTCTCAGCTGCTCTGACCTCATACTTATTATTGTACTATAAGACCTCACATTTCTTATTTGATAAAAAAAGTTTCACTCCAGAACTCTAATCACTTTTATGGAGTGAAATATCTATGCCAATAGCTCTATGATAGTGACTAAGGCTTGTTCTTGAGACTTTACACATTTTTTATTCACCATCTAATATCTTCTTGATTTCTTTTGGCATCCTCAATGCCACATGACTACATCTACATACAGTAAAATCAGGACAAACCATCTCTGACTCAACTTTTTGATTTCTCTGGAAACATCCCACCAAAAGGTGGGAATTAGGGAAGGCTTAAAGTTTTGAAAAGTGAATGCCTAAGGGAGTGAGGATGAGATTATCTAGAGTGTAAAGGGTAGTCATGTTTAGAGCATTCTGAACAATGGGAAAGCAAATGTGAGGAACAGACACCTTTGGTTCTAGTTGATAGGAATCAGGGATTTAACTAGTCTCTTAAAAGTTTAGTGTTCAGATTTTCTCAAAAAATATAGCTCTTAAGACAAATATAGTTGACATGCCTACCATTTTATTTCATTTTTGTTTGTTTGTTTGTTTTTGTTATTTTGGGGTAGGGACTCACTCTAGCCCAGACTGACCTGCAATTTACTATGTAGTCTCAGGCTGGCCTCAAACTCAGTTATCCTCCTACCTCAGCCTCAAGGCTGGGATTAAAGACACATGCCACCATGCCTTCCCAGCTCATGCCTACCATTTAAAAAGATCTTTTTTATTCAGTACAAAATGAAGTCAAGTAGCTTATTTGGTAAGGGCCACTCAAACACATATGTGAACATCATGTATGCATGATATATAGTTATAAAATAGAAGAATCTTAGGTTTAGCTGTGAACTTTATTCCTTGATCTTTGCCTCAGTCTTTGATACTCTGCTTCAGTGAGGAACTCATGACAGAGGAGCTGTGCACTGCATTTCCAAAGTGAATTGCTAAATTGTTCTCAGTGTAAAGTAACAATCCAACCACTATCTAGTTTTTCTAGTTTCTCCTGGTACACTATTAGAAAAAGTCCTACATTTAACTATCTATGAAGTAAATTTCAAAGTTATATCTTAACCTGCCAGAAAAATCTCTTCTTCCTTGTGTTCACCTTCCTATAAGGAAAGACTTCTGTTTCAGCCATTTCAATACCACCTGCTCTGAAAATAGGCACAGTGGGACTTTCTTTGGCCTTTCAAAACTGACAAGTTAATGAACTCTTCTACTTAACAGAAGTGAAAGTCAGCAAACTTCACTGTGACTCCCGGCTTCTGAGTTATTATGATTAGATCTTTTTCTGCTTTAAATGATGAGCAATATCGCAGCCCAAGTTCTTGCTTTGTATTCAGGCTATGATTTCCAATAAGCAACAATCCTGATGTCGGTTGGCCCTCAGTGACTCCACACAGTAGAACAATCTTCTCAAACATAAAAAGTATTTACATCCTTAAAAAAGATGCTATATCATTAACTTCATGAATAGAGATTAAAAGTTCCTGGTCAAGAACTTCCCGGAAAAGGCCTGAATATTTTCTAATCCTCACTGTGCCAGGAATGGTCAAGAGCTATAACAGAACAGCATACGCAGTGCCATCTCCAATAGGATTTGAGGGAATGCAAAAAAAAAAAAAAAACAAAAAAAAAAAAAACTGCATTTTTGCTATCCTAAATTCTCCAGGATTTCATCTTTCCTTTTTCTAATACATGGAAGTCAATTTCCTTGCAAAAAAAAAAAAAAAAGGTAAACCATAAACATAGAATTTTCATTTTATATTTTAGGGTCAACAGTATCTTTTATCTACATTTTCAATATCTGATATACTTTCTTGTGTCTTTTGAAAGTTTCATCTAATTTCCTGCTTTAGCTTAGTGATTTCTTGGTATTCCTCCTAGGTAACCACTATTATTTCATGGTATTCCCATTTGTGTTTCAACTCCTCATTCAAATTTTCTGTAGACAACCAGCTGCTAGGCTTAAGAACACCAGATGTTAGTGTAAGATTTGAGATGCTGTTACCAAGGCAACCAGCATAAAATGCTGGCCCTCTCCATCACTGTGCCTGCTATTCCAAAAGAGAAACTGTATCTCACCTTTCTCTATGGACATGAATCAATGACATATAATATAAACTTAAAAAGGACAGAATAATGTTCTTCCATTGCAATACTTCCTATCATCTTTTATTTTCTGCTACACATAGGAAACAACTTAACAAGAGCTCCATAAGGGGTTGGGGCAAAGAAGGAGTTAGCCATTACCACTTGGGGATCAATTCAAGTTCATGGGTGAGGTGCCTCAGTAGATGAAAAGGGGAGGCTTGGAGGTTTCTTACTCTTCCACCTTTATTCAGTATCCATATGAGGTAAGCCAGGAGAGTCATGGTGCTCCCCATGGAGCGGGAATACTTCAGCCTCTTGATGGTCAAGATTCACAAAATCATAGAACACAGACCTTATGATGATGAGGCAGATTTTAAGTAACACAAATCTCTTTCAGGCAACAAAATCAAGCATTATGGCCTTCAAATCTCTTCTCATTTGCTTTATGATGCTAATCAGCTCTAAGCGCTTGAGATCTATATGTATCTTTTCAACCCTAAAGATTGAACCTGGGCCTTGCCAAATGTTAAACAAGCACCTCTAACCACTGAGCTATAGTCTCAATTCTCCTTTTTACTTTTAAGTTTTGAGACAAAGTTTCACCACATTGTCCAGGGTAGCCTTGAACTCACTCTATAGCCCATGATAACCTTGAACCTGTGATTTTCCTGCCTCAGATCTCAGCAGCAAAGATTGCAGATCTGCTCCAGGATGACATGGAGCTTTAAAAAAATGTTAATGGCATGAAAATCTTGTTCTGTAATGTGGTAAGGAAAATCCAAGTCTTGGATAGAGTCCAAGTACTATCACCCACAAATTACCTGTAAACCTCAGTTTTTCCATAAACACACAATGAATACAATAGAAACCACTATTCTATTTGCTATAACATTCAGTAACTGAGGTAATATGCTATTAAACTACATTATGAAATACTGCAAAAGTACTACTATCTCAATTGATTTATAAGCAGTACTATTCTCAAAATTGCCTGGGACAATGGAAAGGTGTCTCTTCTTGCATATGTGTTAATGTCATTGCTGTGTCAGAAGAAAAACTCACAGACAAAAGACTTAGAAGACAGGATGTTATTTAAGGCTTCTAGAGGTATGCATTATGAATTTCAAAGTTTTGACTTGTTTGTTTTGTTTACTGATTCATCTTATCTGACCTAATTTTATCGTCATTTGCTTATATTTTCCATTTATACTACCTGTTAATTTTATCATAGAAAAATAGGCAAAACAGATAACTATTATATTTGCATTTTAATCAAAAGCTATTGTTTACTATACCACTCCATTATTTCAAATGCCAGAAAACATTAGGCCTGAAAAATGTCTTTGTGTGACTTTTAAAGAAAAGCAGGTCTTTAGGCAGTTGATGGTATATACATAGGCCATTATCATTGTCAAATAGAAGGCTATGTTGGTAAAGGCTAGAATGAAAACATTTCTAGACAATGAGAAGGGGTTTCCCCCATTATGGACTATGACTTCACAAGTTTATAATTAATACCATTGCTTTGCTTCCATTGAAGAGCCTTGGGAAACTATTCAGTGAGGGAACTTCACATGCCTCCTCAATGGAAATTTGTTTTATTCATAAATCAAGTAATAAGAACAAGACATAGTGTGCTAGAATTTAATGCTAATTGTCTTAAAAATAACAACTTACTGGAAATGTAGTGGACTGTGATTTTCTCTTCTAATGTTCTATTGATGTCATGTAAAACTCTGAAGACTAAAGTAGCTTTTTATATCACTCTTACTCATAGTTTTTCAAACTATCTCTCTGAAATTAGGAAGGCAAAGTATCTCATAGTTAAGACCTTGTTTTGTAACTTTTTTATTTGTGTATGCCTGTGTGTGTATGTGGGCATGTACATGCCACAGCATGTGTGTGGAGGTCAGAGGACAGTCTCAGGGTATCATCAGTTCTATTCTTCTACCTTCTTTGAGACAAGGTCTGTCTTGTTGATTTGCTGACAGGAAGGTTGAGTTAGCTGTCCTAAGAACTTCTGGGTTCTTCTGGCTCTACCTCCAATTGCCATAGGCACACTGAAATTGAAGACACATGCACAAGTTTGCATACAGCTTTATACAGATGCTGGGGATCAAGCTTGGGTTGGCAGGTTTGTGGCACATGCCTACTGTTCAAAGGCATTTTTTGTTTAAAGTAGACTCATTTGATGGTTTCATTTAATATGTAAAAACATGAATGGGAGGAAAAAGTCATAGGACTTGCCGAAGCACTCCCACCATGTGTATCTGTGGACTCACATCACCTCAATTCACCACAATTAGTTTTCTCACACCAGCAATACAGAGAATCAACTTATTCTTGTGTTACAAAAATGCCCCCCCAAATATGTGATATGCTATGGAAACCTGTGGCAAAATTTACAATTAAATCTAGATTTACTAATGGTTTTATTTTCCATAATTGGGGATAAGTAAAAAAAAATTCATAATAGTAAGCTGTTTTACTAGAACATTGATTTTTAGGCAACACCATAACCTAGTAAAGATTTCAGTGAGCATTACCCTTTTGTGGAATCTTCTAACCCATGTTATCTGCCCACACATCAGCCCCAGGAGATAGGACTCCTACCTCTGCTCCCAACAAACTACCTTCTCTTCCTGCAGTATTTGGCATCCTCTGATATCACAGTTCAAAATTTTTCCAAAGCAACTGATATGTTTTCCTCACCTCGATGAGCACCCAACATGGTTTTTGCTACACAGAAGAGTATCAGTACAGAATTGATGAACACTGAAGGGGTTCTGAACTCTGAAAACAATTTAACCTGAGGATTGAGGAAATATACTCAATATTTGTTAAGATGATTCTCATTGGCATTTTTAACAAAATCTCTCCAGAAAATTTTGCTGACCACATCTAGTAAAGCCAGGATTGAGATTCTTTACAGAACTGTCAGCTTGACAAAATCATATTTTTGCAATTTCCATGACCTACAATAGAAGCGATTATTGATATATCATTAAAAGGCATACTATATATTAAGATTGTAGGAAAGCAATATTTTAAAATCTTGGAATGTAATATCTTAGTGTTTTCTATTTATTATGAACTTTATTATCCACATTCAAGTGTAAGCACTAGTCACATTTTCATTGAAAAGAATCAATAACAAGCAGATGTAAATCAGATTTATAAAAAATATTTATAAAATTATCCTTGAATCACACATTACCCATATTCGTAAGCTGTGTACCTGAACTCAAGAAACAAAGGTTATGCAGTCACAATCTCTATTCCATAGATATTAGATAGCTAATTCTATGACTAATACATATGTGTCAAGCATTATGAAATAAATCTAAATTCATAGATACATGCCTAGCAACATTTTTAAATGATATCTTTGATAAAATCTTAATTATCAAAGGATGACAAAAGATATACACTTGAGCACAGCTGCTTTTAATATTTTTTGTGTCCAGTTTGACTAAATGCCCTCATTCCTAATAGATCCAGTTGTCCTGGTATTCTCTCTTATCTGCCATAAAACAAAGTGATAAGAAAAGTTATTGAGAAATCAGGAGATAAAAATTCATTAAACATGGACATAAACATGTTTAAATATCTATTTTCAAACAGCTGGATCATGCCAAGCAGATAATATTTCAGAAAACCAAAAACAATAAGCTCAGTTACTGTATTTGACTGTCTGCAATCACAAGATATTTTTAAAAATTTTATTTGCCTTTATGGGAAAGGATTCCAAACACATAAAGCAGTTTTCCTTGTAGATTAGAAATAAACTATCCCAAGTTTCCACATCACAAAAGTCATTTTATTAAGCTGTTTTTATGAGAGTCTGATTGTCTCACACAATTTTATGTTCTTGGTTGATCTCACACTTCCTTCTCAGGGATTCTAGAAAATTGGTCTTCCGTGCCATTAAGAAATAGTGGGCCTGCTGGAGTCAACGCCAGGAATGTACTGCTTTTCCTTACATGTAAATTGTATCATTGACTCAGATGTTGCCTTGATTCCTTAGGCCTATGTTTTCAATGTTTCTTAAGAGGAAACAGAGATGAAGTGGGACCTAGGCTCTCAGTTTTTAAAATCCCCACAAGTAATTCCATTAGTGGAACAGAATGTTCAGGTTTGAATGCATGTTTTAAAAGTTTATTTTTTTTCTCAGTATGGAATATGCTTGATAAAAATTATAGTAAGACTTCAAAATATGAGCAAATTTGTTAACTATGTACATTTGCAAAACGGAAGGGTATTGAAAAATGTCACAGGTGGCAAATGCTAACTTTTCTTTCACATGCTTACTGGTTAATTTGTGCTATACCTCACCAAGTACCTTTCACCCCTGTGCAACATGTGAAAATTTCACTATTTCTCCCAAGAGGTGTTTATATATTACAATAAGCTTATCTGCATGAAGCTCATGAACTTTTTAAAATGCGATTTATGAATTTACTCCACCTCATCAATTTGTAAACTAGTTTGTTCACTGGCATGAAAACTGAACTGAGAAATACAAACTTAAACCAAAAAGGACACCTCTATGCAAAGAAAGAAGTGCTTGGATGTCTAGATATCCATTATAAGTTTTTTATAAACAGTGATCCGTTTCTCACTAAATCATTGTTCAACTGACTGACTCCAAGACACACTGCCTGAAACTTCAGGATGTTTCTCATTATATTCACATTGCCACAAAATGTGTAAACTTTCCTTTGTATTAGTTATGATTTAAAATTGGGGGAAATGATTATAATTAATTGAGTTTTCTTTTTATACTAATTCAGTCTTTAACAATAGTTTGTAATTAAACTGTAAAAGAACAGTCAACTGGGGTGATTTACCCATTTTTCTTCTTTCCTACTCATTTGTTCATTCTATTGTGACAAGTCTGTTCTGGTTGAGCAAAATACTTTAATAGCATGGTTACTATAGTATTCATTATATTATACATATTTACGGGAAATACACCTATTCATTTTTCCTTCTTTTACAAGTCAATGTATCAAGACACTCATTTCTTTTGAACAATTCATCTGTTTCTTTGAAGTCCAGCTAATTCTTTTGATAAAGAAGAATATTTTTATATAATACTAATTTTGGGTTGACACTACATCTGAATGCTCTTGCCCTCTTAAACATTCCCTAGAAAATTATGAGTGGCTAAATTTCTATTCACTATAAGTATGAATTTTAAACTCACTACATCTTTCAGAAAAAAAAAAAAAGATTAGACTCTGTTGAAAAGTTGGTCCATGTTATGGGTCATCCCTTTTGCAAAAATTTCAGAGTTGAAAATATATTTAATTATAGTAGCCATGTCTTAACACCATGTTAATTTTCCCCCAAATTTTTAATCTTGTTAAAACTTCTAAAACCTTGACATTTTTCACAACAAAGTGGTACTAAAATACCAACAGCGTCAAATAACCATACAACAGTAATTTTTAAGATGCTTTAACCTTATAAATAATTTCAAACTCATGTTTTTAATCATGAGCAGCCTATTGAAAGAAATCTGATAATAGTTAAGAGCCACAGAATTTCTTTGCAAGCACGGCTATATAGATTTGCTCTGTCTTATGATAGTGACATTAACAGTTCAGTTACAATCACTTGTAGGTTAGGTAGATATTAATAACCACCTTATGAAAATTCATAGGTATTCAAAATCAGTTTTTCTACTAAAACATGCTCAGAACATTTTGTTCTTGCATTACTTTCTGTATACCAAGCAAATACAAAGAAAACAGCCTCCAAGATACAGCTAGACAACCATAAGATACTTTATTCTTGACACTACCACTTACTAAACTGTGTGGTTTTGGTGAAGTTACTTCACATCTCTGTACATCTAGACATCTTACCACATGGTGTTTTTCTAAGAAGCATGTGACATAACACATGGGGAGCACTTAGAACAGTGGCAGTTAGGAAGCTCTGCATTAGCTACTGTTATTACACTTGTCACCATGGTAAGGCTTGAGGAAAGAAATCTGCAGACAATCCTCCAGTCTCAGCTGGTCAAACTATCAATTATTTTTTCTCATCAAATATTGGACTGATTCTCCAGCAGAAGTCTCTGAATGTAATTGAACATGGCATCTTTATTTCTTTGGAGCCTCTAACTCCATTCATTTGATTGTGCAGGTGCAGAATGGATAACAAATTGCAAACATATTAGCAGTATCAACAACAGGTATATCCATGTTATATCACACATCTTTCTGAACTTCAAAACAGTCTTTCCACTCACTGCCATCTTAAAGTGTAGTAGTTTTTAAGCCTACAGCTAGATCTTGTTAAATAATGTGTATGGCGCTATATCAAAAATTTGGTCAGGGGGCTGAAGAGATGGATTTTAGTGGCTAAAGCACTTGCCTACAAAGCCTAGGGATCCAGGTTCGATTCCTCAGTACCCACATAAGCCAGATGCACAAAATGGTGCATGCATCAGGAGTTGGTTTGCAGCAGCTGGAGGCTATGGCATGCACATTCTCTCTGTGTCTATCTACATCTTCCTTTCTCTCTCTCTCTCTATCTCTCTTAAATAAATAAATAAATAAATAAATAAATAAATATTTTTTAAATTTTGGTCAAAGGACAGTGTGGTGTTGCACACCATTAATCCCAGAAAAAGGGAGGCAAAGACAGGAGGATTGCTGTGAACTCAAGGCCAGCCTGGACTACAGAGTGAGTGCCAAGTCAGCCCTGGCTAAAGTGAGACCCTACTTCAAAACAACAAAAAATTTGGTCAGTTATGGGTTGGAGAGATGGCTTCATGGTTAAGGCACTTGCCTGTGAAGTTTAAGGATCCAGGATTCTTCAGAACTCATATAAGCCATATTCACATGGTGGTGCATGAATCTGAAATTCTTTCGCAGTGGCTAGAGGCCCTGGTGTGCTCATTCTCTCCTTCCCTCTCTATCTCATATATAAATGAATAAATGAATAAAACATTTTAAAAAAGAGTTTATACCACCTAAAATTTTGGTCAATTATATATTGATATGATGTTTCCTTTAGTTCTGTTATATATATTACATATTATATATTATATATTATCATATTTATATAATATATATACAGGTTATATATATATAGGAGATATATATATATATATATATATATATATATATATATAGAGAGAGAGAGAGAGAGAGAGAGAGAGAGAGAGAGAAAGGGACAAATATGTAAACTCTTATTCCCTCTCCCCTGAAGGTCTCAGTTAGTCCTCATTGGGATAGTGGGGAGGTGATTTTATTTTTATTTTTGTGTATGGTATGTGTAGTGCATGTACACATGTTTGCATGTGCATATAGAGACAAGAGGACAACCTCCTCTCAGTACTCAGTGTCAGTACTCAGACATCAACCCAACATCTTTTGAGATATGGTCTCTTACTGGCCTGCAATTTTCCAAGGGCTCTAGACTGGCTGGCTTGCAATAACCAGGGGCCATCTGTCTCCATCCCTCCAGTACCTGAATTATGAGTGCATGACACTAAGCCTGTTTTGTTTTTTGTTTTTTGTTTTTTTTTTTTTCATTAGTTCTGGGGATGAAACTCAGGCCCTCATCCTTGTACAGTAAACACTTTACTGACTGAGTTAGTGCCCAGCCATAAGTGTCTCTAAGTGTCACCAGACTGCCTGAGGGGGTCTATTATACTCAACCACTGACCTTGGTTTGTTTTATCCTCTAACTCTCATGGGAATGTGCTAATATGCAAAAATATTGCAGGTGCACAACTAAGGGAAGAGAAGATAAAATAATCATGGCAAGTACCAGAATTTCCCAAACTACTATGAATTTAAATTGAGAATGACTTGGATAGCCAGCTAAGGACAGATTGTTAAAAGCTGTTCTTGAAAACTAGACTACTTCATTTCAAAATGAATAAAGGTGTACTGTTTACTTCTTATATTTTACCTTATAAATATTGTTTTGGTATTTAAATACTACCTAGGATAGTAATTTTGAAGTCACAAAGTAGAGAAATGTTTGATCTTGTTTCCTAATATCCAGATAACACGTAATGTTTCTTGGAATAACTCATAGCAGCCACTATGCTAAAACCATCATAACGCAGCCTTCTATGAGTCTAAAGACTTATTTCTAAAAGCTTGATAGGAATAGATTCCCATAGCATGTCAAAGCCAAATGTTACATGAGTTTGCTCAACTAAAAAAAAAGATCAGTGAAAGCTGAAGTATCCCATGAAAAGTAAGATTTAATGTACAGGATCTGTCACTTGTTGGGTTTTTTTTTTATTTTTTTCAGTTTTTTTCCAAATAATATAAATTGTTCTGAGGAAAAAAATGGACATTTTAAGGTTAAATGAAAATTCATGGTACATGTAATTAATTACTCGAAATAATTATGGAAAATATAAAGGATTTTAGTTATAAAATTTCAAATGAACTTAGATATGGGTCATTACAGAAAGTTATGGGCAGTTAGTTTATGATCATAAGGTGATTGAAATTACAAAGTAGTGACTAACCAGTAATTTTCAACTAGGTCCAATACAGTTATTCTAGCAAAAAGTTGGCTGTTATTATTTAATATTTCATTAAAGTACATTAAATATATATTTCACACTTTGAAATCAGGCTATGAGGTTAGATAAAATGTATATAATTCACTAATAATGTCATATAACTTTTACCCAGCAGAAATTATGTAAGAATATGCCTGATAGCCCAAAACTTAGGTGGTGTTTACTTTAAACTCCAATCACAATAGCTGCAACTGAATACCAACTTGATCAATTTCCCAAGAGTTTTCTCATTAGTAGCCAACTTTCCATTCTTTCTGAATTATTAACCATTCTAATTTTCCTGAGAATGTACTTGTGGTTTTTATTTAAATCTCATCTGTTAGGAACTAAATGGAATGTCTTGACCATTGTTCACGAATAGAAATGTTTGAAAGAGCATATTGTAAGCCTCTGGGTTTTTCTTTCTTTAAACAATATGCATCTTAATGAGGAGCCTGGAAGTCATCTCTCTCTGGAGGCTGCCTCACAACCACCATGCTTTGCAGCCATAGATTTCTGGTTTGTAACAGAGTGCAAGTAAAAGGATCGTTACCACAGAAAACTGTCTTCAAAGAATTATCTTCATTGTTAGAATCTGTTTCTGTATTACAGGAGCACACACTTTTTTAATTTTGAAGTTTCCAATTTGAAAGGAAGGACTACTTTATTGGAAACTTCACATTTACCAGTAGGTAAAAGAACTGACAGCATGGAAGTGTCTCAGTGGCTCTGTCCGTCCATCCATTCTTTCAGTTCTGCATTCATTCTGTCAGCCAGCTAATGAGCACTGATATTTATCATAGGTCAGGCACTGGGAGTCATACAATGTATACAATGTGGAAAAAATAACCAATATTTAGTACTATGGAACTCACAATAGTTTAGAAAATATGTCTAGTTATTAAATAAATATGATGTACTTGGATAGTATTCTCAATAAATGTGGCACAGGGTTGTATAAGTACAGAGCAAAACAATCTGATATACATGTTTTTTTACAGAAGTGAAATTTTAACTAAGATCTGTAGGATACCTAGGACTTAACAGTTAAGGAAGGAAAGTCTTCAAGAAGTGAAAATGGCCTGGGTGAAGTCCCTGTGACTGGAAAAGACAACAAAATGCCTGGAGAGGAGATTGAGGTGGGAACAAATGGGAAATGCAGATGCTCTTTCTCCTGGAGGAAATAAGAAGTTGCAAAAAGATTGTAAAGAGTCATAATCCCAGGGCCTAGATCTCCCATCTGCATTGGGAATTGTGTTAAATTTGGGACATAATACATAATTCCTGACACTGGAGTTGATAAATATTTGCCAAAGAAAAGAATCAAGGAAGAGAAGGAAGGAGAAAGTGGGTAAAGAGGGGAGGGAAGAAGGGAGACCTTCCCTCTAAGACCAGATACATAACATTTGGAGATGTCTAAATTGAATGAGGCACCTCTTTGTTACTTGGACCTTCAACCACTTTCCAGAACTTCCCAGGTAAAATTATGTAAGTTGTTACTGCTACTTTTACAGATGGGAATAACAAACTCACGATATTTAAGGAACTTGCTTAAGGTAATATAATGTGTGCTCACACTAGCTATTTCTCCAGAATATTAACACACTTGAACATACCCTTATTTTTCATATAGAAAAAAAATTCTCCTCTGGACAGGCTTTGTGATTATAGTATAAAACAACAGTCAAAATAATGGGACCTGTTTCAAATATTCTTCAAATTATTGCAAATATTACATTTACTTTTAAAGTTGTGAAAATGCATTCAATAGATAGAAGAAAATTTGTGTATTGGTCAAATGGCCTGAAAACAGAAGTGATTCAGTTTTCATTTTCCTCACAGTTTATTGTATAATTAAAAAAAGTTTGATTTACTTATTTGCAAGGAGAGAGAGAAAGACAGAAGAGAGAAAGAATGGGCATGCCAAGACTACTAGCTGTTTCAAATGAATTCCACATTATGTGGGTACTGGAGAATCAAACTTGAGTTGTTAGGCTTGCAGGCAAGCGCCTCAATGGCTGAGGCATCTCCCAAGCCCTCCTGGATAATTTTGAAAGTGCACATAGTCTGAGCTGCTGGAACTTGGAGAAAACTGAAGCACTCTCTGGCTGCATGTCCTTCATTTCAGGAAGAGAGGAGGTACCACCATTGACTCCCCCACCCCAGATTAGACAAAAGGACCCTCCCTCAAGCACATAGCCACCTTCCTCCTTTCCCATCTTACCCATCTGGATTTCACAGAAGCAAAACTGTTCAACTTAGAAATACTCCCAGACCCAAACAAAAGTACTCAAGAAGACATCTTAGCATTTGACCTAAATAAATCCCAGTTCCTTTCTGGAATGGAGTGCTTAGTTTCTAGAGAATAAGACTGATTTATGTTTCTTGTTTTGTTTTTAATTTAAGAGTCAGTTGCTTCAAAGATGCAGTTTTACGATCTCTGCCCAGAATTGAAGCCGGGATACTCTGACACTGCTTTTGCTCAAATTTTAGGCCCCAATTTGGGACCTCTCAAGGCTTTCCCATCTCACATAGTTCAAGACATGTTGCAGGTCCTCCCACTTCTCTTGATCCATAAAAATTTATCTAGGTTCCTCCATTCTCAAATCTACTCTGCCAGCAGTGTTCAGCTTCTTTGTCTCAGCCTTCCAACTAGAAATTTTATACCAATTCAATGCCAGGATTGCATAAAATATATTCCTCTGAAAATCAGCAAATAACTTGTACCAAGTGGCATATTTAAATAGAACAAATCAGAAGGCTGGTATTAAAATGAGAGGCGTATGTTTTCCCCTTTGTCTTACGCCTCACTATTTCTTTTTGGTTTCTGAACATATCACCTTTGAAACATTAGATACCCACTTTGAGTGACTACTTTTGGTGGAAGAAATATTCTATTGTTTTCTAAGCTTAAAAAAAAAAAACAATTTAGAAATGAGGGGTTCTGGAGAAAAGGGCTGACCAAAGGAACACATGTGACCCTCAAAGGCACAGAAATATCCCCAAGATTTCAATTACCTTTATTCTTATAATTCTAGCCTCCTTCTGAGTTCAAGTCTGTTAGATCCCTGCTACAGGGGCAGAAGACCTACATAGCAGATGGGAAGTGAAGGAGACTTTCAATATAAGTTCAGAAATGTCATGAGCTAACATAACTTTATGAAAACCAAACTAATGTCATCTTTTTAAAGACAGGATCTTACTAAGTTGTCCATCTTGGCCTTAAACTATCCATTTGCTTCAGCCTCCTAAATCCTGGGACTATAAGCATTCACCACTGTACGGTTGGCTCCCAAAATGGAGTCACATGTGGCAGCAGAGACATAAGGAAGTAGGTTATCCACATTCCTCAAGAAACTTCCAAGCCATTATTCCTTCCTTGTCTAGCCTAAAAATGCCCACCCCACAGGTCATGATTTCCTGCCCCCTTATCTTATAAGTCACCTGGTCACTGTTCTGGTCTCACACCCTAGCTATTTGAAATGACTAATATAAAGAACAAAGGAATTCTTTTCCCTTCCCCACCTTTCCCCATCTGAAGAGCCCTATAAAGCCCACTATCTGGAATCTCAGGTTGGCTGTGCTCTGCTCTTGAGAGTCAGTCCTGGCAGCTTGTGCTTTTCCTGAATAAAAGCTTTCATCTTTGCCTCAGAGTGGTTTGCGTGGTCTTGGTCACTCCTGAACCTTACATCCACCATGCAGGGCCTCACCAGAACAGGCACGTTGACTTTGTGTTAAACTTCAATACACTCAAGTCAGAGAGCATAGATTTGAATCTCAGTTCTATCATTTATGAGGTATATGACCTCTGACAATTTATTTCACCTCAGTTTTCTGCTCATAGAAAAGGGACAATTTGGTCATTTACCTCACAAGGCTACTGTGGACATTAAATTAGTGAGAAGAACTGAAAATATTTAATGGCCCTTTTAACTAGAAAATATAGTTAGGGAGAGCTCTGATTATATGTGTGCAGTCCAATCTAGAAGAGAGTAAAGGTTTCCTGATTTTGCCATATCATTATCATTATCATTTGGTGTGATGATATAAAATTATCATTATAATGAAATTATCAGCTTGACATAGAGCAGGTGCTCAGCTATAGCTATCATAGCCATTGTATTTATTTTGATGCTTATATGACTACCTCCTCTTTCCCCTGGCATACATATCAATAGACTCTCCACTAGCAATCCCTTTGCCTCCCTTACTCCCCACCCCCGCCCCCCCCGACCCGTGATCTAACAGCAGCTTATGGTTTAGTCCAGTAGTATGACCTACTATGTGGTTTCCTTTATCTGCAGAGGGCTTTCTGAGCCCATAGAATGTTAGCACTATAGCCAGACTGGCGCTGATGATTCTTGAACAAATCATAGATGCAGTACAATTTCAAATGGGCAGTTCTACCCGTAAAGCCTCTGTGTTACCCTCTACCTAAAGACAGGTAACTGGTGAGCATAATTCAGGTTTGACAGCTATTTCTTAAGCAATCTAGCTATCAAATGAAATCAACCACATCTTTGAGAAGGACCAGAGGTAAAGTTTCCATAATATCAACACAAGTACTTGGAAAGAGAAAAAAGGGAACCAAAGAGCTTCTGTTGCTATGGTTTTTAACTTTTAAAATATACCAAATGGGATTTTGTTTTGTTTTGTTTTGTTCTGTTGAAGTAAACACTTGTTTGGGTGGCTATCTTAGAATTTACTCTAGCACTGACCTCTGTCTTGGTGTACAAACATTTTCTTGCTTTGTGTTCTCTCTGGAGAAATGGATAAAGAGTGAGATTTTTGTTATGTACTCTGTCATTTGAATTTCTTTCATAATTTGACTAGTTTCAACTATATAGGATCTTTGAGTCAGTATAAACTCAGACACTAGCTTTCTAAATGATACTGAGTAATGGCTTCTAAGCATGTTCTTTCTTTCTTTTTTTCTTTTTTTTGTTTTGTTTTGTTTCTCGAGGTAGGGTCTCATTCTAGCCCATGCTGACCTGGAATTCACTATGGAGTCTCAGGGTGGCCTCGAACTCACAGCACTCCTCCTACCTCTGCCTCCCGAGTGCTGGGGATTATAGGCATGCACCACCACGCTCGTCTAAGATGTTCTTTCTTTGTACTATAGACTTAACTCTCCTAAAATAAAACTTCCTTGTGCTTTCTGTGTTAAGGAAACCATGGTAGCCATTCTATTTATTTCAAGACGAACTATTGAGCAGCTTATTCCTGTGCTCTGCAGGTCCAGGAAGGGAAAAGGAAAATAAAATAAAGGGCACATTGATGGGTTAGACCAGAGGACCTTCACCCCCAAGGTCACAAGCCAAAAACATACATACATACAACTACCTATAATGTAGGCCAGACCGCATAAATGCTAAGGGAAGCTTTGAGGCAAAGCTTTTAAGTATTCTTAACAATAATCCTTTAATTAAACAAAATCACCCTACCTCTAAAGTATAAATGATGTTATTATGACTTATTTCTATTGTTTTTCATCTATAATGGCCCTCTTTGACCCATTCTTTGCATTCTTCTTGTCTGAAAGTAATATTCTTGATATGCTTAATAAGCAGAACCCCCTCCTGTGTTCCTAGATGCCTTGACTGCTGATTAACAAAAGCCATCGACAGAGTTGGTTCTCTAAGCTTGGCACCACATCAGTCTGGAAGTAGTTTACATGCAAAGAGTCCTTTGGAGTAAATACTCATTAGAGGTTCCGTTGGCTCATTTGGTCACCCACATTTTGCAGTGGGTGGCCCAGTTGGCATCCTCATTATTTTATTTTCCACCACTGAAGATAATCCAGATGGCGTAACCTGACACTCTTTCTTTCCTACACTTAGTGAGTTATAATCATTGTATGGGAGCATCCATTTATGTCTAATGCTAGCTAATAAGTCCAGGTAAATACAATATACAGGCTGGTAAGATTGCGATGGTGCTTTCTGTGCAACTTTTGAAATACAATCTGCTTCTTTCAAGGGCAATTCATAACTCATTTCTCACTTCTAAAACTTAGAATTGCTTTCTTTCTCCTTCCTTTCCTCCACCCATTCCCTTCCCTCCCCACTTGCACCTTTGAACAGAAGAACAGAATCTACAGAAATAAATTTGGCAGCTATTCAAAAATTGCAAAGTTATACTCTGTGTATATGTGTTTGTGTGTCATATGTATGAGGCTGCATATGTGTGTGATGTGCGTATACATGTGGGTGCACACACATGTATGTACCTGTGTGCAGAGGCAGAAGAACAACCTCAAAGAGCATTACTCAAGTGCTATCCACCTTTCAGTAAAACAGAGTCTCTCGTTGGCCTGGAACTCACCAAGTAGGCTAGATTGGCTTCCCTAGCTAGTCTCAGAGATACTCCTGTCTCTCCTCCCCAGCACTGTAATTATAAGCATACATCCCTACATCCAGCCTTGTTAATGTAGGCTCAAGACAAGCACTTTACCAACTGAGCTATTTCCCCAGCCCAGAAAGTAAAACTCTTGCTTGTTTTTATTATGTAGATAGATCTTTAGTTAGAAGCTTCTTGATTGGACTTAAAGAAGCAGTGAGTCTCTAAAATGTCATTATCTTTCTAGGTTTGGCAATATACAAGGAATTACTGTAGTCTTGTGATATCCTACCAACTTTCCATGAGAATATTCATTGTTTTTACTTTAGAATTCATAAAACTCTACTTTTTGTTACATTTCCATGGGTGAAAAGTAGTGAGAATAGATGTGGTATTAGTGTATTGAAATGTTACTGTATAACAGACATGGGCATATAAAGTACATAGGTTTCTATTATCTCATTTAGTATTGAAAATGACAATACAAGGTACAAATTATTTTGTTTGCTGAGTAAAAGAAAACCTAAGATGCATACTAATAAACCAGGAGCCAGAATTTGAAGGTTATTTCAGAACTTACGTCCTTTTCATTCCCTGAGTTCTAACCAGGCTAGTTAATATCTTTTTTTTTTTTTTCAGACAGGAAGAGTGTAGGAAGCACCCTGTCAGCTTGCACAAAGTCATATTGTATCTTGGATTCTAACTGCTGCTAAGATTTAATAACTGCGGGGAGAAAAACAGCAAGGTATCCTCCTGTGTACCATAAATTGGCCACTCCATGGTAAATTACACACACACAACTCATCCTAAAAGGAGCCCCACATCACTGTTGGACAGCATTGCTGACTGTGGCCAAAACTGTGAGAGCCTGCACGTGTGCAGGATCACTCTCTGAGTGTGCAACTCACATGCAGATGCCGTCCCACCCTTACTACTGACTTACTCAGACTCGCCGCACTCGTGCACAAATGCAGTTTCTGTCTTTCCTCATCCATCACAGCATCCAGGTGTTTGTTCATCCTTGACATTTAACCACAGAAGACTTTTGTAAACAGTGCAATCGGTCCATAGGGGGCCATTCATAATACTAGCCACGTTAAACGTTTACTACCATGAGTCTTAAATTAATCACCCACAAACCTACACATAAAATTTCATCTCGGTACGTGTATTATGGTTACTCCTTCACCAGTCTATATTATGGAGAGCTTCTCCCACAGAGGATGCTAAAAGAGCTTGGAAAGAAAGCTGTAATTTTAACAAGACAATTGCTAGACATATCAATCCAGTTCCACAATATTTCATTTTACTGCCAAAGTTATTTGAAACTCTAAATATTCTAAAATATTAATATTATTAATTTTAACTTAGTATATATGACTTATTGATAATGCATCCATATATTTACATATACCGACATATACCTAGGCACACGTATACACAGGTACACGAATATAAACTTATCCATATAGCATCAAAAATTAAGTACTTAGGCTCAAATATTTAAAAATGAATCTTATTTTACCATACACTAACTATTGTATATGAATAATTATGTCACATATTATGTGTGCATAAACACAAAATAAAGCTAGTGGAAGACATATGAACTGACTTTTATTAAATATTACATTAGCTGGGGGCTGGAGAGATTGCTTAGTGGTTAAGGTGCTTGCCTACATTAGATGCATTATCCAAGAATAGAGAAAGTTACAATTCTGTGGAGATTTTGTTTAGTATTTGTTTCTTTTGAATATAACACTAATACTGATGGTTTACTATTACAAAAATTATACATGCTGAATTATTTTTTTAAATTTTTTTGTTATTTTTATTTATTTATTTGAGAGCGACAGACAAAGAGAGAAAGAGGAAGATAGAGAGGGAGAGAGAATGGGCGCGCCAGGGCTTCCAGCCATTGCAAACGAACTCCAGATGCCTGTGCCCCCTTGTGCATCTGGCTAACGTGGGTCCAGGGGAGTCGAGCCTCGAACCGGGGTCCTTAGGCTTCACAGGCAAGCGCTTAACCACTTAGCCATCTCTCCAGCCCTGCTGAATTATTTTTAAACTGGAATTCATAGAGCATAGATCATTCATTCGTGAACAAACTTACTAAGCATGCCCTATGAGTAAAGGAAAATAAATGTACTGTAGAATTTTTGATGTTACCATGAATGTTTCAAATAATAAAGTTTTGAGTGGCAGGTACAGAGTTACTTAGAGAATACATATATTTATACATAAGTAGTAGTCCAACCCATCAAAAATTCATTATCTAAGGCTATTAGAGCCCTGCCAGTTAAAAAACAAACTCTCACACAAGATCTCATCCTCACAACAGTGTAAGTCCAGCATTATGATTTCCCATTCAAAGACAATAGAGCACACAAGCAAGAATTCAATAGAAATGAGGACCCCAACTACGGAGCACACTGCCCAACCTAATAAGAAAGGAATTCTGCCCATGCAGCTTTTGCAATATGTCCCCAACTTACAGTAGTTTGGCTTGCCATCATTCATATTTAAATGACACAAAAGTGCCTTTGCTACCATGGCACATTCATGAGCAGCGCACTAAAGTTTGATGTTTCCCTGGGTCTACCATCAGCAATAGGATAGACTCCCATGATGCTCTGCAGCGGGCAAACTGCAGCACCCTGTTAGCAATGTGACAGCAAGACGGGATGACGCACTCCGCTGTACTGTGTGACTAAACTATGATGTTCAGTAGGCGGCATGTGTTAAATGTTTTTTCTGCTTTGATAGTGCTAAGTTACCATGGGTGTATCAAGTTGTAAACCCATCATAAGTCTAGGGTCATTGGTAATAGAGTCCTTTAAAATTATTTAAAGTGATATTTACCTCTTCCTATTTAATTATGAGAGGTCACCTTATATGACAAAACCAGGCAAGGAGACAAAGCAACATTGTGCTCTATGAATACTTGAAGGAAGGCCTCAATTTAAGGAAAAAAAAAACCCTAAAATCATTCTTGTTCCATATTAACACATTAACAAGTAAGTATGAGTAGCCAATATGTGAGCAACATATTTTCTTACAAAATGTCACATTTTACCTATCCTTCACTGTAAGAATTTAAAAAACAACTACATAAACAAAAACGTTCCCCACATCTATTTAAAGCCTATAATCTTACTGACTTCCTTTGGAAAGTGTTGTGAGTACAGGGTCTTAGTATAAACAAATCAACCCAAACCCCTTCCTGTGGGCTTGTTCCCTGTATATTTCAATCTTTCCCCCATCTCACACCTTGTTTCTCTTTTATTTTTTGAGAGGGTCTCATGTAGCCTAGGCTGGCCTCAATGCCACCATGTAGCTGAGGGTGTCCTTGAATTTATGATACTTTCCATCTTCCAAGTGTTGAGATTACAGATGTGTACCACTATACCCAGTTTCTGGGGTGCTGTTAATTAGACTGAGGGCCTTGTGCCTGCTATACAAGCATGCTACCAACTAAGACTGTCCCTAGCAGCCACTCTCCCCTTTCTGACTCTCATGTCTGACTGTCATGTCCAGCTTCTTTGTCTGCCTCTCATTCCTGGAGACAGAGAAATTGCCTGCTCTCTCAACACTAAGTCTTTCTTACTGTCCTTTGCCTTTCCTGTGGTCTCTCACTAGTTGAAACCTCCATCCTTTTCAAAGCTTGATCATTTTTCATAAGTTGCTTGGGTTTGCTTTCCATGACCACTTCATAAAGAAGGGATTGTTCTTTATGGAACATTTTTATTTTACTTTTATTGATAATTCATCATATGTATATGATATGTAACTAATATATTGGTGTTAATATACATTCTCTCCAGCTAAGTTATAAACTCTTTGAGATGAAATATTGTGAAATTTAGGAGGGAGATTATAGCAGCCCCTAGGCTAGTTCTCTAAAGGTTAGTATACTGAATAAATATTGGGTGAATTGATAAAAGAATATCAGTGAATTTAATACTTTTATCACTCTAATGACATATATTTATAATTCTGATAGATAATTAATATCTCAAAATATTGAACATTTCAGGGATGGAGAGATTGCTTAGTGGTTAAGGTGCTTGCCTATGAAGCCTAAGGACCCTGGTTTGATTCCCCACTACCCATGTAAGCCAGATGCATAAGGTGGTACATGCATCTGGTGTTCCTTTGCAGTGGCTAGAGGCCCTGGCAAGCCCATTCTTCCTCTCAATCTGCCTCTCTCACTCTCTCTCTCTCAAATAAATAAAATATTTTAAATATGGAAAATATGGCAATGATAAACACATATGAAATAATACTTATCCTAATCTGTGATTATTTTATTTATGTACTTTGTATTTTTCCCACTTTCACTAGGCTAGCATCTCCATAAAAGCAGGCATATTTACTTTAGCCAACACCTTATTTGAGGTATTCATTAAATATTTGTAGAAGGAAAGAGGATGATAAGAAGAGACAGCGACAGACAGAGAGGAGAGATTGAAGAGAAGGAAAGGAAAGGAAGCATGAAAGAAGGAATGCGCAGAACTGATTGCATAGGTTACTACAATCATCACCACACTTGCTACATAGTTACTTATGCTTTATTATCTTATTTCCAGGATCCCAAGGATAGAAATAAATGTTGACAAACAGGGGTTGCTGATGTTAGGTGAAAGGTATAACAAAAAGAAGATGGAGGGCTGGAGAAATGGCCTAGCAATTAAACTACTTGATTGCAAAGCCAAAGGATCCAGGTTCGATTCCCCAGTATCTACATAAGCAAGATCTATAAAGTGGTCCACGCATCTGGAGTTTGTTTGCAGTGGCTAGATACCCTGGCACAACCATTCTTTCTCTTTCTCTCTACCTGCTTTTGTTCCTTTCTCTCAAATAAATTAAAAAAAAATAAGGATGATGGGAAATATTTCCTGTATTTCAAATTCTCTTTTACTCAAAAATTAATATAATAATCAGAAAGCTATATAACTTGACTGGTGAAATGCCAAATTAGGTATTTTATAAATATATAAACAAAATAAGTTATACTTCCATACACATACTAAAAACCAGATTCTATAGCAGTAAGTTGCTTAAGCTTAACTTTATAAAAAGAAATGCGACCTCACTCAAGTTATTATAAGTTGTGTAAAACAATAAGCATAGAAAGACAAGAAGGCTTTTAAGAAGGAGACAAGGACATCATCTTAGAGAGAGTTTCATAAAAAGATTAAGTGAAAGTATAGAATTTAAAAGCAGTTGGATTACCTCCTGAGCAAAAAAAAAAAAAAAAAAAAAAAAAAAAAAAAAAAAAAAAAAAAAACGAAGAAGAAAGAAAGAAAAACTTAATCTAAGTCTTAATTCAAAATGAACAAAATGGCCTGGTGTGGTGGCGCACGCCTTTAATCCCAGCACTCGCGAGGCAGAGGTAGGAGGATCGCTGTGAGTTAGAGGCAACCATGAGACTACAGATGAATTCCAGGTCAGCCTGAGCTAGAATGAGACCCTACCTCATAAAACCAAAAAACAAACAAACAAATAAAATGAACAAGATGAATCATAGACTTAAATGTAAATAAAACTTTTAAAAACAAAAGTTGAATAAGGCAGTAAACAAATGGCATGAAGAAACAGCTCATGGGCTGGGAGTTGGCTCAGTCAATAAAACACTTTCTGTGCAAGCATGATGTGCTGAATTCAGATCCCCAGTGTCTACATAAAAACCAGATACGGTAGCATGTGCCTGCAATTCCAGTGTTGGAGAGGTGGAGTCAGGAGGATCCCTGTGGCTTACTGGCTAACCAGTTTAACTGAATCAATGAGTTCTAGCTTTGTGAGAGATCCTGCCTCACAAACAAGTTGAAGAGCAACTGAGGAAGATACCACATGTCAACCTCTGGCCTCCAAAGACACAGGCATTCCTGAGCAATGCACATACACACTAGTATGTGCATAAAATACACTACACATGCACACAATAAACATTTGACCTCATATGTACACATGTCAAAATGCACCTGTTGAATTTTCAGTGTTACTAATTACTAGGAAAATGCAAGTTAAAGCAGACATCAGTAAACATCTGTAATAATGGCTAAAATATTAGGAAAAAAAGCCAGAGAAGACCAAGTAGTAAAGATTAGATAGGAAGCGCATCATGCATGTATTGTGGGTAGGCATCTAGACTGTCATCATCATCCTAACAAATGGCAGGTTGCTTACAAACTAAATATCCATCTCATGAACTAATGTGTAACTTTTGAGCTTTTGTAGCAAATAAGTGAAAACCTATTGTCACACAGAATCCTGAACACAGATGTGTGTAGCATTGTTATTCTTTGTTATTACAGCATGAAGTTTACCATTTTAACAGTTTTCTGATGATGTCATGATGTAGTCAGTCCTGTCATTCTCCCTCTTCATTTCTAAAACCTTTACATCAAGTAGAAACTCAGTACTCAAAGAATAAGACCCTCTCTCTATCCAACTACAGATAACTTCTATTCTGTTTCCTGTCTCCTTGAATATGCTTATTCTCAGAACATCATGTGGGTGGATCCATAGAATATGTGTCCTGTGAGTATGTCCTACTTATCTTAAAATAATATTTATGGGGGTTCATCCATGTTATATTATGCATCAGATTTTTATTCCTTTTAAAAGTTGAACCATTATATGTATATACCACATTTTGTTTATATATTCACTTGTCAAAGAGCATATGAATTTGCATATTTTAGCTACTGTAAATAATCATTCTAAAATATTGCTGTTAAAATATCTGTAGGGGTTTTGTTTTTAATAGCTAAAACCTGAAAATAAGCAGATATGTCTTTCAACAGATGGTTAAACATCTGTCTATATCATCTATACTACTTTGCCAGAAAAAGAATAAATTATTGATATACTCCATAACCAATAATGTACACAAAAATGATTAGTGAGAAAAAACAACCCCAAAAGATTAGTTACTGTTCAATTATATTCATATAACCATCTCAAAATGACATAATTAGGGAAGGAGAGAAGTGGATGTGACCATGCATGTCAACTTGAGAGAGTTAATTGGTGATGAAAATGTCTCTCCAATGCCAGTATTCCTGTTGTGTTATTATCTTGTGGTTTTATAAGATGTTATCATTTGGCAAAACTGGACCAAGGGAACTTAAGATCTCTCTATTATTTGTTAGAATTGTAGAGCAATATTACCTCAAAACAAAAGTTTTAGAGAGGAAGGAAGGGAAGTAAGGAGGAAGGAAGAAAGGAAGGAAGGAAGGAAGGAAGGAAGGAAGGAAGGAAGGAAGGAAGGAAGGAAGGAAGGAAGGAAAGAGAAGAGAAGAGGCTCATTAAGATTATGTTTAGGGGCTGGAGAGATGGCTTAGCGGTTAAGCACTTGCCTGTGAAACCTAAGGACCCCGGTTCAACGCTCAATTCCCCAGGACCCACATTAGCCAGGTGCACAAGGGGGCGCACGCATCTGGAGTTTGTTTGCAGTGGTTGGAGGCCCTGGCACACCCATTCTCTCACTCTCTCTCTCTCTCCCTCTTTCTCTCTCTGTCGCTCTCAAATAAATAAAAAAATGTTTAAAAAAAGATTATGTTTAGATCCAATCCGGGTAAGCCTCCTTCATTTCTTTACATAATACACTGTGTGAACACTAAGCTCTTTCTAGAATGGAAAAGGTGTTAACTCAGAGTAACATGACTACTACGGTAGTGCACAAAACAAAATGATAGAGTGGCACAAGTGTATAATTTCTTTTTTTTTAATTTTCATACACATATATTTCTTTTTTTTTTTTTTTAAGGTAGGGTCTTACTCTAGCTCAGGCTGACCTGGAATTCACTATGTAGTCTTAGGGTGGCCTTGAACTCATGGTGATCCTCCTACCTCTGCCTCATGAGTGCTGGGATTAAAGGCATGCGCCAAGTATTACATTTTGATGATACTTACTACACATGATCTTTCCTTGTCCCCTCAGTCTCACTGTACTCCTTCTCATCACTTGCTAGTGGCTATGCCATGGGAGAAAATGACTCCCCTCCCCAGCAACCTTTAATTATCATGAGCTCTTTAGCATGGGAAGGGGCCTCTGAAGTTCTTCCTCTATCTATTACAGAAGGTCGACTCGCCCCATCATGTGCAGGTTTTGTACAGGGACATTTGGTATGGACTTAGGAGTGTGAAAGGCTTGTCCTGTCCAGGCACTAGACTTTTGCGGTGTTCCTCACTATCCTCCAGATTTTCCATTCTTTCCATCTTTCCATCTTCTGTCACGTTCCCTGAGCCCTGGAGGGGATGATGTATATGTCTCAGGACAGACCACTCATCTGTCACTTATTCTCAGCACTTGTTCAGTTATGATTCTTTGCATTGAATGCCTCCCACTGAATGGCCCAATTTTTAATTTCCACATACTTATTAACATTAGTTATTCCACTACATCTTCATGCCAAATGTCCCACATCAGTGCTCAGAGTTTCTCTGTTATTGAGATGCATTCTGGAAGCAAAGGTTTTGGTTTTTATGCACATTGTGTAAATATTTTTGTTATTATTAAAGATTTTTTAAGAGGGAGATAACTTTGAGTTTTACTTTAACTGTTTGAGACCTTTGACAAGGATAATTGTTTAATGTTTTGTTTTTGTGGTAGGGATTTCACTCTAGCTCAAGCTGACCTGGAATTCACTATGTAGTCTCAGGGTGGCCTGAACTCAAGGCGATCCTCCTACCTCTGCCTCCCGAGTGATGGGATTAAAGGCATGCACCACCACACCCCGCTCTATAATTGTTTAATTTTAATTAAAGACATTATCTACTGTGAAGTGAAAGCAGAGGTTTAAAAATATAATTGGTTCCTTTTAAGTTTCTGGTTCTTTCAAGCTGTTCATAAGCAATTTCAGACGAGCGCTCTGTTAATATTCTTTACAAAGTCACTAGTTTGAAAATAGATTGGCAGTTTTAACATGGAATGTTTACCATAGAATATATTCTTCTATAAGCTAATAGTCCAGGAAAGTGTTTTAGATTTTCTATTTACACAGGAATTATTTTCATGTATCGTCATCAACTGACTCATGTCAGAAGAGTCTACAGCCTCTGTAATTTGAAGCAGCTGGTACATTCTAAATATGGAGAGCCCAGGCTTCTAACACCATCGTTAAGAATCTAAATTCTGAGCCGGGCGTGGTGGCGCACGCCTTTAATCCCAGCACTCGGGAGGCAGAGGTAGGAGAATTGCCGTGAGTTCGAGGCCACCCTGAGACTCCATAGTGAATTCCAGGTCAGCCTGGGCTAGAGTGAGACCCTACCTCGAAAAACCAAAAAAAAAAAAAAAAAAAAAAAAATCTAAATTCTGCCGAGTGTGGTGGCGCACACCTTTAATCCCAGCACTCGGGAGGCAGAGGTAGGAGGATCGCCATGAGTTCGAGGCTACCCTGAGACTCCATAGTGAATTCCAGGTCAGCCTGGGCTAGAGTGAGACCCTACCTCGAAAAAAAAAAAAAAAAAAAAGAATCTAAAGTCTTACTTCACGGTTCTCCATGATCCTCTCCGTCAGGGGTTTCTATCACATAGCTGTTACGTCTTCCCTACTGTTCCCAGACTATCATGCATAAAATGTCAACAAGAGTATATTTCATTCATACTCTAAAATTAAATCTTTTATCCCACAATTAGACATAATCATGAGCACATATGACTATGATTTACCATAACTAAAATAGATGGTGTGAGATTTATTGTTGGCTTGTGTTTGAAATAGTAAAGGCAGAATTTTGAATTAGATAATTGCCTGCTAACAATTTGGGACATAATTATTACTTGTTTTGTTTTCCACATATCTCTACCTAGTTATCAACTTGTTAAAACATTCTGTTAGGAACTTTAAGTGAAATCTAAGTAAGCTCTCTGAAAATGAATATCTTTCATATATATTCACATCTATGTATATAGAATAGGCTCTTTGGAAAATATGGTCAGTATTAGTAGAGAAAAATTAATGGGATTTTTAAATTTTTATTTTTATTTGTTTATTTATGAAAGAGAGAGAGAGGGAGGGAAGAAGAGAGGGAGACAATGGGCATGCCAGGGCCTCTAGCCACTGCAAATGAACTCCAGACACATGTGCCACCATGTGCATCTGGCTGGGTTCTGGGGAGTCGAACCTGGGTCCTTAGGCTTCACAGTAATCACTTAAATCACTAAGCCATCTCTCCAGTTCCCATCTGTTAGTATTTATTATGTACCCAAACAATTCCTTGCAATAAATAAGGACTATAAAATTTTGATCAATTTACAGTGGCCATGGATGCTCCCATCACTCTTTTTAGTTTTTAATGTCACACAGATGTGCATAGTTTCAGAGTTAATGTAGGTTTATTACCTACCTGCATTAAAAAAATATATTTTTACTACCCACTCATTTAGAAAAGAAGAATGCATGAAGTTTAGGATAGAGTGCTAACACGTGTATAAACATCATGTTTAAACTCCCATGAAGAACTACACTGGTGGTAAATCAGTCAAATGCAGGGAGATCAAATTGTGTCTAGATTGAAAATGAGACCAGGAAGTATATTGCGAAGTCTTTAACCTTCATATCTAGGACCTTCATTCCTAGGGCACTGTGATTTGAGTACCATTTACATCTTAGAGCTACAGTTTTCATCCTTATCAGTATGTTAACAGGAAGCGAAACTGCCCATTGATCCACATAGCAATAGAAGTGAAGATGAGGATGGGATAAAACTGAAGCTGGAGTTGGACTAGCTAGCGGAAGGTAGCGTGCTGCTGGTGGCCTCATTCCAACAAACCTCTGCCTTTCCCTTGACCTGAAAAGCCACCCTGAAAGCAGCTTCTTACCAGGTGTGGGGATCTCTGGTCTATGTTAGGTCCATTTCAAAGTGGTTATACCTGGAGCTGAGGAAAAATAGAATGTGATTGAGGCCTTGGTATAAGACGGAAAAGGCATAGAAAGGACCACCTACTCCTCAAGAAAAGTTTTAGAATCAAAATCCAATAAATTCAACAACTTCTCCCATAAATTTTGTTCAAAAGGCCTTGGAGTAAGAAATATTTATTGTATGGTGAGCCAGACGGATTCATGGACAATGAAATTAAGCAAGCCTGGTTTTGATTTTGGCTTATATGTTTACCAGCTGTGTGACTCAAGTAAGTTTTCAGTGACTCAGTTTCCTGGTTTGTACAATTAGATTGTCTCAAAACATTGCTGTGTCTTAGAATTCCTGGGAAAATTAAATAGTACACCCAAATTTATCTGGCCTATGGCAGCTACTTGATAATATTTCCTTCCAGTGTGGAAATATTTGAGGACACCCCATAAGGGCACACAACAAAACTTCCTACTGATCAGGAAACATTAAAAACCAAGTATTTCTTAGCTTGCAGTACCCAGTGAATGAATGCCCAAGAGTCAGCCTACTTTACTTCTCTTTAAGAATAGAGTGGTAATGCACTGGAGAGATGGCTTAGTGATTAAGGTGTTTGCCTGTGAGGCCTAAGGACTCATGTTTGACTCTCCAGGTCCCACATAAGCCAGATGCACAGTGACGCAAGTGCACAAGGTTGCACATGCGCACAAAGGGGCACATCTTTCTGGAGTTTGATTATAGTAGTTGAAGGCACTGGTGTGCCAAATTTTTTCTCTCTCTCTCTCAGTCTCAGATTTATAAAAGGCAGTTTGGGGGCTTTCCTCAAAAAAAGAGAATATAGTGGTAAGGAATAAAATTAATTAGTCACAGTAGATAGCTTTGGGGGGGTTGTGGGGAGGTGTCTTTTGGCTTGTTGGGTATTTTTATTTAGGTTTTTGGATTGCAGAAATTTCTGGTGCTGTCAGTTAGGGTCCCAGAAGGATCCTGATGGCATATTCTGCTGTGTATTACAGGAAGGTTTAATAAATACAACCAGGGGCAACTTATAGAGCTTGAGAAAAGTCTAACATGGGACTAGGCCATAATGGGAGCCACAAAGTAATTTAAATTTGTCTTAAGAAAGAAGTTATGCTAATCTTTTAATAGTTTAGCATAACCTACCTTAATAAAAATATCATTTTAAGAGGAAATGAATATTAAAAGATATTAAGATTTTTTTCCTTTTTTCATATTAACTTTCTGAAATATGGTACGTATTTCATATTTGCAACCTACCTCTGTTCAAAGAATAAATATTCAGGTAAATGTAGTCCAGCCAAAGCAATGAAGTTGTGTTTAATGAAAAATATTTTATACTTTTTGTAAAAGAAAAAAACATTTTTGTTTTTAATTTTGAATTTATGTTAACTAAATAAAAGACAAAATTCAGCTCCTCAGTCACACCATTATGATAGGCACACCATCAGTTGGTCGATAACCGCATGCAGCTAGAAGACTCCCATATTAGAAGATCAGGATTACAGAAACAAAAGAGATGGTGTACCAGCCTGGGACAAATAGGGCAGGGAACATTTCTCTCACTGTGGGAGTTGGAGGAAAATGGTTACAGAACCTGAAGAGTGCTACCTCAGTGGAAAGAATCCTCTTCATCACCATCAGATGTGAAACTCAGCCAACTTAGGCAGTCAAACACAAAGGGAAGACAGTTCCTAAGAATCAAAGCCTTCTAGTGTCCCACAGTGTGATTTCTCCCACAATGGCCAATTATAAACTGGCAGCATGTGAATGAAACCAGACTTGGGGTCTGAACTGGATCTTACTAAAACACCACCATATCTCCCCTTCTACCATTTATCTTTCTCCCCAAACTCCCTGTTGGCCCTAAGATTCTCCTATAGGCTAGACTGAGTCCCAGGATACTGAAGAAGAGAAGGACCATAAAAGTAAAGAGAAATACTCATAGTTCATAAAATCAGTTTAGTTTAGTTTTTTAAATATTTTATTTATTTTAGAGAAACAGAGAGAATGGGTATGCCAGGACCCCTAGCCACTGCATACCAAGTCCAGATGCATGTGCCACTTTGTGGATCTGGCTTACATGGGTACTGGGGAACTGAAGTCCTTAGTCTTTGCGGGCAAGTGCCTTAACTGATAAGCCATCTATCCAGCTCTAATTGTTTTTTCTTATTTTTATCTGTGCCTAGTGCATGCATGGGAAGAGAATGGCTACCATCAGGAGGCTGAAATTAACAGCATCAACCTTGGAGTTTAAAGTGCCATATTGTCGCTGTCTTGTTTTCTTGTTACTGGGAGAAAACACCTAACAAAAGTAAGATGACGAGTTTATTTCATCCTACAGTTCCAGGTTCCAGCCCATCATGATAGGGAAGGCATGGCAGCTTGAGCTGGTCATATCCAGTACAAGAGTGAGGGAGAAAAGTGAGGACTACCCCTGCTCAGCCAGCTCTCGCATTTTTACATAGTCTAGGACTCCAGCCATGGTACTGTGCTACCTATAATTAAGGTATGTTTCCCTATCTTAACCTAGCCAAGATAATTTCAGACAGATGTGCATAGAGGCTAAAATAATCTCTATAACCATCACAGGTGACTAAGTCCTGTCAGATTGACAACTTAAATTGTCACCAATGCTAAATGGAAGAGCCGTCAGACTGTTTTCTTCTCAGGGTAAAATGGTTTGGGGTGTATGTATGTGTGAGTGTGTGTATATGCACAGAATTTGTTTAAAAGAAGAATGTCCTCCAACTATAGAAACTAATATTCTATGCAAATAAATTGTTATTTCATTTTATTATTTCTACCCCTAATGTTTATATACCTGCATCCTTCCACTGGTGTCTTTCCTCTTTCCTAATAATCCTTCAAACCTTCCTATTTATTTCTGTCCCACTACTGTAAGCAGATCTTGACCAGGCTGTAGTGCATGCTCATGCCTATGTGAGGCCCTCTGGCTTCTCTCTCCTTATGGATTAACCCAATCAATGTGTCTCAGCAAGATACTACTTTTTATGTTGTCCTACTTCTCACAAATCTTTCAGGGAAGCCCTGTTGATTACTAAAACTAGTCCCAATTCTTGGCCTGGCCTTAAAAAAAATAAAAAAAACCTTGAATTTAATATATATTTCTAAAGTCTCAACTAAGCACTGCTATGTAGTGAGGCCAAGTTATAGCTAACTGAAGATTACAGGTTAAATTTTCTATGGGCTTTGTTTCATTTTGATTGTTTGATTGTAACCTTCCATACCCTCACATGTCTGTTTGTGAATATACATGTTTATATGATGTGTCTGTGTGGTTTTTGTGCCATGGCATGCATCTGGAGGTCATAGGACCTCAACATGTTTCACTTCTCCTACCTTTTTTTTTTTGTAAAAGTACATTTATTTATTTATTTATTTATTTATTATATAGAGAGTGAGAGAGAGAGTGTGTGTGTGACAGAGGAAGGTCAGTACCTCATGCCACTGCAACATAACTCCAGATGCATGAGCAATGCTCTGCATCTGGCTTTACTTGGGTACTGGGAATCAAACCTGGCCCCAAGCACCTTTACCTGCTAAGCCATTTCCTTGGCTCCTTCCACATTCTCTTGAAGCAAGGTTTCTCTTGTTATTTTTTGCCATTGCTGTGGGTATCAGTCTGGATACTTTCATAGGTGCACTGGGATTACAGATGAATGGCACACTTTGCATTTAGATTGACCTGGATGCTGAGAACAATTGAACTCAGGTCCTCAGGACTGTTGGCAAGCAAGTGCCTTTACCTATATCTCCCCAACCTCAATAATTTTTAATGAAGATAAGAGATGCATATTAAAACATATTGAGCATATACTGCTCAATATGCATATTGAGATATACTGGCTCAATTAAAGACAAATTGATGTACTAATGAACTTCTCAGAGCCTTACAAGGAGAAATGAGAGTCATTAAAAATAGAACATGGAAAAAGCTTAACCTTACAACCCAAAACTCTTGTCGGTAAATCCTAAGCCCAGAATTGGGTTGCCCCCACCCTACAGTGAGCCCTTGACTAGGGAGACACATGAGATCCGCAAAACCACGTTACCATTGCCAAAATACTTCATAACCTAACAGAAGTATTGTGAAGATCACAAAGGCTACTGTCACAGAACATTGAAATACCATACTGGAAACAAAAGGGAAACTAGCCCCCTCCTGGCTAGCCTTCATAGTGCTGGAAAGCCCTATGGGGGCCCCTGGAGAACAACTGTAATCAGCAGCATGAGTAAATATGTGATGCTGCAGATGACAAAATAAGCCATCCAGGCAAGAAGTACACACTTGTGCAATAGTGGCGCACAGCCTCTGCAGGAAACCAACTGTTCTCTGACTGGACATGAGATCCTCTCAGTGGGACAGAACTTATATCAAATACTGAAACTCAAGTCAGAATCTCAAGGCCATAAAACTCATAGACTTCAGAGAGAAGCCCTCACTGCTCTTTGGAGAACAAAAGTGGGCTTACTTTTTGGCAAAAATAAATAAATAAATAAATAAAATCTCAAATCTGTTTTATTTTCCAAATGGCAGAGGAAAACCAAGATCCATTGATAAGACAAGAAACTAGCAACTGTGCACTACTAGACGTGCCACCTCTACCACATGTGACAGGGCCCAGGAGAAATTGCAGAGGAAGTGACAACATTAATTCTGCTCTTACTGTTAGCCTGACAACCAGCTCCAGGGCAATGGTGACAGAAAAGTTGATCAATTAAAATACACCAAAGCAGAAATCCGGAGGCCACAGAGAACTAACAATAAATCAGACTGCCAACAGGCCTGCCATGGCTCAGGGAACATTGTGGGAGACAGGGCAAAAAAAAAAAAAAAATTGTAAGAACCACAGAGTAGGTAGAAATATTCTGAGGATTGTCCCCACCACTACCCCACAGGGGCTGAATGGGGCCTTCATGACCGCACAATGAATACTATAACCCCATTTAGGAGGGCCCCCAGGGTCATGGGAGCAGGGCCAAGGGGATAAAAGAGTATAACATGATTATACATATACAAAGCAACATTGACCACAAGCACCTGAATACGCAAATTTTCCTCTTCTATTCCTCTGTATCATGAGAACTGAGCCTATGAAGACTTGTGAAGCTCACATGTGCAACTGCATAGGAAGCTCACCAAATAATGTCTTGACAAAGAAAGATTTCTGGGCTTGTTGTTGCCATGGTTATCACCCAATGTCTAATTGGGACATAATCATAATCATGTCCCTGTGCCCTCTGCAAAAGAAACAGACTCATGTGTGGATTGAACTAGGGTCTTTCCTAGAGATGATGCACAGAACCAAAATGGACTTCTCTGAGGAGTCATTGAGTCATTTGGGTCAGAAACCTGCTCAAGTGCATAGAAGTTCATTCATTTCCACTCTCCACACAGCAGGCTTTTCCAGAGTTCGATTATTTATTATGATTCAGTGTACAACCTCTAAAGTCTTCTTCAATCTTGTTTTTTGTTTTTTTCTAGTGGTGATCATATATCATGAACAAAATGTTTAAAGGAGTCAAGCCCATTTAATCTATTAAATTGGAAGACTTTTGTTTAGCTCTCTGATTTATCATGAATTAAAGAAATGATACATGTAAGTTACTTTGTCTTATACATGGTATTATAGAATGTTGAGCAACAGTCCCTGACTACCTCTAGTATAAAATGCCAATTGTCTTTACCCTCAAAACTATTGCCATTGTGCCCATGAATACCAATTGGCTTTGCAATTAAGAGAAATTTAGTAACTATATTGGCCACTGGATTGCTGAACTAGACCTGATGAGGCTCAGGTGTTACTACAAACCACTAGGAACTGAAGGAGAAAGTCACACACATTCTCAGTGGTCACTGCTCTGGAAAGCCAAAAGAGGAAAAACTGAATTTCACAATATCAAAAGGCAATCTCTAAAGTAACTCTGGTGTGCTTCTATTTCTGAAAACTTTAAAATAACTTCTAATTTAATACATAAAGACTTAGTTCCTGGTCAAAGTTAAAAGTTTTCCCAAGTTTATTGTTTTGATTATGAATGTCGTGAATAATCCTGGAGTTATTCACAATTCAGTGGTCGGAAGCTGTGGGAAAAGTGATTTTAATTTTCGATGTTTCACGCAACACTGCTAATGTTATCTATCCTGTTTGGGTGGAGAGAAAGCTGGCAGGAGCTGTGAGACAGGGAATTTATGTGAGTTAATGGAAATGTTGTGGCTGACCAACAAAGGAACTTCCCCAGCCAAAATCAAAACAAAGATATTAACTCAGAGGGTGGAAAGCCTGCAGCATAATAATATCATGCATTGTAACCTTATCTAGTGGTTGAAGTAACTTGGTTAAGGAGCATTTTGCGGTTTATGTAAACTGCCAACAGACATTGTATTTAGCAAGCTCTCCACTATTAAATACATACACACCCTCTCTTCTCACCAAAGAGGGTCACTGAGTGCTCTCTCTCTCTCTCTCTCTCTCTCTCTCTCTCTCGGCTATTAACAACCTCTCAGACTTCCTGAAGCCAAAATCCAAGATCTCATACTTGTACAAATTCTTATGCCTTTCTGGCTACTTCTAAAGACCAAAATGGTCATAAATATTTGTCTCTACCCACCTCATAGAACTGTTCAGAGAATACTTACAGAAACATTCCTTATCCCTTTTTCTTCCAGAAATGCAGTTCTCATAGTACACACACACACACACACACACACACACACTGATCTTCAAAATAAGGCCACAATCTAAGTGTATAATAGCTGTAAATTCAAGTATTCAAAGGATGATTTGCATCAAATAGATTTTCTGTTGGGGAAGAAAGGAAATTACTGAAAGAGTAGCATAAATTCTCTTTCTGTTTTGAGTGTCATGACTTCTTTGTGAAATAATATGACAGAAACCCAGGGAAGAATAAGAAGACATTTTTGTGTTTACTATGGATTCATCTTTGCTGGTGTTATAGATTAAACACGCACACGCAGTTAAGGAGCTTATCAGTAAATCCGTCCACTGTTACTTCTGGCCCTAGCTGCTCGCTATGACTCCTTGAGGAGTGTCCTACAGAGCTGACAGCAGCAGAGTCCTGCCAGGCTCCTTGGGGCCAGCACATTGGGCTTGGGCACCTAACTCTGCTTCAGCACCTTTAGGGATATGGTGCAACTCACGTCCTCATCCACTCTTCCAGTAAAACAAACTGTTATTCTACTATAAAAAATATAGTTTCACAGGCTATAGATAAGGCTGAAATTATATCTACTCATAGAAATATCACCTCAAGTATGAATTTCATATAACTTGTTTCCTTTAAAATTTTTCTAGAAGCTAATATTATTAAAAATCATATAAAAATGAGAAGGTAGACACCTGTAATCTCCAATCAGGAATGAAGGCAGGAGGGTTGCTAGTTAAAGGCCAGTCTTTGTTACAGTGAAACATCACTTCAAAAAGAGAAAAGACCAATTGGTGATATTCCTAATAACATTTGTGAAGGCAATTCCTTTGTGAATTGAGTGAAAATTAAAATATACACCATGTTGGTCAATCTTTACTTTATCTCTTTATCTACAAATATTATTTGAATAATGTTGATTTCACCCTGAGTTTCAATCCTAAGCTTGGGCTACATTGTACAAGAATGTATAGGTTGAAATTAAAGCCTCATCTCAGATATTTCAGTAATAGCTTATTTGTCATTTTATTTTAGTTTTTAGAAGATATAAAGTTTCAATAGATATTCTATTGCTTTTCTGGAAACAAGAATGCAAGAAGTAAGTTCATAATATGAGCTAATATAATTTTTCATAATGTAATTAGGATAAATAATTCTCATGTACAAAATGATGTCACTGAAGATGAGGTTTCTTGAGACCTTTCTCTAGGAACAGTTCAAGAGAAATTATGATTCCATAATTTTGTTTTATTAGCCATATCTATCCTAAATTCTTGTTTCTATGATGCTGAAAGATCTTAAAGGGTGAAAAACTGTCATAACTTTTTATTTGAATCTATTTTCAAAGTCTTTCGTTTGCAATGAAAATCAAAAGGAATGGATTTGGACAATGTCTGACATTCTGGATCTTTAGAGTCACAAATGATCTTGAAAGATAACAGTGCTCAGTTATACAATCATCTGTACCTACAATGTTTATAAGCCATATTTTTTAAATAATATAGAGTTTAGTTTATGGAAGAAGATATGTTATGTGAACTTTATATACTATGTAGTACATGTAGTTCAAATGAGGGGGAAATATAAAGTTGGAGATTTATTATTTCAAGTATTCTGATCAGAATTCCATTGTCTTCCAGGAAAGGTAACCAAAACAAGATTTAGTGTTATTATTCTATAAAGAAAGGTACTTGAATGAAATTCTTTCTGAATCCAGAGCACTAAGGTAAACTTTATGAAATCACATCGATTTTGAAGTCGACTGATATTGGAAGCCTCTACTACTCGTGCCCTAGACATCAAAGGAAACGTAAGATATGGTGATTAAGCTCATATACAAAATTAGAGGTCATGAGATAAAGACAGGCTTTTATGGCTTCGCTAGTGACCTGTGTTCTTGTCTAAAAACTTACAGGTGGTGAAGGTGAAGCAATGGCCTGAGTCTCATTTTTTCTGTCCTTGGGCAGTTGTGACAGGAATGTAGCCTATGGGTTTGTTTCCTGCTTCTCAGAAAATGTCTAATGAGCACCAAGATTAGCATTCCTCTTACATCCAAAGTTAACCCAGAAAATTGAATTTTGATTTGGCTAAAAATAATTGAAAATATACCACTGAAATGAGTGGAAGCTTGGAAATTTTTACCCAATTTTCAGTATACTTCTGGAGATTTCTATAAAACAAAAGAATCTATTTTTTATAAAATCTATGATACTTAAAACTTTTTCTATATCATGCCAAATTCAAGTTTAAATCTCTATAATGCTTCCACATGGGCTGTGGTTCTCCCATTCATTAAGAAAAACGACTTTATTATAACTTCAGCATTTAGTACAGGGCATAATATGGAGAAAACTCAGCTAGTGTTTTTTCAATGGATAAGCGAATGAAGGAATGAGTATTTTATATCAATCCTTTAAGTATTGAATGACATTCTTTTCTGAATCATCCTATGGAATGAATTTTACACATTTTGTTGCCGAGTACTGTGTATCTACAGGATATACAGTTCAAACTAATGCCTGAATTGGCAATATACAAGTTTATTAAATCCCTACCTACATACAGGAAAATAGTAGGTGCTAATTGTATACAGGCACCAAAATATGCTTCCAAAATTCCTTAGAATTTAGCTCTACTTTGACTCTGTCCATTGAAAAGTTTTCTTGCCATTTCATCTATAAATGAAACGGGGACAGGAGCATAGAAAGACCACAGACCAAAGCATCCATGATAAAGGTCTTGGTAACCTAATTACTGACTTTCCTTCCTAACAATCTCCAAGACTTTAGGTGCACTGAAATAAATCTTCATGTCTGAAATTATGCATGCATTTGTAATCAGTTACTCAGAGACTTTCCAATAGGCTTACACTTGCCTTTCATTTTAAATAGCTTCTTCTTTTTCCTTTTTTATGGTCTACCAAATTACAATTGACTATATGTACCAACTTAGTGAAAATGGATTCCATTAGAGTGTAATCTTATCCAACTATTGTTTTCTTCTGGTGGAAATAATGGAGAACATGTGCAGATGTTTAACATCAGGCTCCTGTTTCTAGAATTACAGTCTTAAAGCTGTCAGAACTGTTCAAGAGCAAAGGTAATGCAGAGCTCACTGGTCATATGAAATACCCATTTTGTGGACATTTAAATAGGTGAGGCAGGAGAATGTTAAGCCACCGACACAGGGAGCATAAAATAGCCAAGCAAAGTTTTTTTCCTCCCTCTGTTGCTAAGACATTCTGTTTCTCCACAGAATAAATGATTCATATTTTTCAAATATATTTTGAATGAACTGTATTAAAAAAAATCTTGTCCATGCTGTCTCAGCTTCAAAATGTGGTATCCCTCAATATGTTCTGAGAAAGATGGTGGGTTTGAGCTGCTCCCATCTGACCTGGTTTAGAGTCTGTGTGTGTGTGGGGGGGGGGAGAGTTAAAGAAGAAAGGGGGTCATGAGAGAGAAAAAAAGTCAGAGGAGAAAAAGGATGTAGTAGAATCCATGTCACATTAGACCACAGAGGTAGATTACTTGTGTGAAGAAAGGGGAATCAACAATAGTGGAGTAGGGAAGATGGGGGAGGGCAGTGGGAGAGGAGCATCATTACAAATTAAAAAGACACCAATCTATGAAATGATCTGATGAAACCCATTGTTTTGTATGATGACTTAAAAATTAATTAGGACAAATAAAAAATATTGTGTACCTTAATTTGTTCTCAAAACAAATTATTTTGCTTAAATTTATTCTGAAAAGAGGAAGAGATAAGTATTTGTACATTTTTATATCAAATTGTGGTCACGGGTTACTTAACACCATGATGGTGTATTTGTAGACCTTTTGTTGCAATAAACTTTGTGCACCAAAGGTCCTTGTAAAAGCAGTCTTGAAATGGATATAGGAAATAGTTGTAATGATCTCCATTAATTCAGTACTTTTAGTCATAAAGAATAATGAGTTTAATAATTATAAATTTGAAAGAAAATTTCTAATGGATTTTCAAGTAAATGTAGCCACATTATAGTACTGACAATACTTCCTAAAGTATATGATTAATAAATCTGTTATCAGATTTCCTCAAGACAAACTATATTGGAATAGTAATGTCTAGAAAAAGAAATATAATTATTTGTGCTAATATTGTTGCATGATGGACTGTGTTATAAACTTATATTTGTGGCAATAAGTTCCCAAGTAATTTCTCATTATTTCATAAATTGATTATCTGATAAGTATATGATCTTGTAACTGATAAAAATGAGTTTCTGAATGCTCTGGAGAATTTGTTGAGAGAAAAACTAATAAACTGAAAGCAGAAAATCACAGAGTCAGGCATGCTAGCCTGTACTTTCAGCACTCAAAAGGAATATGCAGGGCTGGAGAGATGGTTTAGCAGTTAAGAAGCTTACCTATGAAGCCTAAGGACTCAGGTTCAACTCTCCATGTCACACGTAAGCCAGATGCACAGTGATGCAAGTGCACAAGGTTGTACATGCACACAAGGAGGCACACGTGTCTAGAGTTTGCTTATAGTGGCTGGAGGCCCTGGGGTGCCATTTCTCTCTCTCTCTTTCTCTCTCTCTCTCTCTCTCTCTCTCTCTCTCTCACACACATACACACACACACACACACATAAAAAAAGGCAATTTGTTGGGCTTGCCTCAAAAAAAAAAATTTTTTTTAAGGCATATGCAAGCCGGATGTGGTGGTGCACGCCTTTAATCCCAGCACTCAGGAGGCAGAGGTGGGAGGATTGCCATGAGTTTGAGGCCACCCTGAGACTACATAGTGAATTTCAGGTCAGCCTCGACTATAGAGAGAGATCCTACCTCAAAAAAACAAAATAAATAAATAAATAAAAAGGCATATGCAGAGAGATGGTAATCCTGAGGCCAGCCTGAGCTATACACTGGGTTCTCTCTTATAAAAATGAAAAGAGCAAAAATCAGAGCCTGAGCATTTGCTAAAGCTTGGGTCCTTGAGCTGGGACACTCTACAGCACACTTCAATGATCTTCACATATATTCTGTACTGGAGACATCTCAGGTATGTGTGTTATCTCTATGGGCAAGCATGAGTATAGCAGTCTGGCTAGTTTTGTTCTGAAATCAGGCTGAATACCTGGGCTCCTTGTTCATCAATTACACACTGGAGTAAGTAGAATCTAAGGAGAAACAGTAGTTTGGGAGACAGGGAAGTTGACTTTTGTATGCTATGATGTAATGTTTAAACTGTGTTGGAAAGCCACGTGTCACAAATATAAGTTTGGATTATCAGAAAATTGTGAAAGACAAATGCTGGGTTTTCATTTACAAATAAGTATTTTTCTTTTACCAATAAAACACATATAATATCTTCTTAGAATGATCTGCTTAAAATTTCTTTAGAATAATAAGGAAAGAGTTTATGGGATTTGGAGTCAGAAAGATATGCATTAATATTCTGATACTGCATCTAAGATTTTGAATTAATAAACAAGTTACTTTTTTAAAAAAATATTTTATTCATTTACTAATTTATTTGAGAGAAAGAGAGGCAGATAGAAAGAGAAAATGGACATGCCAGGGCCTCCAGCTACTGCAAATAAATTCCAAACACATGCATCACCTTGTGCATCTGGCTTTACATAGGTACTGAGGAATCAAATCTTGGTTCTTTGGTTTTGCCAGTAAGTGTCTTAACCACTAAGCCATTTCTCCAGCCCATTACTCTTTTCTTCTGAAGGTAACTCTATGCCTACTTGCCAGAGCTCCTATGAACGTTATAACTTAAATACATAGGTCACCTGGCAGAAGTCTGAAAATATTTTCAGAAGGCACTAGTAGTGTCCTTTATAAGAAAAATTATGTATGTATGTAGTATTTATTATATATTTATATATGTGTTTGTATATGTGTATATATATGTATATATATAATGTATAGAGCTATATATGTATATATGTGTGTACATGTATGATTTTAAATAATTTTGTTTCTGATTTGATTTTCTTTTATTAGAAAATGATTAGGCTGCATAAAAACAAATAGCTAATTTTCAAAGTCTAAGTCCAATTTTTGTTTTTTACCATCTTCTAACTTCTAGTATTCTCTAGATACATAATTTTAAATGTTAAGTATAAACTAGAGTACTTACAATCTTTTAACATATCAACTCTTAAGTAATTATGGTAAAAGACCTGTGCCTGAGAAAGGAAGGAGACTGTTTTGACAACTTATCACTATGAAAATGAATAAGTATGATAATGAAATATTGCTGTGAAAAGAAATACAGAAAGATGTGATAAGACCATATGTAATTGGAGGAAAATCTGTAAAAGACTGATAAAATGAAAGTATAAATAGCAACCAGCCCTGAAATTTAAAAGAATGCACAGTTTTATGCATAATACAGGATAAAAACCTATTAAAACTTTTTATTGGACTTAAGGTTTGCTCTAAGTCTAACAGATTCTCACTTGCAAGAAACTTAGCTCTTTATTAATGGCATTTTTCTCTTTTGCTTTTACTATGGATTCTTCTTTGCTGGTGTTATAGATTAAAAAACCACAGTTAATAGTTCTAAAATGATGTTAATGACTGGAGATTAAATTACACTGTTTCTGTTTTATTCATCAACAGTATAGCATTTATTTTAATTAGAATAAAGAATGTTGTTTATAGCATTTGAACAAAATGATTATAGGCTTTCAAGCTAAGCAAAATTTATACCATCAATTTTGTGCAGTTAAACACTGAATAACTTTTGGCACCTGAAGCATTACTCATAGCTGAGGTTTCTACTTAAGGAGCAAAGGGCAAACTTACACTTGCATACTACAGTTTGCGCTAAGTACTTAGAAGCCAGTCAATACTTTTTGGTCTGTTATATACTGCTTTCCATGTTACTGTTTTTCCTGTCCTATATGTGAGCAAAAAAAAAAAGAAAAAGAAACCCACTCAAGATTCCTACACGGTGACTTCTTTGAAATACAGTATACCCGTCTAGTTGAAGACAAAGGGGACAGATTGCTATGGTCACTATGTGCCAGGAGTGACATCAGACTATATGCATCATCTTTTAAATTTTTATACAAGGTTTATATTTCCATTTTACAAATGCAAGGACTGAAATTTGATTGTCTCTCATCCATTGCCATAGAACTGATAAGTTTAATACACACTGCTTTCAAAATCCCTGAGATGAGGTAAATATCATCAATTACACAAATAATTGAAAAGAACTAAGTATAACTTGTTCTAATGTCTTGAGTTGACACTCCCTGGGAGGAAAAACTATCTGTGACTGGTCTGTGGATTGATGAGCTCTTTTCATTTCTTAAAAATGTTCTTAATTAATTTTATTTATTTGAGAGAGAGAGAGAGACAGATATATATAGAGAGAGAGAGTAAGAGAGAGAGAGTGGGCACGCCAGGGCCTTCAGCCACTGCAAATGAACTCCAGATGCATGTGCCACTTTGTGCAGCTGGCTTACATGGATCCTGGGGAGTCAAACCTGGGTCCTTAGTCTCCACAGTCATGTACCTTAGCTGCTAAGCCATCTTTCCAGCCCCCCTTTTCATTTTCCACCATCACAGGAGAGAGCTCTTCTCTCTGCTGAGTTTAAGTGCGCACACGCGCGTGCGCGCACACACACACACACACACACACACACACACACACTCCCCAACTCTCAGCTCAGAACCACAAAGGCCCAAGGAGACCAGGTATCATTACTTCCCAATATCACAAAACTGCACAACATAGACAAGAATATACAAAGCCAAAGATTGTCAAGACTTGCTAACCACCATCAGAAGGTGGGATAGGCTAGGATTCTGCCCTTGAGCCTGCAGAGAGAACAGAGTTCTGCTGATACCTTAAGGTCAAGCTTCTCCTCTCCAAACTGGTAAGAGAATACATAAATTGATGATTTTTAGCTATCTCATGTGTGGTCATTTGTTTTAATGATTCCATAAAATTGATGGGCACTTGTGTAATTCTAAAGCATTTTCTTTTCTAAGATTTTCCAGGGAAATTATTTAGTTCTCACATGATGCTGTTTCCACTTACATAATTAAATAAGGAAACAGTATTTTGAAGCAATAGAGTTCAACTTAATATTGGTTCTTTTTTTCTCATCATTGTGACAAAATACCTGACAGAAGTAATCTAAGAGATGAATGGTTTACTTTGGCTCATGACTTTAGAGGGTGCAGTATATTATGTCAGGGAAGGCATGGTGAAGTAGTTTTGTGGTAGAGGGAGAATGGGCTGCTCTTTCTCACATAATCAGCCAATTTAGGAAGGAGAAAGCTCTCTCCAGAACCAGGGGAGGATATAATTTTCAAAGGCCCACCCTTAATAATCACATAGACTTCACCGCTTGAAGATTGCACAATCTTACTAAATAGCACCACCAGCTTGAGATCAAGTATTAAAACACAGGAGCCTACTGAGGACATACATTTTACACTCAAACTACAGAAGTGTTTATATCAATTAAACACTGATTGCTAAATTAAATATGATAATTTATTTAAAGCCCCTAGCACCAAACCTGTTTGACAGTACAGCACATTTTTTTTTCTATTTATCTCCTGTTATCCTAGTATTGGTAGGCCTTAAAGGCTAAGACCATGTCTAACCATTCAACATGTTATAGAGTATGCTGTCTAACTCAGAAAAAATATGTTATATGTATAAAAGAATGCAAGATGATACTTTAATTTAAAAGCATGAAAAACTATTGTTTTCTATGAGAAAGTGTTTGTAACATTATATTAAAGACCATTTCTGAAATAATGAAGAAATCCACATAGCAATGCATCATTGTCCTTTGTAATAAGAAAGTCTTTATCGCCGGGTGTGGTGGTGCACACCTTTAATCCCAGCACTAAGGAGGCAGAGGTAGATGGATCACCGTGAGTTCGAGGCCACCCTGAGACTACATAGTGAATTCCAGGTGAGCCTTGGCTAGAGTGAGACCCTACGTCAAAAAAAAAAAAAAAAAGAAAGAAAGAAAGAAAGAAAGAAAGTCTTTATCAATACTATTGCTTCATCTAACTACTGCATAGCTCAGCCCTGGAAAACTCACGTGTCATTGCTGACAAGAAATACACTCACCCAATCAAAGTTAAGCAGGATGTGAAATGTTACATCCATTGAAAATCTTACCCTGAATTTAATTTTTTGCACTTGGTACATAATGACTTTTCCATCTTCCTTCAAAGAAAAGAAATCTTTGATTTCAAAACCATGTGTTGGAGAGGAAAAAAAAAATCTGTCCTGAATTATATCATTCTGAGCTAGCTGCAAGATTGTTTCTTCATGATGCCTGACTTCACAGTGCACAGATAGGCAAACAAATTGCTCAAATCTTTTAAGTCCTCAGTTTAGTATTGCTGAACTCTTAAGTATCACCGAGTGGCTATATAGTTAGCCGACCTACTGGTTGTCTCTGCATTTTACTTGCTTTTTCCATAAGCAGAAGCTGGATTTAATTTCTAAATGAAAGACCTCTTCACTGAAAATTTATTTTATGAAGGAATGGCTTTACAGTGTTTGGCATTTGGTTTTTTTATTTGGCTTTTTTATTCTCTGAAAAATGCAAATGGAAAATGTTTATCTGCTGGAGGGCTTCACATGCTTCTCCTTTGCTGGATTGGTGATTTTTTTTTTTTTTTTTTTTTACTGCCAAAATGGAAAGGAAAAGAAAAGAACAGGAGGAAAAAGTGAAAGAAAAATGAAAACTACTAGTCAATGAACAATTATTGAGTCAAATGCAAATCTTTTGTGGCCTAAAAATGGCACAAGCAACTTAAACCCAACCTCATTTCTCCATTCTGCCGACTAAACTGGAGTTGTAGCTGTGCTCCTTGTCAGAACCATCAGCACCACTCAGAGACCAGCAGTGCGTGCCCTGGGATGTGCCTGCATCCTTTTCTACCACTTAGGAATTATGTGACCTGGGACAAATCATTTGACTTCCTTTCTTCCTTTTCTGTAAAATGGGAACAATGCTGATCTTTGCACACTATTATGGAGATTAAATTAGATTATAAATGCTAAAATTATAACATATGTAAAGGCTCAGTGTAGCATCAGATAAGTAATCACATTCCGTAGATGGCTAATGGTACCTAACTCATTTCTAGTAACACCTAATTCAGGATTATGAATAGATATAAAATCAGACGTCTTAGGTCAAGTCCACTAGAACTTCGTTAGTTAAAAGTCATGAGACGGTTGGTTCGTTCTGCCAACTACAGAACTCAATAGAAAATTCTCAAAAGAAAAAGTACAAATGGTCAACAAACATCTAGAAACATGTTCTACATCCTTAGCCATCAGGAAAATGCAATTAAAACTATTTTGAGATTATATCTCACTCCTGTAAGAATGGCTATCATCAAGAAATCAAATGACAATAAATGCTGGTTAGACTGTGGGAAAAGAGGACCACTGGGGAGACTCAAAACTCTCCAAAGTGCTAAGAAGAAATGACAGTGGTGTGTTCAGCATTAAGCAAAACATCTTTATCATTCCCTCTGAGGCTCGAGGGCTATTGCAAAAGAGGTGGAGGAAAGAACATCCAGACACAAAGTGGCCGTGGTACTCATCCACCTCACAGTGGCTGATGCTGCCTATACAGTACCAGCATAATAGGAGGGGGAAATGACATAAAAATGTAAGAGAGGGGCTGGAGAGATGGCTTGGTGGTTAAACGTTTGCCTGTGAAGTCCTCAGGACTCACGTTAGCCAGATGCACAAGAGGGCACATGCATATGGAGTTCATTTGCAGTGGCTGGAGGCCCTGGCACACCCATTCTCTCTCTCTCTTTCTCTCTCTCTCTCTCTCTCTCTCTCTCTATATATATATATATATATATATATATGCCTCTTTCTCTCTCTGTCTGTTGCTCTCAGATATATAAATAAAAATGAACAAAAACATTTCAAAAAAATGTAAGAGAGACTAGATTAAGTAAGAACAATTCAATGGAGAGTGGACTTAGGAGGGGAAAAGAGAAGATAATAGGAGGTCATTATGATCATGGAATACCTTCTATATGTAGGAAGGCTGTCAACAGAAAGTTAAAATATAAAGATTGGTTCTGAGAAACTGGAAGGAGAATTTGTTCCATACCTCTCCCTTAGTCTCTGGGGGTTGGCTAGTAATCATTGGTTGCTTTTAGATTGTAGATCTCCATTTTTATATGGCACTCCCATTGTATATGTCAGCTATCTCAAAGACACTCAGAGAATTGACTAACAGAAGGCTTGGTCTTCCATTACATTGCAAGGCCGAATGACTGATCTACAGACCAGGACCACTAGAGACTTTTACCATCTCCTCCTGTTTCACCCTGCTTAAGAGCAGTTTACCATTTTGAGGGCCCTAACATAATGCTTATATTCTACTTCCCTAGCACCTTGAGCAAGACTGGTCTTCCAAGTATTACTCTTAGCTGACAGCAGAGGCCTCAAGATTTCAGTGGGTGATCCCATTGGCCTACATCTTCATTGCTCCATGAACTAAGTAAGGCTCCAGGTCACTGCCCTCAAGGTCTGTGTTGCAGAGCTATGGATTAGAGATATTTAGTCTCTAGTATAATCCCATTAGCTCCTGAACACCCAATACCTGAGTCTACAAGTTCCTTGATTACTAAGATTATTATTACAAAAATATATCATCACTAGGATAAAGCTAATCTGTCTCACAAACTCATATTCCATATTTGCCTCTGTTATAAAAGACCCTCAAAACTTAGAATTGATGATGTGATAAGGGATTGTATAGCATCACTTTTATTCATAGTACTATGTTGGGATGGATTAAAAGATTAGAATCAATAAAAATACAATGGAGGAGATAGCAATTTAAATTAAGCCCACCACTCCAGACCATATAATCAGAATAGGCATGCTTATACTATTGCATTTTTTCAGTATCAGTTCCAAAGTTCTCATACTGTGGGTTCATGTCATTTTGATCTAAGTGTCTAGAGAGAGGCACTATGTTATTGCTCATGGACATTATAGTTATAGTGATCTATAAAAAGATTATTTTGGGTATTATTGCTAGAAATGATGTCTTCCTAAGAAATGTTCCTAGTAATTTGAAATTCTAATTAAGACCATATAATGTGTATTGTGTAACAAGTTATTCTGGTCATCTTAATTCCTAGAAGATGCAGTTGTGAAAAAAATCAATAAAACTTTTCAATTTATCTCATTGTATACTATATAATTCTCTGAAATCATAGAAAGTGTGTGAAATTAAGAAATTGCTTGTCACACATATATTAGGCCGAATAATTACCACTAAAAATGTTCAAATTCTAATTTCTGAATGCTGAGACTGTGTTACTTATACGGATAAAAGGAATTTGCAGATGTCATTTAGTGATGTTAGGTTGGGAAGATTCGGGAATATGTGAGTGGACCCAATATAATAAGATTGTTTATAAATGTAAAAGCTTTCTAAACTGAAATCTAAATGGCATGTTCCTAAGGAAGAAGGGGAAATTAGAAGAGGCTTCAACCTGCTATTGTTGGTTTTGAAGGTGAGGGAAGGGAGCCGGGAACCTAGAACTACAATTGACCTCTTCACAATGAACAAAGGAAGGAAATGGGCTTTCTCTTAGAACCTGCAGCAAGTAATTCAGCCCACCTGACACCCTGATACTAGTCTAGGGAGACCAGTTTCAAACTTCCTCCCTATAAAACTGGGTTAATTGTTTTGATTTAATTAGTTAAATTTGGAATAATCTGTTACAGCAGCAAAGGAAAACAAACATATAGAGGATGAAAAAAATACATAGGAACAAAAAAGACCTCGATATGCTTCTTTATTAATACCTTTGTTTACCACATTTCTCCAAACAGATGGAGCTATTCACATGGTGTTCTCGTCCATGGATGGCATTTGCTTGTATTATGCTATTAATTCACATAGATGTTTCATGCCTCCCATTTGTTTTATCATTCTAACCTTGAAGAGATGCCATATATGTTCAAGGACTTAACGTATTGATAAGCGAAGGTTAGCTTACTCTACTCTTCAGTTACTAGTGGGCTCAAACACTTAACCATTCGATAAACTGCACTTGGATCATCCAAATAGCAGAAGAGCTCCTTTGAAATAAGCTACCCCAGCTTTTGAAGAAGTTGTTCAAGCTCATCTACAATCATCTGTAGAGAGCGAGTTCCCAAATCTGTCAGCAGTGGATTAGAATGCTGCAGAAGCTCCTCAGCGAAGGCCTCTGCCTCTGTTTAGAACAATTGTATAAAAATGAGCATTGTAAAGCCATGGAAAACTGAAAACAGCCTGGTGTGGTGGAGCACGCCTTTAATCCCAGCACTCAGGTGTCTGAGGTAGAAGGATGGCTATGAGTTCAAGGCCACTCTGAGACTACATAGTGAATTCCAGGTCAGCCTGACCCTATCTCTAAAAACAAAAACAAAAAAGAAAGTAAAATTAAAATAATCTTTACCCATTTAGGTATGATCTTGCCATGCCTTCCAAAATCAGTGTCAAAAAAAAAAAAACTGTTGAAAATAAAAATTAAAGTGCTAGTAGGTAATCAAAGAACCAGTGTGCAGTTAATGAGTTAGAAAGTTCATGTTGCAGATCACAATTAAAGGGCTAGGAAGTTATGGTTTGGGGATCATATTAAAATGATTTTTACAAAGACAAGCAGTCTTAATATCATTACTTCCAAACATGTTTTAATATATAATTTTGGTAATGTGGGCAGCACAGTTCAGAATTCCAATATCTATGGGATAAGTTCAAAGCAGTAGATTTTTCCTCTTAATATGGTTGTGAAAATTTTTTAAATTTTTTTCTTGTTGTTTATTTTTATTTATTTGAGAGTGACAGAGAGAGAAAGAGGCAGCTAAAGAAAGAGAGAGAATGGGCGTGCCAGGGCCTTCAGCCACTGCATACAGACGCGTGCACCCCCTTGTGCATCTGGCTAATGTGGGTCCTAGGGAATCAAGCCTCAAACTGGGGTCCTTAGGTTTCACAGGCAAGCGCTTAACTGCTAAGCCATCTCTCCAGGCCAGTTGTGAAATTTTTGAGTCCTCTCTCACTATAGCTAACAAAAGGTGGCAGTAAGAATACAAATTATTTTTATATATAAATAAATTTTCCAATATTACACTGAAAATAAGAAGCAATCAAATATGTGGTGGCACTGTGGGTCACAAGGTGAGGTGATTTTTCTACCCCAAAGACATCTGTCCTTGCACATGCTCAGGGATTTGTTGTAATTCCAAGTCAGCAATTCTGTTGCGATCTTGAAGTTCACCTGATCTCCATGTGGCTGCACTTTGAAATCTGGATTTTATACAGAGATTAGATTTAATTTGTCTGAAGTATGAGTGAATCATTAGGTAGCTATAATCTATAGCTAAGCCTAGAAGCTGGGGTGCTACAAGATGAAGTTATGCTATGTGATAAACATATACACTTAGTGACAAACTTGATATTGCTAGGGCTGGAGAGAAATCGTAGACAGTGATTCCAATTGCTTGTCATTGTACAGATTTGCAAATTCTCTAGGAGAAATCAATTCCCAGAATGAAGAAAGCATCCCAAACTTGATTCATTTTTTACCTCCTGACCTTTTGTCCCTTCCTGGTAGAATGATGTTTGGCTCAACTCCATTGCTGTCCTTAGTTATGCCCTAACTGATGTTTCAGCCTCTGGAAACACAGGTTAAAAATAAAATAATCACCACCATTCATCCCCCAAAAGGTCACATAGATTAAAAAAAAAATCAAATCCTCTCTCAGGGTTAATAAAAAGTATTTGTAATTCAATATCCACTCATTCACTTATTTAAGTAACATTTACCATACATCTCTTTTTCTGTGGCTTTGGGTATACAATAGGTATGTCATAGTGACACGAGGCACACAATGGTATATATATATATATATATATATATATATATATATATATATATATATATATGATCTTTGGGGTGAACGGGAATGAAGAGTAGTACTGACCACACTTGTTCAGAATGGATACTAAGTACAACCAGAACACCTGGAAGGAAATCTCATTTTGAGAGTTAAGATAGGCTTTTTGGAGAAAGTGTTGTAGGCATATAAACAATCGGATAAGTAAGTTTTCCAAGTAAAGTTTGTAGTTGGAGAAACAAAATACATGTACTTGGTAAAAATAAGCAGTCTTGTATATCATGGACTTAACACACACCCATAAATGTTTAGTCTTTATCTTAAATGAGAGAAACAAAATCAGCTTTGCAATTTTTGAACACTCCACTCTACTCCAGCCACAATATGGAAGGCCAGGACACCATAAATGCTTCGTACATACAAGGAAACCTTAAACATACACATATATGCATACACACATTCAAATAAAATTCTCTATAGACTTCTAGATTTTTTTTCAGAATCTAATTAGGCTTCCATGTATTCCAGGTTTTCAGTTTTAATAGTATAAAAATTCGTGAGTCAAATAACATTACCTTAATAATGTAATAACCTACAAGAGTGTCATAGATTTGATATTTTACGAAGCAGAAACCTACATATAAGAATTTTTGTAAAAAGATAAATATAACCAAAACTGTACTGACAGAAATACCAATTTTATTCTATAATCATAAGTATTTGACTATTTGTAATGTTTTTAAATATTTAGTTTATTTACTTATTTAAAAGACAGGGAAAGAGAGAGAGAATAAATGGGTTTGCCAAGACCTCCAGCCACTGCAAACAAACTCTAGACTCATGCACCACGTTGTGCATCTGGCTTTACATGGATAATAGGGAATCAAACCTGGGTCCTTTGTCTTTATAGGCAAGCACCTTAACCACTCAGCAAACTCTCCAGCCCTGTAATGCTTTTGTATAATCTACCAAATGACAATGAATTTTCTGTTTGTAAATCTAATAAGTAAATTAAAACAATCATACACATTAAGGATTGTCATAACAGAACCGACTATATCTTCAACTACTTGTTTGTTTAAAGTGAAGGGACTATATAAATTACTAAATCACCAATTCAAATGATATGCTGTCCTACAATCTGCAGGCATAGAAAAAATCCCCTTAATTTTGACACTAGAAAAATTACAATATGCCTTGCATTGATTAATTTTTATTTTGTACTGCTTTGAGGTCTGAAAAATAAAAACAGTGGAATTCAAAAGTAATGTTGCAACTGAGGAAGGACCTGAGCTAACTGCACTGGCAGCCATCAGAATCGCTGAGAATTGGCACAGTAGTGTGGGCTTGGAAGGAGGGATGGGAGAATCTGAATTTTTTTTAATTTTTGAAATATTATTGCAAAAAAATATTTGAAAAATCTATGAAAAGGCTAGAAATGTGCAGCTGGGAGGGTGGAGGGCAGATGACTGCTTATTTTAAACATATGTATTAATTATTGCACAAAGCTGGGTAGGAGTTTGCAGCTGGAAAGGATAGAGCAAAGAAAAAAATGAAATTTTATTTCAGAATAAATTTATGAAATCATACTTCAGCAAGGGAACTTGCAGCTGGGGGAGGGCAAAGGGACAACAATATTTTTAATGAAGTTACTTTCATAAAATGTGTGAGCCCTTACTTTGACATAGCATTGGAAGGGACAGTCTTGAGTCAGTATCAAAGTGGACTCAAGCATTTTGTTATATAAAAAGTGATTTTTGGCTTCTTGGATAAACAAAGTTTTATTCTTCCTTTCTTTTTTTCAAAATGACTATTTGCTAACCAGGTTCAAAATCTCTGTAATTCTGTGGGAATTCTCCTAGAATTACACAGAAATAAGAACTTGGCCCCAGGTGACTATTCCATGATTCCTCAAATTTGTACTTCAAACAAATTTATTTTCCTCTAGGGATCCCAAAACATTTCGCCATCTGTGAAGCTTACTATCACTTTATAGCCTTAAATTAGCTCCCTTTTTTTGCACTAAAGTACTGGGATCTTTTTCCTTTCATTTAAATGACTTCATTTACCTACCAGTATGCTGCCTTCCCGGAAGGTAGGAAGTGCTGCTATGATGAATGTAGCCAGGAAGTAAGCTTTTAACGAAATTATGGCCATGGTTCTTGGGCGAAGCCCTGTCCACCGAAAACTCTTAAATGTCCAATGTTTCCCTTTCAAGACACTAGTTAACCCTTTACTAAAGCAGCTAAGAATGCAAATCAATGTGCAATAGAAATAGATAACAATTTTCTTGCTATTTTCTAAGTTGAAATTACCTAGTAAATACAGTGTTTTCACACAATCAATTACCATTATGAATTTAAGCAAAATCCCATATTATATTTAAGTGCATTGAAGGGACATTTATATGCTTCCTGTATTCCTAGTTGTAGAACAGTCTTTGACATGTAGGTGGTCTTTAATAAATATTAAGAGAATAAATGTGACATGTAATCTTCTTAACAAGAGGTAAGTTTCAGGATCAGACCATTATATTAAGAAAAATGAGTCAAGTTGCCTGCTTTGTACTTCTGTTACATTCTGAAAATCTTATAAATGTTCATTTAACAAACCATTGAAAATAAAAGAACAAAATTTGCCTAAAGGAATTGTTCTCAAAGGATGGAGTCTATGGATCTTACAGAGTCATAAAGTATTGAGGGCTCCAAAGAACATTTGTTTGGCTTATTATATCTGTCCATAGTTACTGTATTAGAAAATAAAACTGAAAAAATTATGTACTAATTTACTAAAAGTGATAATCCCATTAAATATTAATATGGATATTTTTATGAAAAAAATCACTACTCTTAAAGCCAAGAGTATATTAAGATGCATGCTATTGTTTTACATTTCCAAAAATCTCTTTATTGTCTGATGTTCTAGAAGACAGCTAGGTACTCTGACATGCTTTTGCATTCAATCTCTTGTAATAATTTGTTTTGATTGAAATAATTAAAGAAAATCTTGTGTCACACAGATTTGTGATTTGAAAGGGGAGTATTTTAAGCAGCATTTTTATGCAATTGTGAATATTCTTCTTCAGTAACTACACCAAAAACTTGACAGAATGTGGTTCTTTAAAGATAATACTCATATAGACTTCTAAATCAAAAAGGAACATTTCATGCTCAGTTGAAAGAAAATCTCTTGGACTCTTTTGCAGATGATCTTACAGCAGTCGCTGCTCAACATTTACAAAAGATTGTCCAGATAACTGTGTAGAGCTTGAAAGCTCAAGACATATCAAGACAAAAATGCTGTGAATTTTCCTTCAAGCAATAGATTTACGTTTTTCTGAGAAAAATACTTGCTAACTATTCCGGTTTGAATGACCACAATTTGTTTGCTAGTCTGTCTTTCAGGTAAAATTTGATGATAAATAAATAAATCAGTTAAGCTCACTTCTCAGGTATTGCTCTTGAAATATTTCACATTCCATGTACATGATGTTGAAGGGAAAATTTAAACTGTTTTCCAAGAAATTTTAATCTGTTTTACTACAGCTTCAGAATTATCATCCCCTATATAAAAAAGGAACAAATAAGTTTAAAAGCATTGGCAGTTACAACAATTTGACAGTACTTATAAATATATTTGTCAAATACCACCAGCATTTCTATCAGATAGAGTGTTGAGAACTTAGAATTCCGTATGCTCCTCATTTATCATCAGTAATTTCATGTTTATACAGTTTCCTAGGAAATAGCAGCAATAGGATAGAGACACACTTTGCAGAAGGGGTTGTTTTTGAAGGGCCATGAGTGCTTTCTAAAAGAAAATTGTTTCCAGGGTAGGTGGAAAATTCTCAAAGCATCATGATGTCAGAGATGGTAAAGAACAAGAGGGATATAAGGTTTATATATCAGGGGGAATATTCCAGAGGGCTGGGTCTGTGGGAATGAGAAAGGGATTCATCACTGGTCAGGGAGGAAACTCATAAAAACTTAAACGACATTCTCTGAGGTCTGAGTTCTTTTATACAACTGTTCCTATACCGATCATGCAACCTGTGGTCTCTAAAAATACTTTCATGTAATAGTGCTTTTTAAAGGATGTACCGAGAGATATTTGCCTCTCCCTCTCATCTGCAGATATTTCTCCTGCATGGAAGAGACTCAAATTGTGCAGAGATTCTCAAATGTTGCTTTTGTGTGGCACTTTGATTTTTTAAAGGATGCTTTCCAAGTGTAGCTGTGAACAGATCATCCAATCCAAGAATAAGAAAGTACCAATACTTTGTCTCTATTTAGTATACCTCCCTGAACTCACTCCCTTCACTCCTTCCAAAATTAATACAATCCTGCACATCATTTTTCTCTTTTCTGAATAACATAAAATACTAAGGGGGAATATATGGCATCCTCTATAGTACTCTAGCCACTGCATTTCAAATATTCCTTATGCTCACTTCTAGTTATAATGCATTGTTTATCTGCACTCCTCAATGACACTGTTTGAAGTTAATGTATCATCATTTGTGTAGACATTCTTTTTGTCACTTGGGTTGCTTCTTGTCTTGACATTATATACACTGCTGCTGTTGACAACCTTGCTAGTGTTTTCTGGTGAACATATGCAAACAGTTCCCTGGGTTATATTTTTTAGGAGAATTGCTAGGTCATAGTACATATATGAGTGTTCAGAGTTACAAGGCGTTCCTGAATGCTTGGAGTGATTTCACTCCCACGAGCCATGTGTTGAAGTTGCACATACACACGTATGTCCTTGTTACTATCAACATTTATAATTTTTAGTGATCTGGCATAAATTGGGAGATTAATGCTTTCATTTACATTCACTTTACTACCTTCAAGAGGTTATTCAAATATTTATTTGTGAGTATTTAATTCTTCCAACAAATGCTTCTTCATGAACTTTGAGCAGTTTTACTGGATTATTTACCTCCCTAGCAATGTCTTACTGATTTAGAGAATTGTTTCATATCATACACATTATTCCTTGTCATACAAAATTTTTGCCAGGTATATATGTTTCAAACTCCTCCCAGTTAGTGGCCTGTGTTTTCCTTTCTTTATAGTGCATTCTTGTTTTGTTAAGAGTAGGGACTGAATTTTATATATGATAAGATAGCGTTCCAATATAACTTCTTACCACATGGATATCCAACTTTTCCAGCATCATTTTAACTGGTTCCTTCTTTCAATGATCTATGTCTCAGTGGATGGCTATGTGCTCTAGTCTTTTCTACTGGTTAATGCTAATACTGCAGTGTCAATCAATAAGTGGTGTATTCTTCATCTCTCTTAACCCATGAATAGCAGTGCCTATAAATGGAATCAGAGAGACCTGAAACTGAGGAAGAAGATATGCTCAATTGTTAAAGTGATATATGAGTTTTCTTCAACTGTTTGCACACCTGTGTGGTGCATAAATTCTCATGCTGGCAATACATGTAAAACTGAACAGAAATTCAATATATGTAATAAAAATTACTACTATAACAAATAATGTGATAACAATATCCTAACACTTCCTCTGTGACATCATTTTCCTTAACCCCAAACAACAATTCAGACTTTCCCCACTCCAATGAGAAAAATTAGGCAAAATTAATTGAAAATATGGATTTGGAAATTAAGTCACACCTGTCTATAACATTGTATGGTATTAATCTACCATTATACAACATCATAGAAAATTTAGAAGTAGTTCCTCTTAGCTTTATAACTACCTATATGTATACCTAGGATGCAAAGGGAAAACTCAGATAAAGGAAAACTAAAAAAAAAAAAAAATGGGAAATATCGAGTAAACAGCTAGCATAGGTATTGATGCTGCTTGGCCATTCAGACAGTGTTCTTAGTAGCAAAGAACAAGCTTTATAAATTAATTCCTTTTTTATGCAGTATGGTTAACAAATGATATTTTAGTAAGTTTTATTCTGGTCTGGCAGTGGTAAAGTTGATGATTTAATTGGTTTCTAGAATACCCATTTTTAAAATGTTCTAAATGTAAACAGATAAAACAGATCCTAGACTATAAAACAAAGATGTTTTCACATTTGTATGAAATTAATTTCTTAGAAGGATCTGCTTTGCCCTATATGTATCCTATTCAGGCTAATTTAAATTCTTAAGTTATTTTCCTGTGGCTTACTATGAAGTGATAATTTACAGAGATGCCTTTGTGAATCTAAGGATATTCTGAAGACAGACCTAAAAAGCTTAATTGAACTTCTAAGCAAAGGTGCTCTTCCAATGGGTTGAATATGGTGTGAGGGAAAGAGAAAAGTTACAGGTGAGTCCACAGCTATTGAAAGGGTAGTTGCAAAAAAGAAAAAAAAGAAAGAGAAGAGAAAAGAAAAGATGGGGAAAAGTCATGGATACAGGCGATTAGAAAAGGGAAAAGATGGGATTTGTTTGCTGTCTGTATAAGACACCTGTTTGTGGATATGTTAAGTAGGTACTAAACTTTAAGAGTGTTTTCTGCTTAGGAATATGAATATGGAAGGCATTGACAAATACTGGTACTTAAAGCTAAATGATCATTAAGTCACCAGAAATGAGAGTTAAATTGTCATGATTTGTCCTGGGTCAACCTATGTTGCTTCTTCAGCATTTCCATTTCCCAAAGGACTTAATTTTACAAGGAAGCACTGTTCTGTAATGTCGCTCAGAATCCCCATCAAGTTGATCTGCTATTCAATAACTTTCTACTTTTTAATATCAGTATCTCCCTTTAACATAAGATTCCTTACAGATTAATGACATTGAAGGTATAAAGTTACTGGGAGGTGATCACATTTTGCTACCAGTTAAGCTGAATAGTTGTGTCTGTTAAACTAAAGGGAGAGGAACTCATTTCTGTAGTGCATACTTGAGTGGAAGTGATAACAATGAGATGATTGCTTAGATTTGTGTTTCTGTGGAAAAGAGAGTTACACAGAGTAAGAAGAAATCCAAAATGCTTAGCTATTGTACAACCTTGTGTGCTTCCCTTTTGTACATTTCCACATTGCTTTTCCTATTTAGCCGTATTCATTATAAGTAGTTGTTAGAAGCAGCTCTTACTAAGATGGAAAGCAATGGGAAAGTTCTGAAATGTTGCTTTTTTAGAAAAAAACAGTCGAAGTTCAAAACATCTGGCCTCTGCACTGGGAAATATTTTGGTAAGAATGAAGTGATTATATAAAGAGTATGTAGAAGGAGCAGTTGCTAAGCCTCCTCTTTGTTGCCTAAATTTTTGAAATCTCCTTTTACTTTCACGGTAGTTTTTGTCCAATGCTATGAAAAGTTTAATGGATTTTGCCCGGTTTCCTCTTTTTAAAAAGGGGAAAGATCTTGTTTGAAGACACCTTAAATTTATCATGTGGCTGCTCGGCATTTATCGGTGGTTACAAAAACCACCAATTTGAGCACTAATCTTATTTACTTCTGTTGGGTTGCTTGCTTGAGTATTACAGTCTTCAATTCATTGGGACGTTCCCACCCTTCTGCAAAGCACTCCACATTCTGAGAGGCTAAAGGAGGATCCATGGATGACAATACAGAATATAAAAGAGGAAATTAAAACCAAAAACTTGGCCCAGGTTTCTAGAAGAAACCAGCAACACTCTGTCTCAACTCCATCTGAGTCAGAAAGCTATGTTATCACCTTGGTAAAAGCCATTATGGTTAGGACAGTATAGCTATTGTCACTGGAAAACAGCATCGCCAAGTCATACTTCCCAATGGATAAGAATATGGTGTCAGAATTTCAAGAAGGTCCAAATCAGGACACCTGTATGCCAGATCGGCCCAGCTGCACACAAGGCCCTGCCAGTGCTGCAGAACGCCATATGCTCAGCACATGAAATGCCAGTTTCTTTGCAGAAGATGGGTTTGAAGGATGGGATTCTTTAAGAGAAAGCTCGTAGCTCGGTTGTGACATCCTTAAACTTTCTCACATTTTAAAATAAACAATTTTAGGAAGAGGGGATTAAAGGCTTATGTCTGAGAGATGACAAGGAGGGTATATTATGAGCTCAGAAGAATTGCCTCAGAAGTTCTCCTTCAGATCGTTTGACTTTTCACTCTGGTGACTAATGAAGTATGACTATAACGTTCAGAAAATTCCAGGTGTTAAGCATGTGCACATTCCAAAAATGCTCTATGTTCCTATCGCTAGCTTTGCAACAGTGAGGGGTTCTCTCACTTCCCCAGCTCTTCTGCAGCATTTCAGATATATTTGACCCACACCTTCACTTCCTGGTCAGAAAAAAAAAAGTGGGGGACAATTTAGACTCTGTAGTACCATTAGCATAGCTACCTTATCCTATCACACACAAAGCCTGTTACCTGGAAAGCTAGATTTTAAGGGCTAGATTTCCCACAGGCTAACTTTAAATCTTTGTTCACCCACCTATCTTTCAGTTATTGTGATAAAAGAAATGAACTTTAGCAGCTTCCAAAGCCTACAGGTAAATTTATATGAAGTTCTTAACCTTTGAAAATAAATCAAATTGAAACTCCAATATGTGGGAAGCAATTGTATTCACATTTACAAAAATGAGAAACAATACTTAAGTGGTGTTTCTAACTCAGCAAAACAAGATCATCATGAGTTAAAGACGTAACCAGTTCTGAGTGTAAAGCCGAGCCTCCGTGGGACCAGACATATCCGATTTTGAGCTTGTTTGTTGCCTCATGTTCGCTGTTCTTAGCATCCTTTTTCCTGTCTCCCTGGAGTTGTTAGGGAGGACTCTGCATGACAGAAGCTCATAGGTTATGGAGGGATTAAGATTTTTTAAAAAATATTGGGAATGGGCTAGAGAAGTGACTCTGTCAATAAAGTACTTGCTTTTCAAGCATAAATACACGAATTCAATCCCCAGTACCTGTGTAAAAACACTGAGCATGGTGGCCTGCATCTGTCATCCCAAAACTGGGTAGACAAAGATGGGAAGGTCCCTCAAACTTCTAGGTCAGCCTGACTGTCCTAATTGGTGAGCCTCAAGCCAATGAGAGACCTAGTCTCCAAAAAGTTTGATAGCACCTGAAGATGACATCCAGAATTGTCCTCTGGCTTCCACATGCATTCATGTGCAAATATACCTGAAATTGTATACACACATAAACACACATGCACACACGTACACGCGCGCACACACACACACACACACACAAACACACTGACAAAAAGTAGGCACTCAACCAATGTTAGTTGTCCTTAACCTCTAGATGAAGACATCATTCATTTATTTTTCAGATACCCTATGACAATGATGTAGGATGTAGAGAGGTGCTAGGAATATACAGGAGAGTTATGTGAAACCATGTTTAGTGCCAAGCTAGTTTATGCATGGATAAACAAGTAGTAGGTGCATTGTATTCATCCAACTTAATTTGTGTGTGTTTGAAACACAAGTAAGTTAACCGTTTTTCTTTCCTGTTCATGCATTACTTGTAGCATTGTCACCTCTTGTGACTCTTGCACTCAGTCCTCCTGTAATGATGACTGTTAGTACTTTGCTAAGATAGAAATTCTTAAATCTGTTCTCATGGATTTGTAATCAATCACTTCCTCAATGCTTTGGACAGTCTCCTAAGATATTTGAAAGGGTCCTTATAGCTCCAGAGTAACTTTTCTCTGTCATACTAACAAAGCATCTTCTCCACTAAATCTCTGGATTTCTCAGAAGTGAATTTATTTTCAAAAAAAAAAAAAAACTAGAATGACTGGTGAGGTTGGACTACACTATTCTTCACTGATGTCTCCTAAGAACAAGTATTATATTTTTGTTCTTAATTTTGTAGGTAAAAACCCATCAAATACTGTTGTTCTTTCTGTTGAAAGCTTGTATTTTATAACAAGAAAAGTCGCTGTGCACACTCCAGTTCAATCTGAAATAAATCACTGAATGGCTGCGGTCTAAGACCTGAGCATTGGCCATTTGTGCCTTTGAAAACAACCAATGGAGTTTAAAATTCAGTTACAATGCCTTGCAGCTGCTGTGGCTAGGACCCCCTTGGAAATGTAATTTCAAGACTCTTTTTCTTGTTAAAAGTTATTCTTTTCTAAAGTATGTTGGGGAAGATACCAGAAGAGCAAATAGGCAAGCAAGGAAACTTGCAAAAGTTTCTCCAAAGAGTATTTTGTAAGCATTGTATTGGTTTTAACAATTACACAAACATCTTTTATGGAGTTAAGAAGTTTAGCCTTTCCTCTGAAAATTTAATAAAATGTTTACATTAAAAAAATAACTTCTGACAGACACTTTCTTTCTTGTTAGGGCACACATTTCAACTAACAAGTTGCATATGAAGTACCATGTGTCATCAGATTGGACTCCAGGGAGTTAGCATGGGTGTGATTTGTTCCTGCCTCGTCTTTCAGGAAAAGAGTGGGCTTGGGGTGGGGAACATGCTGCTGGCCTACACTGGAGCATGGTCATTCTCTCAGAAATAGGAATCATCTTACATCAATTTTGACTGGGTTCTTCAAATGGAGACTTGTTTACAGATAATACTGAACATCTTTTTGTTGTTGTTTGTTTATTTTTATTTATTTGAGAGCGTCAGACAGACAGAGAAAGAGGCAGGTAGATAGAGAGAGAAAGGGCGCACCAAGGCCTCCAGCCACTGCAAATGAACTCCAGATGCAGGCGCCACCTTGTGAATCTGGCTTACCATGGGTCCTGGGGAATTGAGCCTGGAACCGGGGTCCTTAGACTTCACAAGCAAGTGTTTAACCTCTAAGCCATCTTTCCAGCCCCACTGAACATTAATTTTAAGACTTCATGAGCCCAGCTAAGGGTTTCTCCCTTGAAGTAAATTGTCACTGAAAGGTTTAAAACGATCATCACAAGACCGGGCATGGTGGCGCACGCCTTTAATCCCAGCACTTGGCAGGCAGAGGTAGGAGGATTGCCGTGAGTTCAAGGCCACCCTGAGACACCATAGTGAGTTCCAGGTCAGCCTGGGCTAGAGTGAGACCCGACCTCGAAAAACCAAAAATAAATAAATAAATAAATAAATAAGAAAAGATCATCACAATGCTGCCTTGACTCCAAATGTAATTTTGTGGCCTTTGGACATTGTTTTCAAAAACTATATTATATTAGCCAGGCATGGTGGTGCACGCCATTAATCCCAGAACTCAGGAGGCAGAGGTAGGAGGATCACAGAGAGGTTGAGGCCACCCTGAGACTACATAGTGAATTCCAGGTCAGCCTAGGCTTGACACACCCTGCCTCAAAAAAAAAAATACTATATTATATTTCTTTTACATCTCCACCTTCTGTGGAGCGTTTGATTTGTTTAAAGAAGGCACTCAGAATTAAGTATGTTGGATGTTATATTCAAGCAATATTCATAACATTGTGTCACTTTATAAATTATGGTCTAGATAAAATAAACAAAAAAGTTACTTCTGAAACTTGTTTCAAAATGAAGGTCCACATTACAACATTTGCAGTTACTAATATATAAAATAATGTGAATGTATTTTAAAAAATTTTATGCCAAAGTTTTCAATTTGTATTTTCATCAAACGTCTTCCATTGCTACATTTCAGCCCACAATCTGTACCTGTACTTCATAGTCATTAAGACCTTGTTCACCTTTCTTGCCAGTTCCTCCATCAGGCCTTGCTGGGATGACTACTGACTTCTACACTCTATTTTTGTTATTTCTTCTCTACTTCCCCTTTTCCCACTAATGTTTTCTTTCCTTTTTTTTTTTTTTTTTTTTTCTTTAGTTTAGTTTTTCAAGTTAGGGTCTCACTCTAGCTCAGGCTGACCTGGAATTCACTATGTAGTCTCAAGGTGGCCTCAAACTCATGGAGATCCTCCTACCTCTGCCTCCTGAGTGCTTAAAGTTGTACACCACCACACCCAGCTATTAATGTTTTCTTAATGTTTTGGAAATTATAAAATTAGAGTAAGAAATCCTTAGGGAGCAACACAGTGTTATAAAAAATTCAAACTTTAATTTCTGATAAAGTATTTGGAAAATAAAAGGCAGAACTCACTTCTTTACATTATCACCATAATGTCCAATATAATCAAATATTTTCTTGACTATTCATGGAAATAGTCTCATTCTTACAGATAATCTTGACTATTCATCAACAGAACTAGAACACATTCTGTAAATAATGACTAAAGTAGCTTGACTGCAACTTCTGCAAATGAGTAAGAGTTTTTGAATAGAGATGAACATCTGGCTTTGTGTATTTACATACTATTCATTCATAATAGAAAAATATTTTAGGTTTAGTATAACTAAATGTAGGTATATAACTAAGAGATGCAGTATAAGTGCTCATGCTTAGAAATCTTTATGAAAAGTGAAAATTCATTAAGCTGTCAAACTCCCATACTGTAATATATGAATTAAACAATTTCCAGGAATATCTTTTGACCTTGAAATTTCAATTGATTTTTCAAGTATATAATGTTGGTTTTGCTGCTACATACATGAAGGATCCAGCACAGCATTTGCACCAAATAAATGTTGATTGGTTGGGCTTATGATGTCTAATATATCTAGCATATCTAGGAATGAAGCAGTTAACAAGTTAACTGATGTATCTGAATAATTCTAACGATATCTGAATTCTGAAAGGTATCAATAACAAGTTATTTAACTTGTATTTCTGACCTGATATCTATTTACGTATGAGCTGGCATGACATAGTGATACATTGTACAGACTTGTTTAAGATTTTTTGACTTTATTTTGTATTTTTATTTTATTTCTTTTTTTAGGGGGGGGGCAATGCTCAGAATTGAACACAGGGCCTTGTACATACTAGGCAAGTGCTGTACTACTGATCTATATTTTCAGTCACAAGACTTCTTGGCTTTTACAATCTGCTTTGTAATTCATATAATGTGTAGCTTGAGGGACAAAGTAGAAAAGTAGATAGGTACATAGCATGCCAAATTTAGACTTTGTGTTTTAGAAATGGATATAGATGAAGAATAGACCAATAGATTTTTACCTCAGAAAACTTACTTTGCAAGTAGAATGGAAGTTGTCTGGAAGAAGGAAAAACCTTTTATAATATTTTAATAGTATATTGAGAAATAATACTCTTGTCATATAAATCATAGAATTGCAATAAAATGGTGATAAATAGTGCAATATATTAATATTAAGGAAGTAGAAAGTAAGTTAGAAAGTTGCTTTGGTGGAGGAATAGGAAGTAGGGGCTCCAGAATGTCTCCAGATTGGACAAATAGTTGTGTATGATGCTAGTGACTTTCATAAGGAGCATAAAAAATAAAGAAATAAATCATGTGTTCAGTTTCTGAATGGATCCAATATGAGCTGTCTTTCAAGTATCCAAATTCATGAAAATCCTTGGAAGATAGATACATGGATCTTTACCCAAAAATCTAAATATATGACCTATAACACTTACTTTACTTTTGCCACTGTAGAATCATATTTTGTAATTTGCCTTGACTCCAAATGTAATTTGTGGCTTTTGGGCATTGTTTTCAAAAACTATATTATATTTCTTTTACATCTCCACCTTCTGTAGTTCTCCATTTTCTTAAAGAATAATAATCATGTTTATGTCATTACATATTCTCATTTATCAAGGAAGCTAGAAACCACAAATTATGCACAGAGCAACATAAATTATGACTACACATTTATTTTGGAAAATAATGTTAACTTAAAAAGAAATGCCATGAAAAGTTCTGAGGAAACTTAAATGCATGTTTCTAGGTGGAAAAAAAATGAAAAACAGTTGGAAAAGATAGCAAACTTTGTGACTCCAGTTGTGTGACATCATGGAAAAGACAAAGTTAGTCAACAAATTAGCAGGAGATTAGGAGGATAAAGGAATAAAACAATGGAAAATTGAGGGGAACAGAGGTTAAGGGATTCATGGAAACTCTACTTTGAGTTCTCAATTTTTCTCTAATATTAAAATTATTCTGACTAGAAGGTCTATTAAGTTAATAATCACTTGAGAATCACATTGATAATCTAAAAGTAATCTTACCCTAATATTCTTATATCCATTATGTTTACCACTCTAACATTTCTGTACAGGTAACATGAGTAATCAGTTATGTTGCCTGATGTAAAATACCAATATATTTTTAACAGCTTTGAAAAATTCCCAGTTTCCAGTTTGATTGGTTCTTAGCAAAATGCATTTTTTATTCTCCAGTCTGTGTGGTTTCATAACAGTGTAACTTGGCTTTCAACTGATTATTTATCTGAGCTGATAAATCATACATTATTACCCCTATACCCTATACCCTATAATGTGTCCAAAACATAATGTTCAAGATTCATTTTAGATCTTTAAAAATAACCTGATTTCTGTGACTTAGTGCCTTATCCTGTACCATTCCAGGATGAGTGAAATATGTATACAAATTATCACATCCCAGGTAAAGAAAAGGTACAAGCAGTGTATTCTGAGGGAAGGAAAGGGAGCTGTTTGTCATCCCTAAAAGAATTAAAACAACTATAATTTCATTAAAAATGAGAGGGTATTCCTAGGTAATAATTTTTAATGAAATCCAAGAAAATAAAAATGTACAAGCCAAAGTGAAAACAAAACAAACCAGAAACACATTCCACTTTCATTCTCTCTACCCACAATTTCTTTCAAAAGTTATAACTCTATAAACACACACAATATATTTATGATTTCAGAATGATAATTAATTCTTAGGTTGATTCTATGTAACTCATATTAGCCATTCAAGATAAAAATATTTTTTTAGTGAAGCAGCTTTTAATGATGTGACTGCAAAAAAGCAATGTTTTCTGATCTACAGAGAGAAGAAAAGCAACTACTATGGTTGTAAACTATTTTAGTAATGAGAAAACCTTGAGTTAAAGGTGATAAGTGATTTCTTTGATGCCCAATATATGAAATTTGGGCTACTTAGGTCTACTGTTTCTATATCTAGTATTCTTTCAGGTTGGCCAGCTGTCCTATCCACAAGTTGTAACAATCTTTAAGAGCAAATTTTTGGAAACCAAGTGTGATGATTGCTGTAGATAATATTTGCCCAGAACAAACAATGCTAATGTGAAGCAATAAATGTAAACAAGCCTGAACCATCCAAATATCAAGATCTTCATTGCTTTTGCTCATATGATACGGGTAGTGGAGACAGAGGAAGGAGTTAAGTATATTTATAGGTGAAGAGATTCAACACATTTGGGAACTAGCTGATCAGGAGCTCCAGAGGGGGAGTGACAGGAATTTGAAAGATAGATGCTTCTTTCCTTGGAGGATTTGTTTCTAACATCCCTCACCTCAGGTGGATTCTAAATGTCTTCTAAAAACAGTGCTGGTGTCTTAGCATAATATACTGAGATTCTTACTGGGCATGTCTTGTAGTATATTGGTGTAGTTTTATTCAAACCACTGGTCTTGATCACTCATTCAAGAAGTCATAACCAGAATTTTAAAGGACGGATAGGAGGGAAAGGGGAGGATAAGAAGCAAGGGGAGGAGGGGGATGAGAGGAAGAGGGCAGAGGAGTAGAGAGCAAGAGTGGAGGAGGAGGCAGCCAAGAGCAGAATAGAAGGAAAGAACTGAAAGTTTAAAATGTCATCCTACATTGACCATCGGAGTGTTTACTTTTGAAACTTTTTGTGGGAGTGTGAGGGTGGAAGGTCATACTGGGTCACAATGTAAACTATGTTTCTGTCTCTAGTGGGTAAGTTTTAAAGACCTTGGCCTCTATCCTAGGGAAGCTTGGATCGAGGTCTGGCAGTCTGCTTTCCATGCCTTCGCCATTGCTCTGCGTGGCCTGCCACTCCAGTGTAATGAAGCTCAGCCAGGCTGCTGGCTAGTCACATCCCTAACTTGTCAGGGCTGAGAACATGATCAAGGACAACAAAGTCACTTCCCTTCATTAATTTTGTTTAAAACCCTCTGACACTGCTGTCATCATGACATTGTAATCTTTGATAGTACATTTGAACACACACAAATTTACAACTGTTAAGAGAGTGCTATGCATAATTTATTTCCATCAGCTTTTTAATCAACTCAAGACAATTGAATTTAAATTCATAATCAGAGCTTTGTTGGTATAGAATTTACAGAACATATAGCTTTTAGTTATTTGAAAGGATCCTGTTAGAAATTAGAGTTTCCAAGTTCAAATGAGGACTCCTTTGTTTTGGGACTAAATGTACTACATTGATCCAATCTTGAAACATCTCCCAGCCTTCAAATGTGAAATGAGTCAGTTAAAGTAGGTGATTTCTGATGTGCTTTCCAGTTAAAGTCATATCTTATTTCAATGTGTTGTATAAATTATTGAAACGTTTGGATGATAAAAGATTTTGTTTGGTTCTATCTATAAAGATTTCCATCTTTAATAACAAGTGTTAAACACATTTGAAGAATTCTCTCAGATTGAAAGTAAATGTTAAAGGAGGTTTTGCATTGAAAATAACAAATAATTGTTTAGGAAATAGAAAATCATAAAATTAACAATTATTTAGCATGTAGCCCAGAGAATAAAAATTGTGTTTTTAAAATAGCTGCATAAATTTTATAACATGTAATATTTATGACCATGAATCATAGCTATGTATACATTCTAATCATCTACATGTCATTTTCATGCCATATCCCTCATAGAGAAAAAACCCAAGCTTTCAAATAAGGAGGGTTAAAAAATAAAAAATATTACCTCCTTTGATTAAAAACTCCTACAAATTCCCTTCATCATTGTTTACTGAGGAAACAGAACAGAACATGGGAAAAATTGTGGGCCATCAGACTTGGCTTAAACACTGCATTGGACAAAGGCTTTCCTGATATGATAAGGCAGAAACTTGGTTGCTTGAATCCTGAAAATTTGAGGTTAGACATAAACGATTTGCTTTTAGTTACAGAGGATTCCTTGCTTGTTGTTTTCATTTCTACGGATATGATTTCCAAAAGTTCTGAGCAAGGTAAATAAATTAGATAAATAAATAGATTCAGGAGTTGAGCATGTAAACATTAGATACCTACATATGTGGCAAATGATTGAAAAGAAAAGTAGGTCATTGAGGAAAAGTGAACAGCAAAAGGACTGTGAGGAAACATCTATGTTTATAAGTTTATAAGACTGTACTCATTAGAAAAGGTAAAGAAAAATGTGCCAGTGAAGAAAGCAGACACAGTATAATATGAAAGTAATGAGGGAATAAATTAGGCATAAGGAACTGACCACACACTGCAGAATTCAAGGAATGATATCTTAGGGAAAAAAAAAAAAAAGACTTCAAGAGAATTCCCAAATGCAGGTCCAGGCTTATTTCAAATGAAATAAAGTTGAATATGACTGCAATTTCATATTATTTTAAGTTGTAATTTTTCCTTCTGCCTTCCCACTTAGGTGAAGGTTTTCCTTCCAATACCAAATAGAAACACTATTGCAAATGCACTAATAAGTGAAAGGAATCTTATCAAACACATCCATAAGATGCATTTCATTCTCAACATAATTATTATACATCTGAATTATATGAATTATGAAAAATAACTCAAGATGAAATTTTAAAAAGTAAAGGTAATGGGATATCAATAATGTACCTAGAATTTCTGGATCATTTTCAAAGTGATTCTGACACTCATAAACAATTGTCAGAGTTCCAAATTCCCAGCAAGCTATGTAGCCCTAGATTTTCTGCAGGAAGTCAGAGTCTTGCTTTTCAGGGATATCTTACTTTGAACAATATAAAATGAATATTATTCACTTAGACAATGATTTTGTTCAACCATCGTGGTTCCTGTGATTAAATAAGTAACAATGCCTTTGTTATTGGGACCTTAACTTATTATGAATCTATTTTTAAGGTCTAGGGTAGTCTTGCTGCTCTATTCTTCTTATAATTTCACCAATAAATCAATTATGAGCTCTCTTGCTTATTTTTATAGCATTACACTGAAATATCATCCCTCTCAATGCTAACATTCAATAAGAGAAATGTGACAGCACAAGCACTGTTTATTTTGTTTTGTCTTAACAATTCTTATCCTTCGTGTGAATTCATTTCTTTCCTCGCATATAATGAGCACTTGGTTAGTTGCTTCTGCCTGACTTGTGAATGATGATTAAGCAGCCACTTCTCTTTGCATCACGTGATTTTAATTCCAGTAATATTTTAGTGATGATGTCATCTCCACAAGAAGAAAAGTGCACTTTGCTCCTCAAGATTTTTCATGCATATTAGTTCATGTGATCTTCACTATTGTCCAGTCAAGTTATAGTGCTACTACTGTTGGGTTATTGTTATGAAGGCAATATGTATTCTACAAGATGACTCTATAAAAAGCTAGAAACATTAAGTGACTTTTCCAAACACATTTAGCTAGTTAATGGTGAGCTGATATTCAATACCTGTTAGGAAATTGTAGGACCATATTGCTGACATAGACCATGTGATTCTCTGAAAGGCAGCTAGGAGGGGATAAAGCCAAGGAAAAAATAATAGCAAACTCTAAAAGGACTCTCATAAGTGTAAAGGATGCCAATGGAGCTATGGCAGGTAAGCCACTGAGGAAACCTGTGCTCATAACAGGGCTCACATTCTGGGGCATGGATATAGGGGAGTGTACTGCTGGCACGAAAAAGGAAGAAAAAGCAGGTGTTACTCAAGTGCATCTCCTTTCTACTAGGAGCAACACCACACTAGAATGGGGAAAAGGTGAGTGTGCGTGCACGTGTTTGTTTTCTTTAATAGATAAATACCATGGTATGGAGGCATAGACAATTGTGAAAATAATACAGTGCTATATGGTTCCTGCCCATATGTTTCAAATACTAACATACTATATAAGTTATTTAGAGTAGCACTTGGCAGCCACAGAGGGTTTATGGGTAAACTAATGTCACTAGAAAAGATAAGAGAGAATTGAGGAAAGAACCACTTCTTATTTTCTAAGGCCTAAATGAGTTTAATGTACTGAAGCAGCATAGCCCGGTGGTTAAATACACTAGTTCAAACATTAGATAGCTCATATAAGGACTTCTACTTTTTGCTCTTGCTGCTATAGATATAGTTTATAAAATGTTGCATCATTTATAAAACTAAGGATAACATTAGGTTTATCTTCAAAAAGCTATATAGAGGGTATAGAAAAGTTTATATAAGTAAGCATTTGGTGTTGTGCCTGATGCAAAGTGGAAGGATAATCAGTGGTCCCTCTTAGGATAATTCAGGATGTGCCATAAGTATTTGCAAGGAATTTTAAGAATCATGCACCTGAAAATCCCTCTATTTTCTCTGTCTCCAGAAGCAAAACATGTGCTTTATCTTATTTGATAAGATAGGGCATAATATGGAGAGCTAATATCACTTAGGAAGGGTTCAGACATAGACTCTATTGAGAAATCATTTTCTCTAACTGTGATGCTTGGATTCATCCTTACATTTAATACACTTATTCACTTAGAACTTTTAAACTTTTGTACAGGATACAGTCAGTTAAGTGTATGATTATATGATGAGTAAGTTTAAACAATTATATGCATAAAATTACAAAACATAAATAAATAAATTAAATTCAATGTTGTTAAGTATTTTGAAGGATAACTAATGTACATTGGCTCTTTATTTGACCATGTGAAAGAGGTAGGTAACATTCTTTTCAAATTTCATGGCTTTCCTAGTTTTGCTGATTTGATTTCTGCATTTTTTAATTTGTAGTCTGCAGATAAATCAAAACTAGTTGCAGTACCTCACAAACACAATCTGATGTACAGATACAATGGGTATGGAGTGTACACTACAAGAATAATTCTGGACTTAGTGGTGCATAGATTAGTTACTGATTAAAAGCACAGTGATTTTTGATATAATGTTGAAATAGCTAATCTGAAAGGTTTCTCTGGGTCAATTTATCACCATCCAGAAACTAATTCATGACATAATCTCAGCAGAAGGACTCTGACTAGATATTGATGTTGTACATGACCTTCTGTCATTGATTTGAACCCAATATGGGCAACAGCCCAAAGTTGTTGCCATGAGACATTCATTGGAAAGCCACCATTTCAAATATTTGGGTGGTGAGTTTTCTTCCTGTGGACAGCTGTTCTTTTTTTTTTTTTTAAGTCCTAAATCTGTATCAATTGACCTCTTTGTTTGAAATAATGGTTTGGATTTGTTCTAACAAAACCAAGAATTCAAAAAAAATTATGATGTCCTGCTTTGTTTGCTGGCAACAGTGGACAGCAGAGGAAGAGAAAATTGACTTCCGCTTACCTGAAATAGTAATAGCAAATTTTGTAATGCATTCCATAACCTATCTTGGTATATAATCTCAAAGCAATGCTACAGAATGCAAAAATCAATATATGAATTATGCATCATATTTCTTTTGGGTATTTGCAGCAGGCTTTTTAAAAACATGACTAAAAGATATGCAGCCAAAATATCACATAAATCTTTTCAATGAACAGATAGATAACCAGAAAGAGGTTTATCTCTTTTTTTATAAATGATGTAGGCAACTAGAGATTCAATGATGTTAAACACCTTTAGTGGACTATTGGGAAGTCACAATTACAAATAAGATTGTAATTTGTTTTGATATTAACTTTTTATTGAAGAATGACTAGCTATAAAAGAGTAGCTTTCAAATGGTCAGCATATTAAATATTACACATTTCCTCAACAACTTCACAGATGATTTTAATGTACATTTACATACATTAATATGCATTTAAAATGGCTATATATAGGAAAAAAAGTAAATCACAAATATTATCCTACAATAGAATATAGCAGTTGCTCTTCTATGACATTGCCAAAACTTTAACAATCAATTTGAAATACTCTGGGAAGGTGGAAAGCAGGAAGAAGACCGTATCTGGGGGATACTAAAGAAGACCACGGCATGGTCAACCACAGCTGGAGTGAATTTAAGTCATCTTGCCCTCTTGTTCTCT